>CM034706.1:144329228-144351039 GCA_020142125.1 Phrynosoma platyrhinos
ATGGCAGTCCTGCACACACTCTGTACACTCTCACCATAAATTCAACACAGGCTGCTGCTGCTGCTGCTAGTCCAGAGTGGTATTTAAACCAGGGGTGGGAATCATGTAGCCTTACCAATGTTGTTTGGAGCCCTGGGTAGTATAACAAATGCAACAGCAACACCTGGAGATGTTCTAGAAGAGTTTCTTTCTGATGTTTCACCAGCATCTGTGGCTGGCATCTTCAGAGTAAAGATGCTTGTGAAAAGTCAGAAAGAAACTCTTCTAGAACATGGCCACATAGCCCAAAAAACCCACAAAAAATATGGATGCCGGCCATGAAAGCCTACAACTTCACAACATCTGGAGAGCTGCATAATTCTGACCTTGACTTAAATAGCGAGGAAAGAATTGAGAAGTATGTGTAGAAATATGGCAGAATGGGAATGCACTCAGTGGAAACCGGTGACTCTGATGTCAATGGGGCAATGAATCCAATCCAGGCTTTGATCCTATTTGAGGAATAATTCCCTTAAAATATGGATTAGATTTATTACCCCACTAACATTGGAGCCACCAATAGTCTGGCTTCTCTTATATCAGAATCTAAAGATGTAACTCATATATAACATAATTTCAGATTTATTCAAGTTACTTTAACAAAATATAATTTTATCAGAATTGGTATTTGGGAGAGGAAAATTTTGAGAACTGCATGTCTGGCGAAGAATCAGATGGTTCTTTGGTTTCCTAGATAGTCTGTCAGAGTGATTAATTTGGTAGGTGGTGTTAGGATTTAGAACATCCGTTTGACCACACCCTTTTAAATGTTAAAGATGTGATTTCCAGCTACAGACTATATATTACTGGAAAATTATTAGGGGTTCGTAATCTGTGTCTCTTTTGCTTCTGAATGTAAAATACATGCCTCAAACTAGGTCTGGATTACAGTGAAACCCCTGCCAAAGTGTTTATTTGTAGTTTTAGTAAAACAAATTGCAAACCTAGCCCACACTGATCTTTTTACACACTTGTACAAAGCAACTCATACAATCATATAATACTACATTTTTTGGCACTAATTCAAGAATTATTTTTATAGTGAGCTACACAGAAATAAGAAGATAAAACAATATGTGCTTTAAAAATTACAATCATTTTAAGTGACTTCCATAATTTTTACTTAGGCAAAGCAACCAATTTTGGCTGGCATTCTGTTGAAGACTTCTGTGTTTGTAAGTGGACTTACATCTGCAAGAATTAGAACTGAACAGGGCTGTAATATCAGTATCCAATAAAGGGCTACTGTTACTATGTAGGGAAGCCAGCAAAATCACAGATGCACATTAGGACTGATGCACATTGATCCCATTGTACATCAAGACACCAGCCAGGACAATCCAAAGCATACTGCGACACACTTGCAGGTGGCCCATTACACATCTTAGCAATTCTTTAATAGGTTTTCGTAGCTAAGTACATGTAAAGTTATGTAACATACACTTTGATTGAGGATTTTGGTCATCATATTTATAATATTCACCCAGAACATTCACTTAACAAAAGCAGCAGCACCAAAGATTTATCTTAAACTATGAGTATACTGGTTATTATTAAACTAATGAGGTCTATCTGATCTGACAAAAGAAATACAAGGGCAAGTTAGGTATGAAGTCACAAATCCATATTTTAAAATCTACATCTTTTGCAATACTGGAGAAGGCAAAGAAGGAGTAGGAGGACTGGTACCTCACTTACTGAGCAAAATTTCATGCTCATTGAGGTGAGGGCCAAAATACCCTGAAGACACCACATCCTGTCTGATCTTGGAAGCTAAGCATAGTCAGGCCTAGTTAGTACTTGAATGGGAGACCACCAACAAATACCAGATTATGCAGGCTAGATTTCAGAGGAAGGATCTGGCAAAACCACCTTTAAGTATTTCTTGCCTAAGAAAACCCTACAAAGTTCATGGGGTCACCGTAAGTAAGTTGACCGTAAGTTGACTATTGGAAGGCACATACACATACAATATTTAGGTGTCATTTTTCCAATAAAACATCCCAATGCCTTTATAATAACTGGACAGGTATCTGGAATATAAAACAGCCTGAATCTAGAACTTATCACTATTTAATGTGAAACAAAAAAGGTTTAAACTATGGACAAAAAGCCTATTTCCACAATATTACTATATTTGCAGTAGCTTCTGCTAGAAGTCAAAGAAATGTTGAAATTAACTGGACCTGCAGGTAAAATGCTGCCTGTCTAGTTACTATTACTTCTAATGGAAAATTTGCACTCTTTTAAATGAGCATGGGAATAGTGAGGTAGCTAGAAGTAGACAGGCAAGTCACTACCTCTCTCACAGACATGCACACAAATCCAATCTATAATCACATTGGGCTGCTTTACAAAGTGGTCATAAGAACTAGGGAGTTTATCACACAGGGAAAAATTGGAAGTATAAACAGTGATTAACCCATGATTAACCCGCAATTGTGCAAATGGTTTTCACATGACATCAACGCACAAAGTGCTGTTATCCCATGCAGAATCTGTGATTAACCCACATTTGAGTGCAATTGCACAAATGGTTTTCACATGACATTGAGACAAAACATGGTTAAAGTGCCATTGTCCCATGAAGAACCAGGAAAGAAACAACAATAACTCATTTGTGGAATTTTCCTGTGAATGACTTTTTGCTGTTCCTTGTCTGGTTCTTCCCTGGATAATAGCATTTGCGTTAAGGTTGTTTTAAGCACATTTTAGTGCCAACTGCACAAATCTCATGGGTTAATCATTGTTTAAGCTCCCAATTACCCCCGTGTGATAAACTCCTCTGAGAGTCAAAGCAGTGCAGTGGTTTGAGCATTGGACAATGACTCTGGAGACCAGGGGTTGAATCCCTGCTCAGTTATGGAAACCTACTGGATGACCCAGGGCAAGACACACTCTTAGCCTCAGAAGAAGGCAAAAGCAAACCCCACCCCCCCCAAAAAAAATTCTTGCCAAGAAAATCCCATTATAGATTTGTCTTGGGGTCTCCATAGGTCAGAAACAACGTGAAGGCACATAACAACTAGAACTACTAAGATAGGTAATATGCATGAAGCATTTTGAACACTATGAAGCATTGCATACATTCTAAGTTAGGACATTCTAATTTGGAGAAAATTATTTTGAACAACTGTTTATAAGTGTGAGTTATATGAGAATCAGCATGGTGAGTGATTTCAGTATTGTACTAGGACTCTAGGAAACATGCTCAGCTTAGGAAGCCCACTGGGTGACCTTTGGTAAATTCCCTCTCTCAGCCACAGAAGAAGGCAATGGTAAATCTCCTCTGAATAAATCTTGCCAAGTAAATCCAGTATATAAGTATATAGGTTGAAGACAACTTGAAAGTATATTGCAACAAACAAATAGATAAAATGTAATTTGATATTTAAAGAGACTGATACAGTTGCACGGACACTGTTTTCTGTGTGAGTAAAAATTAATATAGTGCTCAAGGATTAATATAGGGCTCCTTTTCCCAGCTGTCTGTACAATGCATCTAGTGTCAACACCAATTAAGGGGGGAAGCAGACGAGAGCTTCCCAGACGCTTTGGGCCGGCGCGCTGCGGGGCCGCAGCTTCCGCACCTCGGCGCACTGGCGGCGTCCCTGGAAGAAGCGCTAAATCAGCACTCCTTCGGGCCTCGGCAGATGGCTAATTGAGCTGTCTCTGAGGCCAGGAAGACACGCGTGGCGCTCCTTCCTCTCCCTGAGGTCGTCCTCGGAGCCGCCGGCCCTCCGCATGGCCGGCGCTCCGGGGGCAACCTCCCACCGCAGCGACCAGACGCGCTGCAGTGGAAAAGACAGGGAAAGTGCACCTGATGCTTTTAGGGTGCACTTTCCCTGTCTTGAGGAAGGAGCGCTGATTTAGCGCTCCTTCCAGGGACGCCGCTGGTGCGCCGAGGTGTGGAGGCTGAGGCCCCGTGGCGCGCCGGCCCAAAGCATCTGGGAAGCTGTCGTCTGCTTCCCCCCTTCCTCAAGACAGGGAAAGTGTGCCCTAAAAGCGTCGGGCGTACTTTCCCTGTCTTTTCCACTGCAGCGTGTCCAGTCGCTGCGGCGGGAGGTTGCCCCCGGAGCGCCGGCCATGCGGAGGGCCGGCAGCTCCGAGGACGACCTCAGGGAGAGGAAGGAGCACCGCGCGTGTGGCTGCTCCTCCTCTTCCTGGCCTCAGAGATGGCTCAATTAGCTGTCTGCTGAGGCCCTTAGTTTTTGACCCCATCTCACAGATAATGCCTGAGGCACACAAGAACATTGCATTTCACTTCTTTTTTTTTTTGCACTTCTCAAGGACATAGTGATTCCAGACATATTTCAAAAACATAAAAACAATTATTTACCTCATGTAGTGCTTACTTCATACCCAGCATGTGATTAAAAAACAACACCATATTACCTCCTATAGAGTTTTGGTCATTTCCCTACCCTAACTTCTCAATGCCTGCCAAGGGAAGGGTGTTAGTTTTCATAACCGTTTCTGGGAATGCTTATTCATCTCAGTCAGAGAGGTAATGGTGGAGGAAGTATTGCAGCACATTAATATGGAGTGAAAGAAAACAGCAAATGTGTGTTTTTACCAAGTTTTTACTAAGTTTTTACCAAGCACTCCTTTAAATTACAACAATTTTCTCTCCTTCAGATTCATGCTTCACTTTTAAATCAGGTTGCCTTCTCTTTTAGATAGAGAAATCCCTTTAAAAAGTAAAAATAAAGAGGAGGTACAGGTTTGGGGTTTGAATTATTTTTTTGTGGGGGGGGGAATAAGTTGCTTAATGAAAAGTTCTACTTCAGAAACCCTCTAATTTTAGCCAAATTAAGACCTAATTTTTTTTCCCTAACCAATGTACCTCAGATCTTGTTGCTACAGCACTAATCTCTAACTTAAAATGTCAATATGAACAGTTATTGACCAAATTCCACAAGGATATGTTGTTTGCTTATTATTGATAATACATTTCAAATAATGTTTTTCCCCATCACATAGATTTCTTTTAAGTACACAGCTTCTTTCCCAACCCTTCATATTCTCTTTCTCTTCAAATAACTCCCTTAAGGTTAATCCATTGCCCCACAGAGTGAGTCAGTAGGAAAAATGAAACAGGCATTGGATTACCCAGTGTAAACCAGGCTAATGGCTAGTCCAGACTTGCTATCACCTTTTTTTTTTTTTTTTTTGTAGGACGCCTCTCTAAGTCAGTAACAAACAGGGGGAAATCTATGGAAAAATAAGTTTGTACATGTCTGGTGGTGGAGAGTAGGAGGCTACTCATCTTCAAAAAGCGCAAGCTCACATCAGGGCTGGGAATGGCTGTTGCCCCCTAAATCCACCTTTATTGAAAACATACCTCACACTTTCTGACAACAACCTGTCCTCAAATTTGGGACAGCTTCCCCCAAAACACACTCTTAATTTGAAGAAAAAAAAAGATGCTAATGCCGAATGCCAAATGATGCTAATAATAATACATTTACAATGGAAACTTGACATATAACTAAGGCAGTTTATAAAACAGTCAGTTAAACATTGACTTTTAGTAATTTATAATTTTAAAAATATTCAAAAACACATGAAGACTAATAAGCACACCAAAATAGGCAAGTGAATAAGGTAAGCATCTTAAATAAATCTATGTATAAATTCCAATCTTTTCTGGACTTTTGGAACTTTCTTAATAAGGGGTGATTTTGGGAGCCATCCAAGTGAAGTAGTTAACAGAGTTCAGGGCAGAGAGCATCATAAAGATGGTTCCCTCATAACTGCCTACCTTCCTTCACTTTTTTAGGGGGGGATGTCATAAAATCAGATAAACTCAGAATGCTGGGAGTTACAAATTGATCCTTCTTACATAACAACTGTGACAATGTATTTACAGCATGTTAACACTCTTTCAATGTATTCTTGCTGGGCATACAATGAAAGTGACTTTTTGAATAACAGCCTGTGTTTTTTCTGTCCTTGTTGCATTTTTCTCCAATCAATAGACTAGCATTCAGATCAGGGACAATGCATTCATAATTTGTAAAGACGCACAAGTATGTTTCATGCTTCAGGTATCTTTACTAAGCAGAGAAAACAAACTAACAGTATTACCTTCCATCATCAGTATATTATAGAAAACATAATTACACAGATGTTCCTATACTGTAACACACACAAAGTTTCCAACATGGCTCAGGACAGTAAGCAAGGTTTTAATATCTTTCCAGTACTCTATTTATCAATTTCATATCTGGCTCATAACCTTTTCTTCTCAACTGTATAATTTTCACAAAATGACCAATCCAAAACAGAACTCAGTTCTGCACAGATTATGGTGGCAGGATACAAGAGAGAACTGGGAGAGTCTCAGGACAAACTTTTATTCTGATTTTTCTCTTTCTCTTTAACATTAATCTGATTTATAGACATTAAACAGAGGAACCTTAAAAGCATGAGGCAAGAAGTGGATGAGATTTCACCTGTTTAATTTCTGTGTTGTGAAAACCAGTTAAGGCACAAGCGCATTAATAATAAATGTTAATTGCAACATTCAATGGATACATTGGGTTATTTTATTTATACACATTCTGATATAAGCAAAAGGAAAAGGAAAAAAAACCACCTGTCCACTAATACCTTTTACCATACCTTTGGTAGCATATAAAGGAAACAAATGTTGCAGCATTTTGATTACCTTTTAAGTAGAGAGTAAACCCAGTCGGAGTCCAATTGAACTTAGAAATGCAGAGCTCCATGGCCATTATATAACATAGTAATTATTAATGTTGACATCATGCTTCCTGTTGTTTATTTGTCAGTATGTGACCATTTCTTGGAAATACTAAATGTAGAGTTACACAATTTACTACCCATTAAGCTGAATGCAACCCCTCCAACCATTTTATCATGGTGACAGCCTCCCTCCCAGGCTCAATAAGACCTCTGTGTTTTCTTCACTGTGCAAAAACTGAGCTGTTAAAGACTTCCCTAACTGAATTCTCATATGGAGCGCTATATACAGCTTAGCTGCTCACACAGTGCACAGGCTGAGTATCCAGGCAGACTAGTTCTTTGATTTAATGAAAGGAATACACATTGATCATGGTGGGGAAACAGGACTGTCCACATAGTCCAACTATGCCTAGAATGCAGGAGTGGGGGGAAATGTGGCCCTTCACATGTTTTGGGCTAATTCTCAGAAGTTGCAATCAGTATGGCCAATAATGATAGATTATGAGAGGTGTAGTCCAAAACTTCTGGGGGACCAACTATCTCCCATACTTACTATAACATAATGTTCTATGCTATCATAGGAACTGATGCCTCATACACTCTACTTGCCATTTTTTGTGTATACCACACTCCCATTGCATTGCATACCTATTACCCATTGCATAAGGACAGTATGTGAAGATTCATGATTCCTTATCATATCTCTAGTGAGATGAAGACTCATGCTGCAGCCTGCCACATCCCTTGGGAAAAATGCTTAATCTCAACATTGGTTCCTTCCTCTCATTCTTGAGAACCATCTAACTAATCCATTTTCCACCATGACGTTTAGGAGGAATCCAACTTTTCCACCAAAAGGGACTGAATTTGCATGCAGTTCACAACTCTCCATCCCCAACCCATCTAACAAGGCATTCAGATTCATTCTGGTCCCCTCCCATCTTGCCCTGCAGCTGGAATAGACATGATGTCAGAGGATTCTAAGCAGCACCTCATTTTTTAGGGAACAGTTTGTTTTAACTTTAGAGCACTGGATCAGTACAGGAAGTTCTCAAATATCTATGCCCTTTCATTATTTGAGTATTTATAGGGCAAAAAAAAATGTAAAGGAGGATTAAACTGGGCAATTGGAAACCAGATTTGCATTGAAAACAATAGAATGTGTAGGCCAATATCAATCCCTTCACAATTCTATTGTAATGCTACACACACACCTATCTGAACCCAGAGTGAGTAGAAGTTACCTCTTTTAGTCTACAATTCTCAGAATCCAGCCTATAGTTATGATGGGTGGAAAATTCTGGGTAGAAGATATAGTCCAAAAAAGTAACTATTTATATCCCCATGCAGTTTTATAAAATGCAGAAGCTGCTGATCATGATGTCTAGTTTAATACTGGTGAAGGGTGGGGTCTTGGGGGGGGGGTTAGTCTGTATTTCTCATGTAATTTTAATCGCTGTTGTAAGTCGTCTGGATTGTTTGACAGAGGGGCAGGATATGAATAAATTATTATTATTATTATTATTATTATTATTATTATTATTATTATTATTTACAACTAGAATGTCATTATTCATGGGAGACTTTTATCCTTTGCCTATAAAGGAACAGTTCCTCTAGGGCTTTTGTTGTTCTTCTTCTTAACTACCCTCGAGTCAATCTCTACTCATGGCAACCCTATGGATGAAATATCCCCAGGACCCTCTGTTCTCCACTGCTCTGCTTAATTCCTGCAAGAACATACCTGTGACCTCCTTAATAGAGTCCATCCATCTAGCATGTGGCCTTCCTCTCTTCTACTTCCCTCCACCTTTCCCAGCATTATTGTCTTTTCCAATAAGTCCTCCCTTCTCATGATGTGTCTGAAGTACAACAGCCTCAGTTTAGTCATCTTGAATTCCAGGGAGGTTTCCAGCTTGATCTGTCTAGGACCTACTTGTTTGTCCTTTTGGCTGTCCATGGGATCCTCAGCACTCTTCTCCAGCACCATATTATCTTAAAGGAATTGATTTTCTTCCTATCATCTTTCTTAACTGTCCAGCTCTCACATCCATACATGTTAATAGGGAATGCAATGGCTTGTATGATTCTAACTTTTATGCTGAGTTGTATATCTTTGCATTTTAGAATATTTTCTAGTTATTTCACAGCCACCCTCTCCATTTTTAGTCTTATTCTGATTTCCTGACTGCAATCCCCATTTCTATCAATGCTTGATTCCAGGTATGGGAATTCTTCTATTATTTTATTTCTTCATTGTCTAGATTGAATTTATGAAGGTCCTCAGTAGTTATTATTTTTGTTTTCTTTATAGATAAAGGTAAAGGTATTCCTTGTTGACAAGGTTGTCAAGTCATGTCCAACTGTAGGGGATGGTACTCATCTCTGTTACTAAGCCAAGGAGACAGCGTTGTCAGCGACTACTCTGTGATCATGTGACCAGCATGACTGCACAGAACACTGTTTACCTTCCCACTGAAGTGGTACCTATTTATCTATTTGCCTTTGCATGCTTTTGAACTGCTAGGTTGGCAGAAGCTGAGACTAGTGACAGGAGCTCACTATATCATGCAGCACCCTGGCCTCGAACTGCCAACCTCCTGATCTTGCAATCAACAGAGTCTGTGTTTTAACAACTTGAGCCACTGCATCTCTCTTTTCTTTTCTTTTCTTTTCTTTTCTTTTCTTTTCTTTTCTTTTCTTGATTGTTGATATTCCTTCCTCCTATTTTCACTCCTCCTTCTTCTGTGTCCAAGCCTGTTTTTCTTATAATACGTTCTGCATACAAGTTGAACAGATAGGATGAAAGGATGCTGCCTTGTCTGACCCCTTTGTCAATTGGGAACCATTCTGTTTCTCCATCTTCTGTTCTGATAGTAGCCTCTTGTTCTGAGTACATATTCCTCATCAGGACTATTAGATGTGTTGGCACTCCTATGTCTTTAAGGGTGTTCCATAGCCTATGCAGTCAAAGGCTTTGCTATAGTATATAAAGCACATGCTGATTTACTTTTGGAATTCTGTGGTGTGCTCCATTAGCCATTGTATGTTTGCAATGTGATCCCTAGTGTTTCTTCCTTTCCTGAACCCTGCTTGGATCTCTCTTTCTATGTATGGTTGGAGTCTATGTTGCAGAATTTGGAGCATGTTTTTACTTGTATGGGAGATCAGTGCTATGGTCCTATTGTTGCTGCAGTCTTTTGTGTCTCCCTTTTTGTGGATGGGGATGTATATTGATTGATTCCGATCTGTTGGCCATCATTTCATTTTCCATATCTGTTGACATATGTTGGTTAGCACTAGAGTTGACTCTGCCAGTGTGGTTTGCAGCAGTTCAATTGGAATATCATCTGTTCTTGGTGATTTGTTTTTTGCTATTTCTCTCATTGCAGTTTCCACCTCACTTTTTAGGATTTGGGGTTCATCTTCATATGGCTGTTCATTTCATGTGTCCTTCATTTTGTCATCTCTTTTGTATAATTCTTCTGTGTATTGCATCCAACATCTTTTTATTCCTTCCTTGTCTTGAATTATGTTATTTTTATTGTCATAGATCAGCCAGGGCTTTACAAGAAAGAATAAAAAGAAAGAGTAAGAAATGAAACAGTATTTTGAGAAGGCAACAGATTTTAGGTATACCTGTGCTTACTGGTTTCTGATAGATCATGTTAGCAAGAATGGCTTGTATATACTTAGCTATGTTTGCTCTGAACTAGATCTCATTGTGCTTAATGGCAC
Source organism: Phrynosoma platyrhinos (assembly GCA_020142125.1). Lineage (NCBI taxonomy): Eukaryota > Metazoa > Chordata > Lepidosauria > Squamata > Phrynosomatidae > Phrynosoma > Phrynosoma platyrhinos. The sequence goes on from CM034706.1 coordinate 144,339,717, forward strand.
TTGCTGTTAAATAAGTGTGCATAGGACAGCAATTCTAGTTAAGATGCTAGAACAAGAATGGCAGGCTTAATCAGTAGCTGTGGAAATTTGGCAAACATCATGGAATTTTACTCCCATCTAGTCAGATCCTGTGATGTCAGATTTAAACAAAGATTTTGTTCATTGCTCACTGCTTATTTTGTCAATCTAGATTATATTTTGCTTCCATTTCTCTCACAGCAAAGTAGTTGAGACACCGTAACATTTCTTCAGGTCATAGGTGGTTGCTGTAAAGTAATATAAGAGACATATTGTAAAATGGAGAAGTATACTCAGTGGGTAAAGACCAAAGACTGTTGAGCAAAAATGTGTTAGAGGCCCTAAGCAGACGACTAATAAAGTCGTCTTCCGGGCAGGGAAGAGGAGGGGCAGCCGCACGAGCGGCGCCCCTTCCTCTCCCCGAGGTCGCTCCCAGAAGCGCCGGCCGTCCGCACGGCCGGCGCACCGGGGATGACCTCACGGCGCAGCGCCCACATGCGCTGCGCCGTTTGAGCCAGGGAAAGTGCGCCCGCCGCTTTTGGGGCGCACTTTCCCTTAGATCTAAAAGGAGCGCCAATTTGGTGCTCCTTTTAGATGCACCGACGGTGCGCCGCGGTGTGGAGGCTCCGCTCCGCCGGCGCTCCGTCCGGCGGCGGCTCCAGGGCCTCCGTCTGCCGAGGCCCAAAGTTTCTTCCACTTTAGTCTCCACCATGGCAGTGGGATTGTGTGCTCCTGTCAGGCAAGAAGCCATACTGATGCTGGTAGGATCTCCCATGTCAGATGGACTTTTGCTGAGGAGCCAGACTGAATATGTCAAACAGCTACTGGGTAGCAGCAATTGTAAAGGGGCATTGGTGGAGGATCTCTTAGAGGGCATCTACACTTTACCCACTGTCACAACTCTTATCTGCCATGGCTCCATCCTAAAGAATTCTGGGCTTTGTAGTTTTGTGATGCAATAGTACTCTTTCACAAAGAAGACCAAAAACCTTGTAAAATAACAGATCCCAGGATTCCATAGGACAGAACTCCAGCACTTAAACTGGTGTCAAACTGCATTCTTTCTACAGTGTAGTCACACCCTCAAATACATTGACAGAGACACCATAGCTAACACTTGCTAGTAATGCAGAAAATAAGTGTTGGTTTAGGATTCTGCTTAGCCATGGTAACCCACTGGATGATCTTGGGCAAGCTACAGTCAGCCTCAGAGGATGGCAATGGCAAACTCTCTCTGAATAAATCTTGCCAAGAAACCCCTGTGATAAGTTGGAAATGACTTGAAGGGACACAACAACAAGGAGTCCCTTCTGCAGGAATGGTCATTCTCTCCTCACTAACATTTAGGAGATTATTGCAGTGATAATAAAACCTGAGCCAGCTTAAAATTTAAAATGGGTGGCATCCTGATGTTATCAGAAGGATTTAGCCACTGAAATCACCACCTGGGTCCACCCTAGGTCCATCACCACTGCCACCTGTTTTAGATTTTAAGCTCAGGTAAGCTGGTTTTATTATTGTTGTGATAAGCTCCTTAGAAAGGCTACATTGTCATCAGTGCCAATGTGCTTTCACATGATTGCCAAATCCATTGCCCTCATAACTGATCAATTAGTGTGTCATTATTGATGAACTCATTGATATTTTTATTGAATCACTATATTCCAGCATTTACTGCATGGATTTCCTCAACTATTTCACACTTGGTTCACATCTGCTTCACCATAATCAACAAAAATTACAACTGCATTAAAAAAAAAATGCCTCACCAAACTGGGTCCACTGTAGTTAAGACAGGCACTAGCAACTATTATAGGCACTACTGTGCCTTTAGTGAAACACTTCTTTTATGCAGGATTCTACCCCTTTTTATTTTGTCCTTTACAGTGCAGGTGAATATTTATTTATAAAATATTTAGCTACCTAATAGCTGACATTATCTAGGCAGTGTATAGATTAATTAAAAAATAAAATACCAAATAACAATGAAATAATTATAATAAAATGGCACACAATAAATTTGGCACCAAGTGGACTGAATGGCCCTTGTGGTCTCTTCCAACTCCATCATTCTATGATTTTGGAGCATAATAAAATGAAAATAAATTCAGCAACAGAGACAAATTGTTAGTTGCCTATTAACTAGTCAGCCCCTTTCCTCCATGGTTTTTATTCCTTATTTCCTTTCCTAATTTTAAAGTATTTATAGTAAATTGATATAACTGAACAGGACATTTTCAGAGAACATTCAGCTCTGAATTTGGGAAGTCACTAAGTGAAAAGGGATAACTGGCCGCTTTTTTCATCACCATCTCCTTGGCAATAGTAGTATTTTAGGAGACATGAGTAGTCACCACTTTCTTCTCTCAGAATGGAAGCAGGAGACAAATGCTAACCACTAACTGATAGTATTGCTAATAAGGCTCATTTGCCCCATCATCATCATCATCATCATGACAAGATATATTAATTGCCTCTGGACTTCAACTCCCAGAAGCCCCAGCCAGATTAATCAACAGTCAGGAATTCTGGGAGTAGAAGTTCAAAACATCTGGAGGAGCTGAGTTTGGGAATCAAGCTACACTAAAAAAAGAAACAATAGGGGTAGGCACTATAGAAGGGTACTAATTAACACTTAACAGTATGTAATGTAAAAGCAAGCAAGCATTATAAAAATCTCTTGGCCATATAAAAGAGTACTGTTGGACAGAATGGTACAGTCATCCTCACATTTTTAGGATCAGTGGCTATATCTAGAATGTTGAAAGTATGTTATGGGTGTGTTCATAAAATGGCTGTCAGGAGAAGAGCTTGCCAATCTACAAAATGCCTGAAAAGGTAAGTATCACCAGGAGGACAATGCTCCTGGCTCTTTCTTGATGCTCTTTCCATTTCTCAGAAGGCCAAGTGGTGAAACTAAAAGAAAAAGTAGATGACATCTGAGTTCCAAAACACAAAACCAATCTTTTGAACTCAGTTCGCTATGTTAACACCCTTTTTAGCTAGCCAATCCAATGACACTCCAGTACAAGTAACTTGATTATAAAATTGGAGCCATGTACATCCTCCTCCCTGCCACCGTGGCAGAAAGCCAATTTGTTGCCAATTTGTCACTCTCCTTCCCAATGTGATGCATGATCTGTGGTGGCACTGCAGTCACTGGTGGAGAGGGAGTCACTCCTTTCCCATGCAGGTTCCCAATTGCACCCTTTCATTATCAGGCCCTGAAGGAAGGCAAGTTGCTAAAACATTTAAGCTGTGGAATACATCTGAAGGATGCCTTCTGCAATGCCAAAAATAAGATAGAGATGGTAGAATAAGATCTTCATACCTTATAATCAGGATCTCTCTCCCTCTCTTTTAACTCTCTCTAAGGCTGCATCCACACTGCAGAAATAATCCAGATTGTTTTTAACTGACATGGCTCAAGGCTGTGGAATTCTGGAATTTGTCATTTGTTTTGGCAGCAGAGCTCCCTGACAAAGACTAAAAGTCTCACATAAGTAAAGTTCCCAGAACCTGGCTTATTTCTGCAGTATGGATGCAGCCTGAGTAAGAGATCAAAAGAAAGAACACAGAGACAATGTTGGGGGAGACTCACCATTTTGTGACTAGCAATGGTCCCATACAATCATTTTGTTGTTGTGCCCATGACACTTTTAAAAAATAAGAGCAGCAGAGGGGGGGGGGAGGCTTATCAGAAAACCTAGCAAAATAAATAGATAAGTTTAAATTTTGCTAAAAAGGGAATGGGAAGGCTCCTATGACTTTAACAGGGACCACCAATTAGTGGTACCCATTGGCTACTATTACCAACTTCTTCCAAACATTCTCCAAAACACTCAAGATACATTTGACACATTTCAAATTTTAACGCTTCTCTCTTTTGATAAGAATATATACTCCTCTCCTATCAGTAACTGTAAATCATAATTATCTGCTACTGCTATTTAATGGCAATGCCTGCCTAAAATATCCAATGTCTCAGGACAGTTTGTTCGCTGAACTGTTAGAAATGTGTTGACTAATAAGTCTAAATTTATTTTTTTTAATAGTCATTTTTCTTAATGGGAGTGTTTTCCAGATGCTGCTGTCTAGTCTTCTGGGATGATTTCCAATAGATGTGGAAAATTTGCTGTCATGGGTTGTCACAGTTGGTTTTGTCTAACATGTTGCCTAATTAGTTCATCCTGATATATTCTCCTCAATATATATAAGGATCTGGAGAATCACTGCTAACAGAAATAGCCATTGGAGGGTAAGTGCAACACCTGTTTCTCTGCAGAGAAATTTGCTCAAAGGATTTCAACCTACTAAAGACAAAAAGGAATAAAATGTAGTGTAAGAATAAAAATTAATATCACAAGAACAGAATAGAATTGCAAGAATAACATTGATGGATATAGAAAGTTGCCAAGATAGGTTTTTTTTACATTGTATAGTATTCAAAAGGTTTGTATACATTCTTTATGTATTTTTTTGGATTTTATATTCCAAACATGATTTGAAGGTTTTTTAAAAAAATAAGCTGTCTTGATTTTTAAAAAATCACAGCCAAGGTAATTTTTAATATAGATAAGTAACATATTCAATTTGAAACAGAAATTTTGCTAAACACGTACAGGGTTCCTTTAAATTTCTGTATATTATAATAATTAGTTTATATATTACAGTACATAATCTAATATAATGTTCTGTCACATTACTTACATGTGCACATGAACTCTGAATTATAAGAGGGTATTTTGCTACAGCAATGAATGTGCTAAGGAACTGAATACATTTTATAAGTTATTCAAGTTTACTAGTCAATTCATTCAGTGGGGGGTATGTATGCACAGGCACACACACATAGACATCCATTCATATCTTTAAACTTATTTAAACTTAGTAAAACAGACACCATGAATTTTATCTATTTTTCCTATCTATCTATCTATTTAACTATTTATCTATGAATTCTATAGAAATGAAGGTAGTTAATTAATGTGTGTACTTTATGTATCATTTTTGCAAAACAAAGGTTTTCATATCTTGTTTATCTTATCTCATTTTTTTGTATTGACTTATATGAAGAATGTAATTTATGTGAACAATACTTAATGATATAAATAGCACATATGTCACACATATATTTGATACTAGAATAACGACAATTTTGTCCTCATTGTTAGAATAACAACAAATAAACACTATATTTTTATTTAAAGGAAAGACTCAGTCCCTTGAAATCACAATGGCTTGGAATATATATTGGATCTCTCTACTTTTACTGACAGTGTTTTTGGCACAGCAAGTTTCATCACAAGGTACTGTAAAATTTCAAGCAAAATCAATATTATTTAGGAATCATGAGAGCACAGTTCAAACATAGTATTAAGATTTAAATAGAATAAAAAGACAGCCAAACCTAACAGCTGGAGCTCATGTTTTTGGTTGCCATAGGGATTTCACAACAATGAATCGCTTTGTGTTGACAGATCTCTTTTTCCACTATGTTGGTTAGAAATATTCACCATGTGGATTGGGGCCATTACATTCTGAATCTTCTGTGCAGAATATAATGGTGACCAACAACATGATTGCCTCTATCCACATTGTGAGAACTTCCAAACAGGATGGCACAAAGAGAGATCAATCATTATTAGAAAGTGTGCAGAACTCTGTGGGATCTTAAGTACAAATTAGATGCTCATGGGTGATTTCCTCCAAATGCAAATACTAGTTTCAGATAATGAATTTTCCTAAGAACTGCAAATGGGAGCAAATGACTAAACTGTATGTTTCATTCAGTCCTAGTAATTGTCAGCCCATCTTGAGCCGATTCAAGTTACACTTTTTTAAATCTGCATGTTTAACACAAATATACATTTAACATTACATTTAGCTTGATCCAAAATATCAAATCTATCTTTCTTCTGAAATCACTTACATTACATTCAATCCACATTTGTGACCAAGGATTTCTTCTTCCAAAATAAACATATGGGTCACCAATTTAAAATGAGACACCCCATCCTTGTGAGCAGAAATAGGATGCTTTAACCTCTTCTCATCAGCTAGCATTTTTAAATAAATTCACACAAAAACCTGATGTAGGGGTTAATAAATATGTATACTGTATATTTGAAGACTTCATTGGTGCTCATGGAACTGGCTTTTAGTTTGAAATAATAGATTAAAACTTCACTAAAAATCAAATCTGCATTTGACTAAAAAAATAAATGTCATCATTTTCTGTTCCTCCACTTACTAACCACAAGATTATTCAGTAACTATAGCTGGATTTCATGATAAGCCATTGTTCATCAAACCTAACTTCCCTCAGGCTCATATATTCCCTGCTCTTCTTTTGGCATAACAGCACTATTAACACCACACACACAAAACCTAATATGCAAAGACTACTGATCAACAGCAAACAGGTACACAATGTAGAAAGTAGAAATTACTTTGTGAGAAGGAACAGAAAAACATTATAGACAATCTATCAATTGAATTTAGTGATATATTTAATAAAGACACACAGCTTCTCATTTGATCTGGATTTAGCCATGGCCATTTAGCAGCTAAAGAAACCAAGACTGATATTAACTATAGTTTGGAACAAATTAACCTCACAGATTATGAAACTGGTGTATTTCCTAAAGAAATATATGATAAAAAGTTCATAGAACAGTTCTTAATACTTAATTTACTGAAGTAATAGTAAAACAGTTTCACCACAATTATTTCAGTAAATTGTGTATTAAGAACTGTTCTGTGAGCTTTTTATCTTTGGGAATTTGCTATATTCAATTAAGTGACTATCCATAATGTTTTTTTCTGTTCTTTCCTATATGTGTAATTTCTACTTTGCATGTTGTGTACCTCTCTGCTGTTGATTGGTAGTTTTCTTTTGGCATGACCATGAAGATCTTGAGGTTTTTGCTTTAATTTTTCATCACACACAGTTTTTCATTTCATTTGGACCTAGCCATGGCCCCATTTAGCAGCTAAAGAAACCATGATTGATATTAACTATAGTTTGTTTGGAACAAATCGACCTCATAGATTGTGAAACTAGTGTGTTTCAAGAAATAGATAAAAGTAGGTAAGCACAGTTTAATGTTTTGATGACAGGGCAAACCATTGATATTCAAGTATGAAAGTCATCTAAATGCCTCTTCATGATTATGCTGGAATAGGAAAGGAAAGGAAATTCAAATCAAGGCTGCAGTTACTCTCATTCTGATCATGATTATCTAAGGATGTTTTCACACTTGTCCTCCTAAAGCCGGGTGGAGCCATTCTGGAATGGGTCGTGCCGCCGATTCCGGAATGGCTCCGCCGCCGAAAGGCTAATTCCTGTTGACAGCCGGAATTACCTTTCCGCCGCTTCAGCCGGAGTTATCATTGTTTCGTCCGGAGTGACGCCGGACTTAGGGCTCCGTGTGTCTGAACACACGGAGTGAAAAGCCGGCCGGACGCAGGGATGACACCGGAAGGGGCGGGGTTTGCCGCCGTGCGTGTGTGAACACACGGAAAATGGAGCCGGAGTGAGGCCGGCGGGAGGCCGGCTAGCGTCCTCCTTTTGCCCCGTGTGAAAACGTCAGTTGCAGATTATCTGCTTCTAATCCAGAGCAAAAACTAGTTGCAAAGTACTGTAGGTTATTTGGATCCAGTTTTTTGAATTGCTTATTGGGATGTCATTTACACAGTCAGTGTCAGCAAATATTGCATGCTATTGCAAGTGTCTGAAACTGAATTGCTGGCATTAATGTGTGAATGCTTGCCTTGCTGAATGCAATACCTCCAAATAAATATTTCTATAGTTTTTGAACATAAGCATGTGGTCACTAAGCATATATTTATGTGTCCAGGACTGAGGGGGGTTGCAGACTGTCAAAAATAGTGTGAATTCAGTCCACTTTTAGGGTTAGGGTTAGTGCTAGGGAATCATGGGAATTGTTATTTTTCTGAGACATTGAACCTTCTTTGTCAGAGAACTCAGAGAACACAATAAAATTCAGTTCCCATGATTCCCTAACCTTAACCCTAACCCTAAAAGTGAACTGAATTCACACTATTTTTGACAGTCTGCAACCCCCCTGAGTCTATTGTGACTATAAAAATGTAAAGCCATATATTTTAATATATGCATTTAGTTGCTCAACTTGCCAGAGGGACATTGTAAAATAGAAATGATAAAATTGCAGGAACTCTGTAAGCATGTTCAGTCCATTATCTTATGTATCTTTTTTGACATTCATGAAATGTTAGATGTTGAGAGTGAGAGCTGTAGCCCTCTAGCTTTTGCTGAACTACAACTCCAACCAGGGCTTACCACTGGCAATACTAGTGGGGGCTGATGGGAGCTGGAGTTCAACAACATCTGGAAAGTTGCAGACTATCTGTTTCTAATCCAGAGCAAAAACTAGCTGCAAAGTAGGTTATTTGGATCCAGTTTCTTGAAATGTGACAAACATAACAATTCAGAGATGTTATGAAAAGGGATCTTGTAGCACCTTTAAAACTAACTGTGCAAAAGAAGTTATAGCAAAAGCTTTTCTATACTTGGTCTATGAGGCATCGGAGGAAGTAGACCAAGTCTAAGAAATCTGATGCTACGACTTCTTTCACATAGTCTCAAAAGTGCTTCAAAATCCCTTTGCATTTTAAAACAATATTGTTGTTGTTGCATGCCTTTAAGTCATTTCTGACTTATGACAACCCTAAGGTGAACCTGTCATGGGGTTTTCTTGGCATGACAAATCTAAATTAAGTTTTCACTATAACTTTAAAAGTACACATTTGATTAATAGTTTGTGGAATATTCAGATTAGTAGATTTACATTCATATTTGAAACAGAAACTGAGGATATGAAGTTAAAATGTTAAGCATTTTTCAGTTCAATGACTTAAACAGGAAAACCAAGCCTTCTGCTGAAATCAGTGGTCATAAAAGTATTTAATGTTGACTAGAATGCAGCCAGTAGATTTATGTAGGTAGTTCAGAGGTTTCTTTTTATCTGCTGCAAAAACATCCATACATTCATTACTTGATGCATAAATTTTCTAGACTACTTTTTATTATTTTTAAAAACCCTAAATATAAACAAAGTTTAATGAAACCAGTTACTAAAAATGGTAGAAGAATCCTAAATGATACAAAAACATAAAATAATTTCTGCTTTTTTAAAAATAAAACAATTAAAAACGAGGATAACTGACAATCTTAATGGTCATGGAAATAATCTAGAAAAGATCTTGGTAAATAAGTAGTTTAAAATGGAAACACCTCATGTCAAAGAAGAGATTGTTCCACATGATGGACATTAAAAGTGAAAAGGCCTCAGATGGGATATGCAGGCTATTGCCACATTGAAGAAATAAAGCACTGCATGTTCTATTAAGCATATCAGACATATTATGCTTTCACTGATTTACAAGACCTTATTGAGTGTTTACATTTTCTCTGAAGAAACTAGATAATGTGTATTCGGTGTTGATGCAATGGTTGCTCGAATTTCAATTTATACTCTAAAATACTATGGCTATGTGTGTGTCCAATATGTGGGTCTTTTTTTTTTTTTAAATCGTAATTGTGTTTGTGTTGGACATGGTGTTTCTTGTTTTGTCTAGAAATTTTAACTTGTTCTCTTTAGTAATTTCATTTGATTTGTCTGCTAAATGTTTGGTCTTCCTTGTTCAAAGAGAAGGATGCCTTAGTGCATTGATATCACACGTGCACACACACCTACCAATATTTCAGTTGGTTAGAATCACACTCTCCATTTTGTCCTATACTAAATATTTAATCTCCCATGACTGAAGGGGGTTGCAGACTGTCAGAAATAGTGCAAATTCAGTCCACTTTTAGGGTTAGGGTTAGAGCTAGGGAATCATGGGGATTGTTTTTTTTCTGAGACATTGAGCCTTCTCTGTCAGAGAGCTCTAGTGCCACAATAAACTACAGTTCCCATGATTCCCTAACCCTAACCCTAAAAGTGGACTGAATTTGCACTTTTTCTGGCAGTCTGCAACCCCCCTGAGTCTATTGTGTCTCTATCAGAACATAAAATCATGTTTTTAAATATAAACCTTTAGTTGCTCAGCTTGGCAAAGGGAGACAGTAAAATCAAAATGATTGGGCAGGTTTAACAGTCACAGCAGCTCTTTAAGCATTTTCAACTGAGCAGACTTTTAAAAATCCCTTTTCATCTGTTTGTCTTCTACAGATGAAGGACTAGATCTGGGGATACAAGGGGAGGAGCTTATATGTATCTTCATAGCTTCTTCTCCACTTTAACCCTATATATGTGGAGATTTAACTATTGTATAAGGCCAATGAGGAAATTATTAAGGCATTATGAATATGGCCAAATTACCACAGGATCAACACAACTGAATGAAATTGTACAAGCACCAGAGCCAGCTGTAACAATCTTGTGGTGAGGAAATCTTTCAGTGAGATAAGTGTTGGATAATATATTCCATGAGATGGGGGTTATCATTTACATGAGTCAGATACATATAATGTACTCAGTATTCAGTTACGTGTGATGTGGGCAAACCCCTCCTTTGTTTTCAGTTACTAAACTTTCCCCATTCCCATAATGTTCCAAGTAATCTGAAACCAAGATTACTATGTTTTAAAGATTCCACATAAGCTCTTATTTGTTGGCTAGTTTGTTTTAATGGAAGATTTCAAGATGAAAAAAGTTCTTCCTGCACTTGTATTTAACCTTTCAACTTATGTCAAAATATGATTTTTTTAAAATGATGTGTGTGTGCCTAGGATGCTTCCACAAAAGCTCAACTGGTTTAGTGAGCTTCTCTTTCAACTGTTCCCCTGATAGCTAAACCAGGGATTCTCCCCAACCATCAGGATGAAATAATAATAATAATAATAATAATAATAATAATAATAATATGTTTATTTATAATGCTTTTTACACCAAAGAGTGGAACAATATCCAACAACCCCAACATCGCACCAGCCACTACTCATCTGAGCCATCCCAGGCAGGACTCATCTGCTTAATGTGGCAAATCAGATAGGAAGGTCTTCAACCCTTTATGAAAATGGGTAAGATTGCCTCCAGCAAGAGGTCCAAAGGAAAAATGTTCCACAGATGCAGAATCAGATCTTGAAAGGTTGGCAACCTTGACAGTTATGGAACAGACAATAATCCATCTCAGATTCCTTGATGGTACATACCATGTTAGCTGAGCTGCCAGGTACTGGGGGAGATTAGAGCTCAGAACCCCAAATACAAAGACAAAACTTTGAAACCGGCTCTGGCCTAAACTGGGGGGGGGG
>CM034706.1:144351230-144374694 GCA_020142125.1 Phrynosoma platyrhinos
AAAAGTGGACTCAATTTGCACTATTTCTGGCAGTCTGCAAACCCCCCTGGTAGCCAGTAAAGGGATCTATGGAGGGAAGAAACATGTGAATATTTAGGGAGATTTACAACAACCCAGATGGATATTACTGGTGAGCATGATATACCCAAAGCCTGGACAACCAGATGGACTGTCTCAATGGTCAAGAATCTATGGATCCTATGGACATTAAAGAGATGGAAATTACATCCCTTTGTTGTTGCCCCAATAAAGGAGTGCAGCAGGAGTGCAGTTAGCCAGCAGGACTCCCAGGTTCCTGGCAACTGACATAGGAACTATTGTAAAACTCTGTAAATACAGTGGAGGGCATGAAAGAGGGGCTACTGGATGTCCAGTGTGAAACTTCAAGTTCTACTTTTTTCCATATTCAGCTCAAGATAGTGGGTGACCATCCACAAAGAAATAATTGACAAGCAGTCCATTACAGACTTCCACACAGAGGCATCAATTGATTTATAGCTCTGGAAAATATGTGTGTCATTGGCATAGATGTGAAAACTGCAATCTGAAATTTAAAGGGTAGATAATGAAAAAGCAAGAGGATGCAAAACTGATCCTTGTGACATCCCTACAGGTACAGGAAAAGCTTTTGGCATAGATCCCCAAAATGAAGCAGGGGGAGATTTAAACAAAAAAGATTTAAACCAGAACAAAGCATTCCCCATTATTTCCAATGATGTCAACCTTAATAGTAAGATCTGATGATCTGAGGTATCAAAGGCTGCAGAATGATGCAACAGGATCAACACAGATTTTGATGCTGAACCTTGGCCACTAGAATATCATTTATTTCATGAGCAAAGGCCATTTCAAGGGAGTAAAACCTATATGAAATCCTGATTGAAATGGGCCAAGAACAGTTTTCCAGGGGACACAAGGAGCATTTCAATGGCACAGGCTGTGTTTTTATGTTTTGATAAGGTTAGTCTAATTAATGTTTATGATCTATTGCATTTATTCAAGAAATTCAAGCCCCACATTTCCCCCCCAGAAAAGCTGTAGCCCAGGTGAGAAAGGTAATAAGCAAAATTACCAGTCACATTTGTTTGTGTGTATCAAGTCTCCTGTCGACTTATGGCAACCCTATGAATTTCTTAGGGTTTTCTTAAGTACAAGCTAAAAGTAGCAGCAAACACAAGGACACAGAGAAACAAAACAATTTACATTTGTTACTTTTTACATTCCCAACTCTTTACATTTGTATCCTTTTACATTCCCCAAAGTAACCAAATAGTTATTTTTGCAAACACCTGAATGCTACAAGACACTGATTTATGGTACAAAATATACTCTCCTCTCATCCATGTCACTGTCACCTCAACACCCACAACAGACAATGGAGGTTGCTAGTTACAATACCAGCAGGGTGGTGAAATTTAGGACTAAAATCAGGAACAGATTATCTGTTTCACTGATATTGTAGCCACAACCTCCATTGACAACAGAACAGTACGTGAGCTGAGTGATGTTCCTCTGATACCATTTAATGAAGTAGCATCCTTCCAATTAAAATCAAATAAAAGTTACATTTTCACTACAGAAGATGTTACGTTGTCCCTTATTAGGCTATAGTTATAATGAAACCAGCTTGTTATGGGAGAAAGGAATTACTTACAATTTGTTTTTTATCTGTAACTACTTTCTTCCAAGCCGTGAAACCAACAGTCAGTGAATAAAACTAAGTAATGTGTAACAAATCTTAATTAACCTTCTAGGTGGGTATAAGCAACTGTCTCACCTCTTATAAGTCCAAAACACACTGCAGAAATAATTCAGTCTGAGATCGCTTTAACTGCCCTGGCTGGAGGCTAGGAAATTCTGAGAACTGTAGTTTTGTGAAACATTTAGCCTTCTCTGTCAGAGAGCTCTGGTGCCACAATAAACTACAGTTCCTAGGATTTCCTAGCACTGAGCCAAGGCATTTAAAGTGGTCTCAGACTAGATTATTTCTGCAGTGTGTTTTGGACCATAGTCTGCAGTCCAGCAGTAGTTCTTATGCACAGTACATACTTGTCCATCTTGAGGTTTGCACAGAAATATGCTGCCATTCCTACTGCTTGAAAAGATCAGGTCATTGTTACAGGTGTTAGACTGAGGGTCTGTGTTTTGTATTTCAAGGAATGTGTTGTTGCTATTATTATTATGGCATGTTGGATATGGAGGGACCACCATCCCACCCACAGCCTTACCATTCATTCTTGCCTAATGTACTACTCTGGTCTGGCAATAATTGCAGTGGCATTGTGTGATTTTAGATGTATCAAGCTGTACAGGGAGATGTGGGGAAGGGTATAATAGGAAGCATGTCTGCCAATGTGATAGTAGCTGCCTTCTCTACGCGGAGTGCTGCTCAGATTACCAGAAAGTCTGCATTGAAGGTAAGTCCACAACTGTAGTCACTTAATTTTCCTTTTTAATAGGTGAATAAACACTGCTTTGTTTCGTTAAGACAGTGGCTTTCAAACCATGTTTCAGGAAATTTGTTTGGGCGACCACTTCCAGAATCCCCAGCCAGCATGGCCAAGGAGATGGAAGTCCAAAAATTAATATTTCCAACCTCTGTGTGCAGTGATGGAGGGATGATGGAGTATATGTTAACAAAGAGTATATTGTAACAACAACAACAAAAAACTGAACATTAATGTATTGTATCATTAGATTTAGACAGAAGCAAAAATGACCATAAAAATTAATGATTGAAAAAAGAACAGTATAATAAAAAGTTTTGGTATTATGCTTTGGCCTTTGATATGTGGCTCCATATACTGAAAGCAGTCTTCTGCCCCAAAGAATGAGTTCAACACCAGCCAAGGCTGAGAGGCTTGACTCAGGCTTGCATCCTTCCATAGGTTATTAAAATTAGTACCCAGCTTGTTGGGGGGGCAATTAGCTTACAGTTGTAAACCACTTAGAGACTGCATAGCGCAGTATGAAGCGGTATATAAATGAAGCTGCTATTGCTAAGTTGCCTACCACTGTCTTAAAGAAGGGTATTAGTTTCTGTACATGGACAACAAATATGTCCAACAGGACAGGAAATAACATTATCCTGTAGGAATTGATAATGTGCCTTACAAATTTATGTGACATACATGGTGTCACATAAATTTAGCAGACATGCTGGGCCTCTTCACCACATGATCCAGGTGTGGGAGATGGGAAGAGTTCTGTAATGGTAAGGAAGTCTGAGAAAACCACTGCCTTAAGATCCTTCCCTTTGGCACTTGTTACATGTTGTCTCAGTTTTTGTTTATAATTTTCCTTTTGTGTCCTTTTTCTCTCTGTGTGTGCTTGTCGCTGTCTTTTGTGTGTGTGTGTGTGTGTGTGTGTGTGTATTACATTGTTTGCAAATTCAGTGCCAGTTCTCCTGGCACCATTTTCAGACATCTATGAGTAATTCCTGTGGGTGGTGCTGGAAATATGTAAGTGAAGTCAAGTCAAGAGAATGGTTTCTACATACGTGTTCCTGCAAAAGAATCCTCAGGCAGGCAAAACACAGTTTAGTGGAGAACAAATATGATGTATGATCCATTGGCAAAATATTGTTCATCCACATTCAGTCATCAGAACAACCCAGTGGAAATAATCCCATTTGTGAAAAGCATTTTATGAACACTGAGCCCTTCTCACTGAAAAAGATTTGAGTGTGACTTTTCAAATGTCCCTCATCCACCACCCACATTTTGGCTAGAATCCAATGTAAACGTGCACATTTGGTTAACTCCCTTACTCTCCACATTAGAGGTAAGCAAACCAAATTAATGATGGTTCCACTGTAGGTCATGTATTTTGTGACATTGTGCTTTGCATGATTTAGGGCCTTTACAGACTGTCAGAAATAATGCAGCTTGAGGCCACTTTAACTCTCCTGGCTCAGTGCTAGGGAATCATGGGAATTGTATTTTTTTCTGGGACATTGAGCCTTCTCTGTCAAAGAGCCCTGGTGCCACAATAAACTACAATTCCCAGGATTCCTTAACACTGAGCCAGGAGAGTTAAAGTGGCCTCAAGCTGGATTATTTCTGGCAGTCTGTAAAGGTCCTTAGACTTGTGTGCATGCTTGATATTCCAAAGGGCAGAGATGTACAGATCATGTCATGTTTTAGTGAGTGGTTGTTTGCAATCTTCTAGCATGAAAACAAAATTATATAATGAAAAAGATTAGATTAACAAGATGGACAAGTTTTTAAATTAAAGTGACACTAAAGAGTAAGCAAAGACATTTTTATGACTGTAGAATATTTCATTACAGTAACACAGGGACAATGAAATGTGTTTAAAAGGATGACAGATTCTATATCCATGATGGTGAACCTATGGCATGCGTGCCAGAGATAGCATGCAAAGCCATTTTCCCCAGCATGTGGAGGGTGGAGAGGAGGAGGAAGAGGCATATGAAGGCCAGGGTCATTACAGGAGGAGGAGGAGGAGGAGGAGGAGGAGGAAGAGGCACACATCTGTTCCTCCTCCTTCCTGGCCCTCCCCAGCCTTCAGCTAACTCTCCAGAAACAGCTGCAGGCTGGGGGCAGTGCGTGCCTGTTTCTCTTCTTCCCCTCCTTGCCCCCTGGGGCTTCAGCTGTCTCTGGAGAGGCAGTCAAAGGCCTGGGAGGATGGGGGGAGGAAGTCCCACCCTGCAAGTCTTGCCCCCAGTGGGTGGATGTCCCACACCAGAAGGTGGAAGTCTCACCTCCTGAGGGTGGAAGTCCTGCCCCCAGCACCAGGTAACACCTGGCACCAGAAGGCCTTTTAGCTTGGGCACTCGGCCCCTAAAAAGTTTGCCATCACTATTCTATATCATATCCAGAATGTTACAAAGGAGCGTATTTTAGTTGACAAAAATAAAATATACAGAAGGCATCAATAAATGCAGTGGACCTGGATACATGACTGCAATGATTCCCTTAAAATGTTCAATACATGTACAAGATAGTATCTTAATTAAAATAGATTCTATTAAAAGGCAAATAAATAAAAAGCCTCTTCCTCCATCTTGTGTAGACCTCTCCTGTAAAGGACGTTGCAGTGCACACTTTGTAAGAGGAAAACCTTGTGACTGTGACCCTGACTGCCAAAAATATGGCAAATGCTGTGCAGACTATGAAGAGGCCTGTCCAGGTAAGTGCTCTGAATAAGTCATTATCTTTCTGCTTCTTTCCACATAATTAACAGGTGACTTAAGCCAATTAGATCAGTCTCCTTGTAGTTGAAAGCTGGCATGCCACGGAGAAAGCTAGGATAAAACTCTTCATCCTGACATGCGGGCTTCCTATTAGATATTATTTTGTAGGGAAGACTACCCAGTCGTGTGAGCCTTAGCTCAGGTCCTATAGTCAAAGGACATGGAAAACATGGAAAATTTCCCCACGCTTTGTAAGAATGGCTGCATCCAAAAGTAACTTTTCCAAAGCTATTTCAGTATGGACTTGATTTATCTTTTTTTACTTGTGTAAGAGGTAATACCCAATTTTGGCACACTCTAGTAGTAATAAAATATGCTAGAATCTTCCAAAGAAATATGCATCTCAGGGGCAAATGTCTTTTAGAAGGGAATAAATTCTTGGCATAAGTGGGAATACACTTGGATGGAAGTCTCACCCAGCCCACAGCACCACTCCTGACTTTTACAGCTGAAAGCAGAGAAAGACTGCCCATCAATTCCTGACCAATGGTATTCCATGAAAATAAGAGATCTCAGATTGAGGCTATGCACATTAAGGGGCTGGCTAGTCAGCTGTCTTCTCAATAGCTCTGATATAAAGGGACAAAGTACATGGACTTCACCAGGGATTATTCAATGCACCAGTGACTACTGGTGTCACCCGGACTAGAGCTTTGAAATGTTATTCCTTTTGAGCTCCAACATCTAGAACAGGGGTAGGCAACCTTTTTGAGGCGGGGGCCGGGTTGCTGTCCCTCAGAAATTGGGGGGGCCGGAGCACAATAAATAAATAAATAAATAAATTATATATATATATATATATTTTATTTAAAATTAAAAAAAAATATAAAAAATATGCATGCACACTCTCTGAGCCCCAGAAAAGCCATGGCAAACCCCCTGTGGAGATTTTGCCAAGAAAACCCCAAGAACAAGTAATAACAACAATAATCAATATAATCATGGCGAGTGGCGGCAGCGGTGGCAGGACTGGCCTGGGGCCGGTCCAAAGGCCTCGGGGGGCCGCATCCGGCCCCCGGGCCTTAGGTTGCCTACCCCTGATCTAGAATCTTCCAGGCATTTAGTTGGAACCAGTGTGCTGGTTAAGGTCCACAGTCAGTGATGCCCCCAAATACATGTAGCTCTTTCCTTTCTTTCTTAAATGAAACATAAACAATTGTTTCATGGTGAATCAGACCTGAATGTAGTGCAGTGTCATCTGCACTGATTGGTACCAGTGGTTCTCAAGGTTATCAGACATGGGTTTTTCCAGTTCTATCTGGGAATCTTAGGCCCCATTCACACTATGAAATAACCCGATTTGGAAACCTGGTTATTTACCTGTTGTTTAGAGTTGCACCGATTGTACTTGGTACAGTTTGCGGAGGGTGGGGGCACGAAAACCCATTTAAACTGGTGCATTTGGCACTGGATCCCTTAGCAGTTCTTTTTAAAAGAACCACAATGCTCCCCATCTCTGATAGTGTTATCGGATTGATTTGGATCACACAGCCACCATTCAGGAAATGGAGGTGACTCCATTTTGATCTGGAATAGTGGTGAATGGGAACTTTAGACCAGATTTAAATGCCACAGAAAGATTTGTTGCCTTAAAACATAGTGGGAATGGTGAATCGATTTTGAATTGATTCACAGATGCGAATCTCTCTATGCAAAAAATGTAAGTGTAATTGGCCCCATAGGGACTGAACTTGGCATCTTTTGCATCTTAAGAACATGCTTCAGTGCTGATCTGCAAGTCTTCCCCTATGGTAAAGGATTGCCATTTATTGCTATAGGAGAAGGGCAAACTGCTGATATTCACAATACAGCTGCAATGAGGGCAAAATGTACCCTCCATAAGGAGGAAAAATTATCACTGTGCATGGATAAAGTGTTAAGCTCTAATGTATCTCTGTGCATAAGACTGCAGAGTCTTACTGCCTCCCTCTGGGAGTCTTTGCAATATACAGTTCTTCATCCACACATAGTCCATAATGATAAACATTTACCTAGTGTTACTATAAAAGAGGTTTCCCCCCCCCAAAAAAAGTTTATTGTAATTACAAATAAATTACACACATCTAAATATTCAACCATTATACATAATAAACTAAAAATAAAATACAAAACCATATTCTGTCTTCATATCTCCTTTCTTAAACTCTTGAGTATTTCTTAAGCAGTTAATAAAAATATTCTTCCTTATATGTCCTTTATTACCATACAATGCATTGTTTCAATTTGATAGTTGCTTCTATAAGACTGAGCATCTTAACCCTGAGCATCTTTTTTTATCTCACATCTTTTAACCACTATATCCTAACCTTCTTCCCTATATATCTTAAAATATATTAATACCTCTTAAAATAAAAATTTTCCTTCATACATACACTCCATCTATAAATCATTTGGACCATCTATCCTTACAGTGCTTCATTAAGCACTCCCAATCACTTTCCCATCCTGTTTTATACGTATTATTCATAAGCATTGTCAATTTGTCCAACTCCATCATTTCTATCCATTTGGTTAACCATTCATCTAATTT
Source organism: Phrynosoma platyrhinos (assembly GCA_020142125.1). Lineage (NCBI taxonomy): Eukaryota > Metazoa > Chordata > Lepidosauria > Squamata > Phrynosomatidae > Phrynosoma > Phrynosoma platyrhinos. The sequence goes on from CM034706.1 coordinate 144,358,979, forward strand.
CGGAATATCCTTTTCTTTCCATTTCTGCACAAATGTTATTCTAGCTGCTGTGATTGAATATAAAATAAGTTTAAAGTGTTTCCTGTTGTCTTCTCCTTTTACTATATTCAATAGGAAATATTCAGGTGCCATTCTGATATTCATCTGTAATACTATTTGTAGAGTTTTATGGATCTCGTTCCAGTACTTCACTGCTAATTGGCAAGTCCACCATACGTGATATAATGAACCATCACTCTTCCTACATTTCCAACATTCACCCGTCTCATGACCTCTAATTTTAGCCTCTTTATTTGGTGTTAAATACCACCTGTGGAGCATTTTATAAAAGTTTTCTTTCAAATCTATACATAATGTAAATTTTAAATCTTGGCCCCATGCTCTTTCCCATTTATCTATCTGCACCTGATATCCAAAATTTTGTGACCATTTTACCATGCAGTCTTTCACCACTTCTGTTTCTAATTCTATTTTCAATAGCAGCTTATATAACTTTGATATTATACCTTCCCCAGGATGTCATCTAATTCATTTTTATCTCTGGTAAAGCCCTCCAATTTAAGGTCTATTTTAAGCCTTTCTTTCAGCTGACAGTATGTAAACCAATGGCATTCTGGTCTTCTTTCTTCTAACACAATACATTATTTCAACATCAGTGTCCTTCCTTCCCAATTTATTATTTTTTGATATTTTAAACACTCTTTTAATTGTATTTTAAATCCAATCATCCAGACCTCTTGAGGTAATACCTAATTGGGTAGCACTCTATACATCTTATTTTTGACTTTCATCCATACTCTTAATAAGGTCTTTCTGATTAGGTGATTGTTGAATTCTTTATACACCTCTGCTCTCTTGTACCACAGATAGCCATGCCATCCATATACTTTGTTAAATCCTTCCAAATTTAACATTTTAATATCATAAAAATTAGCCAATTGCAGAGCCAGTCAAAGGGACAAGAATAATAATATAGTTTAAAATCTGGTACTCCCAGCCCACCTCTTTCCTTAACATCTTTTAAAAATGTCCATTTTATTTGTGGCTTTCTCCTTGCCCATATGAATCTTGAAATCTCATCTTTCCATTTCTTAAACTGTTTGTCATTCATCAAAATTGGAAAATTTTGAAAAACAACAACATTAATTTAGGTAGGTTGATCATTTTAATCATTGAGATTCTGCCCAACAATGATAGTCTTAACTTTGTCCATTTTTGTAAGTCCTGTTTAATCTCCTTCCATACCTGTCCATAATTGTTGTCATATAAGCTTGTGTTTTTCTTGGTGATTGTTATGCCCAAATATTTAACTTTTGGCCTTTGCAGACTGTCAGAAATAGTACAAATTGATTCCACTTTAACTGCCTTGACTCAGTGCTAGGGAATCATGGGAACTATAGTTTATTGTGGCACCAGAGCTCTCTGACAGAGAAGGTTCAATGTCCCAGAAAAAATACAATTCCCATGATTCCCTAGCACTGAGTCAGGGCAGTTAAAGTGGACTCAATTTGCACTATTTCTGGCAATCTGCCAAGGCCCTTTGTTACTGACTTGGAAGCCTGATTTCAACTGCAGCTCAGCATCCTCTCTTTTTAATATATTCAAAGTCAGAATACTAGATTTTGTATTATTAATCTTGAAACCTGCAAATCCACCATACTCTTGAATTAAATTTATTAGGCAACCAATATTTTTGGGTCTTCTAAGATGATTACCAAATCATCTGCATATGCCGTGACTTTATATTTATGACCTTTTATTTGAGCTCCTTTGATTTGATCATCCTCCTTTATCTGATTAATCAAAATTTCCAACATCAAAATAAATAATAAGGGTGATAGTGGGCATCCATGTCTTGTTTCTTTTGAGATTTGACAATAATTGGACCTTTCACCATTCACTATAACTTGTGCTTGTTGCTTCTTGTATATTGCTTGAATCCAACTCACAAATGTATTTCCAAAATCCATTACTTCCAGTGTCTTCATTCCCAGTTTACTTGATTCCCAGTTTACTGAATCCCAGTTTACTGAATCAAATGCTTTTTCAGCATCTAAGAATATAAATGCAGCTTTTTTTTTCTGGGATTTTTATCATAATATTCTATTACATTTAACAAGGTTCTAATGTTTTGCTTCATATGCCTCTTAGGAAGGAAGCCACATTGTTTTCCCTGAATTTTATCCATTAACATCTTTTTAAATCTTTTTGCCAATATTGCAGCAAATAATCCTGATTTAACAGAGAGATTGTCCTATAATTCTCTGGTTGGGTCAGATCTTTATCCATCTTTGGTATGAGGGTCATATTTGCTGTCAGCCAGGAATCAGGAATTCCTCCTTGTTTTATTTCATTTAGCACAGAATGAAACAGTGAACTTAACTCCTCCTGTAATATTTTATAGTATGCAGAGGTGAAGCCATCTGGGCCTGGCGCTTTTCCTGGTTTCAGACCCTTTATCGCTTCTGTTACCTTCATCATAGAAATGCATCCAGGATGCATTGCATCTAGAATTGATTTCTGTTCTTCATCCAATTTGCTCAACTTATGTTGTTGGATATATTTTTCTAAATTATCATAAAAATATTCATCTTTATGTCCTTCTTCATATAAAGACGAGTACTATTTCTCAAAAACTTTCTGAATTTTGTTAAGATATGTTATTTTCTTTTCCCCCAGCTTTTATCTCTAGTATCAATCTCTTTTCTTTCATATGTCTTAATTTAGGGCCTAAGCAGACTGCCAGAAATAGTGCACATTAAATTGAGGCACTGCCCTGGCTCAGGGCTAAGGAATCATGGGAACTGTAATTTATTGTGGAACCAGAGCTCTCTGACAGAGAAGGCTCAGTGTCTCAGAAAAAAATACAATTCCCATGACTCCCTAGCACTGAGTCATGGCAGTGCCTCAATTTAATGTGCACTATTTCTGGCATTCTGCTTAGGCCTTTAGATGCCAATAGTTTCCCTGGTTTATTACCCTGTTCAAAATATTTCTGTTTAGCGAATCTTAGTTTATATTCGATTTCTGCCACTGTTAAGGAAGATAGTTGAACCTGTAACTGCTTGATCTCTTTTACTAATTTCTTCTTATCTGGATTATTAATTAATTCTTTTTCCTTGTTGTGGATTTGCTGTTTTAATTCTTCTATCCTCTTGCTTTCCAATTTTTGCCTTTCTGCATTCTTCTGAATAAAAAAGCCCCCACATCACTGTTTTGCTAGCATTCCAGACCATTCTCAAATCAGTTCCTTTGTTCAAATTCCCTTTAAAAAATAGTTTCAGGGTATCTTTTGCTTGTTTAATAACTGTTTCATCTTTTAATAGATTTTCTTAGTCTCCAGGATAAATCCCATTTTCTCTGTTTTAAACCTAACATAATCAAATTATGATCTGATATTTTCTTTGATTTGATATCAACTTCAACAATTTCAGTATAGAGATTAAGTGTTGTAAAAAAAAGTCAATCCTTGATGCTGATTGATGATGATCTGAATAATATGTAAATTCTTTAGAAATCTTGTTGTTGTTTTTAGGCACCATGGGTCTATCATAGACAAGGAGTCTATCACTGTGAAAAAAGTTTGAGGAAGCTTCCCTTGGTTTTGTTTAACTTTCTTATTTGCTGAACATCTGTTTATTTCTGGATTGATTACTCCATTCCAATCTCCCATCATTAAAATGTATTCATAATTCAGATCCACAATTCTTTGATTCAACATTTTATAGAAATTGGTCTTTTTTTTCCACCGGTGCATAGACTCCTATCATCAATATGTATTTCCCATTTGCATTAATTTCAACCATAATATATCTTCCCTCTTCATCTAAATTTATTTCTTTGGATGGAATATTCTTGGAAATATAAAGTGCTACACCACTTTTCTTCTTCTTCCTGGCTGAAACATACATTTGCCCCAATTTTGGATTATGCAAGTATTTAACATCTTGTTTCCTGATATGAGTTTCCTGAATGCACAATATGTCCGCTTTTTCTTTTTCCAATAAATGAAAAATCTGTTTCCTTTTGTGAGGTGAGTTCATCCCCTTCACATGCCATGATATAATTTTCATCATTTTCACTAATTTGCCTCTTATCAATTTGTTTCAGTATCAAAATTCACAACTCTTCTTCTATTTCAATTTCTGTTTGCGTATCTGCTGCATCTTCTTCTATGAGATCTAATTTTCTCGCCTCATCCAATAATTCACCCTCTTCTTTTTCTTCTTCTGAATCTCATACTTCATAAATCTTGCCAGTTTTTCTCTCTGTTACTTGTTGGACTTTGGTATCATCTTGTCTTTGCAATTTCCTAGTTTTTCCTCCTCTCCCATCTTTGACCATTATCGTCCTCTCTGCTTCCAGAGCCTTTCATCTCTTCTGAAGCTTGCAAAATTCCTAAGAATTTCTTCGCCTTCTCTAGTGTGTTAATTTTATAGGCTTTTCCTCTCCGTGTAGTTGTAATAGTATAAAAGAGTTTTTTAAAAAGAGTTTTAAAACCTCTGTCAGAGAATCTAAAGTTTGTAGAGAACCATTTGCTTATTTTTACATTAGTAGATTATTTTTCTCCATTATATATGCCGTCCATGCCCACATTTACTGCCTCCTTTTTAATTATGCAGTTGAGTAGTCTGGATTTTCAGCAGACATAACTTCATTTGACTTTAGTGGAGTAGAGCCAGAGTAGAAGCTGGTAGTATTAAAGGGGTAATAGAGCTGTCATGGTAGAATATTGTGGAAAATGTGCCTTGTTCACCCCCAAGATTGGGGGAGGAAAGACAAATGTTCTCTCTGTTTCCATTCAATAAAACAATCCTTATAAAGTGCAAAATGGATGAAGTACACTCTTGGTGGCAGGTTGTACTTTGAGCTTTATATTACTATTACTAAACTATAACATGACAGATAGAAATTCTACAGGCAAAACTTCTCAGCACACATAATAAGGCAGGACGTTTTAAGGAAAGCAACCTCTGGCAGAAAAATAATGACAACTCTATGCAAAACTGCCACTTTGATATACCATTAGATATAGGAATCAATATATAAATGGATGAAAACAACAATAAGAGGATTTAGTTTCTGTGAAGCAGGTGTTGCATGCTTTGCACATAACTGGATCTGTGCACAGATATACTTTTAATGGAAGAAAGTGGCCATGATAGCATAGGTGGCACCAGAGGTGCAGCAGCAGAGATAAAAAAAAAGGCTTCTGGCACCAAATTGATGGGGTGGGAGGAGACATACAATGTTGCCTCTATCAGAGGCAAAAGCTGCCATGACAGCTCCCAAATTGCTCAGGAGCTAGCAGGGTAGGTTTCTCTGATGGTGATGGAAATGACTTTATTCCATCTTTCCAGTGTTGCTATGTATCACTGCATAAAGTGCCTTACACTGGCATGAAAGAGCATTATATTATTTTACATCACCAAGGGATTTCATCCTATCTGTCCATTTTGGTGCAATGTCTCAATTTCATATGGGCAGCTATAGGCAGCTACCATAAATGAACAAGTTGAATGAAATAAATTTGTCTCCATTGGGCTGGGCTACTGCTGAGTGGCAGGGTAAGGATGGGGTACAATTTTAGTATCCACACTATTTAGATGCTTCTGAGAATCCAGGCCTTTCACTGGGCTGAAAGGCAGTGGGACCTTCTGTGGGCTTATTACTTAAAACTTCCTGCACTGCCACAAATTGATGCTGTAATAGGAAGCACTTATAAAAATGGTGACTGTTCCTGCTGTTCATGCTAGCATGCCTTTGGGTGGGGCTTATTTTATCCTGACTGGATATGAAGAAAAGAATAGCTATTTTATATGCATAGCACTAAGGGCTTATTGTATTATAAATTACAAATAGACACATTGAATCAATAACATTTACCTCCATGTTGACTCATCTTTCAAAAACTGAATCAGCATTCAACAACTTGAACCCAGTGGCTCTAACCAACAGCACTGATGCCAATGGCCTTTAACATTATATCGCATTACCTTGAACATCCATGATTCCATGGGGTTGGTGGTCCTTCCACTGATGAAGATTGCAACTGTGCTACACTGTCATTGTATCCATAGCTCCAGTAGCCAATTTGGTCTCAAAACTTACAGTCCATCACTCTATTCAGAGCCTTTTCAACTTGGTAAATCTGTCAGAGCTTTGCATAGTCTTTTGAGTACGAAGGGACACCCCCACAATATGCCATGGTAAGAGGGAAAATAGGATTGCCTGAAGGTTACATGATGTTAATAATGTCTTTTAAAAAAAAAGTGTTGTTCACATATGCACACACAGAAACTTTGTAACATTTTGGGTGAAAATGAAAACATTTCCATAGGCTTTTGAAAGATTGCATTCGAATAAACAGGAAGCAAATATTAAGGTCTAAAATTGCCAATCACTGATTCACTTGCTTAAACCTACCAAACGCTGTTTCCTCGTGTTCCAAACATTTTCTGTGTCACTGTTTCTGTTCTATTTGTTGTTGCTATGTGCCTTCCAGTAGAGTCTGATTTATGTTAATCTCTCCTAGGGTTTTCTTGGCAAGATCTATTTGAAGAATGTTTGCCACTGCCTTTCTCTTAGGCTAGAAGAGTGTGTCCTGCCCAAGATCACCTGCTGAGCTTTGATAGCTGAGTGGGGATTCCAGCCCTCCTGTCTCTAGAGTCCTGGTCAGACACTCAAACTACCAAAGCATAATACTGCTCTATTCCATTACTGTTTTTAAAACTTTGCTAGGAAATCAGATTCTACAGTAGGCCCTTGATATCTGCTGTGGTTTGATTCTAGGACCCCCCATGGATACCAAAATCCTTTTAAATACAGTGGCATAGTAAAATCACGTCCCTTATGTAAAATGGCAAAATCAAAGTTTGCTTTTTGGAATTTATACTTATTTTAAATATTTTCAAACCATGGATGTTTGAATCTGTAGATAAAAAAAATCTGTGGATACGGAAGGCTAACTGTAGCAAACTGTTTCGCTTCAGTGGCAGACCAGCGGGGGTGGTGGGAGGCGGTACACTCTTGGTGTAAGCAGCAAAGGAGGCAGGAAGGGAATTGAGTAGAGAGAGGGCAGTTTGCCACCCAAAGCAGGGAGTGCAGTTGGTCAATGAAGGGTGAGGCTGGCCAGAGAAGAAAAGGGAAAGCAGGGGACAGTACTGGTATATTTGTGGTTAGTGAATGTGGCAGCTCCTCCTCCCTCTTCTGCTTCTCAGGAGTTCATGAAAGGAGGTGCTGGGGAGGGGCAGCTGCAGTGCTTTGATTTTCTTGGACCATTTCTGCCTGGCCTTGCACGGAATTCCTGTTGTTACTGCAGAGCAAAGCAAAATGGGGCAGGGATAGGTGGATGACAGTGCTTCCTTTTCTGTGGGAGAATGAAAGATGGAAGTAGGAGCCCCTTCTTCCTTTCCATTTTATTCCACATTTTATTATGAAGGACTTCTTTCTCTTTTGCTTTCCCCACACTCTGCCATCACTCAGCCCTCCCAAGTTTGAGAACCCTTTTGTTGGTGGTGGAAGCTGCTATTCCCACAGGCAGAGTTTTCTTCTGGCCTCTCTGAGGACGTTTTCACACGGGACTTAAGGCAGACGCAATCCTACCTCCGTCCGGCCCCAGCCCGGCTCCTTTGCAAAGTTTTCACACGACGTCGCAGCAAGCCCCTCCTTATCCAGTGCCATCCCTGGTGCAATCCTGCATCAGTCCGGGTCCTTGCTCTGCGTGTTCACACGACGTCGCAGCAAGCCCCGCCCCGCCCCGCCCCATCCAGTGCCATCCCCGGCGCATTTCTGCATCATCCCCGTTCTTTTCAATTCCTTTTTAAAAAAGGAATTGAATTGCCACTGCCGGAAGCAATCAAGAGCCATTCCGGAATGATGCTGCTTTCACAGGTCTGAAGCTGCAGGATCCATTCTGGAATGGCTCTTGATTGCTTCCAGGTGGCTTTGAGACCCCAAGTGTGAAAACGTCCTGAGCTGAGTCACTGCTGAGTGGGATGCCATTACTCCAGGAGAATAGAAGGTTTTTTCAGATGGTGAAAATAATCCAAGATGAATCTCTGTTGTTCACATGTATCCTGAATGCACCCAATTAAGTTTTTTTTTTTGGGGGGGGGGGGCTGCCAAAAATCCCACTTAACCTGGGATAATCAATACATTTTTTTCCATGTTTTTACAAAAGATTTGCATTCTCAGCAGTGTGAATAACTGGTGCAAATAGACCCAGGATTAAACTCTGCATTCCTTTAACATATTTTGAATACATTCAGCCAGTCCAGCCAGCATCTGCTGCTCCTTCCCATTTCTCCAGTGCCAGGCAGGTGCTACTGGTGCTGGATGAGGAAGCCCAGAATGCAGCACTGCCCACTTGGCAGCCCACCCCTGCCCTGCTGAAGACTCTCCCTCTCTTGTCCCTCCCCATCTCTTTTCTGGCAAAGGTAGCAGGGAGGGAATGGTGAAAAGGGGGGATGTGGCAGGAGGTGGGCAGCAGCCTCTCTTGGCACCCAGGGGGTTAAGTGGAGGGAGACACTCCATCAAGGAGAAGCCCAAGCAGGTGGTCTCCAGCTAGGAGGGAAGCAGTTGGAGGCTCCAGGGAGAAATGGGAGACATTGCTGCTGCCACCTTGAGATGCCCATCTGTAGAGGAGGAGAGCCCTTCGCAACATGGGGAAGAAGAAAACTTTTCTCAGGTCTTTTTGAGGAAAATGAGGGGCACCTCCTGCATTGGTTATTGGAGGTGGGCCCATTGCAGCAGCTTGTGGACAGTTTCTCACAGGATTCCCCAGCTCTCTTGGGCTGGACACACAAGGCTGGCAAGCATATGTGATCAACAGAACATGGAAAGAGATACAGAGATGCAGTTCTGATTTTTAAACAAATAATAATAGTATGACCAACAAACTCTGAATGCATGAGTGAGATTATTCACATTGATGCACTAAAAAAGTACACATCTGAATGACCCCTGGGATTGTTCAGCATGATCATTATTACTTCCCCATGAGAAAAGAATGATGCCATCCCTGCCTAGTAAAAAAAACCAAAAAAAAAAAAAACAACTTCAAGTGGATGCTCTGGGTGACTATGGGCTGAGTGGCTTCTGCAAGTCCACCATGCAGCCAATGGTGGAATAGAAAATCTAGGCTACTTGCTGGCCAAATGGGGGGAGGAATGAGGTGGAGGTGGTGTTTCCCATTGGGATGTGGTGATAGCATGGTCAGGCTGGAATTAATCTATATCTTCTTGTCTGCTTCTAAATCCTCATGGTCACTGGAGACCAAGCACTTTTCTTTGCTCCCTCCACCCCTCAATCTAGGAGATTGGAGGAAATGGCAGTGGTGTCATTAGGGGTGTGTGGTGGTGCGGCCCACACTGGGTGACACCTAGTTGGGCTCTCCCCCTGTGCACTCCTCCCCTCTGCACCTTCTCCATGAGTGCTCTTCCCCCCGTGTCATCCCCACATGATCTCCCCCCACACCATCAGGATGGCATGGGGAAAGAAATGCATGCCACCCCAAGAAGCCCCACCCCTTGAAAGCCCTGCCTCCCACACCAGGTGACACCAGGTGCAGGGATGCCACTGGGAAGTGGCAATGATGATGAGGATGACAAGGATGATGATGATGACTGAAAAATAAAATACAAGAAATAACACTGAAGTCAATCATCATTCATATACATTCTTCTTACATTCACATACATAATAGGCCTGAGCAGTCCATTTATGCAACTGTCATATAAAGATTGATTCTATCATAAATTTTCTAAAGACATTTTTATATGTAAAATATATAAACTAATCACCTTTACTTCTTTAGTAAAACCAAAAATTGCAAACTCATCCCACATAACACTTAATTAACTCATAACATTCTCAGTCATTCATAAATCTACCTCAGCTTTTCCCTTTCAGAGGACAAGTTATCCATTTCTGCCATATCTATTAATCACATTATCCAATCCTGAATTGTTGGTACTAAATTGTTTTTCCACATTTGAGCATATAATCCTAGCTGCTGTCATCATTTTTACTATTAATTTGCTTATCTATTATTATTAATAAATACATTTCAGGTTTCATTTGGATCTTTAATTTTAAAATTTAAAATTAAAATTTAAAAAAATTCTCAATAATTGGTGGGCTGAATTCTAATACATTTTTATTTTATAGATGTCCATCAAGAGTGGTACAAAGTTTCTATTTCTTTTTCTCATTTACACATTTATTTCCTGTTTTCCTGTTCATTTTAGATAATTTATATCTGGCATAAGATACTATCTGAAATGCATTTTATAAAGATTTTCTTACATGTTTTGACAGGAAGTATATTTTCTTCCATATATTTCTTCCATTTGGCCATCTCAATAATATAAGCAATGTTCTGGGCCCATTTTATCATCAAATCATTTACTGTTTTATCATTAGTATCCCTTTTTAAAAAATCAATGTCTCATTATATATTACTGGTATCATTTGCAATAAGTATAGTAATTTAGGTAAAATATTCATCTTGGTTGCAGCTATCTTACTTAGTAAAGATTATTTTAGATTATTCAATTTTTAAAGATATTTTTAAATTTTAGGCCGAAACTTCTCATAATTATTCTTAAATAGATCTGAATTGCTTTTAGTGATAATGGTTCCTAAATACTTTCCTTTTTTGCTCATATTAAAACCTGTCTGATACTATTATTCTTTCTTTTCTGTTTTTGTCATATTACTGGTAATAATTTTGTCTTTGCTTATTTTAAATCTTGAGAATTTTCCAGAAGCTAAGAGCACTTAATTTAATTTTTGTATAATTTCCAGAGGTTCTTTTAATGATACTGCTAAGTTTTTGGCAAATGCCTTTACTTTATATTTAGATTTTCTTATCTTCACTCCTCTTATGATTTTATCATCTCATTCAAATGCAGAATGAAGCCTGGACAGTAAAACTAGGACATTATACAAATGTAGAGACTAGCTTCTAGAAAAAAGTAATACCCTTTTTGTAAAAGAGAAGAAGAAGAAGAGTCTTTTGTTTAAAATGTAAATAATAATGCTACATCCAATATTGCCTGAGCCAAATTGGAGAAGGGACTTTAACTGAGCTATGGTTTTTGGTTTTTTTTTGGTCTCGTTTCAGCTACAACTACAGCACCAACCACCACCACCACAACCAAGGCTCCACAGTCAACTTCTACCACCACCATTCTTACAACCATCACCACAACCAAACCACCAACCACAACACCCAAACCAAAGTCAACAACAAAGCGTTCACCAAAACTTCAGCCAAAACCTAAGCCCAAGCCCAAGCCCAAGCCCAAGCCCAAGCCCAAACCTTTAAAGAACAAAAAGAAACAAAAGAAAGTATCTCATGAAATTATGGAAGGTAGGAAAAACTAATGTGATATGGATTTGTGGATATGCCTAGATTAAAACTTTATAAACATGTGAGTTAACTATTTTCACTATTATTTATTGTGAGACTTGAGAGCAGATGGCTTTACTGCAAAATGTGAGGGAGGAAGATATGCTTATGTTGATGTTTATGTTGATAAATCATTTTACTAACTTTCATAGATTCCAATTTACTATAGCCTTATATAATGTATTTTGTATACTTACCAAACTTAGATTTCCCTTGTAGTGTATTTCTCTAGAGCTTCTCACAGTGTAAAAGGTATAGTGTCTTGCTCTCTGCCATGGACTCTTTTAAGATTCCATGAAACTTAACAGTTTTAAATTGCTTTATAATACAAATAATTCACTTTGTTATTATTCCATTCTTGGCTTGAAAAATTACCCTGGAGATTAAACTTGAGTGGTATGGAAGGAAATCTGAGGTTTATTTGCAATGGACAAAGTAATGCATGAAGTAAATCTGCCTGATTATAGGTCCAGATCTTCTGAATGATTTGTGTGAATACATTTTTATGCTGAAATTTTTGAGAGGGGGGGTTGTTTTGTTTTGTTTTAATTACTTTAGGTGCATGAAGAAAAGACAGGGTTTTAGACAATAAATCTTTTAGGAAATAAAGTGTTCATTTACTATGAAAAATGATTGAGACCAAGTGCATCTAATGATAATCAGCCATTTTAAGAGAAATATAAGAAACAAGGGTTCTTCTCCTGCTCCCCCCTTCTGTCAGCAGTGGCTAGTGGCTTCAATGTCAGTGGGATGGTGAATCTGTTCTATTCTGAACTTTAAAGGTATTGTCTAATGTGCTGAACACTATCTCACCATGTAGAGAGATCTTGTAGCACCTTTGAGACTAACTGTGAAAGAAAGAAATTGGTAACATGAGCTTTCATAGATTACAGTCTACTTCTTCAGATGCATTGAGTGGAGTGGAAAGCAGAGACAGGTAAATGTATGCCAATGTCACCATATATGACTATCTCACCATATAAATTCAGAACTTTGGAAAGCTCCTGTTAAATTTAAACATGGAGTGCAAATGCACAGGCAGGATATGATGGACCAACCCATTTTATTTTGCCTGCAGATCCAGCCCATTCTCTCCAGCACTTACCTGGTCCAGTGCAGTGATGGGTGGATGTTCATACACCTGCCCTCCACTGCACCATGGAGACACCACCAACTATGAAGACTCATCCAGTGCCACAGCACCCTACTTCTTGCAGGCCCCCACTGTGGCCTGTAAGAATGGAAACAGGGCACTTGGCTTCACTCATGTGGTCAGGCATCCCCTTCCGATATTATAGACCACAACTGGTCTGGCACATAAAATGGCAGTGGCAGTGGCTGGTAAAGGGGCACATGGCCATCTAAACTACTAGCTGTCATGTCAGGATTTCTGGAAAACCCTGCTACAAACAGCTGGTTATCTAGAACCAGCCTAAAGGCCAGTTCATCTGGGTTTGACTGGATTGAGGCCAGATTCATCACAATGGCATTTGATCTACCCATGGCAGGGGTATTGGCCTGCGTTGTCTGAACAGGGTGACACCAGGCCAGGGGAAAAACAGGCCTTTTGACCTGTGAGTACAGCCCCTTGAACCCAGGACAAAATCATTGCCCTACCAATACAAAAAATGCCAGCCACTACTGAATCTTATAAATTTTGACCTTTTTTAAATCACAGTACTGATGTGGCCACTTTGCTATACTGACCTATTGCCCCGCCTTGATTAGAACAGCACCATGTTACATAATCACTTGTTTTTGAAAATTGCTTACTTTAAAAACAAAAACAAAGCAACAACTTGTTTCCATGTAACATGTAACAGGGGTAGGGAAAAAAGATTTAATGAACAGATGCTTCCAAGTTTCCCCTTATTTTCCTATGCTTTAATTGGATTTTACAATAATGAAGATTTGAGGGATTTCTCCAGTCCTATAAAGATTTCATCAGTGAAGAAAATGGTCTAGAACTATAGTTTGTACAGATTTTCCTTTATTCTAACTTTATGTGCTTCACTGTAGAACATTCTGAACAGTCATCAATGTCATCCTCCTCTACTTCAAAAATTCGGAGAACTAAGGCTTCGGTAAGAAATACTGGTGATAAGCGCAAGAAGAAAAATGATAAAAATGCTAAGGAATTAGAAGAGGAAGAAGAAGAGGAAAGGAAAGGTATGCTTTGTAATACAGACACAGGTACATAAGAAGAAGTGAAACAAAACATGTTATGGTTAGCACAAACATCCTGGAACTTAGGTAAGGCAATTCATACTTGTAAGTGTAATAAGAAACTGTTACTCGGATTCAACCCTTTGGTGAGAAGCTGGCAGTATTTGATGAATTTTACATCAACTGTTGCTGTAATCTCCCTTTCCTCCACAATGAGACCTCCCCTCACCATTTTTTTTAAATATTATTACTTCCAGGATTCATCAATATTTGTGTAGAAACTGGCCTGTTTGTCCCTTGCAGAATGGAGTTACAACTTATTAGGAGGTTCCAGTCTATCACCAGAGGTGTACATTAGAATAATAGTTTATCATACTACAATTGAATTACTAGTGCAAGGATATTTGTATTATCATCAAGTTTTTAAAAATATGACTAAACTTAATAAGTATCAATGCATTTAATTTCCGTCTAATCTGGCTGTCTAAAGTTCTACACCCAAATATGTATACTATAAACACAAATGTTATCCAAAAAAATTTAGATAAAATTTCCAGCATCTGAGAAAATTGGCTACAGACCATGAATATTCATTCTATAATAGAGTCAATCAAGCAGCACTTTAGACGTTGCTGAACTACAACTCCTAGCATTCGTCACTATTGGCTGTGCTGGCAAGCACTGATAGGAGTTGCAGTCCAACAACTGGAGGGACATACAATTCCTGCTGACCTATAATAACTTTAGCCCAAATCCAATGGCTCCTCCCATAAAAGTAGATAATGAATGATAAATGTTCAGAGCCAGCATGGTGTAGTGGTTTGAGTGTTGAACTACAACTCTGGAGACCAGAGTTCGAATCCCTGCTCAGCCATGGAAACCCCCCAGGTGACCTTGAGCAAGTCACACTTTCTCACCCTCAGAAGGAGGCAAAGGAAAACACACTCTGAACAAATCTTGCCAAGAAAATGCCATGATAGGTTCTCCTTAGGGTCCCCATCAGAAATGATTTGAGGGCACAAAACAATAACCATCTTGTTTTTTCTCTTGAAATGGGACGTGAGGCACCTAGCAATAAAATATATTATAATGTTATCCAAATACCCAGGAAAATATATTGACAGCATGTGCTCTGATGCAAATCTGGTTTCCTGGCTAGTACCAACAGAAAAACTAACTGCAGATATTGCAGACCACACTGCTCAAAAGGGAGTGCAAAAAAAAAAAATTGTAGAGGGTAAAGGAAATCCATCTGAATATCTGATGTTAGTCGTCTCTCTACTGGGCAGATAGTCAAAGAATGTCACACAATGAGAAAAATTATACTACTGAAAATCTGGTTAAATTACTCCCCCTACCCCCCACCCCCAGAACTACAGAGACAGCTTTGTAACAAATCACAAGTAATAGGATATGTCAACTAGCATTATTTTGAACAATACTAATTTCCAAAAATAGATATGGGAAAAATTGTAATAGTCTTCATGACTTCCATTGAATTGCCATTTAAAATCCCTAGGGCCTGAGGCAATCACTACCCCACCCCCACCCTGGAACATCAGCCAGCCAGCCTGCTGGAGCAGCTCTTCCTCTTCCCCCACACCATTGGGGTTAAAGGCAGTTGAGGCAGCTGAGGCAGGCTGGAGGGACTTGGAGGGCTCTGTAAATAAGGGACAGGCATGTGTGGCCATTTGCAATCTGGGAGTGAAAATCCAGGTTGTGCGGAGGAAAGGAAGGTGTGGTGGGAACAGAGTGAAAGTCTGTTACAAAAGAAGGTAGAATTGATGTCTGAAAGCTATCCCGTCTTCAATTCACTGTTTCCTGGAATGGATTGGAGAGTATACCAACCATACCACAGAACCTTACCTTGCTCTTTTGCAATGCCAGGTCAGTCAGAAATAAGACCCAAATCATCTATGATCTTCTCTTAGATGAAGATGTTGACTTGGCTTGCCTTACAGAGCCTGGCTGGGAGGAGGCAGCACTACAACTTGAGTGCAGGCCCTCCCAGCTGGGTACTCTGTCAGTGAGCAGGTAAGAAGAAGTGGACAAGGGGGTGGAGTGGCTCTGGTTCATAAGAATAATATTACCTTGACCAGGATACCTGTCTGGAAAACAGTCCACTTCAAGTGTA
>CM034706.1:144374794-144419775 GCA_020142125.1 Phrynosoma platyrhinos
CCTGTTATCTAACAGACTCCCTAACCAAGCTGACACAACTGGTCTCAGGGTTGCTGCTGGAATCACCTACACTTTTAGACTTGGCCGACTTCAACATTCCACTCGAGACCAGTTTGTCAAATCTAACAGGTGCGGCTCAGGAGTTCATGGAGTCCATGACAAATATGGGCCTATCCCAATTGGTTGTCAGGCCCATGCAGTGTGCAGGTCATACCCTTGATGCAGTCTTTAGTACAGAACAGGAATGTCTGTGGGTAGAGGTAATAAAAACCTGTGCATTGTAATGGATGGATCATTTCCTGATCAAGGCTGAACTTAGAACCACTGTCTGTCCTGTTGGGGGTGGAGGGCCCAGTAGAATGGGTTAATGGAACCAGTTGGATTACAGAAAGCCTGAGAGGGTTTAATGATTGGTAACACCAGTGATTCTGTTGAGACTTTGGTTAATACCTGGAACACCGATCTTACCAAGGCTATTGACACGATTGCTCCCAAGCGTCCTTTCCTATCCACTTCAAATCATCAATCTTGATATACTGAAGAATTCAGAAATATGAAGTGATTGGACAACGAATAGAGTGTGTCTGGCAGAAAACTCAACTCTTATCTGACACAACTCATCATAGGAAATTTCTTTGTTCCTAAAGAAAGGCAATACATGTAGCAAGGAAATATTTCTTCTCTACATGTATTGGGTTTGCAGAGTCCCATCCAGTAGAGCTGTTTAGGGTGGTAAGGGAACTGACACAGGTTCCACCTATGCAGAACCCATTACTTAACCCAACAACGGCCTGCTGTGATGCATTTAACAACTTCTTTGCAGATAAAAGCTCTCAGATAAGGGCCGACTTGGATGTCGGTGTTATAGTAGAATCGATAGATGAGGTACCCAGCAATTCCTCTTATGAGATTATACTGGATCAATTCCAACCAATGAGTACCACTGATGTGGACAAACTCCTTGGTAGAGTGTGGAAGACAACTTGCCCTCTTGACCCTTGCCCTTTGTGGCTGGCCATCCAGGGGGGAGATGTCTTGAGGATGTTCCTAAGGGACATCATCAATGCATCCTTAGGGAAGATCGTGTTCCATCTTGTTTGAAAGAAGCGGTGGTCAGGCCACTTCTGAAAAAACCTTCCCTTGACCCTCTAGACATGAACAGCTATAGGTCTGTACCCGATGCTATTTAACTGGGAGAGATCATCCAGAGACATGGTGTGGGGTGTTATCAGTACTCTGATGACACTCAGATATATTTATCCATGTCTCAGTGTACAGCCTTGACTTCAGATGGCATCTCCCCTCTCAATTAAAGTGGTAATGGACTGGATGAAGAAAAACAAATTGAAACTGAATCCAGACAAAATGGAGGTACTAATGGTAACAGCCCTGAACCCAGGTATTGGGACACAATGTCCAGTCCTAGACAGGGTTACACTCTCCTCAAAGGGCTATGTTCGCAGTCTGGGGGTGCTTCTAGATCCATCGCTTTAGATGACAAATCGAGTGAATGCGGTGGTCAGGAGCGCCTGTTTTCAGCTTTGATTGATACACCAGCTGCGCCCTTTCCTAGAGATTAGGGACCTTGAAACCATGTTACATGCGCTGGTAGCTTCTCATCTCAATTTCTGCAATGCACTCAACATGGGGCTACCCTTGTGCCCAGTTCAGAAAGTTCAATTGGTACAGAATATGGCAGCCAGGCTAGTCTCAGGTAAAACCAGAAGTGACCACATAACACCTTTTGTAAGATCACTTCACTGGCTGCCTATCAGTTTCAGGGCACAGTACAAGGTGTTGCTCATCACCTTTACAGCCCTAAATAGCTTGGGTCCAACCTATATTTGGGACTGCCTCCTTCTGTATAATTCACCCCACACACTGAGGTCCTCTGGGAAGAATTTATTGCTGCCTATAAAACTAGATTATCTGCAACTGCCCAGAGGACCTTTTTGACTATCACTCCCAGACTATGGAACAGCCTGCCAGATGAGATCTGTCACTTGACCACCTTAAACAGGTTTGAAAAAAACTGTTAAGACGGATCTCTTCTGGCAGGCCTTTCCTGAGTAGATAATCAGCCATCGAAAAAAGTATGCCTACCCCTGTTTTTCGTTACAATTATTTTAATTTACTTGTTATTTATTGTAATCTGTTATTTTTAGGTATGTTTTAAGTTTTAATTGTTTAATTGTATTTTAAGGGGGGGTGGGCTATTGGGGGACAGGACTGTTTGTTTTATCTTGTAAGCTGCCCCAGTTGTATTTTACAGAGAGGCGGGCTATAAATATTATTATTATTATTATTATTATTATTATTATTATTATTATTATTCATGCAGAAAAGTTTCAAAAGTATGAAATAACAATTTTAACAGTAATAATGCTCAAACTATATCAGATATTTGTCATCCCTTCATTCTTTTAGCTCGTGAAACAAAGTCAAAATTAAAATCTACAAAATCCAAAGCAGTAAAAGTGATTTCAGAAGAGGATGGTAGTGGGGTAGAGAATGCAGTGACAACAGTAGGCACCACAACTACTACAGCTATGACCACAACAAAGCAGCCTTCCACCACAGCTACAACCAAGGTGCCATCTACTACTACAACCACAACTGAAGTGTCATCTACAACTACTATGACAACAACCAAACTACCACCTACTACTACAACTACAACTAAGATACCAGCTTCTACAACAGCCACAACAAAGCTGCCAACTACTACAACGCCTACAACAATGCTTCCGACAACTACAACAGCCACAACACAGCAGGCACCTACTACTACAGCCACAACTAAAATTCCTCCTACTACAACAACCACTACGAAGCTGCCTACTACTACAATGGCCACAACAGAGCTGCCCACTACTATGAAGATTACGACAAAGCTGCCATCTACAACTACTAAGCAACCTGACACAGACCATACAACTCAAGGAAATAAAGGTATTGCAGCAACTCTTGAAAATCATGTTAGTCAGACCCCATCTCCCCAGCCCAAGAAAGTGACCACATTCTTGAGAACTGCTACCCCTAATTTGCCATCTAGCACTTCTTCTAATACCAATAAACAATTGACATTGTCAACTGTGACTAATGTTAGGGTGGACAAAGACACAAGTGCTGCTGTTCAGAAAACCACAAGTAGTCCAGCTAAAAATACAGCAGTATCTAAAAGAGACACCACTACTGAAGCAACATCACAAGCTGGTAGAGACACAAAGAATGCAGACAACCAGGTTGTATCAACAATGGAAAAAAGTGAAACAACAAATGAAGCATATAAAAGAAGTACAACTACTACAAAAAAAGAATCTCTGGTAACAGACATTAAAGAGAGGACTAGAAATGCAGACACAGCAACTTCTGATGAAATGAAAATGTCAGAAAACAAAAAAGATTCCACTAAAACTGATTTTACTGAAAGGAAGCAAACTACTGTAGCTGATGTTTCTGAAAAAGATACTATTTTGCCATTAGGTACAAATCCTGGAGATACAACAGAGTCCAGAACTACATCTGGCTCCACTGTAAAATATGAAACGACATGGAAACCAACCAGTGTGCCCACTGTATCAGAGCAAATAATGACTTCAGATAATTCAGATCTTACGTCACTTATGTCAATTTCAGACAATCCTCAAGGAATCCCTGAAGGAATGAACAAAAATGACTACTCCAGAAAATCAGACAGCCCTGAGAACCAACAGATAGACATATCTTCAACTCCTGCTACTTTGTTCACAGAGACACCTCAAACTGAGGATAATTATAGACATGTCAGAACAGAAAGAAGTACTACAGAAACAGAGACAACAATAACTCAGACTGAATCGCCAAGTGACATAGGCAATCTTGATCATGATGATAAAAACAACAAACCAGAAAGAGATGCAACATTCATTGACACAACAACAACACAAACTGATTCAACAAATCACATGACTAGTCTTGATGGTGATATTACTGACAAATCAGAAGGAACAATGGCCACTATGGAGATGGTAATACAGAGAGATTCAACAAGTGGCACCCCTAGTCCTGATAACCATATTGAAAAAGAGAATCCAGAAGAGACCACCTCAGAGACATTAAGTACAAAAACTGACATCTCAGGTAGTACAACAAATATCAGTGATATTGGGAAACTAGAAAGGAATGCTACAGTCAGTGAGACAACAATAGTTCAGACTGGTCCAAGTGACACAACCAATCCTGATAGTATTGATAAACCTGACAAACCAGAGGGGACCATTCCAATCACTGAGACAACAATAACACAAATTGATCCAGTTGGTTCAACCAATCCTAATGATGCAGATAGCAATGATAAAACTGAAGACACAAGTACAATCACTGAGACAATACTAACACAGACTGATACAAGCAGTCCCAGTGGTGATGACAAAAATGACAAACCAGAAAGGACTATCACAGTTACTGAAACAACAATAACACAAACAAATCCAGGTGACACAACCAATCCTAATAGTGTTACCAAAAGTGACAGGCCAGAAAGGACTCCCACAGTCACTGAGACAACAATAGCACAGACAAATCCAAGTGACACAACCAGTCCTGATGGTGATGACAAAAGTGACAAACCAGAAGGGACTACCACAGTCACTGAAACAACAATAACACAAACAAATCCAGGTGATATAACCAGTCCTAATGATGATGACAAAAGTGACAAACCAGAAGGGACTACCACAGTCACTGAGACAACAATAACACAAACAAATCCAGGTGATATAACCAGTCCCGATGATGATGATGACAAAAGTGACAAACCAGAAGGGACTACTACAGTCACTGAGACAACAATAGCACAAACAAATCCGGGTGATATAACTAGTCCCGATGATGATGACAAAAGTGACAAACCAGAAGAGACTACCACAGTCACTGAGAAAACAACAACACAAACAAATCCAGGTGATACAAGCAGTCCAAGTGGTGTTGACAAAAGTGACAAACCAGAAGGGACTACTACAGTCACTGAGACAACAATAGCACAAACAAATCCAGGTGACACACCTAGTCCTGATAGTGATGACAAAAGTGACAAACCAGAAGGGACTACCACAGTCACTGAGACAACAATAGCACAAACAAATCCAGGTGATATAACCAGTCCCGATGATGATGACAAAAGTGACAAACCAGAAGGGACTACCACAGTCACTGAGACAACAATAGCACAAACCAATCCAGGTGACACAACTAGTCCTGATGGTGATGACAAAAGTGACAAACCAGAAGGAACTACTACAGTCACTGAGACAACAATAGTACAAACAAATCCGGGTGATATAACTAGTCCCGATGATGATGACAAAAGTGACAAACCAGAAGAGACTACTGCAGTCACTGAGATAACAACAACACAAACAAATCCAGAATGGATTACTGCAGTCACTGAGACAACACAAACAAATCCAACTGATACAACTAATCCTGATGGTGATGACAAAAATGACAAACCAGAAGAGACTATTATAGTCGTTGAGACAATAACACAGACTGATATGTCTAGTAGCACACCAAGCCCTGTTGGTAATGATAAAAATGACAGACCAGAAGCAACCACTACAGTCAGAGAGACAATAATAACAGAGACCATTCCAATTGGTGTGACATCCAGCCCTGATGCTGATGACGAAAGTGACAGACCTGAAGGAACTACTACAGTCACTGAGACAATAGCAACTGACCCCTTGAGTGATTTGACTGACCCTGGTGATTATAAAAATAATAAACCAGAGATGACTACTGCAGTCACAGAGACAATAACAACACAGACTGATCTAGCTAGTGACTTACCAAGACCTGTTGATGATGAAGAAATAAGTGACAGGCCAGAAGGGATCACTACAGTCACAGAGACAATAATAACAGAAACTAATAAAAAAATTGATAAACCCACCCCTGATGTCAGTGACAGAAACAGCAGTCCAGAAGTGACTACTACAGTTGCAGAGACAATAATAACTGAGACTGAACTAATCAGTCCTATTGGTTCTGATGAAAGTGTTCCTTCCACATGGAAACCAGATATCCCAGAAAACATAACACAATCTGAGCCACCAAATGATGAGCCTAATCCCAATACTGATGGGAATGGTGACAGGCCAAATGATACTACAAAAATAATAGAAACAACAACATCAATAATAAAATCACCAAAGAGTACACCAAGTCCTGACCAAAAGGACAATCCATCTAAAGTCATGGAGACAACCACCACTATCACAACAGAATCCAAACCACTAAGTCATTCCCCTAATTCTGATGAAAGTGACAGGCCAGACAGCATCACTACAGTCACAAAAACAACTACAACTACCACAACAGAATCAAGTCCTAACACAGATGACAGTGATAAAAATGTCAAGTCAGAAGTCATCACTAAAATTACAAAGATAATTACTACAACTACAACTACCACCACCCAATCCAATACAACTGAACATCCAGAAACAACTACACATAATGCTACAACTAATACAAAAATTGATCTTGTTTCAGATAGAGAACCGACCAAGGAAAATCCAACTAACAAGAATACAGATACTACAGTAACACAGGTGACTACAACTTCCTTGATAACATCAAATCCTCTTGACACCCCATCCTCTACAGAAGACAAGACTACAATATATACTTCCACTTTGCCTACCACACGCATACCAACAAGAAGACGACAGGTGACATATTACCCCACTACAACAAATTATACAGTTACTACAACAAGACTTCCAGAGAAGATTACTAACATAACCACAGAATATGTTCGGCCAGAAAGGATTGTCACAAATCTACTGTACAAAGGTATTTTTTCATTCTTTTTCAAACAATTATATACTGCCTGGTATAACTTGATCTCAGGATGGTTTGCAATAACATAAAAACCCAATACCAATTATTTGCTTATGAGAAACATGAACATCACTAGTTATGTACCCAAAGGGAATGCAAGGTGTATATCTGCATGCTTGTGTGGGCAGGGAGATGTAGAGCAGAGGTGGAGAATTTTTGATTGATAACTACCACTAAGCCATCTAGCAAGACTAATGATACAGGAGTGTAGGAACTATAACCCCAAATTCTTCAGGACCAAGGATCCCCAGTCATTGTGATGTATAGTTTTTACACAATTGATAGTGGAATAAGCTGTTATTGTGAAAGGGTGGGAGGAGAGATGGTATTAATTCACAGGACCTGGCTAAGGTAAATAGACACATCCTCCTGTTCAAGCTTAAATACAGTTAACAGTAAGACATTGCACCTTGCAGTTACTCTGTAATGAAACCTTGCATGTTGAGGCACATATGATTCTACAGAGGCATATACTATTTTTTCTTCTCTCCCCCTTCTCCCTTTAACCTCACAACAACCCTGTGGAGTTATTGACTGGCTAAAGGTTACCCACTGAGCTACATAGATTGGGGTGGGGATGGGGATGGAACTTGGTCTGCACTGTCCCAGCCTTATATTTTAATCACTACAACACACTGGCTTGATCCACACACAGTGTATAGCATCAGCTGAAGAGCACTTGCTCAGCTTTATAAGTTGTATGTCCAAAGTAGATCTATGCCTAAGGAATAGTCATGGAAAGAAATCCACCACTGGAATGACTGGCTTGACAATACCCCTTACTGTATGGAGTGAAATTTTGAAGGTATGTACAGGATTTTGGAAAATGTCAACAGAACTTTTCACAACTGTTTGACAGTTGATCTACAAACATGTAGATGCTCTAGATGCACTTGATATTACAAGCATATTTATCAGATCTATTTCATGAAAACAGTGCTGTGCAACTGACTAAACCTAATTTGCTGTTAACTGTCACCTTCAATTTATGGTGACCCTAGGAATGAGGGATCTCCAAGACACTCTATCATCAACAACCCTGCTCAGGTCCTGCAGATTCAGGTTCGTGGCTTCCTTGATCAAGTCCATCTCTCTGTAACAGAGTCTTCCTCTTTTTCTATGCCTTCTACCTTGCCAAATATAATTGTACTTTCTAGTGAGTTGAGTCTTCCCATTATATAAAGTACGACAGTCTCAATTTAGTTATCTTGGCTTCTAGGAAATATTCAGACCTGATTTACTCTAGGACTCATTTATTTGTCTTTTTAGCATCCCACAGTACCTGTAGAACTCTTTTCTAGCACCACATTTTAAATGAGTTGATTTTCTTCCTATTAATTTACTTCATTACCCAAACATACATAGAACCATATATAGAAAAGGGAAATACAATGACTTGGAGAATCCTAAGTTTCGTATTCTTTATACTTGAGGGTCTTGTCTAGTTCCTTCCAAGTCCTTCCAAGTCCTTGTCTTCTTCTGCTTTCTTGACCCCATTTTGATTAATTGCTGAATCAAGGTATAGTAAATCTTTGACTATCTCAATCTCTTCATTGTCTACTTTGAAGTTATGTAAATCACCAGTGGTCATTATTTTTCTTTTCTTAATGTTCAACTGCAAACCTGCTTTAGCACTTTCTTCCTTGACCTTTCTTCAGTAATCATTCCAAGTCTTTGCTATTTATTACCAATAGTATGTTGTCAGCTGCATACTTAAATTGTTGATGTTCTTTCCTCTAATTGTCACATATCCTTCCTCAGTGTCTAATTCAGTTATGCTTATGATACCTTCAGCATGACAGTTAAAGAGGTAGGGTAATAAAATACACCCTTGCCTGACCTCCTTGCCAATTGGAAACCATTCTGTTTCTCTGCATTCTGTCCTGACAGTAGACTCTTGTCTTGAGTACAAGTTACGTATACATTAGGGCAATCAAATGTTTGTGGTACACCAATTTCTTTGTGGTACATCCCTTTCTTTAAGAGTGAACCATAGTTTTTTCATGATCTATACAATCAAAGGCTTTGCTATAATCTATAAAGTAAAGCTGATTGTCTTTTGAGATTCTTTGGCATACTCCATTATCCAGTGTATGTTTACTTTCCTCACCCCAGCTTACTTCTCTGGAATTTATTCCTCCATATATAGTAGGAGTCTTTACTGCAGATTTTTTTAAAAAATTCTTTTTATTTATCATTTAAAAAATAAAAAAGAAATAAAGGTAAGTTATAGGTTCTGCCATTTGCTATTTGTTCATAGTATATCAAATTCTTAACATAGTGTAGATCATAATATAAATCCACTTATTTTCTTCTATATTTATACTCATGTTTAAATTTTCTCATAAAATCTATTAACATAATGCAGAACTTACAACAGTTGTAACTTCCTTACAATACTTGTTGGGTGAGAGAACAGAAAAGTTTTCTTTTTTTGTGCCTCTCTTAAACTAAAAATTATTTGTTACTCTAAATTTCCTATTATACACAAACATTGCTTCTATGATAAACTGTTTACTTTCCGCATATTGCGAGCTTGTACTTTTTGTTTAAGTTGTATTATAGAATTCTCTTGTATAATCATCTTGATTTCATTTTCCTTTGTTCTATTCTTCTTCATTCCTGTAATCGTTTATTTTCTCAATTTTTCCTATTGTGTTGCTAATTTAGTTGTAGTTGTAGCTGTTTGGTTGTAGTTTGCTTTTATTTATTTATTTATTTTAAGTTTTCCAAATACTCTCTATTAAAGCCCATTCTTTTCTTGCTTAGTTTATTTGTTTGTTTTTGATTAAGAACGTTAAAATATCTAGTTATCTCATGTCAGCGATCTTTAATTTCCATTCTGCTAGTGACAGAGCTTCTTCTTGTTTCCATTTTTTTGCTATCACTAGCCTGGCAGCCGTTGCTAAGTACAGCATAATTCTCCAGAACTTATTTTCCTCTTTCTTTTGTAAAATTTAGGTTATGTTGAGCAAATACAGTTCTGGTACTAATGGAAACTGTATATTTAGTTTATCTTGAATTATGATATGAATTTTTGACCAGAATTTCTTGATGTGCGGTAGAATGTCCCAGCTTCTTTACAACATTTCCAGCATCTATCTTTGCTGGATCTTTGAATTTTCTTTATTTTTACTGGTGACAAATACCATCTATTTGCAATTTTTACGTAATTTTCCTTAAGGTTTTGTGATGTGGTAAATTGTTGAGATTTCTTCTGTGCTCACTCCCAGCTTTCTAAGGGTATATTATGCCCTACATCTGTTGCCCTCATTGAACTTTTTACCAGATCTTGTTCATTTTCTCTTTCTAACAACAAAGCATAGAACTTGGATATTTTCCCTTTATCTTCACTCCATATTATTTTATCTATTTGGTTTGCTTCCATCTCAATACCTTCCTTCCTTACATCTTCTTGGAACCTTCTCTCAATCTGAAAGTAATTCAACCAATCTATTTTCCAATCTTGACTAATGTTCTAATCTTCTTGATTTTTTAGTCTCAAATTTCCTTATGCATCTTTTGTAATGAGATCTCTGTATTTTATCCATTTATGATTCCTCCATCTACCATAAAATACCATAAAATACTTCCTATTTTCCTTTTCCTAAGAAAAGCATGTTGGGTAATACCATCATTTTCGTGACTGCAACTTGACCTAGGAAGGATATTTTTTTTTCTACCCAACATTGCAGGTGTTGTCCCAATTTTTTTTTTGTAATTAAATGTTGTTCCAATTTTTTTTGTAATTGTTTTCAAACAAATCTGCATTTTTGTTTGTAAGTATTAATCCAAGATATCTCACTTTTTTGTGACCTTGCATCCTGATATTTCCATTAGTTTTCCTTCATTTTCTTTTCTCAGGTTCTTTGTTAAAATTTGAGTTTTTTCTTTATTTAGTTTGAAACCTGAGTGTTCACCAAAATTGTTGATTTCTGTTAAGAGGTCTTTGATGTTACTAACTGGATCTTCTAATATCATCACAAGGTCATCCACAAAAGCTTTCATCTTGAATTTGTTGCCTTCGATTCTTGTTCCTTTGATCTTACTGTTTATCCTATTAATTAGGATTTCTAGTGAGATAATAAACAGTAAAGGTGAGATAGAGCAGCCCTGCTTCATTCCTTTTTCTTGTTGAAATTCTTAAGATAATTCCCTGTTTATAATTAGACAAGCAAATTGTTCCTTATATATCTGCTGTAAACTTTCAACGAAATATCCATTCATGTCTGTTGCTTTCATACACTCAAACAAAAAGTCCCACCTCAAGTTGTCAAAAACTTTCTCAGCATCAACAAACACCATAGCCATTTGTTTTTCATTATGTACATGATAATATTCTATTAGGTTCAGTATAGTTCTTGTATTATTTCTGATGTAACTTTATTTGCTTGTTCAAAGTAAGACTGTCTAGCCACTTTTATTTTCTTGGCTATTTCTTCTGTTGTTAGGGCTTGTAATTTCCTTTGTAAAATTTGAATTTCCTTTTTAAGTTCTCATCTGTTGTGTTTTTCCTAAAGTCTTCCTCCTTTTTCATCCTTTCTGAGATCTGTTTTATTTTATCTTGTTTCTTTCTCTTATTTTCTGAAGCTCTCTGAATTAGCAGACCCCTTACTACTGCTTTACTAGCCTCCCACACCACCTTTGTCTGAACTTCTGTCGTGTTATTTTTTTTTGAAATAATTCTTCAATTCTAGTTTCATTTTTTCTATGAATACATCATCCTTGAAGATATTATCATCTAATTTCCATGAATATTCTTTCTTAGGGCTATAGAGCTCTAATTGTATTAAGTTGTGGTCTGAAATCATCTTTGATTTGATTTCCATCTTTTTTACATTTGTAAGTATTTCTTTAGATATCAGAGCCATGTCTATTCTTGACATAGAATGATGACTTTCTGAATAGAATATGAAGCCCTTAGTGGCCCCATATTTGTGTGTCCAAATGTCAATTAGTGTCTGTTCCTCCATCATATTGAAGAAAGTTTTGGGAAGTCTTCCTTGGTCGTCTTTATTCGTTTTGTGGAAGATCTGGTTCTATGGGGATTGATGACCCCATTGAAATCTCCTATAACCAAGAGGTTGTTTTTATTAAAGTTCACTATCTTTCCATTAAGTTCT
This sequence comes from Phrynosoma platyrhinos, assembly GCA_020142125.1. NCBI lineage: Eukaryota > Metazoa > Chordata > Lepidosauria > Squamata > Phrynosomatidae > Phrynosoma > Phrynosoma platyrhinos. Next base: position 144,386,806 of record CM034706.1, read on the forward strand.
TTGAAAAAGGTTCCTTTTTTCCCCAATGGAGCATATAGTCCTACTATCATCAGTTTTATTGTTGATAATTGAACCTCTATTATTACATAATGACCATTATTGGCCTTACATATTTCTTTGGCTGTCAGTTTTTTATTTATATATATGGCCATGACTCTTTTCTTTTTGTCAGATGCAGAATAGAAGAGTTGTCCTAGTTTAGGATTTCTTAAATAAAAACTTTCTTTCTTTTTAATTCACATTTCACTTTCGCAAACGCTGCGGCAGAAGAGTAGCCGAAGGTGCACCACCAGCCTTTTGCGGCACACCTTTGGTGACTTGTGGAAGGAGTGCTATTTTAGTGCTCCTTCCAGAGGCAGCGAAGCTGCGCCATGGGGCTGAGGTGTGGGGATACCTCGGCCCCACGGTGCAGCTTCCCAGGGCTGCCCATGGCCGCCCGTCTGCTTAGCCCCTTAGTCTCTAAGTCTGATTTTTTTATTTAATTCATCTTCTTCATCTTCGCTGTTCATTTGTATTACTATCCTTATTTGTTTCTTCTTTTTTTTCTTACATTGATCTTTTTGTAAAAATCTTTAGCTTTATCAATTGTATTAATTTTATGTCTTTTCTGTTTGTATGTGAAGGATAATCCCTCTATTTTTTCCCACCTGTAGTTTATATTCATTCTCCTCAATGCTTGGCCAAGGAATTTGTACTCTTGTCTTTGCTTTAGAATTTGCTGCGATGTGTCTTTAAAAATCTCAATTTCATTCCCGTCAACAATTAGTCTGTTATTAAAGTTTTGTTGGATGATTTTATTTCTAACACTCACATTGGTTAGATTCATAATCATGTCTCTTGGTCTATTTCTTTCTTTAGCAAAGGGGGGGTTAATTCTGAAAGCTTGTTCTATATATCCATCCATAGTTTCTTCAGTTATTCCAATATATTTTGTGAAGATCATTGTTAGTCTTTGTAAGAGACATTTGTTAGCTTGCTCCACTTGGCCTCTAATCTTGATGCATTTTTTGTCTGTATCTGACTTCCTGTACCAAAATCTGGTGTGTATTAGTTTTTTTATCCTTGTCCATCTCTTTTGTTTTCACTTCTAAATCCTGTGTCTGTTTCTTAATCAAGTTGATTTCCTTCTTCATATATTTCATTTCTTTCATTAAGTCATCAATTTTTGAAGCTAAATCACCTATTTCTTTTTGAAAGTCTTCCTTAATCTCTTTCCTAGTTGTTTTCTTCTCTTATTTCTTTTTTAAAAATTTTCTTAAATTCCCTAAGTTCTTGAAGAATAATAACATTCACATCTGGTTGTTTTGATGTACCGTATTTTCTGGCGTATAAGACGACCCGGCGTATAAGATGACACCCCATTTTCCCAGTCAAAATATAGAGTTTTAGCACTTCTATCCTCCTTATCATTATACCCGGCATATAAGACAACCCCCCACTTTAACCACAGATTTTGCAGGTTAAAAAGTAGTCTTATACAAGGAAAATAAGGTAAGTTCAATTGAACCTCTTCTTTGAGTTGTTATTGTTTGAGTTTGTGACATAGCTCTAGATTTGATTCCTGATGCCATTTTCTTTTTATTTTAATTTAGTTTGTTTTATACTTGCTTTTTCCCCTCCTTTTTTTCTCTCCCCCCCTTTCTCTTTGTCCTTTCCTCCTGATGGTCTAGGAATCTTCTGCAATACAGTTTATTTCCCCCTTCTTCTATGAGTAAATTATAAACCACTATGAGTGATTAATACACCAATCCACACAGTGTAATCTTGAATACTCTTTAAACTTGTTATTTCCCAATCCAGATATACTTTATCATTTAACAATCTAAGACTTATCCTATATCCTGTATATTCAAAATATCTACTCTAGCTTATTAACCTAACAAGCAAATGGGTTTACAAGAAATTATTTATCAATTTTCTTGTCTCAAGATAATCCTTAAAACAACCTCAATCTCAGACGTTGTTAACTTCACAGCTTTTCTTTAAATTGCTTTTTTTACACAGTTATTTGACAAAATACATTAACAAAACACACCAGAAAGGAACAATTTTAAGAGCTTAGCTGCCTCTCCAATTAGGATATCAATGTAATCTTCTATCTAGAGGTTTAACAGTTCTGATATTGCAATTTAATTGAGTTAAAGTTACTCTTTGTTGCAATTGTCCTTCCTTTCCTTTTCTTCACCAATTTTTTTTCTATCTTCTTGGGTTATTGTTTTGGTCACTCCTATCTTCTGTTTGGATGAGTAGTTTCTTTCCCCAGTTGGTCCTTTGTTCCATATAAGGGGCCAATAGCATGTTCAATTTATAACAGCTGAAGATCCCTCTTTCTTCTCTGGTTTCCTTAATCACAAGCTAACAGATCAGCTGTCACTATTTCTGTCTTTCAATAGTGATTGCAGTAATTCTATCTTCAGGTCCCTTCTTGTTATTGTTTTCTTTTTTTTGTCCCTTTTTATTTTATTTTTGTGACTTCTGATGCAAGCTATGAATTTTTAATGTATCCAGTCTGTCAAATCAAGCTATGTGTTTATATAATTCCATTAAGCATGCAAAAGTAACAAAAAGGTGCATTGGGATCTGAAGTTCTTACCAATCCACTTTACTTCACAGTTCTGTTGTTAATGCAAAAGATACAAGAGAATACATGTAAATTCCCAGATTCGTGGTTTCTTCTTCTCTGTTTTCATATAGCAGAGTTATCAATTTACTTAGTAAGAATGGGGAAAGGAAACAGAAAATTTTCACAATGATGAACAACTTTGTTGGAAAGTTGCTTTCTGCTGGGGTGATTGTTTGTTTCTCCACAACCAATAAGTCCCAACTGTTAGAATTGGATTTAATCAAATCCACTCTTCATTTGAATCAAGTTAATAAAAAAGTTACAGGGGCAACTAAAGCCTAAAAGGCTCCAAAAAGAAAGAAACCCATGGCAGCGGCGGCTGCTCTGCAATTCATGTCGAAACTCCCAGCCCTCAGCTGGCTTGCCTTGGCTTGCCTCCTCTGTTTGTCTGCTCCTTCTTTCAAGCTTGGAGGTGCTGGTTGCTTCTGAGCTTTGGGCAAAACCCCCGACGAGCTCTGGTTTTCTCCAATCTCCCCAATTAGGAATCCCATGGCACAAGCCTTGGAAATGCCACGTTTGGGGTGGCACAGAAAGATTTAGCTCAGAGCTAAAGTTCTGCGCTGCCGGTCGTCTCCCCATTGTAACTGGAAGTCAATCTTTACTGCAGAATTTTGAGCATCACTCTGCTGCCATAGAAAACTAATGCAATAGTCCTGTTGTGACTGCAATTTCTGCTGTCCCTTTTTATGAGGAATGAAATGTAATGTATATTGAGTGTTTCCAATCTGTGGACCATTGTTTTGTATTCCATATTTTTCAATATATTTTATAGTTAGAAATAGAGTAGATTCTGTTTCTGTAACTGAAGCAGCTCTATTAGTACACCATTTCTTCCTGGTGATTTATTTCTTCCAAGTCCTCTGAATGCAGCTTCACTTTCTAAAATTGGAGGTTCATCTTCATATGGTTTTCCCTCAGAATAATCTGTCACCCTTCCCTCTCTTTTATATTGTTCTTCCATGTGTTATTTCTATCATCTTTTTATTTCAACTTAGGGCCTTTACAGAATGCCAGAAATAGTGCAAAATTGAGGCCTCTTTAACTGTCCTGGCTCAGTGCTAAGGAATCATGGGAACTGTAGTTTATTGTGGCACCAGACTTCTCTGGCAGAGAAGGCTCAATGTCCCAGAAAAAAAATACAATTCTCATTATTCCCTAGCACTGGTCCAGGAGAGTTAAAGTGGCCTCAATTTGCACTATTTCTGGCAGTCTGTAAAGGCCCTTAGTCATGTAATGTATTTCCATGCTGGTATTTACTTTCTTGGTTTAAATTTCCCTTTGATTTCTTATATCTTCTTCCAATTATCTAATCTATTTGATTTCTTTATTGGCTATTAGGTGGTGTTCATGTATACAGTTGCTTCTTGAATTACTTGAAGAATGTATTTGTGATTAACAAAGTGCTGGTCTTGCAAAATTCTGTCAGTCAGTCTCTTGCTTAATTTCTTGATCCTAGGCCAAATTTTCCTACAAATTTTCTTTGATCCTTCTCTGTTTCTTATTTTTGTATTACAATCACCTGTGATTAACAAGAAGTCCTACTTTGTTTTATGATTAATTTCTTCCTCAACTTATGCACGGAATGTTTCAATTTCTTCTTCATCCTCCTCTGTAATTGGAGCATAACTTGGATTAACGTTATATTGATGGGCTTTCCCTGACGTCTTATTGACATGATTCAATCAGACTTTATATCCTTTGATTGCTTTTATTACATCTCTTCTCACTACAAATGTCACTCCATTTTTTCTTAGATTTTCATTTCCTACACAAAACATTGTGCAGTTATCTAACTCAAAATGTCTATTTCCTGTCCACTTTAGCTTGCTCACTCCGAGTATTACAATGTTTAAACATTCCATTTCTTATTCTGCTATGTCTAGCTTCCCCTGATTCATGCTTCTCACTATCTATGTCCCTATAATATAAGTTGTGTGGTTTTGGATTTTCCTTTCACCTCTGAGCATGTCAATACTTGAACGTCCTTTTGGCTTGAGTCCAATTGTGTAATTAGCTACAGCATTACTCTACCCCAGTAGCTTGTTCAGTGCCTTCTGACCTGGGAATCTCATCTTCTGGCATTATCTCTTATTTTATTTTGGATTGTCTCACCATAGGATTTTTGTGGTAACAGACATCCAGAAGTCCTCAGCAACAGCCTGCCTTACATGGTACACCCTATCAGCAGCACTGCTGCCATCAGCATAGCCTTTTGCTTCACAGGAACACACAGTCCCATTACCATGGAAAGATAGTGCCTAATACCAAATAACAAAACAGATCAGGTTGGTTTGGATTAATTTGTATGAGTTCCAGTCTGGAATGGAATGGCCTGATTTGGAAGGGCACACTCCAGAATGTTTCAGACTTGTCTGGACATCAAAAATAAGACAAAAAACCCTAGACAGTATGCCTTCAACATGACCAACATTCCTTAGAAGAGGCCAAGAAGATGTGATTTGGAGGGGGAGGGGGGACTGGCTTTTGGTCATTGACAATTCCACATGTGCAATGTGGTGCAAGAATCTCGCCAGTCCTCTCCAATCACAGAGTTTATGAGTTAAGATTATGTGATACCATTGAGGTCATATAGTCAATTATCTCTTCATTGTGCACTAGGAGTAGCAGATTATGGAAGAGCTGTGATATACACATTCAGGTCCTTTGGTAGGCTCTTTCATTTCTTTTTGCTTCACTGAATAGCCTAGGTTAATCTGACATTTGCCTTTGCTGTTAATTTATCTGTTTAATGAGTCCCAGTGTGTTTTAGGTAGCAAAACCAATCTGTCCTGGTTGTTGTTATTACTGTTGTTTCATACATGTGAGATAGAAGGCAGGCAGTCTGAGTCACAATATAATGGGCACAGCATTGTTTAGTATCAGAGATCCCAGGATCTAATCTTGGGATTGCTATCTTCCTTCACTGTAAGCAGTGTATGAGCCAGAATAAATCACCTTATAGCACCAGCAACTTGCTTCAGTGCTTTAAGAGGCACTACTAAACAGTCGTGCTCTAAACAGAGATAGAAAAGTCCTAGTGGACAGGTAGTAGGGGCAAAATGGATGAAGGGGGAGGGTAAAGGCAGCAGCAACTCTCAGCCTTTCTCCCCCACCCCAAATTCAGGCAACTCAGAAATAGATTGGGGGGGAGTATGGGACTCTGAAATGGAAGCTTCCAATGCTAATCAAAGAGAGCAAAGGGATTTCACCACCTAGACTGCTGGTAATAAAAAAGCATGCTTTCATCAAATCCCTACTTACACTGTGGCACTGAATTTCACCAGCTAGTTGCCTGGTAGAAGAAAGGTGTACCGGGAGGGTGGGGGGAAAGCATCTTCATGCTGCCATTTCATGATCATTACAAAATATGTTATATAACTTTCAACAGATTCAGCTGTCTGTAAGCACTAAGTGGACATTCCTACAACATGAAATGAAATGCCAAGACTGAGCAGCAAAGAGCTTATAAAAAATCATTTTATTTTTTTTTTGGCGGCTGCTGTTGTTGTTGTTTGGAAGAACAGCACATTTTACAGGTGTCTAGCACAAAATCTGCTGGGATCACTTGTCTGGAATTGGGTTGTGTTCATTCCCTTTTTAAATGGTCTCCAAATTTAATGATGATTTGTGGGGGGGGGGGAAGTTATAGTCAGTTTTGGTTTCCCAATGCTAATCAGTGCAGGGGGGATTGGTGATCTGTTTTTCTTTAATCCTGGCCATAACAGATTGGTTCCAGATTGATACAGACTAATATCAGGCTCAGTACCAGGTTGCTGAGAAGCCTATACAACTGGGAAGCCTATAGACAGCCTTAAATGGAAATACACTTTCTGATATGTTCAGTGATGTGAATTCAGATCCAGTAACATATCCAGATCCAGTAACACTTAAGATGTTTAATGGGAGAAACTGGATAAGAGTGATTCCTTTGTGTGTTTGCAATGTGCATAAAGATTTGAAAATGGTTGTTTTCCTATTATCTAGGAGAGATTCAAGAAATGTTGAAAAAATGTTAAGAACATGGGGAAGACCAAACTTTTTCATTATTTTTTTTTTATTTTTGTGGGGAGAAGGGTGCTGAAGTACATACACTTCATAATATCAATAGCAATTAATATTCTCATGGACAATGGGACAGTATCTGGGGTGGATAGGCTAGGCTATATCAGATGTCCATGTGGAAGGAAGGAGCAAAAGAGATGCTCAACCTCAGAGAGTGTAATCCAACAATTGAATTCTTTCTTCAGGCTCTCCAGAAACCTCAGTGCTCAAAATATCTCCATTATCAGAGCTCTAATATTGGAAGGGGGAGGGGGCAAGGGAAAAATAGTGTGATGGTCCTTAGTGGTCCTAATTTTGAATGTTCTCGCAAAGACAGGCAGATCAATGCCACATTTGGAGTTGGCATAGGTTAATTACCTCTCACTGGATTCAATTGCTTTTAGAAACAAAACAAAACAAAAAAAAAAAACAAAATATGGGGAATATAAGCAGGTTCTTGCCATCTTGCTGTCCACTACAACTTGTCACAAGCTAGTAGCCTTTGCATTTTTAGAGGCTCTGGCATCCAAAGTTTTCTGCACCAAACAAGGAGTATGAAATCTCCATTGTTGTTCCTCTTATAACAACATGAAATAATTTATAATCTAGTGAGCATATCAAATTGTACTATTTGTTATGTTTATAAATTTTCCAAGCAATCATGCATGGTTGCACCAAAAATTCAATCTGTTTAAATGGTGCTTACTACCAGGGACATAACCAAAGTTTTGTTTGTTGTTGTTGTTAGCTGCCCTTGAATCAACAACCTTGCAATGAATAAATGGTCAGTTTTTATTAGTAAAATATGCATGTAGCTCAAAGAAGAGAGAGAATGAGAATAAAGAGATGCAAAATGTTTGTTACAATTTTATAGTACCTATCCTAGTCATTGCTATCTAAGGGCCTCGGCAGACGACTAATAGGGTCGTCTTGGAGGCTTGGAAGAGGAGGGGCAGCCGCACGTTCGGCGCCCCTTCCTCTCCCTGAGGTCGCCCTCGGAGTCGCCGGCCCTCCGCACGGCCGGCGCTCCGGGGAAGACCTCACGCCGCGGCAGCCGAACGCGCCGCGGCGGAAAAGACAGCGAAAGTGCGCCCGCCGCTGTTAGTGCGCACTTTCGCTGTCTTGAGGAAGGAGCGCTGATTTAGCGCTCCTTCCAGGGTCGCCGCCGGTGCGCCGAGGTGCGGAGGCTGCAGCCCAGCGGCGCGCCGGCCCAGGGCGTCTGGGAAGCTCTCGTCTGCTTCCCCCTTTAGATAACAGAAAATAGAAACCACAAGTTTTTTAGTGAACAAAAAAATGTCATAAAACCTCTTGAAAATATTACTTTTGCAGGGTGGTTCAGGAATCTGTGGCCCAAAAAGGGTGATGTTCCCAAGCCCTGGAAATACTCAAACTTGGGCAGAAATGATCTCATGCTGTTATAATTGTAATGATTAACAGCACATTTCTGTCTTAAGTTAAGCACTGTAATAACCCCAGGAAGGTCCCTTGCACCCCTACTAGTTTAGCAGCTCCTCTTATCTCTGTGATAACAGTGATTGAAGGTCAGGGACTTTCCTTCTTCCAGCTCTGTAATTGTAGCGTACAGAGTTGTATATGTACTTGTGGAAGTGGGGTTGTTATGCAGGGAAGGACTAAGAACTTTCTCCTTCTCGACACTGCAGCCCTGCTTGAAAAGTTACTCCTCTTCTGATCCAGTGATTCTTTTTAAAAATACAAATGTCAGGGGATTCCATCACCAAAGGAACCATCACACTGGATTCTTTGGTGGAATGATTTCAATAGGAATATACTTCCAATAGGTGGCCTAAATACGTTGAAGGCACCAGATCTATCATATCTTGGAAGCTAAGCAGGTTCACCCTAAGGTCAGTGTTTTGATGAGAGACAGCCAAAGAATGCCAGGTGCTATAGGCTATATTTCAGAGGAAAGAACTGGCAAAACCAGTATTCCTTGCCTGAGAAAACCCTATGAAATTCAGGAGGTTGCCATAAGTCGACAGGCAACTTGTCAGACTTGGGCAAATTCAGTAATTCTGTGTATCAATAAGTCCAGCAAGTTGATTCAACAAGAAGTTTATTGAGAACACATAGCCAGAAATTCACCAGTGAGCATTTAAGCCAGAACTACCCCTCTCCAGCCAAATGATACCTTAAAACCCCCAAACTTCACCCAACACCCTTGGCATCAAAAACAGCATCCACCTCCAACTCCCATAGCACTTTCCCCTCCTTCAAACCAGCCCTCCTTTTCAATCTTTCTCACCAGCACTATCTTTCTTTAGCCCAAGCATTCCATCCAACCCCCTCCTTCAGTTACATCCAAACACCAACTCTCCACCTCCCACAGCTTATACATACCAAAAGCCTGATTTTCTTAAAACTATTCTAACACAGTAGCACCACTACCCAGCCCAGTCCACCTATTCCTTACAGCCACTAACACACCCACAATCCCACAATTAACTACAGTTTATTACATTAGCAAAACCCAACATAAAACCTGACAGATTTCATGCATGCAGGCATGATTCTGACACAACTTGAAGACAGACTTACACACACACACATACGCACACACTGTCAAAGGTCTGGCTAATGGTTTTTATATAATATGCTAAAGCAGCATAAGCAAAGTGCAGCCATCCAAATGTTGTAGGTCTGAAATTCAGATCAGCTTTCACCGGTAGAGCTAGTGGTCAGAAATTCTGAGAGTTGCAATCCAACCACATTCAGAGTTATACTCTTTGCCCATCCCTGAGCTCAAGTATTTAAATTAGATTTATTGTCTCATTAGGTTGATTTCAGGCTTATATTAGGACTACTTTGGTATTCTTGTTTCCTGTAAAAAAATAACATGGCTAATTATTTTGCACCAGATTTACCTGATGAGATGAATTTGTGTAACCAGAAGGCTGCAGATGGGATTGTCCCTTTACGAAATGGATCATTAGCTGTGTTCAGAGGTGAGTTAGTAGCCTGAAGACTTTTAGAGAGGACAATAAGGGTGGTGATGGTGATGATGACAGTGAATCTCTTTTGCTAGAAATATAATTGCTAAATTTGGATACAACCAGTCACAAACAATAAACTGTAGTTCCAGATGAAGATTAACATATCTCATTCCTTCCTCACCTCAAACAAAGACCCCCCCAACTTGTCAGGAGGGGCCTCTTCTGGGGCCAGCCATTTGGGGGAGGCTGGTGCTGTGATTGGAGGAAGCCACAGGAAGTCTGTGATAGATTTCTGAGAACTCATAAGATTATGAAATTCTGCAACATTTTGGGCAGGATTTGGGGCCTATATAAGGCCATTGCCACGTGGCTGCCTCCATTCCAATCTGGGCAGCTGAGAGACCCAGTCCTCCCACCCTTGTTATAGCTGTTTGGTTACCAAAACCTCAGGCTTCAGCTGGTTGCCTTCAGGGGCCAGGAGGGAATTTTTCCCAGTCCTATTGGAATGTGGGTTTCTTGCCCTCCTTGGGGGATTTTCAGTTTTAATTAGAGTTGTATTGTGTTAGTTAGACTTAGTTGTAAGGCTTATATGGCTTGTATTTTTTAAAAAATTCTTTTGCATGTGTATAAATTTAGCTTGATAAGATGTTGATACTGGCTGCTCTTGTTACAACTTGGTAAGGGGTCATCGCAACACAAAGTTACAGCTGACAGGCATTACAACTTGGTAGTTTATGGATCAACATCTTATGATTTATGATGACAAGATACTCAATGTATGACAAAAGATTGATTTATGATGACAGCTAGTGATCTATGGCCCCACCTATCAAATATGATTGATTACTGGTATTGACATATTATTGATTTATGACATGGTTTATGACATGATTTATGATATAGCCATGTACACATATGTCAAATGGATAGCAGGCAATGTGATTGATTTATGGCTGTCTAATGCTGATTTATGACCCCTGTACAGATCCAATAAAATTGTGGCCATTTATTACCCACTAACAGCACACAGACTCCCTTTGTGCCAGCACAACACAGCCAGTCATACAGCTGAAAGAAGTGCTATGGTGGATGTGCAGCAAGCTTGCCTCTGTGCAGGACTCTCTTTCTGGGTTGCCAGAGTGATGTTTTGAACACCTGGGAGCAGAGCTGGCCCTAACATTAGGAAGAGTGAAACAACTCCCTTTGGTATCATATGCTGGAACAGCAGCTGCAGCCTCCTAACTGTTCTGGTGATTTCCTTCTCTTAATGGACAGAGCTAGGCATGTCACACAGCCTGTCTTCATCCTCTAAACAGGCCTTCCCCTTCCCCTCTCTTCTTGTATTGAGAAGGCTGAACTGAGAATTTCAATGAGACCTTGGGACTGCTGGCATTTGGTTCCAGGACACCCTGTGGATAACAAAATCCATGGACACTCAAGTCCCATTAAATACAATAGCATAGTCAAATGGTGTCCTTTACATAAAATAGCAAAATCAAGGTTTGCTTTTGGGAATTTATATATTTTAAATTATTTTCAAGCTGTGGATGCTTGAATATGTGGATAAAAAAATCAGTGGATAAGGAAAACTGACTGTAATACACTCCTTTCTGCCCATACCTTTTGGCTTACCTTGTTTTTGCAGGTCACTACTACTGGATCCTGAATGGAACAAAACCGCCATCACCTTCCCCACGTAAAATCACAGAGGTTTGGGGAATCCCATCCCCCATTGACACTGTCTTCTCTAGATGTAATTGTGATGGTAAAACCTTCTTTTTCAAGGTGAGTCTTCCATAGTGTAGATGTTAGTGTAGTGAGCCATTGATATGTGAAGATGTGGGTTCTAATATGGCAGCCTCCTGCAGCCTTGTGTCCTTCAGATATTTTGGAAACTACAGCCAGCATGGTGAATTCTCAGAGATGCTAAAATAAAAAAATATTCAGCCAATAACATGTTGGGGAAGGCAGTAACAGGAAAATCTGGAATTTTCATATATTGATTTTTTTTTTAAATGAAAACACTTTATTTTCATTTGATACATGTATGAGCCTAATAGGCACGATAAGTTAGAAGAGATATTCTTCTAATGTCATTCTTTTTGTCTCTCATACCTGTTCTGAGATGATGCCTGCTTGGTTTTTTAAAAATACATTGCTTACTTATGCTAGAAATGCTTAACATGTTTTAAATGATGGTTGTCAACTATGAACCTCCTTAGTCTATCAAAAAGTTAATCTAACCTATTCATCAGCTGAATATTGGAGCCCTTATATTGCAAGCTTCTTGTATAAATTGTTTTTAGTCAAAATGAAAATCTGGTTGTTAATTTTCTGAAGTAACCCCCCTGTCCCCAAACCCAAACACACCACACCGTTTAGGCACCTGCTAAAAACATCTGTCTTGGAAATTAATATGGAAAGAGTTTGAAAAATGGGAATAGTCTCCAAGAAACACCAGAGCAATGTACCACACCTCATATTAAATATTTCCTATTCCTTGGCTGGAATTTTAAATGGTATTAAAAGCAGAAGTGATCCCTGAAATGCCAGCAAGTAGTGTTTATTATATGTTGAGATTTAAATAGGACAGAATAGGACATGTTACTACAACATGCAATCCAGATTTACCAGGCTTCTTGCAACAGTCCAGGGGATGATGGCTTCAAGATACCAGTGGCCACAGGCAATTTATTGAGCTGCCAGTTTGCTTGTGGAAGGAAACAAAGTCAGCTTTCAGAAACGTTGCTCAATTGACTTTTATGTGTGTGATTTAAGTAAGACACTGATCCAAAACACACTCAGTGCTAAGAAATCCTGGGAATTGTAGTTTATTGTGGCACCAGAGTTCTCTGACAGAGAAAGCTAAAAGTCTAACAAAACTACAGTTCTCAGAAGTCCCTAGCATTGAACCACAGCAGTTAAAGTGGTCTCAAACTGGATTATTTCCACAGTGTGTTTTGGACCATTGTTGCCTAAACGTAAGCCAGTGAGAGATACGGTATATAATAATTTAAGTGTTAAGCAGCAGTAGGTAACATATAGCCCTCCAGATTTTTTGGAGTGCAATTCTTGTCAACCCTAGCTGGCAAAGCCAGTGGTGAGGGATCATGGGATCAGCAAACATCTATAATCCCTTTTATCTCATTTGTTGTTGTTAACCACCCTCGAATCTCAACTGACGGTGAGCCTAAGGATGAGACATCTCCAAGACTCCCTGTCCTCCACGTTTCTTCTATGTTCTTGCAGATTCATACCAGTGACCTCCTAAATTTGAGTCCATCCATCTGGCATGTGGTCTTCCTCTCTTTCTGCTTCCCTCCACCTTTCCTAACATTATTGTCTTTTCTAATGAGTCATGCCTTCTCACGATGTGCCCAAAACATGACAGCCTGAGTTTAATCATCTTTGTCTTCAAGCTTGATCTGATCTAGGACCCATTTGTTTCTTTTGCCTTCCATGGGATCCTCAGCACTTTTCTCCAGCACCACATCTCAAATGAGTTTATTTTCTTTTTATCTGCTTTCTTCACTGTCCAGCTCTCACATCCCTACATGGTAATAGGGAATACAATTGCTTGCACAATTCTAACTTTAGTGCTTAGTTATATTCTTTGCTGTTTAGGAGCTTTTCAAGTTCTTTCATAGCTGCCCTCCCCATTCTTAGTCTTCTTCTGATTTCTTGAATGCAGTCCCCATTCTGATCAATGTCTGATCCAAGGTATAGGAACTCTTTTATCTCATACTAGTGTTGGATTTGGACCAGGGGGACTCAAGTTCAAATACCTCCTATTCTGTAATGAAACTTACATGGGCCAATTGCTAGCTCTCAACTTAATGTACCTCATACTGTTGCTAGCATTAAATATGGACAAGGGAGACCCACAATTTCCACCTTGGAATGGTGGGGTAGAAATAAAAATAAATGAAATTATGTTAATATTGCATGAGACATATCCCCTTAAAGTTAAAAAAGTTATATGCTCTTGGTGGTATTTTTCATCAAATTTTCTGTTTCTTTCCTTCCATATTTGTTACCAAGGTGTTGTTGTTTTTTTTTAAAAAAAGACCCCCCCCCAATAAAAAAATCAAAATTTTGGAGGCTAACCAAGCCTGGCAGCCACTTGGGTGTGCCAACTTTGCCAAGTCATACATGTTTTACTAGAAAGTAGCTGATGTGTACCCTGGTGCTGCCTCAGTTTATACCTCCTGTTTTCTTGTACACATCCTCTAATCTCAGGAATATTACCAGCAATATCTATGAATGGATTGATCTGTATTAGATTTTATGATTTATGCTGTTTTATGGTTTACTGTAACTTTATCCATTTTAATTCTCAGGGTCCTCGGTACTGGCGCTTCACCAATGATGTAATGGATGCTGGATACCCCAAACTAATTATAAAAGGATTTGGAGGACTGAGTGGGAAAATTACAGGAGCGCTCTCTGTGGCTAAACACAGGAACAGACCTGAATCTGTATATTTCTTCAAAAATGGTAGGGTTCGTACTTTAGGTATCTATTAAGTATAAGAGAAACCCTGTATTACTATATACAAAACTAATGGTTTTTACTATTTTGACTGTTTTAAGTATACTTAAATACATATTTAAGTATATAAACCAGTGTAATACAACTGTCTCTTTGCTATGTATGGCACTGTGGAGCTTAGATTGCTTACTGATATTACATTGCTTTTAATTCTGTTACCTAGTAGAATGAAGCGTTCTGAAATCGCATTCTGTCCTGTATCAGGGAAATCTCTGTCCTGTATCAGGGAAATTAGGCTTCTTCTTGTTAACTTTCCTTGAGTCGGCCCCAACTGATGGCGACCATGTGGATGAGACATCTCCAAGCCACCCTGTCTTCCACTGCTCTGCTTAAGTCTTGTAGGTTTATGCCCATGATCTCCTTGATTGTGTCCATCTAGCATGCGGTCTTCCTCTCTATTCCCCTCTATCTTTCCTAGCATTATTCTTGTTTTGAGTGGGTCATGACTTCTCATGATGTGTCCAAAGTAGACAAATATTCAGACTAGCGCTTATATTCTCAAAAAGGAAAAAAAAATCTTTTGCTTTTTAAAAGTGGGAAAATTTAATTCAACAATCGATTTTAAATAATAAATCTATGGATTAAAAATATTTTATTATAAAAGGTTTCTTGAATACATATTCATCCCCTGCCCTATGTTACTAAAATTTGCATTTCTTTCACTGAAAAGTTAATTAAATGAAATACAGTGGGCTTTTGTTATCTGTGGGCTTCCTATCCGTGGATTTGAACTTCTGCAGATGGTAAGTCCCATTGTTTTTAATAGAGGCACATACACATGGCCGCATGACTGGCTGCACGCACATTGCCCTGTCAACAACAGGACTTGAGGCCCTGCGTTTTTTCTCATCCGCGGTGTGTGTGTTTGGCCAGAGTGGATCCCCCGTGGATATGAAGAGACAACTATGAATATAAAACCCAAGAGACATATCAATTGCTATGACAGTGAAAACTGTAAAAGTAAGATTAATAATAAATTGCATCACAACATCTATCATGTTTATGGGGTTGAAATAACACTGAAGTTGCTGTGGTTCTTTTTGCTAATGAAGGTGGCAAGGTCCAGCAATACACCTACAAACAAGAAGGACCAAAGAAGTGCAAGAAGAAAGTTGTGTCAGTGAAATATCCAATGTATAAACCAAAAGCTGTCATTAGGAGACGGCGGCGCTTTGAACGTGCAGTAAGACCTCACCATTTCATCCGCAGTGTCAGGGTTCAACACTACCCAGTCATTCAGATCAGGCATCAACCAACAGGTATGTTTTCAATTTCTTGCTGTTATGACACTATAATCTGCAGCTAGGTTGATCAAATCACACTGAATTAAAAATAAGCAACCTAACCATTTGTATGGTTACAGGTTAGTTGTCCCCAAGGAATGGACCATGGTTGTATTTCTTTCATCTGTTCTGTTCTTCTATTTTAAAAAAATGTATTTACAATACCCAGTGTTTTGTTCCCTGAATCATGTTCCATTAAGACTTTTGAGTTATTTTGTGTTTGCAGGAATACTGCAGCCAGAGGTCAAAGTCTCATCATATTGGAGAGGATTCCCAAAAGTGGTAAATTCTGTAGTTTCAATTCCTAATGATCAGAAACCAGATGGGTATGATTACTACGCTTTTTCTAAAGGTATGTTTTGGCTGACACATCACAATCACCACCTCTAATGCTGGAAAAATATTTAATAATGTGTTTTAAAATATAAATCTACAGGGAAATTTATGTTGCTATCATCATAGTGTATTCCTGACTATTTTTTAAAATGTAGCTAAAAATAGCTGTGGTATTGGATTACTCAGTTACAGGTGAGTATAAAGATCTTACAGCATATTGTAAAAACTGTAGCTTTATACCAGGGATTGACAACTTTTGCCCCACAGATGTTATTGGACTTGAACTTCCATCATTGGTTATCTGAAGTCTGTTGGGTTTTTTTGGCAGGGCTGGGGAGAGAATGAAGAAATGGATTTGTGAGGCTATACTGTCAAACTTTCATAATGCAAATTAACAACTAAGCCCAATGATACAAGGCTGCAGTCTTAGGCACACTGTATTCAGTGAGACAGACCTCTGAGGAAATGTGCACAGGATCAATCTGCAAGTAACTGAAGTTTCTTTACACACCGTCTCAATTATGTGGTACATATGGCATAACTGCAAATGCAGAACACATGCAGGCTTCCCCATGAGCTGGAATTATTTGCACTCAGGGTTCAAACTTAGGATTTAACAACTGGCTTCCCTGAATGAATGGCCAGTGTGAAAGAGGGGCTGGCTGGGACATAATGAATATGCCTGACTTTGCTATTCCCCTCCACACAAATCAGTTCAAGGACTTTTGCAAAAGGCTTTGTATTACATTCAAGTGAGTTCATAGAAGGTTTTATGCATTCTTCTACTTTTGGATCTTAATGTGACTATATCTAGAAAGATGTAGTGACTACATCTCTGATTCTCTTTCAGATCAGTATTACAGCGTGGATGTGGGCAGCAGAATAGCAAGACCTGTCACACTGCAGACTGGTCAGACTGTATCTAACGCCTGGTACAAGTGTCCTGGAGAGTGATTTGGAGACTCAAAGAACAGAAAGAATTTCTGTTGTGTTTGACAATTTCTCTTGTTTTTTTTTATTAATAAAAGACAACGAAGTGTTCATACACCAATCCAAATTTAAAATAAAAAAGATGCTTTATGCTTGGTAGCCATTACACTAATACAGAATAAAAGCAGATTAGACAGTATACACCTTTTCCAAAATTTGTACAGAACTTAGTTAATATTGCCTCTGTTTAGGCCTCCTCTGCCACCCATCGCGTGAGTTACACCTGTAAGAAAAAGTGGAATAGTCATATTTCTCATTATTCCTTTGCTGCTTTTAATACCAATGTTAATGTCCTTGGCAACTCCTCTCCCCCCCCCCCAAAAAAAACCTCTAGGTAGCCTTTCTCTGGGGAAAGTAATTTCACCATATAACATACAGGATGGTCTGCCCAGAATCAGAAATATAATAAACACCACATGCTAACTTGGGCTGGAAACTTCTCCTCCATTTCACGTATGTTAATCAACTCAAGACAGCAGGCCACACCAGGAAATACCTTTCAGTTCATTCAAATGTGTTACTGAAAGTCAGATTGGCTTCCACCTAAATCCAGTGCCAAGACTAGATTCACTGAATGGAATTTAAATAAATACTGAGGCATCATTCAGTGACTCATCAATCTACATTATCTGGGACTAGCAACGGGATTTAGGACTACCTAAACAATTAACTTTGGAGTTCAGTGATACTAAAATGAGTTAACATATAATTTAATTCTATTAGAAGAGATTGAAACTTATTTCCATATTTTGGATATTTCACTTCCAACTATTATTCCCTCTTAACAAGATGTTAAATGTTTCAAAAGAAAAGAAAAAGAGTAAAGCCAGCACGATGCAGTAGTTTGAGTGTTGGACTATGACTCTTGACAAGAGTTTGAATCTTGCCATGCAATCCTATTGGATGACCCTGGGCAAGTCACATCCTATTAGCCAAAGGCAAACTCACACTGAACAAATCTTGTCAAGAACCTTAGGGTCACCATAAGTTGAAAATGACTTGAAGGCACAGGACAGCAATTTCTTTTTAAGTTCTGCTGATGCACTATTTATTGCTTACTAGCTACTGCAATTCATATCCTTCTGTAAGAGCTACACACTTTCCCAGATCATTTTTAAATGTTATTTTCCTTTTAATTTGAAGAAAGACATAGGGTAAGATATATAATGTAAAGTCTCAGGAGGAGAGAATGCTGCATTAAATGTCTCTAAGACCCCTTCAAGTTCTTGTTGGCTGAAGTACTATTTAATACATACTTCATTTTTCTTAACACAAATAGGGAAACTATTAGAGATCATGAAAGGTCTAACAAATCCATGCTCTCACTAGCATTGAAGGTCACTTACCCCTCTGTCTGTTAAACTGACGGCCACGAATGCCAGTTCTTAATGTTGGTGGCTGAAGTCTAACTCGCCGGAAAGGCTTGGGATGATTACTACTTGTGTCTGAAAAGAAAATGGTTGTGGGACAGAAAAGTAAGGATTGTGACTGTTGTTTGATGAGTGATGCTAACAAGTATAGTAATGGCTGATTTCCATATATAAGCTGTGCTCTTGGTATTTTGTACTTCAGATTTGTGAAAGTGCAGCAAATACAATCTCTTAGTGGAAAACAACTGGCTATTGTCTAGATATCATTAATAATTTCTTACTATACTTCAGTATTAAATGGAGATACACCAACAGTCCCGTACTGAGAAATGTATTCATTAATAATGGGAAGAAAAGATGTAGAGGATTGAATCTGGAGGGCTGGTGAACATCCATTTAAGCTGTAATCCACTGTTCTCTTTCTTCTATCACTTGAGTCCAATGAGCGCCACTGTCCCCCGCTTAACAAAGAACATTTTCCATAAATTCTGGCAAAGTGTTTTTGTTCATACAAGTGCAGAGAGAAGCAAAGAATAACTTTTCAATGGAAAGTAACAACATTCAGAGATAATTATCCTAATTTGTGATTACTCAGACGGTTAGGTGGAACTGAATTATACCTGCAGATGAGCTAGAAGGAGGATCTTGACTGGTGGAAGGAAGATCTGACTCATCAGGAGCTTGAGAAGATTCTTCTTCCTGCTGGCTATCAATTTCTAGCCCAACCTCTGAAGTAATTCTAAAAACAAGGGGGACAGACATAGAACTGTAGTGAAATAAATTTATACTGTAAAGAAACTAGGAGGAGAAGTAGACAGTGCAGTGAGTCTATATTCTGGGCACTGAAACACACATCACAACCTCTGGCTTAATCCTGGAGCATGAAAACTTGGCAGTGAAATTATTGAGCTCATCCATCAGAATTATCTTCAGACCACACAGTGTCAATGAAGTATGCAGCATACTATTGCTAGCTATTAGCCATACCCAATGCAATCCAAAGGAACACAAGGTTAAGTAAAAACACTTTCTCTGCCAAATAACTTGGTACTTCATAATTTGAACTGCTTATGGAGTGTAAACATTGTAACTTCAGAAGATAATGGAATCTTCACTAGATTGGTCTGAATGCTATTTTCCACTGAAAATGAATTAATGTAAGGATCACACTGTGCAGCCATCTGGAAATTCCATTTCTGCAGCCTTAAAACAGATCAACCATGAAGCACTCAAACCATTTTTTTTCCTTTAAGAGGAAATAGGAAAATAAGAACTAATAGCAAACATTTGGTACTTCATAGCATTCTTGAATACTGAAAATGCTTCACACGTTATTTTAACCCTTGCAATAAATGCAGATGTGAACCCATGTTCCTTTTGTTTTAATTTGATACTCTAACCAAACATGCCATACACTGTCTCTTTAGGAACTTTGTGACTCAAACTGCTGCCACCAGGGCTGGGGACCAGGAGTAAGGAGTAAAGGAGTAAGAGGTTTTTATAGGAGTAGGAGTAACATTAAGAAAAAATATCTTACTCCAGAGTAGAACAAGGAGTAACCCCAAAATCACCACTGCTCCACAGCCCTGGCTGCTACACTGCAGAATTAATGCACTTTGACACCACTTTCACTGTCATGGCTCCATCCTATGGAATCTTGGGATTCATAGTTCGTTGTGGCACTAGAGCTCTGACAAAGAAGGTTAAATATCCCACAAAACTACAAATCCCAGAATTCTACAGCACTGAGCCATGGCAGTTAAAATGGCATCAAACTGCATTAATTCTACAGTGCAGATGCAGTCACAGAGATGTGATTAGCAGCTACATTACAGTTCCTTGTTAAAACCAAGAGTTTTATCCTTCAGCTTTGGGGTACAATACAAAACAAAAAAAGAAGCAGCAAATTCCCATACACTTGTGAAGCTATGGAATGTTTTTTATACACAACGCTACTGCACAACGAGATACTTTTTCAAACTAAAATGAATAGGCCAGAACACTTGTGCAGAACTTTGTTTTGGCATTGTTGCCACCACACTGTCTATCTTTTGAGGCAGCTCCTTTCATGGCAAGTGTCTGTGAATCTGGCATACAAAATTTCTGTGCTATGAATGCAATAAAATCTTATCATGCAGACTGGGCTTTACTGAAGTCCATCTGATAAAAGTCATCATGGCACTGCCAAAACCAAGTACAAGCGTGCTGTCTGTACTGGTAATCTAGGGAAATCTAAAGAGGTGATCTGTGCAATCCAATGTGTATTAGAAGATTTCATTACTAGAATGAATATGTTTTTGAACAGAAGAAACACCCTTATTCTTTTTTTGAACTTCCAATGAGTTTTGGAAAGAAAAGGGGATGATCTGAAAGAAGGCGTATCAATAGGATTATATATAGGTCACTGGCTACAGGCAGGATAGAGTGCTAAGCAAGTGAACGATTGAGCTTACCCTTCTGATTCTGCCTCCACAAAAACCTCATCACCATCATCACCTGTCCCAGATTCTGAAGTAGTTGATAAGTTTCCAGTGGATGTTGTAACCATTGGGACAGACTGGGAAGCATGTTCTGATGCATCAGCCGTGTTGCTTTCAGTAAATACAGACACTTGAAACAAAAAATGGTAAAAAAAAACCACACAGAATAAGTTATAGCAATCCAAAATTTTTATGCTACCACCTATCCCCTTCACATACTGACATCATAACCAGAAAACCTGAGATTCTGAACATAGAACGACAAGAGCAGTGGGCAACTTTAGTAATCCAAGATCTGATTAGGCATGTCCTGAAAGTTGGAAAAGGCCACTTTATCTCCATAAATTTCTGGAATTTGGTGACAAACATTAAAGTCCAAGCATAACCAATTTACACACTTCTTAAATAAACAGCTGTACTGTTTTAAAAGGACTGCCAGTTTCTCAATACAAAGTGAAACACTCAGCCACACATTCTGCAGTAACAGGATGCTAGCACAGCACTAACCACCATAAGTAAAGGCAACTGGATAATCCATCATCTGTATGACTTACAGAAAAAAGTATTAGGGAGATTTCCAATACTCACCAGGTGCTGCAATCTGCAGTGGAGTTGTAGGGACACTACGGCCTCCTGATTCTTCTTCATGGGCAAGGAAAAGAGGTGTTTCATACATCCCTAACCCTACAAACAATTTGGAAGCATATCTGGGTATATGATAAGCATAAAAGCAATTGAATTTCTCCTAAAAATGGAAAATAACTGAAAGGGAGGGGGTATTTCAAATGCAGTTTGTGATAGTAGCACACAACTCAGGAAAAAAACAATAACTCACTGAACATAGAAAGCTCCAGTCAGGTATGTGTGAGAATATATGTATGCATGTCCTAATATTAGGTTATCAGCCACTGATTGATGTTTTTCCTTAATTATTTAGACTGAAAGATTCTACAGATTCTGTCTGTAGAGGAGAATTTAATACATGACATACTACATATGGTCAAATTGATCAAAGTGCTATAAAAATTAGGCACATGTTCATGTTTTACTGCTTTTTTAAGCAGCAAAACCCCATATGCTATCTACTGCAATCAGCATTGCTGAAGCCAAGTTATACTTCCAAAGTGATATCCAAAATGTGGATTTTCATTAACTTGTAATGCATTTTTCAGAGTGTATGGAGTATGGAAAGGATGTAGGACATGTAGTAGTTTAAACAGATATTAAAAATAATAGTATCTTTCCATAACAGAATGAGGGGAAGTCCCATGTTTAAGATAAATCACTATTACAAGTGGTCTTGGAACACTGTCACAATATGCAAGATGCATCTACACTGTAGAAACCATGCAGTTTGACACCATTTTAACTGCCATGGCTTTATCCTAAAGAATCATGGGATATGTAGCTTTGTGAGGCACCAGCACTCTTTGGCAGAGAAGGCTAAAGAATCCTTGCATGGACTTGACCACCCAAAATCTTGGGTCCAAATCTGACTCTCCTGTGATCCCAACCCAGGTCTCTGGACTTTCCCAAATGGCCATGTCCATTTCCCCATGACACTACTGTTTGATAGTTTTTCAACTTTTGCACACCAATAAATTCTAAATAAACATTTTTAAACATTTTTCCCCTGTTGCAAAAGACTGAAATGCCTTTCCTAAGGCTGAATTACTGGCAATAAGAGCTTTGAGATAAAATTTTGGGTAGGCCCTGCTGGTCAGAATATGGCACCTGGAAACTTGACTGAAAGTCACTTTGGCCCTTAGGCTGAAAGAAAATCCCACCTCAGTGCAACCTACAGAGCAAGCTGATACAAAGGACCAGGTTCACTCACCGTAGCAGATGTCATTCAATAGCAGCCATTGTGTGTGATGGAACACAAAATGGATCCACAAGTGCAATTCAATAGTGTCAGTATCAAACTAAGTAGCAAAAGGGTATAAATGCTAACCTGTTGTAGAATAACTCTTCACACCTGAGACAAAAGTATTCTTCACCTACTCAATTGAATGAACTTATTTCTAAAGATAAATAGGCAAATGGATACACACATGCTCAGAACAAAGTTTTCAAGTCTCTACTTTTCTCAGGAACTTGATTCCTGAGTTACTTGGGAGCCTTTCCTAACTCCAGAGCAGGAGTTAGGACGCCCACAAATGACTGCATGAGGGTGGGGGTTGATCTTTTAAAGCATAGCTGGGCACAGTACAGGCTGGGGGATGCATGTGCCCCCCCATGGCTGTTTTTGGGAGTCAGAACCCTTAAGAGGGCAAGACTCCCCCCGCAATAATCTTTTTATTCCAAAATGAGACCAGTCACTGAGCATTCATCTCATTATTTCGCTCTCAAAACAGCTACAATCTTTTTCTAAAAAAAAAAGTTTTTAAAAAATCAAGACGAATTTTTGTCAAGAAATTATCTTGTGTTATTTCCCAATTCCATTGCTTTGCAAATTCCACTGACTATAAAGCATAAAGATAGGACTCAATAAATAGTTGTACCTCCTTGTGAAGCAAGCTGGCCAAGATCAGACTGACCAGATGTCTGTGGCATATCTTCTGGAGGTCCAAACCTGAACCTGGGAACTCCAGCAACTTGGGGAGAACTGGAAGAAAAGGCATATTCAGTTTTTATATATCATTTGCTAATTCATCATCCACATGAGAAAAGGGAATGAATTCAAGAGCAATGATTTATCCAACAGAAAACACACTCTTGTAATATGTTTGTGTAGGAATTATCCTACTGCAGAGATGTTAATATATGCTGAATGCAGAAGCTAATTCTGCATATAATGCAAAGGGAAAAGGGTTATGTTGACAGTTTTACAATATTTGAAAAATGCTCACTATTATCTACTAAGGAGAGTTTTAGAAGCAGTGGTTTGAAAAGTAGTAGAAGAGCATGATGGGGTGAGCTCCCATCACTAGTCCCAGCTTCTGCCAACCTAGAAGTTCAAAAGCATGCAAATGCAAGTAGATAAATAGGTACTTCAGTGGGAAGGTAAACAGCGTTTTGTGCAATCATGTTGGCCACATGATCACAGAGTAGTCTCTGACAATGGTGGCTCTTTGGCTTAAAAACATAGATGAGCACTGTCCCCTACAGTCGGACACGACCTGACAACCTTGTCAACGGGGAATACCTTTACCTTTACATTTACAAGAGCAACAGAAGATTGTGCCATGAAAGCAGGTTGTGAAAAGAATCCATTAGCCATGGTGCTTTTGAGAAAGTGTTAGCCCAGCAGCCCACATGTGTGTGAGTCACAAAGACTAGGAAGAAAACCTTGTTTATTTCAATATATTTGCTACATGAGCCACTGCTTGGCTGCTGGGGTGTACCTGAGTACATTCCCGTTGCCCTGTAAACTCATAAAATAAGTAAACTTAAGCTGGGAGAAGAGATTGCTTGTTCTTCTCCAGATGCGCACCCCTGCCAATGATTAAAAGGACAGAGATCTCCCAGGAAGAGACGGGGGAAGGAACTGAGCTGCAGTGGCTTCAAAAATTTAAACTGGATGAAAACTAATCTGAAGCTGCTGCTTTGAAAATTTTAATTAAATGAGTCCAGTGCTCCTATGTTACTGATCGGGCAATCCTTTAGTGTTTAAGTTCAAAATGTACTTACTGAATTGCTTCTGCAAATCCATCTGTGCGATGTGGTACCACTAGGGTTGGTGTGCTTGGAACTGTTCTGTCCTCATCATCAAAAAAGTGCTGCTGCTAAAGAAAACATTAAAATGACAAGCAAGCACAGCAGCTATTCATACAACTACTTCTCTTTATAAATAATAGTCACTGTAAAATCTTGCCCATTACCAATAAGATTATTTTGAGAGTTCCAAATAATGGACAAATTAGTAAATGAGTCTTCATGGAAACTGTTTCTAAGAGAATGTACACAGGTTATTTTTGGTTAGTTTCTCTCTCTCTTTTTGCAATTAATAAAGATGCACAAGTACACTATACCTCTAGCATACAGTTTGAGGACAGTTGCAGAAGTCCTTATTGATTTAAAAATTCAAAGCAAATTCAATTATTAATCTGAAGTCAGCATTGTACTTTTTTTTTCAAGGATAGAAAGTTACAATGTGACTACTCTGTTTACTTTAAAAACAGAAGGAACAAAGAGTTTGTAAATGTCTCAAGAGCATGCCTAAAGACATCTTTAATGAATGGAAAATTTTTATGTTTAGAAACCGTACTACTCACCATGCCACCTATGCCAGGGGTTAGCTGAAGTCCACGTCCCACTGACTGCCTTCGAGTCATCTGGATTCTCTGTACATTAAATAAGATATAACATACTTCAGTATACACATAAGTGGCAAAACTCAGGCCTACTGACCAAACCATTTCATATTCTTTAATATCACACTGACTAAATCAGTCTACCTCTGGTCCATGTCATTTCTATCAGAACTCTTTGAGAAATCCATCCAACTCTTTGAGAAATCAGGAGCCCTGGTGGTGCAGTGGTTAAATGCTTGTACTGCAGCCACTCACTCACAAACCACAGCTTGGAAAACCACAGACTGCCCACTCTTGCTAAATGCACTCACCAGGGATTATGTCCCACTGAACACAATGAGGTCTGAGTAGACATGTATAGCCCTGCATTGCATAACAGTGAAAAATGTGGGTTCAATCACCTAATAATACTGATTTTGATATTTCAGCCTAATGTGTATGATGGTACTACAGAAAGAGATTTTATGTATGCTGTCATAAACAATTTGGGACGATATGGAGAACTGTACTAAATATATGCTGAATGCAGAATACATTCAATAATTAAAATAACAGGTTACAACAAAAACTGAAAATAACTGATCATTTATATACAGTGCAGAGGAATGAAATAGATGGAAAAATAAAATAACCTCACAAATTCATTGTGGTCTGCTGAGTCACAGCCAGATGTTAATCAACATCTTTATTGGGGTGGTATTTATTTTAGCTTAAAGGACTTATAAATTCAAAATGCATACCCATCACAAAATTCCTTAATACCTTTTATTGCTTTTCCTGCACAAAACCAATGTCAAACATGGGAGTAAATGAAAAACCAGCCAAGTACATCAATTCCCAATTGCCTCTGAGACACCTTCTTCTGAAAAGCAATTTGCCAAAAGCAGAGGAATCATTTTTTTTAGAGCAGCATAATTGTTTCCATACCTGCACTGGTGGTCCCAGCTCCTGTGGTGGAGCAGGAATGGCATGAATCGTCAGTCGCGGAGGTAAGGGATGTGGCCGAGGAGGACGTGGCACTTGTCTCTCTGAAGCAGAGGTGGGCTGCTGCTCTCGTGGGCTTTCTTGAGAGAAAGTGGACTCTGCTGCACCAGTATTTCCATCACCTTGTGACAAAGACATATACGTTTACATACATATGTAGCGAAACCATTCTCAGCTCCGTGACTCTTGCCGATTAAGCCTGCTGGGGATTCACTTCACTTCAATGCATTACCAGCAAAATAGAAGTTGGGAAAAGGATGATTTTTCTGTTGAATTAATAATAAGACAGGACCATTTTTAAAAACAAACAAAAAATGATCCAGCAAAAGTGGTCTTACTCCAAATATACTTTAAGGCAGGGGTAGGCAACCTTTCCCTTTTAAGGGCCGAAGGACTTCAGCTCCCAGAAGCCTCAGCCATGTTGGCCAATAGCTCCTGGGATTCTGGGAGCTGAAGTCCCTCGGCCCTTAAAGGGGAAGGGTTGCCTACCCCTGCTTTAAGGTGATTCACTGCATACCTTCCTACTCTAATTAGTCCATCCACAAAAATTGTGTTTGACATGATTTTCCAAGCATTTATAACAATTTCTTTGCCCTGGTGGCACAGTGGTAAAATGCAGCCATTCTCTCATAGACCACAAAGTTGTGAGTTCAATACTAGCCAGGGCTCAGGCTAGACTGAGGTCTGCATCCTTCTGAGGTCGCTGAAATGAGTACCCAACTGTTGGGGGGAAATGAGCTTACAGTGTAAACTGCTTAGACATCCCATAGCGGGAATAAAGTGATATATAAATGAAGCTGTTTTGTTTTTTGCTTTTCTTTAAATTGAGGCATGGAAGTTAATATACTTGACGACTGATATTCCAAACACAGTTTTCCTTATCATGAACACACTTTCATTACGAAGACCATATTATGCCATACCACAGTTCTGAGAGTCAGCTGCTCTCTGGCTGCTTTCACCTCCAGCAATACTGTCTTCAGTTTCTGTACTGGGATCTACACCATCAGCACCCTGAAACAGATAAATACAAGATCTGAGAAATTAAATGCAATTTCTAAAAGGCCCCTGAAAGTTTTTAGTATCCTTTTAAACCCACAAACTATATTAGAATCATAGAGTTGGAAGAGACCACAGGGGCCATCCAGTCCAACCCCCCCTGCCATGCAGGAACTCGCAATCAAAGCATCCCCGACAGATTGCCATCCAGCCTGTTTAAAGACCTCCAAGGAAGGAGACTCCACCCCTCTCTGAGGGAGTGTGTTCCACTGTTGAACAACCCTTACTGTCAGCAAGATCCTCTTAATGTTTACGTGGAATCTCTTTTCCTACAGCTTGCATCCATTGTTCTGGGTCCTGTTCTCTGGAGCAGCAAAAACCAACCTTGCTCCCTCCTCAATATGACATCCCTTCAAATATTTGAAGAGGGCTATCATATCACCTTTTAACCGTCTCTTCTCCAGGCTAAACATACTCAGTTCCCTAAGTCGTTCCTCACTGGGCATGGTTTCCAGACCCTTCACCATTTTAGTCACCCTCCTTTGGACACGCTTCACTATATTCCATGCTTTAAGTCAAGTGGCTAGCTATCAGTTCACACTTCTGTTCACATGAATAGGCATTCCAATCATTTCCAATTTTATAGTAAAATCAAAACCCAATGGCATTCACAGCAGAAAAAGCAACTTATTCAGTTAACCCAAACAGAGAGAAATTTTCTGCAGTTCTTACCTCAGCTTCATCTCCTTCATATCTCTCATTACCATCAACACTCCCAGTGCCTTCATTGCTATCTTCACCCTCATCTCCCATCCCTGTGTCTTCATCATCCTCATCTTCATCATCTTCTTCCTCATCTTCATATTCCTGAAAAAACAGTATTTCAGAAGTGAACTAATGTGAAATAGGCTTATTTGGTTTAGAATCTTCTTTGACATTCAAAAAAATTGTTGCCAAGGATAGTCAAAATGCCAGAAATTGCTACCTAACTGAAACATTTGATATTCGCGTGAAAAAAGCTAGAGGAAGCAGGAAAATGAGGTATAGGTGCAATGTTCTGTGGAATTTTAGAACTCTTGGCAATCATTTATGAATTTTGGATCATAGTGGTATATAAATGAAGCTGCTTTAGTTACAGAGAGAAAAACAACAAAGACATGACCTTAAGAGCAGGGAAGGACAAGGAGAAAATGGGTCATTTTTTGACCCTCCTGTCTTTTGTGCAGGCTATATCCCCACTGTTTTCCTACAGCTCCATCATGCCTCAGCCGAAGCATTGGATGAAAGGCCCTCCCCTCTATTCCAACTGCCATCCCTGAGACCTCAAGGGAGAGAAGTATTTACTTCCCTCCTCCAGACCCATTCCCTTCCCCTTATATTTTGTGTCTTATTTAGATTGTATACATGAGAGCAGGAACTGTCAAATTAACTATATGTAAACCACTCTGGGAATCTTTTGGCTGAAGGGCACAGTAGGGCATCAATACTCTAAATAAATAAATAATAAAATAACCTGAAATATAATTTTTGGAACTGATGTATTTGGTATATCGCTAATGTATTAAGGCAAGGGCTGGACCTGGCTCAAGGACATCATCATTCCCACCCCTGTGTTAGAGGGAACAGTACAATAATAACCTCTTTCAGGATCAAAAGTAAAATTCTTACTTTAAGTTAGCAATATTGATGGCATTGGTTCACTCACAGATGGGTATGATGCAACCTATAACTTTTCTAGAATTTTCTTCTTGGCTCTTATGCATTTATTAATCAAAATCTGTATGCAACAAGTTTGCAAAATAACAAGGGGGATTAGTGGATGTATAATTCTAATTGATTTTGGAACTATTTAAATAAATAAATTTGTCTGAATCAAGGAGCATATATCTTTAATACTTAAAGGATTAGGATTAAGATTTTACAATATCCTTTTCCTTGTATGCTCCAGGGAAATTAGAGCTGAAACTGAATGATTTAGTAGACTCAGTAAACATTGCATTTGCTTATGTTTTCCAAGCTCTGTGAAATACACTTTTATAGTGAATGCAAGACTTGGACTGCTCATGACAGGGTGACTTTGAGGTCTCTCATTCAGAAGGCTGCCATAAATCAAAGTCAACTTGATGGCAGTTAACAGCAACAACAAGTGAATGCATAAAGTAAAAATAATAATGTAATACTCCTTGAGTGCCTCATACAGGAAGGCTTCAGTTTTGACAGGCAATAGAGATTTAATAACTGATGAGTATCAAATAAATACCAACATATTCAATGTATAAACCAGTATTTAAGATACAAGAAAATAAACTTAATAAACATACTTCTGCTTCGCCATCATTTTCATCATCATCTTCCTCTTCATCATCGCTGTCAATGACAATGACATCATCTCTCTTGCCCTGACCATCCTGGGATGATGTAGTATTTTGCTGATCTGACTGAAGAGGTCCAAGTTCTATTGGGATGGATTGAGATGTTTCCTCACTGTCTTCCATGGGAGTATATTCACCCTGTGTAACACCCTTTAAGTCAAGGCAAAGGTAATAAATTGAATTGATCCTTAGCTGCATCTGAGATTACACAGATGGGGCTAGATGCAGTTCAGAGTGCAGGATGGGAATTGTCACACAAGAATTGGATTTATTCCCCTTTGTCATACATTCACATGATACTAAAAGCTTTCTTTGGATCCTATTGTTACAAAGGCATGAATTAAAAAGGAGAAAGGGAGGAAAAAGGACTCTAGCAGCACTATTAACACAAATGGTTTTTAGTTTAGCATGACCTTCTGAGCTTCCTTGGATATCAGTCTAGTTCTTCAGATACAATACAGTTCATGCTAAAATAAAAATCAGTCTAAAAAGCGATGCTAGACAACCTTTTCCCCTTCCCCCATTCTTTCATGTTTGGGGGCTGCAAGAGGCTTAACACAGCTACTTCTATGCAAGCAGGCATGAAATGGTGATCTGTTCCTATAGTCAGAGGAAGAGTTGCTTACTTCACCAATGGAATCCTGTGAATCCTGATTGTAGGCTTGAGGTTCTATTTCTCCATCTGTGCTTTCTTCTGCAGTTACTTCCTCCTGAAATAGCAGATTAATTTATTGCCCTAATTTTGGTGAGATTATATGACCATCTTATGATCCCCTGCAATGCATTCCATGAACATAATGTTCTATTTCGGTTTTCTCACCACAGCAAGTTAAAAACACAACTATAAATCTTAACTACAGACGATCTATGAGAGCTAGCTCATTTTATTCCACCCTCATTCTGAGATTCATTTAAAGTCAGCCCTTTAAATGCAATGTAACTATAGAGAGAACAGAAAGTATACTTAAGCAGAACAATGTTTACTACTTTCCTTATGCATTTCTTTATTTTACAGATGTAAGTTATTTCCTACTTACACTAAGGCAAAATATAGAACATGCAGGTGACTTTACCTGCAATCATCAAATTACTCAAGATTTAACAATTAGCAGCTGAATGAGCATTATCTCAGTGAAAAAATGTCTCAGATGCCACTCGACACTATTACTAATCTACCTATGGAATAAATTAGTCATGACATTGGGCCTTTACAGACTGCCAGAAATAAAGCAGCTTGAGGCCACTTTAACTGTCTTGGTTCAGTGCTAAGGAGTCATGGGAACTGTAGTTTATTGTGGCACCAGAGCTCTCTGACAGAGAAGGCTCAATGTTGCAGAAAAAAATACAATTCCCATGATTCCCTAGCACTGAGCCAAGACCATTAAAGTGGCCTCAACCTGCATTATTTCTGGCTGTCTGTAAAGGCCCACTGATTGTGTGAATGCAACTAAAATGCACTTTTTTGCTCTCTAATTAGTAGGAAATGCTGAGCAGCCTTGGGTTAATGGGGAAAGGGAATTTTCCCTCTCACAGTCCCAACAAAGATAGTCTTTCCAAGGCTGCTTATTTACAGTGCATTGGAAACTGCTCTTAATGCAAATGAAAGCTTCTCTTTAAATGTAAAGTGCATCTTTGGAGAGCAATATTTTATCCCCAGAACACTGCAGGGAGGAAAAGGACAGGTTGCTTACCTGTAGCAGTATTTCTTCAAGTGGTCATCTGTGAATTCACACAAATGGGTAATGACTGCGCATGCACAGCAACTTCGGATCCTTCTGGAATCACTAGGCAGACTTTAAAGTTGCAACTTTTCCCTGGGCTGGACTTAAGTTGCAATTTTTTGGCGGTAGCGCCGCCCATCCCTATAAAGGCCCTCTTTCAGTACCACCCTCTTCAGTTCCGGAAGTTCGCTGCCAGCTGTGAAGTAAACAGAGAACATAAGCAGGCACAAATGAGGGGAGGATGGGCGGGATTTGTGTGAATTCGCAGATGACCACTCAAAGAAATACTGTTACAGGTAAGCAACCTGTCCTTCTTCTTCGTGGTCTCTGCGAATCACACAAATGGGTAAGACTGACAAGCTTAGGTCAGCGGAGGAGGGAGTGCCACCAATATGCCACAAATATAGTTAATACCATAAATAACATGATATAACAAAATAAGGGAATGCACATCCCTCATTGCACCCAATGTGATAGTAGGCGTTGACATCTCAGTGCAGTCCCGACAGTAACACTGCCCTTCCAAAGGCTGCCTCATGTCTGGCTCTCGAGTCCATTCTATAGTGCTTGACGAAGGTCAAGGGTTGAGACCAGACCGCAGCCTTGCAAACATCCTCCAACGGCACCCCGGATAAAAAAGAAGAGGATGCAGCTACCGCTTGAGTTGAATGGGCCCATATCCCAACTGGAGGTTCTTTGTTAGCAAGTTCATAACAGAGGTGAATGGTAGAAGTCACCCACTTAGAGAACCTCTGAGAAGAAACAGTTGAGCCTTTTTTAGCCTCTCCGTAGCACACAAAAAGACGTTCACAACGTCTCGAGCCCAATGTCCTCAGAGCTCGACGAACATCCAAGAAATGGAGCCGCCTTTCTTCACTGGTGGGTCGGGGCTAAGGTTGGGAGCACGGTATCTTGTTTTAGATGAAAGGCTGATACAACTTTCTGTAGGAAAGTAATGTCAGGCCTCAATACCACCTTGTCCTTATGAAAGACCAAAAAAAGGTTGATCTACTCTGAGGGCACACAGTTCACTGACTCGGCGGGCCGACGTGACTGCAACCAAGAAGGGCGTCTTCCATGACAGAAGCCTCATATCCGCAGTGGCTAGAGGCTTGAAGGGGGGAGACGCAAGGCTGGAGAGAACGGTACCGAGGTCCCAGCTCAGAGTCAGCACCGATACAGGTGGATGAAGGTTTGCGAGTCCCTTGAGAAAGGCCTTCACTAAGGGTTCTTTGAAAAGGAAAGGGTCCCTTGAAATTGATAGTGAGAACAAATTGCAGATAAGTAGCATTTGACTGACTGGAGGCTGAGGCCACTGTCCACCAAAGACATGAGGAAGTCTAGAACAGTGTTTACTGAGACTTGGGATGGAGACAAGCCTTTTGAGTCCAAGAAGCGTTGGAACCTGGACAATTTAAATGCATAGGACTTTTGTGTAGACGGCTTCAGGGATGCCCCAATCACCGCTCTTATAGGAGGTGGTAAACTGTTCAAGGCAGAATCCTCCAAGAGACCAGTGGAAGAGAGTCCATGTCCGGATGCAGGACCTGGCCGTTGTGGAGAGAGAGGAGGTCCGGTCGAGGTGGACAAAATTCTTCCTGGAAAGATCCAAGAGTGGAATGAACCAGGGCTGTCTGGGCCACCACGGGGTGATCAAGATGACGTTGGATCGGTCTCATCTGATCTTGGCTATCACCCTCGTAATCAAGGGAAATGGAGGGAACATGTAGAGAAGCCTTCCCGTTCACTGATACACGAAGACGTCTCCCCGAGACTCCGGGGCTCTGAACCTTGAGCAAAAGTGTCGACACTGGGTGTTCAGGTGCGTCGCAAAGACGTCAACTTTGGGCTCTCCCCACATCTGAAAGAGATGGGAAACAGTTTCAGGATGGAGGCGCCACTCGTGCCACGAGCTCGTGGACCTGCTGAGCTGGTCCGCTAGCTCGTTGTCTTCTCCCGGTAGACGAATAGCCTGCAAAGTGATGTTTCTTGCAATGCACCAGTCCCAAATGT
>CM034706.1:144419875-144443441 GCA_020142125.1 Phrynosoma platyrhinos
ATGGAGGGTCTCGAGCTGGATCGAAAATGGAGAGGAACCAGGATTGCAAGGGCCTGAAGTGTAGTCGAGCCCATGGTGTCACAAACGTAGTCAATGCCATGTAACCTAGGACCACCTGTATGGAGTGTCCTGAAACATGTCTCCTGTGTAGACAGTCCTGAACAGCCTGCTTCAACGCTTGAAAGCAGTCCAGCGGGAGGAATGCCATGGAAATGGTCGACTCCAGCATAGCCCCAATGAATCCGTACCTTTTGGATGGAACAAGGCAGGATTTTTCCAGATTAACCATGAGTACCAGGGACTGCAATAGAGCCAGAGTATAGTCTAAGTCTCTCAAGAGTTGGCCTCGGGATGGAGCGACCAGGAGCCAGTCATCTAGGTATAGATAGACTGGAATAGCCTGTTGATGTAAGAAGGCGACAACAGGAGCCATACACTTTGTGAAGACCCTTGGAGTGGTGGAGAGGCCAAAGGGTAAGACTCCGTATTGGAATGCCTGGTTGTCGACGGTGAAGGCCAAAAACCTTCTGTGGTCTTCCCGAATTCCAGTATGAAAATAAGCATCTTTGAGATCCAAAGTTGCCACCCAAAGATCCTCCTGCAATTACGGCAAAATAGATGCCAAAGTTACCACACGAAAACGTTTGTAAGTCATGCATCTTTTAAGCTGTCGAAGGTCTAAGCCTCAGACCCCCATCCTTTTTCCGTACCGTAAAGTACCGAGAAAAAAAGCATGAAAAGTATGTTGAGGAGTCTACGGGTTCTATGGTGCCCTTGTCCAATAATGAGCGTACTTCGTCAAGTAAGATGGGGGTGGTGGTGGAGAGAAACACCCCTGTGGAGGGGAGCTCTGAGAACTCGAGGGCATAGTCATTAGCTATGATGGACAGAACCCAAGAGTCAGATGTAATTTGAGACCAACAGGTGATAAACGGTCTCAGTCTGTCACCAAACAAAAAGAGACCGGCGAAGTACGCTGGGACACATCATAAGGCCTTTTTAGGCCTGTCCCCATCTTTTTTACGGTACTGCCGGAACCTGGACTGGGGGCGAGGGCGGCGTCCCGAAGATGAAGATGACTGGGACTTTCTCTGCCTGGGTGGCTCAGGCTGGAATGACCTATCTGAATAGAAGGGCCTTTGGTGTTGTTGTGGGTACCAGGGTCTTGATCCCCCCAAAACAGCGGCGTTGCTACTGTTGGGATATTGAGGACGTACCGTGTTTTTTAGCTGCAACCTTCATCTTGTATTTCAGGTTGAGCTTCTCATCAGTACTCTTGTTAAAAGAGGCCAAAATCATCAAATGGTAGGTCCTCAATCATGGCTTTGGCATTGGTGGTCAGATCGGATGACCGAAGCCAAGCAAACCTCTGTAGGGCGACTGAGCCCGCAACCAGGTTAGCAGAGCAGTCCACAGCATGGCGCGCTGACACGATCTGCTGAGCACGGATAGAATGAGACTCTGACTGAAGGGCTATTGCCAGGGCCTTCTTGTCATCCAGCAAATCATCCAGGAGCAGCAGCAGTCTCTCCATGATGTGCTGCTGGTATGCCCCCCATGCAGGCGGCATAGTTGGCCACCTTCATGTTGAGCACAGCCGCAGCATAACATTTTTTAGCCAGTCCATCAATCTTCTTTCTGTCTTTGTCCACCAGAGAGGTGAATTTCAAGGATGTCACTGTCTGAGCCCCTTCAACAATATCAGAATTTGGCTTGGGGTTTTCGAACAGCCAAGAAGATTGTGAAGGAGCAATGCGGTACAAATTCTCGATCTTCCTCGAGGTAGACGAGACGGAAGCCGGGGCCGACCAAGAACGCTCAGCGATGTCTTGGAGAGAAGGTAAGATGCCAAGAGACGGTGGTGTGGGAACTCTGACATGGACTCTGAGCTCGATGGAATCCTTGGGTTGGCTATCAGAGCGCACTAACTCAATTTCTAACGCATCTGCCATGCGGATGATTTGTTCTGTGAAGAACTTGACATCATCTGTGGGTGAAGCTGCATGGTGCTCAAACAAGGTGGTGGACCCTTGAGGCGAGACTGGGGAGGACGAGCTCGGGGACGGGACCGAGCCAACAGAGAACACAGAAGGCGACCTGGAACGAGGCGTGGAGGAGCGGGAGTGTGTGCGATCCCGGTGAGATCAATGGCGCTTATCCTGATGGTCTCGAGCCAGAGGAGCCAGAGGCAATGCAGAGTGGGATTGAGAGTGCTGTCGGCGAGAATGGGAGCAATGACGAGGACGAGACGATGGGGCCGGAGGAGATGGAGAAACCACCCTGTGGACTTGGGCCTGAACCCGTAAGGTGGAAGGGTGAGACAGGTGAGCTCTCGGATCAACTTGCATGAGAAAGCGGCCAGTCAAGGAGTGAAAGACTAGATCAGGATTTTCCCTCAAGATTTTTTTCAGTCTTGGGATTGAGCAGGACATCTTCCACTTCGGTACTGAGGGTGGCACGATCCTTCTGAAGGGTGGAAGTCTCAGGAGCCAGCACAGGAACCTCTTCCCTGATCTTGCCTTCAGACTCAGAGTCGGACACGAGGGCCCGAGTGGGAGGGCATGTGGGGGAGATAGCCTCCAGAGCAGGCGGGCTGAGAACCGCTGAAGGGGGCCCCAGGATGGGAGAAGGCAACCTGGAGCGGGATGGAAGTGCCAGCTCCAGCTCGAGCTCATGCCAGTCCTTGGGCTTTTTGGGATGCACACGAGATTTCTTCACAGAAGGGTCCTTTGGCTTCTGACTTTCCTTCTCTGAACAGTGGCGTCTCTTTGAGGCTTTTTTGTCCTTACGGGACTCAGGAGAACGAGCACGCTCAGATAGGGCCTTCTTAGAGGTTTTACTGGATTCCTCCCCAGCAACCTCAGCCTTCTTTTTTGAGGTAGGCTTAGAAGAAGAAGCTCCTGTATCCCTATCTCCTTGAGAAGCCTCCTTGGAAGGAGGGTGTAAAGCCTCCTCATAAAGGGCCACCTTAAGCTGCTTATCTCAATTCCTCAGGGCTTGGGAAGTCATGGAGCGGCAATCGGAACAGGCCTTGGTATTGTGGCCCTGACCCAAGCACAGCAAGCAGAGAGAGTGCGGGATCTTATTATTGCATCTAGGGCATTGTTTGAAAGATTTAGATGCCATTTTCAAACAAAAGAGTAGTCAGACGTACCGAGTCACCAGAAGTAAACAAGGATATCAGAGAAGCAGAATCATAGTAAAAAAAAACAGTCCGAGTCCAAACACGAGTGATTCCAAACGCTAAGTATTGCTAGCCAAGCAAGCAAAGGTTCTCCCGAAGCTGCTAATGCAGCGGATGAAAGAAACTGAAGGGGGCGGTACCGACAGAGGGCCTTTATAGGGATGGGCGGCGCTACTGCGAAAAAGTTGCAACTTAAGTCCAGCCCAGGGAAAAGTTGCAACTTTAAAGTCTGCCTAATGATTCCAGAAGGATCCGAAGTTGCTGCGCATGCGCAGTCATTACCCATTTGTGTGATTCGCAGAGACCACGAAGAAGTTAAAATCCTGTTCACCCCATCCCAAGGTTACTCTGTATCTTCCCAAACTGTTGTTCACCCAAGAAAGGAGGTACAATTTTAACTGCATTTACACGGCTTTAAGCTTATGTGTAAGGCAAGCACCAGAAGCAATCATGGCACACATGTCCGTGGCGGAAGTGCGTGGCCACTGAAACAAATGGGACTTGAGGTCCCATGTTTTTTGCTATATGCGAGGGAGGGGGACCTCAGCGTATACAAAGGCCCCAGTGCAGTATCACATCTAGTTTGGTCCTATGGTGACTCATGAATCCAGTGAAGTTGTTAAGTGAAAGTGGGTGAACTGACTCTAAGACTGTCAGTGAACAGTGATTTCTGATATTTGGAGAAATTCAGCAGAAGGCTCCACACATTACATATCACAGAATTATAAACAATGAAAGGAAAGATTGCTATCAAATGCCAGAAAAACAGTTCCCAAGAGAGAGTGAAAAACAAACAAATCATGTGTTATAAAGATAACAGGTCTACCAACAAATCTAATACTTTATAGTATTCCCCACCTCCCACCGTAATCTGGGACCGTTTTTTTTTCCATCAAAAAAAAAAAAACAAAAAAACAAAAACAAAAACAAAAAAACCACAAAAGTATATTAATAATATTCTTGCATGTTACCAACCTCTGGTCCAACTCTTTGCATACTTCTCATTTTTTTTGGAACAGGCATGTCCACCATTTCCTCAGGAACCTGATTTGAGTTTTCAACTGTGCTATCATCTTCTTCCTCCCTTGTACGTTTGGGTAAGGAAGAACTTGGTGTGGCTGAAACTTAAGGAGAATATATCATTTCATTAAACATCTAACAAATAAAGAAGAGGATGACAGTGGATTTCTTCTTTTGTGAGGGCCTTGGAAGTACTTAATTCAGATTTTGAAATAAATTAGAATTAAAAGAGGCAACTAAAAAATTAAAAGAGCATATTAATTTTAGAACTAGTTGCTCTGTTTTATTCTAAATTGTATATTTACACAAAAAAGAAGCAAACATCTCTTTGGCAATTTCCTTAAGTGTGTGTGTGTGTGTGTGTGTGAATTCAAGCCTCTTGTTGACTTATGGCAACCCCATGAACTTCAAAGGGTTTTTATATGGATGGAATACTAAGATATGCTTTTGCCAGCTTCTTGCTTCAAAATATGGCTTACAGCAACTGATATTTGTGGGTGGTCTTCCATCCAAGTACTAACCAGGGCTAACCCTGCTTAGCTTCCAGGATCAGATGGGATAATACCTTTATTTATTTGTATCCCACTTTTCTACTATAATAGCAATCAAAGTGGCTTACATGTTAAAACAAACCAATACAATACATAATAACAATACATGATAACATATCTTATAAGCAGGAATCTATCATCATCATCATCATCATCATCATCATCATCATCTATTTGTACAGCGCCATAAATGTAGGTGGCCCTTGAAAGACACAACTAATTTAAAACATATTAAATCCTGATCTGGTGCCTTTATGGTAGTTAGTACAGAGAAATAATTAAACAGATAATTCCTTCCTTTAAAAAAAGTTAAATAGAAAATTAAACCAACCTGTGCCAAACACTGCTGTAGATGTAGACGGTCTCTCTGTCTGGGAGCTCTGTACTACTTCCAAAATTGTTGGGGAGGGATCTTGGGTGGCTGGTTCTATCTGAAGATGGCTTTGCTGAGTAGGCTGTACAAAAGCTGTAGCTTGTGTTTGCTGCTGAACTGTCAAGATAGGCTGTGAGAGAGATGTCTGGACATTGGGACTAGTGGAGCGGACAGATCCACTTGTGCTTCCGAAGACTGGGACGTGTTCAACTGGCCCTTCTGACTGCATAGCTGAAATGAGGTTGTTATCATAGTTAGTTACCTTCATTTTAATATTGAAAAACATTTAAACATTCTTCATTAAAATCCCAAGAAAGCTATATCCTTGGTCCAGAATTTAGAATATTCAACTCAAAACATATTCTTAATCATTTCCTTGAATAAAAAAGACAAAATCAAGTCACACATGACAGAATCTATATGTAGAGAGATCTTGTAGCACCTTTGAAACTAACTGAAAGAAAGAAGTTGGCAGTGTGAGCTTCCATAGACTACAGTCTATTTCCTAAGATGCATTTATTGTTCATCTGAAGAAGTAGCCTGTAGTCTATGAAAGCTCATGCTGCCAACTTCTTTCTTTCAGTTAGCCTCAAAAATGCTACAAGATGTCTCTACATACTGATTCCACAGACTAACATGGCTATATCTTTGAATTCTACAACCATGACAGAATCTAGTGAATAACATCAAGCTTACAAACCAAAGGTTCACTAATTCAGTGTCCTTTCTTCAGACACCATAGCTAGATAGTTAATCAAGCTTAACACAACACACGTGTCACATAGATGCACTGTATTCACTGAATACAATGCAACCGAATCTTGCAAATATTTAGGATGACACCTCAAAGAAGCCACTGAAGCAACACAGAGGATTACATGAAACTGCATGTTTTAAATGTGCAACATTAAGATGTAAGTTATTTTAATAAATAAGGAACATGGAATACTACAGTTAACAAGTATGTTGTAATTTTGCAACAGCATTATTCTTTTTCAGTTCCTGTTTCAAAGCATCAAACTCTAACCAGTTTTGTTGTCAAACTAATTTCTGCACTATGCTAGGTGATAGCATTCAGAAGTGATAGGAGGATTTTGAAGGCTGAATAGTAAGTACTCAGGCTGCACAAAATCCTTGAATTAGGGAAGTTCTAAATATTAGGAAGCTTACATTAAACATGTCACCCAAGGATAGGGGTAGGCAACCCAAGGCCCAGATGCGGCCCCCCAAGGCCTTTGGACTGGCCCCAGGACAGTCCTGCCGCTGCTGTCCCCCACCCTGATGATATTGATTATTGTTGTTATTACTTGTTCTTGGGGTTTTCTTGGCAAAATCTCCACAGGGGTTTTGCCATGGCTTTTCTGGGGCTGAGTGTGCATGCATATTTTTTTTTTTTTACTTTTTTAAATTTATTTATTTATTAATTTTTGGTGCTTGGCCCCCCAATTGTCTGAGGGACAGCAAACTGGCCCTCGGCTCAAAAAGGTTGCCTGCCCTTGCCCAAGGATAATTACATTCTTATGTTTATGGCAGCATATTGTAATTGCAAGTATGATACAAGTTTTCCTCCCTTTAACCATAAATTGGTTTATATAGCTGCAGAGAAGTGGGAGGTCAACACTTCATTGTGATCCAATTTCATATACGTCTTCTCATTATACCACTCAACCTACTTACTTATTTTATTTGTTTGTTTGTTTGTATTTAGGTTAAGATTCTTGGCTCATATGTTTTGGGGTCAGAAACTACCTTCTTGAGTTTCCACTTGTGTGG
Source organism: Phrynosoma platyrhinos (assembly GCA_020142125.1). Taxonomy (NCBI): domain Eukaryota; kingdom Metazoa; phylum Chordata; class Lepidosauria; order Squamata; family Phrynosomatidae; genus Phrynosoma; species Phrynosoma platyrhinos. The sequence goes on from CM034706.1 coordinate 144,426,777, forward strand.
TTGGCATAACTGTGGCTGTTGGTGTTGTTGTAGGGTTTGTTACTGTAGCAGGAGTAACCATTGGGCGGATACTGGCCCTTGGAGTTGATTTGTTTCCAGCTATTGCAGCAGCTGTCACTTTGCTTGGGGTAGACACAACAGGAGTTGGCTTGATGTTGGCTGTTGGTGGATCTGAAGTACTGGCTCTAGAAATAATGCAAAACTGTGCATTAGCAGGATGCTATTTTTACAACACAATTATGAATACAATGCACTATTGGTATAACATCTAGACTTCTCTGTGCTGCCCCTCCCACTCACATTAGTTCTTATGTTTGCATGTGATGCTCCAGAAATCCTTAACAAAATGTACTGGATATTTTATGTTGGCAAAGAGTATCAAAATCTGCTGCTGGGAGACAAAAAAGAGTGTAGCTGTGCTCATGTCCTATGGGCAAGTTATTATCTATTATGCAAACAGAATGCTGGACTCATTCAGTCCTTGGTATACCCAAGCATGGTTCTTATATTCTCGAAAGAGCCATGGTGCATCACACTTAAGGTCTTCCATTTTTTTTCTACAGTGCTCAACCAGATGACTATGGGAAATTGTAAGCAAGACATGAGTGAAATGTCAGTCTGTTGCTCATGGTCTCTTGCAGCTAGTGTTCAGAAGCATACAAAACTGTATAGCTATGGAAAAACCCTGTTGACATTACATATTTAACTTTCTAAACAACTGTGACTAAGACCCTCACATAAGCTTTGAAATAAAACAGCTGTCTTTAGGTGAGATGACAGCTTATCTTACCATTTAATAGGAAAGCAAGGGGGAATAACTGGACCGCTTTCACAATGGAAGTAAGTAAGTGGAAGGGCAGGCAGGGGGAAAATGCAGCCTATACCTCACATATAGCTCCTGAACATCACTTTGTGGCCGGATTCCTCCAATCCTCTATTTTAATTATTTTATTTTGAAAACTGTACAAAATTCCTATTAATATAGTGATTCCCCCCCCCCCATCTTACATCAGCCTTAAATGGTGACTCAAAGTAACATCACATAAATTCTGCCAGGGGAGAGATGGATCAGGGCAGGGATTGGCCCCTACTCACTACATAGTTGCCCACCTCCTATAGGGGAAATCATCATTCTTTCTAAGGTGGCGTGGAGAACCTTTTCTTGTATGAAGGCCAGAGTGTGACAGAACAATTTGAGGTTTACACACAGGAACTAACTGAAGTATTTTATTAATTAATAATACTATAAACACCGATCTAATGTTTAATTCTCTGCATAGATACAACTTGTAAAATAATGGTTGGAAAGATCAAAAGAAATATAGATAAAGCAAGAACTCACATTCCTCTGTCACCAGCTGCAGGGGTTGATTTAAGCGTAATTTGTCTCTGCTGTTCTGGAGCCTGATGGATAAAATGCTCTGGTAAGTCATGGACTTAAAATTCCCATACAAAGATACTCAAGAAATAGCTTTCAAAGTCTTGCACTCTACTGAACTGTCATCAGAATATTTATTTCCAGGTAGGTATTACAGGTTCATCGATGTAAGCCACAGACAATGCAGAATACTTAGCCATGTGTGTAGGTATGTGCCTTCAAGTCATCTGCCTACTTACTGATGGTGACCTTGCTCACAGGTGGTTTTACAAGTTCCTTCCTCTAAAATAATAATAATAACCAGGACTGACCCTGCTTAGCTTCCAAGATCAGATGGGATCTGGTGCCTTTCGGATATTGCTGTTAGGCAGAATACTCATAATTTGCTACACACTTCTTAATGCTATACCATACCATGCAGCCATTTTTAGTCATCTAACTGACAGACAAACTGACAAGATCGATTTGCCACTTGAATTTCCAGCTGAATGAGGTTAGCAGAACTCTAGTCTCTCACACAAGCACACACATCTCTGTCCCTCTCAATGTATGCAATGATAGGAAAATGAAATAGATTTCAACAGCAATAATCAATCTAGTAAGAAGTGTATTTTGCAGATGAAGATTTGAGATTCATTTAGGAAGCTAAAGCTACACAAATACTCTACCTTATTGGTAGATTCTGCAGGTTCATCTCGCTGTTCATGATGCCTCTCTTGCTGCTCTCGTAGCTCTCTCTCTAGGCGGCAAATGCGGCCTTCATACTGGGATTTAAGTGCACTCATCCGCACTTCCATCTCAGTTTTCTGCTCTTCCAATGTGCTGCTCTTCTGTTTCCATTCCTCATTTTCTTTAGTCAGCTGTTCTTTGACACCTTAATTATTGAACAGAAAAGTCAGTCTCTTTGCTGTTTACAAAACTGCTTCAGAAAAAGTCTGGGAATAGATTTTTCATGAACAACTTGTTTCTCCAACCATGTAACCTCAATAGTACGATTATCAGAATATAAGGTTTACACTGTTGAACCTTCATATCTTGACATGTAGATGTTTAATCTCATTCTTTAAAAAGTCCTGATACTTTCAGTTCAAAGTAGACCATTCACTCTCTCTGGGAGAGGAATGGCTCTCAGTTCTAGACCTCCCCCTTACAAGACAGTAGAATCTACTAACAATGCTGTCCTGCTCAAAAGAACAGACACAACCTTTTTCATCTTCATTTCCTTCAACTGGGAAGAGAAGAAAAAGTTCTAAGACCTGACAGACTTCCATAAGCAACATCTATTATGGGAACAGGCACAGAGTTCTCCTTCTACTGAGAAAGTACAGAACATCCAATGCATTGATTTTAGGTGGGCTGGCACAATTCCTCTGATCCTGTAACAACATGTAGTAAGCATCTGGACAGCGCAATGCCAGACTGACTACAACAGCAGTTAAGAATGAAATGCTCAAAGAGAGAGGGGAAAAAGCAATAGCAATATCATTTACACTTCTATACCACTTCATAGTGAACTCAGCACTCTATAAGCGGTTTACAATCTGTAAGCCAATTGCCCCCAACAAGCTGAATATTCATTTTATCAACCTAGAAAAGGATGGAAGACTGAGTCAACCTAAAGCCCTCTGGGATCAAACTCTGAACATTGTGGCTGCATTACTGGCATTTAACCACTATGCCACCAGAGCTCTCTAAACCACTTTCTCAGTCCACTTTATGAATGTGATAAAGTGTTCTTATGTTTTAAAGCTTTGTCTCTAAAGCAATTAGACTTTAAAATGGCACAGTGTTCTGTTTTACTGTCAGAGCACACCAGAAATGGCGACGACTTCCAGCACCTAAATCAATTCACCTGCTAACTGGGCTATCCTCTGCTTGGCTGCCAAAAGGGTCTTCTTAGTCTTCTCTTCCTTTTCAGCTACTTGTTGCCTGAGCTGTTCTTCCTGTGTTGTTTTTTCCTGTAAATCTTGATGAAGGCGGGAAAGCTCTGACTGTAGCTGGGCTACTTGTTCTTGAAGGGTTTTCCCCTCAGCGTCTTTCTCTACCAGAGTCTATAAGAATGAAAAGGGAATGTTAGGAGAAAAAAAATTACTCTTAACAGTGAAGCACTGTGAATTTCTCAGGTAAAGATCTTATACACTCCAAGGATCACAAAAGCACAAAAATGTTTGCCAGTGATCAAAGCAGTAAGTCAAGGCAGTTTCCTCCTGCTGATACAGAACATTTTCAAGCACTTTGCCATCTTTCCCTATGTCTTATTCTTTTATCTTGCACTTTTCCTACAGTAACATCCCATCTTATCCTCAAAACCACCCTTAAGATACGAGCAGCTAAAAGAATGCAACTTGGCCAAACTTCACAGCCATGTAGGGACTTGAAGTTGGTGAGACAACCACAAAATCCTGTACCACATAACAATCTCTCTTACCTTTTGTAAATTTTCAATTTGTCCCTCCAAGGCTTTAATCTTTGCCTCAGCTTGTATTAGAGCTTCTTTCACTTCCTGAACTTCCTTATCTGAAGCCTGCTGTTCTTGCTGTTCTGCATAAGACTGTGTGGATGCTTCTGCAATAACCTAAATTTCAGATAATCAATTTAAGTATTTGTGTTGGAGAATGGAGCCAGTTTTACACATGCTACTAACTTTAAAAATAGCACTGTGTAGACTCCCTATTATGACTGTAAGGAATTGTTGTAACACAGTTGATCAAAGCTTGATCAAAGCACAGCAACCAGAGAGTTTCAGCAATTTCTATAAGGACATCAAGCATTCTTGCCCTTGTCATGTGTGCTCATCCTTTCAAATGGTTGCATGTACGCAGTTGATGCAATGTCTTTAGCCTAAGTGGGGATAGCACCTTCAAGTCAGGGAGCTGTTACCAGAAGCAAAAGAGAGGGGGCACATGCATGTAAGGAAAAGCATGCACTGTCTGAACAATAATTATCTGGCCCAAACATTTAAAAAAGATATCAGCATTGTTGAGCAACAATATATTTTATATAGGTTTCTGGGATTGTTATTTCAATATTAAGCCAATGTAAAGTATACATTAAGATTATTGTCATTATACAGGCATGACTACCAGACAGCTTTATTAAACTTTGCATTATTTACTGAATAACTATATATGCCTACCTGAAAACTAGCAAATGTTAATAAATGTGACCAGGAAGTGCTGTGTGATTTGAATTTTCGTATGTTAAAACTGACCTTGTCATGTTGTGCTTTCAGCTCTTCATACTGAGTCTTGTATCTGCGTCCAATTTTCTTTACTTGAGTTATTGTTTTAACTTTCTCTTGAATGTCAGTCACTTTAATTTCTAACTCCTTTTGAAGAGCTTCTTTTTCAGCTTTTGATTTTGTTAGATCTTCACGAAGGGACTGAACCAGATTCTGACTTGTTGTCAGTGATGCATTTGACCTTAAATATATATCAAAAGAATTTTAACACAACAGAAACACAGCACTCTACTGTATTTTATTTATAGGGGAAAATGCAAACCAAATAGTTTAAAAGAAAACTCTGAGGATAATCAACGTTACAGACATGTTGGTTCATGGGCATGAAAATAGACAATTAGTTTAATGTTCATTTTAGCAATAATGGTGATTTTAAATGGGTTTGTCACTTATTATGGCTGTGGTTCTCAAACTGGTCTGTAGCTCCAAGTGAGGCCACAGAACATGTGCAGTGGTTATAAGCCCATTCCATACAAATCTAAGAGGTACACCATGGTCTGATATGGAGGACTCTGGAGACTAGTGTTTGAATCCCTGCTTATCCATGGAAATCTGCTGGGGGATCTTGGGCAAGTTGCATTCTCTTAGCCTCAGAGGAAGGCAATAGCAAACAACCTCTGAACAATTCTTGCCATGAAAACCCCATTAGAAGGTTGCCTTAGGGTCACCCTAAGTTGCAAATGACTTGAAGGCACACAACAGAAAATCCTGCTTTTTCCTTATGATAGCTATTATGCCACTTTTTAGAAAGTCTGTGCAGAGGATCCAGATCAACTTGAAAAATGACCTGAATCAACTGTTTTCCTGGTTCCTCTTCCTTCCACTGAAGTTCTGTGCCCACTTCCATAAAGCCTCTCATGAGGATTGAGGAATCAACAGGAATAACATGTGGTGTAGGACAGAGGCTACAGGGCAGAGGAAAATAAAATAATTTGGTGGGACTGTGTTTCTGAAACTCTCTAGGTCCTTGGGTAGAGGTTTTCCCAGCACTTCTAAGGGAGAGCAGAACCCCCAAATAAAAAAACCAACAGCAACTGGATATGCTTGGGACTGAATTTGGGGCAATTTACAGGCAAATTATATACTTTATTATTGACACAAAGATCTTTCCAGATGGTGCCAACATAATAATAATAGTAATAATAGTAATAATAGTAATAATAGTAATAATAATAATAATAATTTATACCCTGCCCCTCTGAGCGCAATCGGGGCGGCTAACAATGTTAAAAAAAAATACAGAGTATAATCAAACCCCCATACCTTCCCCCCTTAAAAAGTATTAAATCAACTAAGAATTAAAATCATACAAATTAAAACAAACATTAACAATCGACAAACAACATCAAATACAGATAAGTCATAGTTAAATATTGAATTAAATCTCAGCCAAGTTTTGAGGGTTACAATTACTAAGCCAAACTGTGCTGTGAACAAGCTGCTGTACATGATCTCAATAGTTACCTGGAGAAGCAAATAAATTAAATAAATAAATAAATAAATAATCTACTCGCAATCAAAGCAGTGTACTACCAGACTGTTAGGCATTGCAACTGTTACCTTGCAATTTCTGCTTTAAGTCTGCCTATTTCTTCACTCATCTGCTGTATACGTTTGGTATTCACCTCCTTCTCTGAAAGAAGCTTTCGATATTCTTCAACATCTGTGTCCTTCTGTTGGCTCAATAAGTGCTGCAAGAAAGTATTCAGCAACCTTAAGCTTGGTTCTTACAGTAAGGCTACCAGATTTCACTTATGAGTCCAAGCTTGATTCAGACTGTGTAAAAATTTGACAAGGTATTCTAATTGACTATGAACAAAAATAACAAGTTTGAACTGTGACCTTTAAGCAGTACAAGGTTCTTTTGGGAATCACAGACAATTAATACAAAATACACTTGTCACTCCACATTCGCTGGGATTAGGGGCACATTCTTGTGAATGTGGAAAAACTGCAAACAACAACAACACTATGTTTTTACCTGAGAGAACACCTCTCTAGGAATCTCTAGGCTCTCCAGCACAACTCTGTCCTTAACATCTGCCAGACATTGACCATAAAATTGTACTGAAGGAGCTACAAATGTCTAGTGCAGTGTCTTCTCTAGGAATCTCTAGGTCCTTTAGTGCAACTTTTGATTAAAGTTGACCACAGAGTTGAGCTGGAGGACCAAGATATTCCTAGAGAGAACACATTAATAAAATCCATGAATAATCAAATCTGTAAAAGTTAAAGCCGCAAACGTGGAGGGACTCTAGGCTCTTCAGCACAACTCTGTCCTTAACATCTGCCAGACATTGACCATAAAATTGTACTGAAGGAGCTACAAATGTCTAGTGCAGTGTCCTCTCTAGGAATCTCTAGGTCCTTTAGTGCAACTTTTGGTTAAAGTTGACCACAGAGTTGAGCTGGAGGACCAAGATATTCCTAGAGAGAACACATTAATAAAATCCATGAATAATCAAATCTGTAAAAGTTCAAGCCGCAAATGTCGAGGGACGAGTGTAAGCCTGTAAAAAGTTTAAAGTCTGAATTGATGGATTAGGATCTAAAGAAATCTAGATATTTGCCTCAGGGAAAGCTCTCTCACACTTACAGTCACCCCTCCATTCTCGTACACTTGAAGTCCACAGTTTTGCATATTCAAGGAGGGGCAACCTCCACTAAGATCAATGGGGCACGCCAGCAGGGGTATTTCTCATTCAAGCCTATGGGACTTGAATATCGGGAGATCTTTGTTTTCACGGTGTGTGTGTGTCCAGAATAGATCCTCCATGAAAATGGAGGGCTGACTGTATTTTGAACAGGAAACTTTTTAAAAAAAGTAGAAAATTCCCGCCACTTCACCAACTGTTTTAAAGATTTTTGCTCCATTTCAAAAGCAGTTTGTCATGCAGCAAAGGATGCTGCTGTTGAAGGAAGACTGGACAAGCCTAAAAGTGGGTGCTTGGCAAAGGGACTCCATTCACACTAAGAAGAATGGGAATATACTTGACTTCTGATTCCTCTTCTAAGCAGCATCGTTAGCATATCAATCTTTCTATGTTCTCAGACGCTTTTTCTTTATGCGTGAAAAGTTCCACAGATAATATTTAAACTTAATCCCTGGTTTCCCTCCTTTAAAGTCTTTAACACATCCCAGGAGTGCATTGGAACAGAGGCCTGATACAGTTAAAAAAAAAAAAAAAAGCCCAGATGTAGCATTAAAAGAGACTATTTTAGAACCCAAGATAAGCTCACCTGGGTCCGGGCTTTCCAACGTTTGACATCCTCTTCCAGAAGCTTTTTCTCTGCCTGGAGCATCCCACTCTTCTCGCTCAGCTCAGCATTAGACTCTTGCAAAGGCAAGATGTCAGCTTCCAGCTTGCGCACCTGAACCCAGAATTATTAAGAAATGAATGGATGAATGGATGTCAAAATCTTTACATGCAGATTTCAACATGCTTATCTTAGTAAATAAATAGCTCCTTGCTTTCACATTTTTATGGCTCTCACATTTTTATATTTAGGACATTTATGAATTATGTAACACAGTGGGAGTTAAATACATTTTAAAAAGACAAAGTTTTTGCTCAAGCTTAACTTTCTTCTGTTAGCCAACAATTGAGGCATATTAATTCCCATGAATTTAAAAGAAGGACAAACCAATAATTTTATATAATTTAAGCATAACATTACCACTCTAGTGTTCTGATGTCAATGCAAGTCACATATTTATTTCAGTGTATTGTAAGTGAGTAAACTGTTAGGGAAGACTTTAGATTTAGAATTTCATTTATTTCAGGATTCTGAAAGCTTAATTTTACAGGGCACACTAACTTTTGCTTGCATTTGCTGCAGCTCCTGTTCTAGTCTTTCCTTCTCTTCCCTCAGCATCTTGTTGGTTTCTGTCAAAACATTCATGGTCTCAGTCTTCTTCATAAGTTCTTCATGCTGGGCAATTGTTTTTGCTGTCACCTAGAATTCAAAGTGATACTAAATCCAGATACCAGATACTTGTGCATATCTGCAGTGTTATCCCATTTCTTTGGAAAATGAGTACTCATATCTTATTAATGCAGCAAATTACAATTACAAGAGAACAAATAATAATATGTACAATACATGCAACCCCTAAAACCAAAGGCTTCATTATGAAATATCTTGTGTCTAATAAGGTACAAGCATTTAGCGTCTGTCTGTGTTACTTAGCCTTTGGTGTTTTCTCCTGTAAAGTATTAACTTTCTATATCCTACTGTTTCTGTGTTAAATTTCCTGCTGGAGAAACCATTATTGCCAAAAATTCTGGTGCAAGAGCACTCTCGACTATACTATAGGTTCCCATGCCTACTGAGCATAATAACTTGCATAACAGAAGACTGCTGTGGATAATATTCTGTGCTGCTTTGTGGTTTTGCTAACTATTGGGCACGTTATCTTCCATAGGAATCTAGAAGAATACAACTGGAAAACCATAGACTTAAATCTAAACATTTTTTCTGTTTTTTAAAAAGTGGTATTTTTCACAGGCACATTTTTCAAATGCTTTGTACACTGTAATAGGAAGCACACAAACCTTTATTAGGAAAATACTTCCAGTAATGATTGTGACATTCCTAATCAAATGCACACCTGTCAATATGACAGAATTTCTGCAGGATGACTCATCAATCCAACATAAATGGAAAATACTTCAAGTAAGTTCCAACATGAGTTACCTGCACTTTTTCTCTCTCTGCATTCAGACTCTGTTGCAGCTCTTGAAGCTCCCTTTCCAAATGCTCTACCCTCTGGCGGTAGCGTAAGCTCTCCACTTGAGCTACCTCAAACCTTGTTTCTGCAATCTCTTTTTCTCGACGTATAAACCTGCAATGGAAAGACGTTCATCTTGAAATTAAAATCCTTCCCCACACATTTGGCTGACAGACAAAAACTGATGAAGTTTAAAAGGAAGTTAGAAACCATGGCCTGCAATCACAAGATGCTGGAATGTAACTTGGTAGTGACAAGTGAAATGGTGACACAAACTGCAATCTTAGTTTAGGAACACCGTGTGTGAGAGAAAGAGAGAGAAAGGGGAGGGGGAAGAGGTAGAAAAAGGGGGAAAGAAAGAATGTTACTAAGCTTGGTTAAAATTGAAACTAAGCTTCAGAACAGGAAGCAATTACATCACTGTCTCAGTCCCCAGTATATGATTTTCTAACAACTGTAAGTCATAGGATACTTCCATTTCATCAAATTCATCCTCTGACAATATGAAGAATGACATGCATCCCTTTCAAACAGAAACAAAGTAAACTACAACTTCTCCTTGCCATAGCCTGAAGCAAAATAGATATTGGATATAATTAATATACAAATAAATGTATAAAAAATACACCAGAACATACGGGAACCCACATACCGAAGAATTTCCACTATTTGCTCTTGTGATTTTCCTTCTTCGCTGAGAGACACATTCAATGCACCTGGCATGCCTTCCTTCACTGAAGACATCATCTTGTCACTTAGAGTTTCCAGCTGCTCATGCAACAGTCGGTTTTGTTTTTCCAAGTCTTCACAGCGAGATACAAGCTTAGATGCTTCATCCTACCAGAAAAGATTGATCTAGTCACCTCAAAAGCTTAAAAGAAACCTGAATCCAAAGATTATACAAAGGGTCAATGGGTCAATGGAATCAGAGGATACCTTCAGAGTTCTCTCTCGCTCCTCCCACGAGGCCTTGTTCTCTCGCAATGCAGATTCTGCTTTCTGGGCTGCATCTTCCAATTGCTGCCTGATGGCAGAATTCTTAGCAACTTGTTCTTTGGCAGCCTGTAAGGCTTCAACGTCAGAAGCATGAAGCATCAGCTCTCGTTCGTACTTGTTTTGCGCTTCTGCAGCTATTTTGGCCTTTAAAAAATAACAGAAGTCATCCACTTGCAAAGCTTTAAGGACTTTGAACACTTATTTCCCCCCCCCCCCCGGTCCTATAAATTCCCCAAATTATAGGTTCAGAAGCCTTCTCTCCCTGTGGAGATGCTTTTCTTTGCCATCCCCTGCCACTGCTACAACCCTAGCGAAGATTGTACTATGCCATCAAAATGGACCGTTACGCTGGTGTAACATATCAACAAGATTGTGCTGGTACAGTATGAGTGGGGGGGAAAATGAAACCTCTGGATTCTCAGTAGTCTTGATAGTTCTCCTAAAACTTAGATATAAGTACCTTTTGAGGCAGGAGAAAGTAGGAATTGATATTCTCTGATTGGAAAGTACAATAATAAAAACCAAATATCTAAACAGGAAGAGCTCCTCTTAACATAAACATAGCAAGCCCAAATAACTTAACAGGAAAGTTGTTGTTAATGTTCTGTGTGCATTCGACACATATAAGTTCACTATTGTAAGAAAAGATGAGAAGAAATTCCCTAATAGGCCCTGCTGATTCTCCCCTTCTTTTCATTGCCTTTCCTGGTGCCAGGGAATGACAGATTGGACTTACTATGAAGATTCATTCAGGGATGGCAGGAGGATCAACCACTATGATTGGGTTTATCCTCACATGCCAACCAGTCATGCAGGAGCCCAGCATTCTTCTCAGTTGCTTCCACTGAGCTCCACCCCTCCATGATCAGTTTTGTTATCTAGCTTGATGTAATGTATAGGTATTGTTAGAATTTTTGGGGGTGGGTGGGTGTGGATTGATCCTCCTGCCATCCCTGCATGAATCTTCACAGTGTCCAATCTGTCATTCATGGGACAGCATAATGGATAAATCCATTATGATTGGGATATACCCAAGCCCTTTGCATCTCTAGGCTGGGTTTTATGCATTCATGACAGCCTGCAGCACAGTTCTTCCAAATGCCTCTTGTTCTGACCAAAACTTGTCTAACTTACAGTGCCTAATAAAAGTGGAAGATTCTTTCCAACCTGCTGCATCGCAAATATTTTGTATTGAAGTAGAAACAGAAAATGCATTACTGGTTTCCACAGATCATGTTGAATGAGACCATATTGACTTAAGTCTTCATGTTTTCTCCCAGTCATAATATAAATTCATAGAAACACAGAGCCATGTGCCAATTAGTTTTTGTTGTTCTGTGATCTAATGTCCGTGGATGGTATGATACAAACAATGTTTCCATTTGTCTAATATCATTTGGTTTTTCCAAATAAATTTTAACTGCCCTTCTCACATCTAAAGTATGCCACCTGTACTCTTCTGAATGTTTTGGTTTTGGACATAAATTTGGGAGATATATCACTTTTGGCATCATTTTCCATGGGTGTTTTGGTAGAAATGTTGGGTCCATAGATAAAATTATAAGTTTACATTCATTGCTAATGCTGATAGTTCTGATATACATCTAGTTGATGTTCATAGGGTGCTTTGGTCAGCCTGTTTAGGTCTCAATTCAGAAACCCATGATGTGTGGGTTCGATTTTATAGTTGCTTCTCTTAGGAACCATTTTATGTGTGGGTATCCTGATAGAGGATTCCCTTCCATGTCTATCGTTACTGATAATGTAGATATTTGTCTCTTTAGAGTATTTGGCCTAAGTCCTTTCTTTAAGCTATTTTGCAAGAACTGTAATGTATGTCACCTTTATATCATCTATATTTAAGTTTTTATTCATACACCTTTTTTCAAATGTTTTCCATGTTCTTGAATATATGGCTTTTGTTGATTCTCTGTGGGATGCCAATATCCTATCCACTACCTCCACAGAGCAGCCTGCTAGTAATAACCTTGACCTTTCAACCTCCGTGCTGTCAAATCGAACCAGCTTGGATTTGGATGTTTTATTAGGCCTTGATTCAGGAGATCAGGTTGTTGTGGTAATCTCATTGGATGGTCCACTGCCATGGTTATCAATAGAGAAAACTATAACCTGTAAGGCCAATAGGGTGCCAGGAAAACTAGTGTTGCTTTTTCCTTTTGTATTTTCTTTAGAAATTTTTGCATTATTTGTATTGGAGGGAAGGCTTAACGCCAACCCTCCGGCCACTGAGTTGTCAAATCATTGTGTGCTACTGCTTTTCTGCTTCCATCTATTGAAATAAACCTGGGTAATTTTGCATTTTTTGCATTTGCAAAAAGGTCTGTCTGAAGTGGACTCCATGCCTCTTATATCTGTTGAAAAATCCATTCAACATCCATTATCCTGGGTGCATCCTGTGTCTGCTCAGGTAGTCTGTTCTGAGATTCCATATGCTCTTGATGTATTTAACTATTATTGATTGCAAGTGTTTCTCTGCCCACTGGAAATTTTTTTTTCAATTCTTTCGCTAATAATGTTGAATGCAGCCCTTCCTGCTTGGTTATGTATGCTTTGACTATTATGTTGTCTGTCTACATTTGGACATATCCTTTCACTTGTCTCATAAAAGTCATCAGAACTAGTCACTGCCTTTAATTCTAAATAATGTATACTACATTTCTTGTCCGTTCGTGACCATGTTCCTTGTTTTACTTAAATCTGACAGTGAGCTCCCCATCTCGAAAGACTAGCATCCATTGTGATTTGCACATAATCTGGAGTTGTTATTTTGAGTCCTTTTGTCAGGTTGTTGTAGTTCAACCACCATTCTAACTGAATTTTTAACTGATTTGGTATGTCTAGTACATAATGTCTCTTCTCCTGGTCGCCTGTTGATATGGTATCAGTTGTCTTTGTAGATCTCAGCAATGATATCTTCCCCAATGTACCAGGTGGATGAATGATATCATTAGTCCCATTATTTTTGCCAATGTCATTATGTCCAAACTCTCCATTTGGATTAAATGAGATACTGCACTTCTTATTTTGTCTATCCTTTCTTGTGACAGGGTTATAATCTTGTTTCTGTATTTATCAGTGCTCCCTATTGTGTTAGTGATATTGTCAGTTCTAAATGATTTTTTTTTTCATGATTGATAAGAAATTCCTAAAGTGTGGATAGTTAGAGATATATGTTTGGTTAACAATTTTGTTGACGTTACTTTTACTATATCATCTAAATATGGAAATAATTGTATTCCTTTTTGTCTTAGGTGTGCGATAAGTATAACCAGCACCTTTGTAAACTTTCTTGGAGCTGATGCCAAACTGAAAGGAAAAACTTTGAATGGAAAATGCTGCTTCTGGTACAGAAATATGAGATATTTCTTGCCTGCTCGGATCATTGGTAAATGAAGGTAAGCCTCTTTCAGGTCTATTGAAGCCATTGTCTTCTAGATTTAGGGCCTGAACAGACTGCCAAAAATAATCGAGCTTGAAACCACTTTAAATGTCCTGGCTCAATGCTAGAGAATCATGGGAATTGTAGTTTTTTCTGAGGCATTGAGCCGTCTCTATCAGAAAACTCTGGTGCCACAATAAACTACAGTTCCCATGATTACCTAGCAATGAGCCAGGGCAATTAAAGTGGTCTGAAGCTGGATTATTTCTGACAGTCTGTTCAGGCCCTTAGATTGTCTTTTATTGTTATTAAAGTCTCCATCTTGAATTTGAAGTATCTCACAAAACTGTGGAGATATTGCAGATTCAAGACTGGACGGTATGTCCATTAGTCTTTGGTATTGTAAAGAATACTGAGTAGACTACTGAGTAATGTTGATTTTATGGAACTTCCTCTACTGCTCCACTGTTCAGTAGATGTAATATCTCTTACCATACCATTTTTTGTTTATGTATTTGTTTTAATACTGATGAGAAAATGTATCTGCTTTCGGTGGACTGGTAAACATAATTTTATATCCGTGTTCACTAGGTCCAGAACCCATTGATCTGTCATTATTTCTGATCATAATCCCCTGAAAAACAGAAATCTTCGCCTACCTTCACACTTGTATAGCCAGTATTGGTCTCTACTCCATTTCGGAGTTGTTCCTGATCCTCTATTTTGGAACTGTTTCACAAAATATCCCTGTCATCCAAATTATTTTCTTGATTTGCTACATTGAGATCTTTGCCATCTGCAATTTGAAATTCTATACAGTCCTCTTCCTCTGTGAAAGGAACAGGTTCCTCCCCAAAAGGGCTTTTTCTGTGTTTTTTTCTTTTGGAGTGTTGGCATAGCTTGTTTTTTTAAATTAGAATCCTCTACTAACATTGTTTCCAAAGCTTGCTGTCCGAATAACAGTTCTCCTTGGAATGGGAGGTAAGCTAAATTATTGTAGGATTTTTGGTCAGCATGCCAGTGATGCAACCATAAAGATCTTCTGGCTATTGTTGTTGCATTCATACATCTCGCTATGAATGACACTGCATGTTTCTCTGCATCTGCAATGTATTCTAGTACTTTCCTAATTCTTCCTAGTGGTTTGTGTAGTAAATTTATGTCTATGTCCTCACAATTTTGCAATTCTTGTGTCCATAACAACACTGCCCATGCAAACACTGATGTTGCCATAGCTGTTTTTATTGCTATTGTTGACATTTCATATGCTTTATGTAAAGCATCGTCAGCTCTACACTTGTCCATCTCACGCAATGTGATATTCCCTTTTCAGGGCGCAATGGTTCCCAATATTAGGGCAGCTATAGGAGTATCAACAACTGGAATTTTTATAAATTCTACTTCTGACTGTAAATGAGCATAATTTGAGTACCCCTGCAAATGTTGCTACTGTATTTATTGGAGTACTCCATTCTGTTTTAATGATATCTTTAAATAATTCAGGAAGCGACATTTCTGTTCTCTGAGCTCCTCTTTTTCTTATTACTGATGCTACAGTTTCTTTATGTTTTCATTACAGTCCTTAGTGGTCTGTGTGATGCCATCATTTTCTACAACTAAAGTTCGTATAACTCTCTTCATTAGATATTTGAAGTCTTTCATATTGAATAATCTATCTGACTTGTCTTCATCTTCCACGTCCTCTTTCATATTATCTTTCTGCCTTTCTTCTTGTTCCTGTGTAATGTCTCTATCTGCTAAGTGTTTGTCTTTTCTCCTACACTTCTTAGGTCTGTCCTGCTTGTGTTCTATTTTATATTTCTTAGGTAGTGTTTCTCGGCTGTCCTTTTCCTTATTCTTTGCTAGGTTGTTCAGTATACTTCTTACATGGTCTCTATTTGATTTTTTTTTTATTAACATTCTCTTCTTTGGATCTGTGTGTTTCTTGTTCTTGGTTCTGATTTTATTTCATGTGCAACCATGTCTCTTATTAATTCCCCTATTTCATCATCAGTGCCTAATTCTGAGTTCATGTCATCTCTAGGATTATACTGATTTCTATTTGTTTCCTCAAAGTCATCATTATTTGGTATTTGAGTGGTAGGTATGGCTATTCCCTTACAAATTGTTATTTAAAAATCCAGTATTTGCTCAGCCTCTGTTCGGCTTGTTGCTGCCAAATGTCACTGTTAACTGTGTCTGCCTGTTTTTCTCTGCTGCTGGCTTTTGTGCCACTTGAGTAAGCTTTAAGTCCAGGCAGTGGGAGGCAGTCCATTCTAAACTAGCCCCTCCCTCCAGATCTGTATGAGGGATAGAGTTCCGCTCTATGGAGGCTCCTCCCTTTTGCTTAGAATTATGTTTTTCAAGATGGCACCCATAACTGACTGTTGGGACACTTGGTCCCCACTACCATCATTTTATCTCCTTTATTGGCCATTTTAGAAAGTAACTTGTGCTTTACTCAATCTTTTTCCTTTATTTATGTTTCAGCTTCATTCACTCTGGGTTTGTTAAGTTTTGTTTTACTGTGGCGGCTCCCTGGCTCACCAACATGTTTTCTTCTTTGGTCTCACTGTCGTTTGTTTCTGATTCATGTGCCTTGAGCTTATTAGTTTTTTTCTTTTTTGTTCTTCATTCTGACTCTCAGTGGATGTGAGAAAAATTCTTTTAAATTCATCTTTTTTGTTGTTGTTGCCTCAGAGGCACGCGGGTTGGCAGCCATCTGAGAAGATGGCTTATTTTGCCCAATGCCTTCCTTAGTCAGTTGCTTGAAGCAGATTGCTTCTCTTTTATTTAGATTATATTTTGCCTCTGTATTTCCCTTGGTAGTTTTCGCTGTTGTGATGCCTCTATGTGGTTATTTATCCGAGAGAGATAAGGACAGGTTGCTTACCTGTAACAGTATTTCTTCGAGTGGT
>CM034706.1:144452970-144472603 GCA_020142125.1 Phrynosoma platyrhinos
ATTGTGATTTCCTGCATGGCAGGGGGGTTGGACTAGATGGCCCTTGTGTTCTTTTTCAACTCTATGATTCTATGATTCTATGTTACATAATTAAGAATACACTGTGATAAACATAAAGAATTTATGATGGATACCTCTGCCACAGCTAATTTTTCATTGGCTCCTCTCAGTTCTTGAGTCAAGGTATTGATTATCTGTTCTTGTTTTTGAGTAGTTGCTGAAAGCTTCTGGATCCTCTCATGCAGTGACGTTATCTCTCGCCGATACCCCTCTACATTATCTTGCAGCATTGCATAACTTCAGAAAGAATAACAAAAATCAGACTTTCTTTTCACCAGATTGGTATAGCAAAACCAAAGAGGAAAACTGTAACAAAACTTTTTACATAGGCAACAAACAACTTGAAAGGAAGGTTTATTTGTTTTTCCAGTGGTTAAGCTAACTGATAAACACATAAATTGCAGAAATTGCAAAAATATGATTTTCCTTTTTGGACTTTATAAAACAATTAGACCTTGCAGCAGTACTGCAGTATAGAGTGCTCTGTTCAGGGGTCCTTCCATTCCATTCTCCCCTGGTTTTCCCAATATTCCATGCTCACTAGACTAGGCTGTTTTGAGCTTTCTCACTCCATCTGGTATGTAAGATATGTATCTAATTCCACCTGCATGAGATTCTGGATTCTCCTCTAACTTCTATAACAACTATCATTTCTGCCTCTTGGGAAATTTAAAATTAATGCATTAGCCTGAATACAAAATTACATGTCAGAGAGTGAAGAAGTTCACACTTATCTTTGCAAAATGACTTAAAGTACAAGCATGTACAGTTACAGAAATATAGTTTTTTAAATACAGATTGCAATTCTCTCATTAGGAATAACCTTCACCTCCATCTCCCACACAGAGTATTATTACTGAATACAAATATTGCCTTACCGCTTGGAGGCAAATTCAAGCTGGGTTGAAATCTTAGTATTCTGGGATCTCAAGTCTGTAACCTGTTCTTGCAGCTTCTCATTTTGTTCGTTAAGCAATTTGTCATTTTCTGCTTTTTCTTTCTTGTAGCTCTCAAAGAACTCCTGCAGCTATAAACAACACTTTGACATTTACTAACATAAATACCAGGCTAAGCCAAAATCAGAGTTAATTCTGTGAGTGGAGAAAATTGCCTGTAGAAAGATCAATAACTACCTGCTTAAGGGCAGCCTTTGCTTCTGCAGCTTCTGTTGATTCAGTCACTGGTAGAGAAGCTGGAGTTGACATGGCCTGAGGTGTACCAGATAGACGTTTAGGGGTTGATGTCAGAGACATTTCCTCTGGTAAGGTGCTTGTAGCTATATAAAACAGAAAAGTCACATTTTCAAGCCAGCAAGAATGCAAAACATACTATTTATTTCATACATTTTTTAATATTCCTTTTTCCTCTAATGTGTTCAGGTTGTAGCCAGTCTCCTCACCAACTAAATCACTTTATCCTCATAGCTCCCTTTTGCATTAAGTAAAGGTAAGAGAGAAATGTTGGCTTTAGATCAAGGTGAGTGATCAGTGGAGGATGGGCTGCATGCAGCCCCTTCCTATTTTATGTGGCTCTCCCATGGATCTCTGCCCACACAAAAAGGAGTGTCTTGCATTCGCAATGTCAACCAACCAACCAACCCCCCAACCCCCCCCAAAACAAAACAAAACAAAACAAAAAAACCCAAAAGGCAGCCCATAGTTTTTTTGGGGTATTTCTGTGGAAAACCACAAAATAGCAACAAAATGTGTAGCAAAATAGGAGGCTGTTTGTGTGTTCTATGGCCGGCTTGAGGGGTCTATGGCCGGCTTTGTTGTCCATTTTACATTGTCAAGGCACTTACTAGAACTAGAATATATTTTGCCAACCTTTACACCCACGGATGTTGATTTCTTATTGTGCATAGCTGCACTATTTGAAGTTTTTGTTATTCTGGTTAAGAGCCAGGAAAGAAGGATTAGAAAAATACTGCTCCTATTTTTACTGCTGTTGTAGATACCTAGCCTGAATTCCTACAGCCCCTTGCACAATTTTCAGCTAACATCTTCCACTGTTCAAAATATCAATCTTATTTTGTTACTAGACACCTGAATTTATATTTTTGCAATTTTAAAGACTAACTACATTAAGAAATATATGAAACTGAGAAGATGACAATAAAATTGGAGATACTGCTGTCTTTCTATCTGCTTTTTAATGTCAGTGATAGTGGCCCCGACAACAATACTCTCAACCCTAAAGGTAAAGGTATTCCCCATTGACAAAGTTGTCAAGTTGTGTAAAACTATAGGGGGTGGTGCTCATCTCCGTTACTAAGCCAAAGAGCCAGCGTTGTCAGAGACTACTCTGTGATCATGTGGCCAGTATGATTGAACAGAATGCTGTTTACCTTCCCACGGAAGTGGTACCTATATATCTACTTGCATTTGCATGCTTTCGAACTGCTAGGTTGGCAGAAGCTGGGACTAGTGACAGGAGCGCACCCCATCATGCATCACCCGGGCCTCAAACTGCCAACCTGCTGATCTTGCAATCAACAGTCAGCGTTTTAAGCACCTGAACCACTGCATCCTTCGCACTCTCAACCCTACCTGAGTTATAATTCATACAGATACACTTGCAGTACCAATATGATTCTACCTTGCAATGGAATCGCAACTCCAGTGGTCTGTGCCAGCAAGATGCGATACATGTCACGCTGACGAACTATGGAGTCTACAAGCTGCATCTGATGGTGACGTGACTCACGGAGCTTTTCTAATTCACTGATAGCTTCTCCAAGTTGACTCTGCAGCTCTGAAATCCTTTTCACAATGATAAAACTATTTTATTCACCAAATTAATACATTAATGATAAGCAATCAAAGACAAATTTTAATTTAAAGGAAAAGCATATGCCAGGGACAGGCAATCTTTTTGAGATCTGGGCCGGTCTCCCGTAGTCCAGGTCTCGGCTGGGCCGGGGGGGGGGGGAATGGCGGCGCACGTGCACACCCCCCGCTGTCGCGCGCAACCCCCCCGCACACGCGGCCGCAGTCGCCATGGCACATGTCGCTGCTGCCATTTTGGTAGTCCAAATCGCGGCCGCAACGCATTTGCGCATGCGCAAGAGTACTGCGCATGCGCAAACGTGTTGCAGCTGCCATTTTGACTTCCAAAATGGCGGCCTCAGCAAGCGTGGCCGAAAATGCGCCCCAACGGTGGCGCGTGGCGGCAAGCTTCGGCCTGGGCCAGTAAGTCCGGGGCCCAGGGCCTTAACCATAGGTTGCCGGTCCCTGGCATACGCTGTCTAATTGAGAAGAGTGTTGAACTAGAAAATCAGAATTCTTAATTGGATGGTAGGTGAACTATTTCAAATTTTAGTGACAGAATCTGAAAGTGCTGTTTTTGTCCGTGTCGTTATACAATGTACAAGCACATTTTTAGAAATGTCCACAAAAATACTGAATATTTTCATTGAGTATCAAGATTCTTTTAACCTCATTGGACTATTCTCTTCATGTTAATGCACTACATTAGTCCTTCAAATTTTATTTGAAATAAGATTTTGCAACAATTCTAGATGGAAGATGCAACTGATAAGATTGATGAGCAATAAAGGATAGAAGGATATGATTGATGCAAACATAAGTGATGAGACAAAAAAGATCAGAAGTATCTGCTGAATTGGGAGAAGGACAGTATTAGTCTGAAAATATGGTAATGCTGAGAAATATCTAAATGAAGAAGTTATAGATATGACAAGAACAAAAAAACCCCAAACACTATTAGATTCTGTCGCTAAAATCTTAAATACCAAAATCAAAGAGGTACATGTCTGTTTGGGTGTGTGTCTGCCTTCATCATAGTTTCAGGATTACAAAATGTGGACCTCTGAAACTTGCCATGATTATTATGGAGATACTGGAGATGTGCTCCTCAAGGTTATTTGTTGTTTTAAAATGATCTATACAAATCACACACTACTTTCTGCTTCACTCTGCTGGCTCTGTGAACTCTTTAAAAAGTTAAAAGAAAGCAAGAAATGAACACTGACACAGAGGGAGACAAATGAGAAAAAGGACTGGAGGGGATAGGGATGACATGAAGGGAAAGAGCCAAAGGAAACAGAAATGTTCTTGAGGAGATAAGAGAAAAGAAAGTGGAACTGGCTGGAGTAAGTGTCTGGGTGATGTGAAAACAAAGAAACTTGGGTGAGTGGGAAAGGAAGAGCATTAGAATGGCAACTAGGGCAGGTTACACAGACCATATGGCTCTCCTGTTGCTGGTCTGTTTCCAAGCCCACATAGTCCTATATGGCTTAGGTCCAGGCAATCTCACCATATGAGCCTGCATGGGCTCCTGAGATTCTCAGGAGAGGCCCTGTTCTCAGTCCCACTTCCTTCACAGACATGAACGAGGGGAAGGGGCTGGACAAGACATGGTTTTCTCAGTGGCTGCCCCTTGGCTCTGAACCTCCTTTCCTAGGGAGGTGAGAATGGATCCCATCTTGCAGTTCTTCCATCAATGGGCAAAAACATTTTTATTCCAGAATATTTCCAGAACTTAATGTTTTTAAAGAAAGGCTCTTAAGAAGGCGCTATCTTGTTTTTCATTGGACTTTTACAAAATGTTTTTATTCCACTTAAGTGTATCTTATAAAATATTTTAATATTGTGAATAGTTCAGTTCTATTTTAACATGGACCTTTGTATGCTTTCAGCTATATTGTATTTGTTTAAACTGGAAGCTGCCTTGAATCCCAATTTTTGGGAAAAGGCAGGGCATAAATACAGATAATCATCACGGGTTACTAATGTGCATGAAGCTGGGTATTTTTGCAAATGTCATTTTCATATTACAATAAAGACATCAAAATGCCTAGAACTTTGTTTTTGAATTTCTCAACAACATGACAAAAAAAAACAAAAAAAAACACATACTTAGATGAAGTAGTTTCTTGCTCCTCTTTCTCTTTAGCCTCACCCAGCTCTCGAAGAGCTACTAAGAGGCGCTGATTTTGCTGCTGGAGTTCCTCAATGTTTCTGTAGGAGACTAGATGTTGGGTTATTACTTCAGAAGAGCTGCTGATATCAGCAGAGCTCACTTCTTCATCACGGATGACATGATTGCCTCGGGCTTCTTCAAGTTCCATCAAAAGCACTCTTATCTTTAAAAGGGAAAATAGATTATTCCTACTATAGAGCTACAATCTCCAGTGCTACACATCAGAATCAAAGTTCCTAAACAAACACATACATATTTTTTGATATGCATATATTTTTTGATTCTCCAAATCTCAAAGATATGGCTTGCTATCAGAGACTTTTCAGATTTTATTCCAATTTAGGATGTGTTACCTGGCATAAGTGAATCCCAGTTTCTTTCTAAACACGTTTAAATGATAACTCAATTCTGTTTTTAAATGGCTTAGTCATATATTTGATGACTGAAGAAAGACATATATTTGCACATTAGAGAAAGAAAATGACCTGTAAGGGTGGAAATGGAGTGCCAGGCACTCCCTTCTGAAAACACAGACCATGACTGGGGCCTTCATGGAGAACTATGGTAGAAGTGGCAAGAAAATACTGTCAACTGTTATGCTTGTTTCTGGGAAACTCCATCGCAACAGTTTTGTAGACCTATACAGGATGACACCAGCCTAGGGGGAGAAATGGGCCTTTTGGCTCATGAGTTCAGTCCCTTAGTGTAAAAGTAGATATTAGGTAGAGACTAGGCTCACTCTCAAATATCTAACGTTATTGAAAAGACATATTTGGAAGGGAAAGGTTCTTATTATTTTGCTAGATATACATTTTCTGTGGATGGAAGAGAAGCAAAGGAATTAAAAGAAGCTGTGGAAGGAGATTTAAGCAATCCTGTGTCATTAACCATAGTGATCCCTCCACATTTGCAGATTTGATTATTCACAGATTGTATTAGTATGTTCTTTCTAGGAATATTTAGGTCCTCCAGCGCAACTCTATGGTCAACGTTAACCAAAAGTCACACTGAAGAACCTAGAGATTCCTAGAAAAGAACATTCCACTAGGCATTTGTAGGTTCTCCAACACAATTCTATGGTCAGTGTTGACCAAAAAGTTACACTGGAGAACCTAGAGATTCCTAGAGAGGTGTTCAGATAAAAACATAGTGTTTGTGTTATTTGCAGTTTTTCCACATTCACAGGGGTCCTGTGCCCCTAATCCTAGAGAATGTGGAGGGACCACTGTACTCAGCAGAGCCTCAGGACTCTAAATTTCAGCCTATGACAGCAGCTCACCTGTGTCTCTTACTTCCAAATGATTAGTTAATCAGGTCAGAGGTCTTTAAGAAAAAGTTACCCCAACTAACCTGCTGTGAAAGATCTTTGACTTGGCTCTCAAGCCTCTGGTTTTCTCTCTCAAGCAAAGAAGACTGCTTGTTTGCTTTATCAGCATTGTCTTGCAAGCGCTGAATTTCCTGCAAATCAAATTCACCCACTCCTTAAATCTCAAAATTAACTCACATTCAACCAATTTATAAAAAACAACAACAATAGAACAAATCTGTCTCCTCAGTAAATGTCTTACAGTATATTAGTAATATTTTTGTTTGTTACTGGTTATATCACTTTACACAGAACAATTTTAAACACTATAAAATAATAACCTCAGCTTAAGCAATTAATAAAATCAGTAAACTAAAATCAGAAAAACAGGTGACCAAGCAAAAAATATCAGCAAGTAAGGACACACTGAAAAGAAGCATGGTGAGTACCTGAAATGTAAGCAGCCACATATACAGCCCATAGAATGAAGGGCATTCTATAAAAAGGATCTACATGTGGTGGAAGCCAACCTGGCCTATGACAAGGAACATGCAACAGGATATAGGATATGTATGTGAGTGTGTGTGGACCTTCAAGTCACCTGTCAACTTATGGCAAAGTTATGAATTTCATAGGGCTTTTCTTAAGCAACAAATACTCAGATGTGGTTTTACCACTTAAATATAGCCTCCAGCACTTGGTATTCATTGGTGGTCTCCCATCCAAGTACTAACCAGAGCAGACCTTGCTTAGTTTCCAAGATCAGAAGGGATTGGGGATATGCAGGACATTATGTTAGGATATTTTACAGACACTAGGCTTACACAAATAGCATCTTGCCTGGTTAAAATACAAAGCAATGTAGCTGGTACCTTTAAGACAGAGGATATTTATAATGTGAATCGGGTAAGTTTCACACTAACCTTCATAGCTTGCTCAAGTTTAGCAGAAAGACTTGCTACAGCTTTTTGCGATCGTTCATATTCCTCACGCTGACGTTTCAAAATGGGTGCTTTAGCTTCTACTTCCTGCACTATTTCATCCAAATACTTATTAATCCTTTTATTCTCCAGTTTCTCCATCAACAGCTGATCTTGAGCTTCTACATATGCATTGTACAGCTATTTTGAAAGACCAAAAGCATACAAAGAATAAATCAATTCAGTCTATCCAAAGGACAACATATTTTTAGATGCTGTATCCCATTTCCAATATGTGTATTACTATTTTATTGTAATATTTTTGGTGGGATTCATGGAACCGGCTCCCACTTATGTAAATCCTTCACATACACTCCCCTAGCTACATGGAGTACTTGATGTAAAGGAGATAAAAAACACAAGAGAAAGCGATCTGGCTAGCAACAAGCGAGAAAAGGAAGGAGGGAGTTTCAGATAAATTGTTCATAAAATCTTTTAACACAAGAGCTACTGATCCTGGTCCATTGTGAGTTTCCAGAAAAGAAACAAACAGTGGTAGTCACTAGACACAAATATATTGGGGGTCCTTTTGGAGAAAAAAAAACTGCCGGATCATCACATCAGATAGCTTAAGAAGCACTGCTTTACACCAGCAGTGAGTCAATTATCCAGGAAAAGCAGCATATACTTTGTGACAACAGGCTGATTTCCACAGGAATCATGAGTGTTTATTTTCAATAACCAAAAATGTCTGTCACAAACAGGACTCATAGTGTGAATAGGAGGTCTTGCTTAACTTAATGGGACATGCATAAAGGAAAACTAGAGTAAGTTTGCAATTAACACGTCTCTTTTCTTTGCCATTTTCTTAACTGAAATCATAAAAAGAAAGCTTTAAATCTTTACAAGCAATCACTACAAACTTGTTTTAAAATTTAGTAAGAAACTTAAAAAGAAACTATGAACAGAGTGGTTAGGAATTTAGAATCCTTTAGGTGTTTCTCAGACTGCAACTCCTATCAGGCATAGCTAACATAAGCAATGGTGTAGAGCAGGGACCGGCAACCTACGGCCCAGGGGCCAATTAAGGCCCCGGCCCCGGACTTACCGGCCCAGGCCGAAGGTTGCCACCGTCGCCGCCGCCGTGCACCACCGCCGCGCGCCACCACTGGGGCACGTTTTCAGCTGCGCTCGCTGCGGCTGCCATTTTGGAAGTCAAAATGGCGGCCACAACGCGTTTGCGCATGCACAGTACTCTTGTGCATGCACAAACGCGTCGTGGCCACGATTTGGACTACCAAAATGGCGGCCGTGACATGCGCCGTGGCGGCTGTGGCCACGCATGCTACAGTGCCGGCTGCAGTAGCGGCCGCGGCGGCAGCATGTGCGGGGCGGTGCGCACGCGACGCCATTCCCCCCTCCCTTGGCCCAGCCGAGACCTGGCCGAGGGCAGACCGGCCCAGGTCTGAAAAAGGTTGCCTGTCCCTGGTGTAGAGTGAAGGGAGTCACAGTCCAACATATATGTACTGTCTCCAAGATTCCTACCTCAGTTAATTTCATGCCAGGCTTTACCACTTTTGCTACTGCAGCAGCTGTAGGAGACATTGCTGCAAGCTCATCCTCTGAAAGAACAGCTCCTAGAAAAGACAAATGCAGTAACACATGGTTTCTAAAACTGATCATCAGTACAGTAAACAAAACACATACAAAGGCTTCCAATTACATGCACATATTTTAATTAATATATACTAGCTGCATCTGGATGATAAACTATACCAGGATGGAAAACCTTTGCCCCTTCAGCTGCTTTCAGGTACAACCCACATCAGTCCATGACCAGTGGTAAGAGTTAAGAATTTTTGTCCAAAACATTGGGAGGGGTAGAGGTTTCCTAGCTATTAACCACAGGTTATTGAAGCATGAGCAAATTTACTCGTTACATAGTTGTGTAAGTGAGAATGACCCTACACAAGTACATTCTTCTAGTTCTAGTGTCTGAGTATGCTTATGTGCTTTGGTTAATCTCTCTCCAAGCATTCGGCAAAACTACAGGTTGACGTCACTGAAGTGTATACATTAAAATAAACCAATAAAAATAATAAGAGACAAAATATTGCTTTAAAAAACTGTGACTATATGCTACAAATAACCTTTAAAAAAGGAGAAATCAAACTATTCTACATATTTCATGTATTCATTATAACACAAAAGTAATTGAATTGAAAAAGAGGGTTGGATATAATTCTGTCAAATTTCAGGGCATATAAACTGCTCTAATGTTCTTTTCGTACTAAATCCCTCACACTGATACAGGGTGTCCTTCCTAGGTATTACCAGACCTTTACGCTTGGTGGCTGAAACCAAATCGTTTGCATTCTCCAGCTCCTTCTCCAGCTTGCTAATCTTTTCCTTCAGTTCTTTTTCCATCGCAGCCTTTGACTGTTCCATCTCAGTTAAACGCTCCTGTGCTTCTTTGTTAGCTAAGAATGACAGGAGAAAAAACATTTCCAAGAACTACTGAGCATGTTCTGTAGAACGGCAAAGTACTAACAGTTAATTTTCCCAGATATTTCAGCTACTGCTGGGTGATGGTTAATACAGTCTCTTTTTGTAACATAAATGAGACAATTATTTGGTTAGGGATGGTTTGCTGACCTAGACCTGGATTCAAGTAACAGCCCTCCACTTCTACCCAACGCTGTGTGAATAATCTCTTTTGAAAATGGTCCAATATGAATCAAAGTCTGACTGATGAATCATTGTTTTTCATTAATCAGACATACTTGCGTTTCTTTTTGCTTTGTTGCTCAAATTTGTCATTTTGACCCAGCGTTGGGTTTTAAACTAATGCAGTTACATTTTGCCAGGATATGTATTTCCTTCACCCCACAAAAAAAGAGCAAAACATCCCAATCTGAAAACAAAAAAAATTATTCAGAATAACTAAAGTAGTTCTTTGGATTCCACACCTAATAACTATAAGAAGATGATAGTGATAAACACATTACTAAAAATACAAAAATGTTTCCTTCTTTAAGTCTATTTCTTACCTTCACCAGCCTCTTTCAGGAGTTTGTGCAGCTCATCTACAGCTTGAGTCAACTCATTGCTTTTTGCCTCCAGGTCATCAGCAGCACTCTAAGCACAATGAATATGCAGCACATAATCAAATATATAAACAAACTGAACAGAACTGCAGATGGATGAGCAACATAAAATGGCAAATAAATATTTCTAATAAATAATGAATAAAAGTATGCAGTACTTTCTGAAGTCCCATGAAGTGGGGAAGTGCACAAAAGTCACAGATACCTAGGTAACAGAAATCTGGTTCTCAGATTTCTCTCAACAATATTGCTGAAATTCTATTAATCTAATCCTGTGCTTGAAAACTGACCATTATATCAGTATCAAACTTATAATCAAATGTTTTAAATTAGAATCTGACACTGGATTGAAAGTCTGAAGATTGATTGGTTGAGTAATATAAAACACCTCAAAAGTAAAGCAGGGTACAATGTTTATACTAAAAAA
Organism: Phrynosoma platyrhinos; assembly: GCA_020142125.1. NCBI lineage: Eukaryota > Metazoa > Chordata > Lepidosauria > Squamata > Phrynosomatidae > Phrynosoma > Phrynosoma platyrhinos. Next base: position 144,463,735 of record CM034706.1, read on the forward strand.
AACAAATTCTATCTCCCAGCTAAAAGTGGAAAGCTGAAAAAACTATGGTTAGAGTTAGCGTTCCATTATTGTGGCCACCAAAGCTCATTGAGGCTTATGCACTAAACTGAAATGAAGGGGAATCATCTGCAATTTCATCTAGGACAGATAAATTACCCCACCCCTAGAGCTAGGAACCCCATAACTCCATCTGTCCAAGATTCAATCCGAGTTTGATTAGTCCTCAAATAGCCCACCACTACTTCCAGTAGTTCAGGTTCTGCACAGCTTCACTTAAGTCCGATGAACCAGAAAGATAGATCTGAGTGTCATCTGCATACTGATGACACTCAATCTCAAATTTTCTGATCATTCACAATGACTTCATATACACATTAAAAAGAATTGGAAGACTGCACCATATAGAATTCCACAGTATTTCACCAAGGTGCAGAGATACAATTTAGTCGCTCTATGGAACTGAGGAGGTAGGAGTAAAAATGCAAAGACAGTGTCATTTACTCAAACCTCATGGAACCAGTACATAAAGACGCCATAATAGCTGCTACCAAAAGCTGCTGGGAGATTGAGGAGGAACAACTGAGTTACATTACTACATCCTTCTTCTGATAAAGATTATCTATCAGGATGGCCAAAGCAATTTCTGCTCCAAAACTAGGCCAGAACAAAATGAAATGAGTCTAGATAATATTTGCTTTCCAAGAGCCTTTGTAGTTAAAATTAGTCACCTCCTCGAGCAACCTGGTAAAACAGGTGGAAACAGGCAGCATTAGTTAAAATATATCTGGGTCTGAAAATGGTTCTTTCTGGATGAGAATTGCCTCCTGAAAGGTATCTGGCACCACCCTTCACTTAGATGCATTAGCTACAACCCCTGGATTCACTCAGTCAACCCCTTGCAGCTAACCCCAATAAGCCAAGATGGATTCAGTAAGGAAGACATGAGGTTGGCTACACTGCTGAAAGGATCTTGGGCACATACTGTCACTGAAACCAATCTTATAAAATCAGATAAAATGGTGCACATGACAAATCATTAGGACTTATTTCAACCTTGGTATTAACAAATGAGCTTGTCCTTAAAATGTCTAATAAATTCAATATGATGGGCAGAAAAGGGTACAAATTATTTTTTTAGGAAAATAATTTTTGTACCATGTGGAATTGCTCTACCAGATGCTTCTGTGTAACTCAAATTAGTGGGTATTACTTCTAAACAGATATGAACAGGATTGCACTGCTAAAGGCTTCAGCTTTTACAGATGTTATCGCAAGATAGCCCTTATTAATAATTCCAACCACAGCACAAACATTTGTAAGTACAGTGGGCCCATCATACTGGTGAGCTAGCCATCCACAGACTCAAGTGTTTGCAGCTTGCCTCATCCCGTTATTGTCAATGGTGCCACACTGACATGGCTGCCCATGTGTTGCCACCCATAGACTATAATAGGTTTTGAATATGCATACATTTTCTCATCTGCATAGGGGGATGAAACCAAACTTTTGCAGATGGGAAAGGTGTACTGTACATTTAAGTAGGAAAGACCAACTGCTGCTGATATCATACCTTGTATAAATTAGACAACTTAATATGGGCATTTAATTCATTATGGAATCTTTCTTCCATACCAGCTTGTTGTTCTTTTGCCTGCAGTCAATACACAAACAACAAAGAAGCAAGAAACTTTTTCATCAGAACAGCAGTTCAGTACTAACAAATAAGCATTAAAATCCACTACATTTGATATGGAATAAAGGGTACAATCCTCAACTTTTTGATATCATAGTGGAATAGCTTTCAAAACTAAAATTGTACCAGACCATTTAATTTCATTGTTTCAGTGTATTTTCCAAATGCTGCCATATTTGGATGGATATGCTATGACCACTCCCACTGTACAGTATCTCTAAATACCTCAGAAACAGAGCAATTCTACCTACTGATGTGGAGAGGAAGAATAATTCCTCCAATGAATCCAACCATCTGCCAGTGAGATCATACTAGAGTGGAATAAAACTTGAAATTACATCTCCATTTTTTAACTTTTTAATGAACTGCGTGCAAGTCAAACAGTGGGAGACAATTGACCTATACCACCTGCAGATCTGAAATCAGTTTGGAGAATAAGAACAGGGACTGGGAAAGCTGTGGGTTCGATGGTCTGTCCATCCAAAGTCTCTCCTAGAAGGTTTTTGGCACAGTCCTGGCCTTTTTACCAACATCAACGTTCTAATGTTGGAAAAGAATTGCCCTGGTGGCGCAGTGGTTAAATGCCTGTACTGCAGCCACTCACTCATAGACCACAAGGTTGCGAGTTCAATACTAGCCAGGGCTCAGGCTAGACTCAGGCCTGCATCCTTCCGAGGTCGCTAAAATGAGTACCCAATTGTTGAGGGGCAATGAGCTTACAGTTGCAAACTGCTTAGACACTCCATAGCACGATATGAAGTGGTATATAAATGAAGCTGCTTGCTTTGCAGTTAACTTTGTTCCTCCGAGAGCAGTTCTCTATTACTTTTCTCATGGAATGTTTGTACTTGAGACACAAAGGGATTTAGGACTCCTGAGCCAAGTGTATCTATGGGCCTTTGCAAACTGCCAGAAATAGTGCAAATTGAGTACACTTTAACTGCCCTGACTCAGTGCTAGGAAATCATGGGAACTGTAGTTTATTGTGACACCAGAGCTCTCTGACAGAGAAGGCTCAATGTCTCAGAAAAAAAATACAATTCCCATGATTTCCTAGCACTGAGCCAGGGCAGTTAAAGTGGACTCAATTTGCACTATTTCTAGCAGTCTGCAAAGGCCCAATGTTTGCTTAGAAGTAAATTTCACTGTACTTCACAGGACATGGCTGAAGCCATATGGGAAAATACAAGCAACAACAAGCATAAAACCCCTTTAAATATTGCTACAATATTGTCAATATATAGTGGAAATCAAAGCAATAGAAATAATGTTTACCTCTTTCAGTTTCACTAAAAGATCTTCTACATGTTTCTGCAGATTTTCATTTGACTGTTTAAGTCCACTGGCTTGCTCTTCCAGCCTGGAAACCTATGCAAACGTAGATGACAATCATGATTAAAGCCTTTGGAATATCAAGACTTAAATTCCATATATACTTGACTATAAGATGACCTCATGTATAAGTCAAGGGCAGTTTGGGGGCCAAAATTATGGATTTTGATATGACCCATGGATAAGTCAAGGATAAAACTTTAAAACAAAGGAAGCAAAGGATAAAGCAAAGGAAAACAATGCCAAAGACTGTACAAAATTCTGGCAGGCATAACTGTTTGTGTTCACCCTAAAGGCTGAATGGATGAGAGAGTAGAGGGGATTGGTGCAGAATTACATATTATATACATTGACTCGTAGATAAGTTGAACCAGGTTTTTTGGGTCAATTTTTTGACTAAAATTTCTAGGCATATATATGAGTATGTGTTTACGATTATACAGTACTTCATCACTCTGTGTCAGAAGAAATACTATTAGATTGTGATACATGTTTTTGATTAGAAGAATTTTAAGTTTATGGATAAAACTTACCAATTAGTGTGATGTCTAGTGTAATACATTTAAAAGGGCTCAAACTAGCTCAACAAGCTGTGCCCTATCGCAGCTAAGTTGATGCCTTGAAAAAACAGACAAGCAGGTCAGGAAAGCAGCTGACCACTCTTAATGACAACTGCCTCTAAAGGTGGAGGTTCCTCATGGCTAATGGTTTGTCTATCTAAATCCATTTTAACTAAACCTGGGGTCACCAGACATTACAGCAGCATATTACATTTTTTAAAAAATTGTCCACAACCTATCAGCTGAAAGGGAATACTTCTCATAGTGCCTAGTTATATTATAGAATTAGCATGTAAAATCAGCAAATTTGACAAACTCTAATAGCATTATAAAGAGATTATAGAGTCGTATAAAATAAGACTATCAGTAGTTACCAGTCATAATCAATTTATATAATCTCCAGTAGGAGATGCAAAATGCTTCTGAATTATCAGATGCTAGGAAAATTGAGAGAAAAACAAAACTGTACTCATGTCTTGCTTTTGGGTTTATCATAGGCTGGTTAACCATCATATGAACATAACTTTGGTTTGATACAGCATAGTTCTTTTTATATTCGTGAGGTACATGAAAGCGCACCCAAGATTGGCATTTGACATTAAAAATACTAGTTAGCATAATTCTTGATTTTATCAAGTGGTAATGGGAAAGAGGGAGGGGAAAAACAAACCATACAAACTTTCAGGAGCTTCTGTCATGGCGCTATGTAGTCATATTTTCCAACTAAACTGCAAAGCCTCAAATGCTTTATACTTCACAGGAGTGCTTCTCAAACTATCTAATGGAGAAGACTAGATATTTTTCCTCATTGTGGTAGGGACTAATGCCACATTATTATCATATTCACCCAGATTCCTAGAAACTCACCATGACAAGGAGTTGATGTCTTGCACCAATTCCATTCCACAGACCACCACTTTTCAACAGCTCTGCTTTACAGCTCTTTCTTTATGTTAGCTTACCCTGACTGCGTTTTTGCCATTTCTACTTTTTAAGATGGGGCACAACAACTGTAGAAAGCACCTGCTCCTTTGCCTGACATACACAAGCACACCCCTTCAATCTGGTAGTGACAAAAATTCTGAAAAATAAATCTGGCACCCCTCCCAGCTATTTTTCCTTTAATTTTGAAGCATTTGCTACTGTTCAAGAGGTTAGCCATTTGGGCGTTCTGTAGGGTGAAATGAAGTGTACAAGTTGGAAAGTGGAGTCAGTGAGAAAAACTACTTTGAGTGGTGGCTGGTAGCCTCTATCCTGGTGGAACACTGAATCCACGCCACGTTTCAGCCTGAATTAAAAAGGAACTATCCAAGGTACTGAATGCATCCCCAAAACTGATTCAGCACATTTGATAGTTTCTTTTTGGCCTTGAGCAGACAGCCAACTGAGCACACTCTGAGCAGTGCAGGATCATGGCAATCAGATGTTGCAGTCCAGGGGCTGGCTGCTACCACGCTCTGCAATGAACCGCCAGCAAGGAGTGCTTTATTGTGCTCCTTTTGTGGCTGGGTTTGGGCCACCACAGGTGGCCACAGTGTGGCTTCAGCCTGTTCCAGGGGCATGCATCATCTGAGCATCATGCTCCTGGATCAGCCTGTCTGTTTCAAGCCTACAATTCAGAATAAAACCCAAAGCAGATTCACCACCCCAATAATGGCTTAGGAGCCATTTGCTTCTATTGATTCCTTTTGCAGTTTTTAGCAGTAACAGAATCCCTGTCAGGAGCTGATACTGTCAGAATTATCTCATCAAGATGACATGGGGCCTCAAATTTTGTATCCCTCTTACCATCCTTGCACAGATATTTGTAGCTCAGATATCTACTCTAGCAGCGTCAGTAAGGAGATACTCATCTGATAACAGACTGATTCTCAATCAAGCAAATAGATCCAGACAACAACAGTCATGATCACTGAAGACTTATAAAAAAACAAACAAATTTAAAACAAGAAATTGCTTTGTTACCTCCTCTTTTTTGTTCTCCAAGCTACACTTAAGCTCCAAAATTTCACTCCCTTTTTCCCGTGCAAGAAGCAGGATCTCATCTGTTTTTGCTTTCAGTTCTCCATTCAGCCAAGTGTTCTGATTCTGTAACAATTCTTTTTCTTGCTCCCATCTTTGCTCACGGTGCTAAAAACAATATTACATGTTATGTGCAATCAAAGGGGGCGAAGAAAACAAATATAACAGGGATACACAGAAGTTTTCCACCAAATCCTGTTAAAATAAGTGCTTGAGAAACTGATTTCACACATATGATGGAACTCCTGTTAGATTCTTTGCAAATAGCCCAAAGTTCAATACAGGCTTCACTAACATCCTACACCTATGTGGGCTTAATGGGCTAAATCCCATTACTAGCCATAATCACTCCCTGCTGATCTCTGCTGAGCTCTGATTGGCCATTCCCTTTCTTGGGATCTATCTTTATTCCCCAAGATGTTTTCCTAGTTTCAAAATTGTGACCGCAACTTCTGTGCTTCTGCTCTCCTCAGTGCCTATGGGGACCTTAATGGAATGTTCCACTAAGACATCTGGGTTACTTTTAACCTTATTTTTTCTCTTTTTAACCTCTGTGAGCCTTTCTTTTTGGGGTTTTTTATCCGGATTTACCCGCTTCTGTAGAGAACAGATCTCAGCCTCACTCTCACTGGATAAAAGGAAGATTTTCTTTAATAGCGACTTCAAATCTGCCTCAGATACTTGTTTTACTTCAGGCTGAAGGCATAGCTCTCTGTTTTCAATTATATTTTTGCTCTCCACGATCTGCTTATTTACAGTCCTGGAAGCATTGCTCAATTTCTTCCTCCTGACATCTCCATTTTTGGGATGGCTGCTGCTCACTGTCAGGGTCGCTTATCAACTCCTTCTCTTTTCGCTTTTTACTTCCTATGTCTGCTGCCATTTTAATCTACATTCTTTATGTCCTTCTTAATTTACCAATCAAACCGAGAGAGGGCTCAATGTCTGACCAGTCACTAAGACAGGAAATTAAGAACTGAAGACAGAGCAGTTGGAGACAATGGTTATAAGAGTTTAGAACTTTGAGATGTTGCCTGACCAGGTTGGCATGACGAGTAAACAAACACATGTGTTGTGGATTATGTTGTCAGCTTCACAGAGAGTGACTATTATTCTGAGACACAAAACTACATCTGAAGTCAAATAAACCACTCAAAAAAAAATCTTATGGTTGTCTGCATTTTTCAGTACTAATACTGAACCAATTATTTATCTATCGGATTTTCAAAATTGTTTGCCTGCTTGATCCCTCTTAAATCAAACCACATAATATGAGGGGAAAAATAGATGTCTAATATGTATGTAATGAATGGTAGGGTTTTTGAGGCCTTTCATGATTTTGGCTATGAATTAATTAGTGTAATTTGATGTATAAATTGTTTTTGAATGACTTTTTTCATGAACTTATTGATTCAACATCCCTCTCATACATATATGTGTGTGTGTGTGTGTGTGTGTGTGTGTGTGTGTGTACACATATACACATACACATACACACAGTGGACCCTTGGCATACATGGGGATCCATTCTGGAGGAGCCCCCCCCCCCCCCCCCGTGTATGGGGGGAAATGCATTTGCTTAAGGCCTATTCAATGCTATGGTGCCGTGTGCGCACCTGCAGCACTCACACCGTTTTGTCCACTCAGGCTTGTCATATGCGTAAGCTCAAAACCGACTATATCTGTATCTATCTATCTATCTATCTATCTATACACACACACATATACATACACATGCGTATAAACAGTTTGTTGTGGTCTTATCTATGCTAAGTGCCTGTTACTGTTTATACCAAATTGAAGATTGTTAGCAATTAAATTGTCCTATGTGGCTTTTGAGTCCCTCCCCCATCATTTATTTATGTCATGTTGATTTCACCTTTTTGATGTACACATATAATTATAGGAACAGTGTGCTACATATAGGATCAGCCATTATGGGAACAGTTCATCTAGTTTATTTCTAATTAGTATATTCAGTGTATAAATAGTCATTCACCTGTGTCGGGTTTTATAGTATTCGAATGGTACACCAAGGAGATACATCATTGTCTTATTTCAACTTCTACAGAAGAGTTGGTCACTATTCAGTTTTTAAATACTCACCTTTACAGAAAGGGCTGATGTCTGAAGCTCATCAAGGTTTAATTGTAGTTCCACCTTTGCAGTATTTGCTGCTGTAAGTTTCTCATTCAGACGTTTAACATCCTCTATCAAAAACAGAAACCCCAGAATAAAGAGATGAAACATAAGTTATTGTTGCAGACATTAAAGCTAATCTGCTTCAATGAAAACTGTCACACTGTATCGTATTTACTATCTTTTTTTAACAATGGAGAAGTTCAATGCCCTACTTACAATTTTCAAGGCAGGCCAGCAGGGATCAGCAACTCTGGCAGTCCAGGAGACACACCCCATAAGGAGCTCCCATGGGGCATCACCCCCTCATGCCTTTAAAATCTGGCAGCAGAAGAAGTGACCCAAGTCTAGTTTGGTGAAATTATCTTTTGTTTTTCTTTGAAATAAAGAGAATTTCTCTTCCTGGCAGATGCTGGAGATATATATATATATATATATATATATATTACTTAAAAAAACAGAAGTGGGCAAGAAGGGTTCTGGGTCCCACAATACCAGGGAATGGGAGACGGACTGTGTGTTGTCCATCAGAGATTATAGCATCAGTATATTATAAAACTCAATCTTTTTAGTTTGGGTGTGATCCATTCCACTGGAGTGAAAAGCAAATTTGGACTAACTGCAATGTTACGATAAGTGGTTTTGGTTGGTTTTGATATCGAGACCTCATTTGGATCCCTGTCATGGCCCTAGGCTGGAAAGAGCCTTCATCACCATAAGCCCAAGGCTCGCACATCACTAGGCACTCCAAACATCTGCATTTACAGATCAAAAAGTCCAGGCTTAGGAGCTGCAAAACAGGACATTCACACCTAAGAAGATTTATGAGTGCCAATCAGGATGTGGCCGCCTGAAAGATGAGATAACATCAGCATCCTATCACCCCTCTTTTGGAAATTGTCTACTTTAAAGCAATAGCATCAGAATCCTTTGATATACAATAGCAACTCTTCACTTCAGCTTATAAAATGCTCCCCAAAATCTTGGGAGAAGGGGAGTCTGGATGAGAGCTCTGGGTAGATGTCATTATGATGTTCTGCCATTGTGAGCTCTATCTAGAGTTCTCAACTCTCTCCTTTGTCCTTTCCCTGATATAATGGATCCCTCTTCATTCATCATTGGA
>CM034706.1:144483837-144524494 GCA_020142125.1 Phrynosoma platyrhinos
GTTGGCACTTCCATGTCTTTAAGGGGATTCCATAGTCTTTCATGATCTGTGCAGTCAAAGGCTTTGCTGTAGTCTATAAAGCGCATGCTGATTTTCCTTTGGAATTCCCTGGTGCACTCATTAGGGACACAGAAAGAAGAGTGAAAATAGGAAGGAATATCAACAATATGCAGATGACACCATAGTACTAGCAGAGAACTTCACAGACCTGGAACACCTACTAAGGAAGATCAAAGAAGAAAGTGCAAAGGGATGCTTAATGTTGCACATAAAGAAAACCAAAAAAAATGACCAATGAGGACCTTCACAAGTTCAGCCTAGACAATGAAGAAGTAGAAATAGTAAAAGAATTCCCATACCTGGGATCAAACATTGATAAAAATGAGGACTGCAGTCAGGAAAACAGAAGAAGACTAAATGAATGGGGAGGGAGGCTATGAAAGAACTAGAAAAGATCCTAAACTGCAAAGACATACAACTCAACACAAAAGTTAGAATCGTACAAGCCATTGTATTCTTTATCACTATGTATGGATATGAGAGCTGGACAGTTAAGAAAGATGATAGGAAGAAAATCAATGCATTTGAGATAATGTAGTGCTGGAGAAGAGTGTTGAGGATCCCACGGACAGCCAAAAGGACCAACAAATGGGTCCTAGAGCAGATCAAGCCGGAAACCTCCCTGGAAGCCAAGATGATCAAACTGAGGCTGTCTTACTTTGGACACATCATGAGAAGAGAAGGGAGGACTCTTTGGAAAAAGCAATAATGCTGGGGAAGGTGGAGGGAAGTAGGAAGAGAGGAAGGCCCCATGCCAGATAGATGGATTCTATTAAAGAGGCCACAGGTATTAAGTGGTTGCAGGATTCAAGCAGAGCAATGGAGGATAGGGGGTCTTGGAGGTTTCTCATCCATAGGGTCGCCATGATCGACTTGAGGGAAGTTAACAACAGCAACAAAAAGCTGTCTTGGCCATATAGCAAAGTACAGTAACATCCAAAATCCACAAAACTGATACAAAGTACGTGATGCAATTAGACTTCTTTAGGAAATTCAGCGCTCTCTGCCTGACAAAGGATGGAAGCAACTTGGATCTCAAGAGGAGCATCTCTTCTTGTCTTTCTGATGGAGCTGAAACATTATTTATTTCCTGGCCAGAAGAAGGAGGGACCTAACAAAAGGCAGTCTTGGGACAAACATTGTCATAATTTCTTTTTCCTCCAGAATGGTTTTTAACACCTTTGCCTGATGAAGAAGCCAGAAGAGCTTTGAAAGCTTAATGTGCATTTTGGCTGGCCCAATAAAAGTATCACTGTTTTGTGGCTTTTGGACATTAGCCTGCATCCAATTTGACCCCACTTTAACTGCCATGGCTTAATGCTAGGGAATCCTGGGAACTGTAGCTTTGTGAGACATTGAGCCTTCTTTGGGCCTTTGCAGACTGCCAGAAATAGTGCAAATTGAGTCCACTTTTAGGGTTAGGGTTAGTGCTAGGGAATCATGGGAATTGTTTTTTTTTTTCCTGAGACATTGAGCCTTCTCTGTCAGAGAGCTCTGGTGCCACAATAAAATACAGTTCCTATGATTTCCTAACCCTTAAAGTGGACTCAATTTGCACTATTTCTAGCAGTCTGCAAAGGCCCAAAGTGGGTTATTTCTGAAGTGTGAATGCATCCTCACTGAACTTTCTTTTTGTACTTCATCAAAGCCACTAGGAAAGTCTGACCCCAGACAAAAATAATGACTTATTCACCACCTCCAAAAAAAAAAGTATATCCTTGTTCAAAGCCCTATTCTTATCTCTAGCTCCACCGGAACCAAAGAGGCACTTCCGGTCATGAAGTAAGTAATGTGTCCACTGCTGAGAATGGCTGGGCGTACTGTTTTTTTCCCCTTTAGAGAACACTTTAAGAGGAAGTAAGAAACGGAAAGTTCTAGTTGATTAGTCTGAGGCGGCTTCTCTTTCCTTCGCGGCGGGAGAAATGTTAACAGGAGGACAAGAAGGAGGGCCCATTTCTGGTTCCGTGACACTTCCGCCACACTCAAAATGGTGGCCGCGGGCGTTATTTGTTTGTGGCGGCGGTCGGTTTAAGAACGCCTCTGGCGTGGTGTCGTCATCGATGTGCGCCCTCAGTGTGCGGAAGAAGCGGGACGCGCGGTGATGATGCGTTTTAGGACACCTCAGTGTCTCTGGCTAGAAGGAGCCGGCGGATGTCTTGGGGCCTTGAGGCGGAGAAGGACGTTGTGGCCGCAGCCTTGATGTGAGGGAAACCGGTGCAGGCATGGCTTCAGGAAGGCTGCGTCCGCACTGTAGAAATAATAATAATAATAATAATAATAATAATAATAATAATAATAATAATCCGGGTTGACAGCACTTTAACTGCCATGGTTCAGTGCTGTGGAATTCTGGGAATTGTAGTTTACTGTGGCACCAGAGCTCTCTGACAGAGGAGGTCTAAATGTCTCACAAAACGACAGTTCCCAGAATGTCATAGCATTCAGCCAGGGCAGTTGAAGCGGTGTCAACCCGGATTATTATGATTTCTGCAGTGCGGATGCAGCCAAAGAAATACGTTTGGGACAGATACAAGGGTGACCAGATGTGTTCTCACCGCAAAGGAGGACAAGGCACCACAGATCGGAGGAAACTCAAGAGAAATGTAGGACCTGACCAAATAATATCTCTAATACAGAGCCAAAACACACTGCAGAAATAATCCAGTTTTGAGACTGCTTTAACTGCCTTGGCTTAGTGCTAGGGAATCCTGGGAATTGTAGTTTGTTGTGGCACCAGAGCTCTTTTGACGGGGAAGGCTGAAGGTCTCACAAAACTACAGTTCCCAGAATAATTCCCTCGAACTGAGCCAGGGCAGTTAAAGCAGTCTCAAAGTGGATTATTTCTACAGTGTGTTTTGGACCATAAGTGTAAATTCATGCTTCCTAGTCATGCTCAAAATGGAGGACATTTTGGAATTCCTCCAGGACAGAAGGTAATGAAATGCAGGGCATGTCCTAGAAAAGTAGGACACCCTGGATAGAGAGGGCAAGAGGGTTGTATGTAGCATGGCCTTTTCCTGGGATTCTCCTGTCACTTTCACATTAGAGACTTAGGGTGCATCTACAGTGTGAAAATAACCCAGTTTGATACCACTTTAAGTGCAGTAGCAACTTCCTATGGAAACCTACAATTTGTAGTTCCACAAGGTCTTCGGCCTTCCCTGCCAAGGTGCTGGTGCCTTGCAAAACTACAAATCCCAGGATTCTGCAGGGTGGAGCCATGGCAGTTAAAAGAATGTCAAACTGCAGTGTAGATGGTTTCTGATTTCTGTCTTCAATTCTCCATCTTAATTCACTGATTTCTCTGTCTTTAATTCCCAGTGTTGTTCATTTTCTCTCTCCTTGTGTTTAAAGGTTTTCACTGGCCTGCTAGATATTTGCAATAATGGGAAGAAGTTACTTTGTAGAAGAAGCTGTGGGACAGTATCTGTCAGATCTCATCACCCCGTCAAAACCTTTTATCACTGGTCTCTTAGTAGGGCAGGTACGTGTCATATTATTTTTGCTATAATAAAAAATTCTACCCCAGCTCCTGGTTTTGAGTGTTTCTTCCCTAAAGAGAAATTACAATGTAACTTTAATGATGGTCTTGTTACCAGTAGGCATTTCACTTGATCTTGAACAGTGAAACCCTGTGTGTTTGTTCAGCTACAAATTGCAGTGTATTCTGTAGAGATGATTTTTAGAATTGCTACCTAAAAGCACAATCTGATAGGAAGCTCTCTCCAAATTCCAATACTAAATGGAGCCTGCACAAGTGAAATTCCTGCTGCATTTTGCTTTTCAAATGTTGCTTTACTGATTCATTTTGAATTTATGTTTGTGTTAAGATGATTAGTAGTTCTAATAGAACCAACATTTTCAGTATGTTCAGAACAGCAGAGCAATAACCATTTAAAGTTTTGTGGTGCTTTATTGCAAAAGCACCATTTTGAAGAGGGCTCTTTCAGGGTTTTAAGAGTGCTTAGGGAAACCAGAGCAGGATTTCCTAGATAGGCCAGTTTAGGCAACTCTAAGCTCATTGATTCCTCCCTTCTGACAGCACCACAGACTTGGGTAATAATATGTAGATGATTTCAGTACTGTTAATGTAGAAAAGGAAAACACAGAGCAATAACACACTATAGTTGCATTTGTGCAAGGGGCAGCAGTGAATTTTCTAATAATGGGTGGAGTGGAGACTCAACTTAGTACTGCAGTCTGAAGGGTACTTGCTACAAAAAGGGTTTGAATATTTCCTGAATTAATGGGCTAGGAGAAAGAAGAAAGTGTAATCAAAATTCCCTTCAAAAAAATCCCGTGTAGGGGTTTTGTGAATAAGACCTAGCTGAGGGGAAAATGTGGAAACTTATATACAGTCACCCCTCTGTTCTCACGGGGGATCAGTTCCAGACACCACCATCCCCAGCGAAAATGGAAAATCATCGATATTCAAGCCCCATTGGTTTGAATGGAGGAGCATGCCCAATTTTGTCCCTCTCTGTTCCCCACCCACAAAGAGGCAAGGGATGTGGACTTGGAAGTCCAAGAAAATGGAGGAGCGATTGTATTGTGATAAATGAATGGTTTTTAAAATGCTGTAAATTGACATTGGATTATTACTTCTTTGTTTTCCCAGTGCTCTCAGCAAAGAGACTATGTCTTGCTAGCCATTCGAACACCTCCAAAGGAGGAGGAAAATAAAGGCAACACAAGTTACCACTCAAACTTAACTAATATTGATGAGGAATGGATGACAGCACATGCTAATCAGGTAACAAACATTATGTCCTTGTAGTAGTTCTAACTGGGAAAAATGCTAGTACCCTTTAAAACCATCTTATTTTTATGTAGGTAACTACAGACATTCCCCAACCCTGGACTATGGTACATGCTGATGTTACTGATATTTGGTACATGCTGTTGGACAGAGAGGGCAAAGAGGTTGTACGTTAGCGTGGCCTTTTCCTGTGAGTCTCATGAGTTGAGGGGCTGTCACTTTCACATTAGAGACTTAGGGTGCATCTACACTGTGGAAATAACTCAGTTTGACACCACTTTAAGTGCAGTAACACCATCCTATGGAAACCTACAGTTTGTAATTTCACAAGGTCTGCCCTGCCAAGGTGCTGGTGCCTTGCATATGGTACATACTGATGTTACTGGTACATGGTACCTTCTGGTGAACAGAGAGGGCAAAGGGTTAAGCTAAGCTAAATCCGCTTGCCACATCCTGACTGCTAATTTTTCAGTTCTTTCCATCATTTCTCAGTATCCAATCTGTTTTAAATATGGATATTCACCCCTCTGGAAGGTGGCTAGATACTAACCATAACAAATTTATTCATTTCTATTAAAGATGCTGTACTAGAAAGGGCATGTTTTTACTTGCATGATCACTGCCCATAAGGCATGTAGGGTAGTTTGTAGTGTGGGATTGTGTTTTCTCTTTTATATTTGTACTACACATTCCCCAGGTAAGTTAGGGGAGTATTAGTGATATGCTCAGAACCACCTCGAACAACTCAATAGTAGTTTTCATTGTTCCAAGCTCAGATGCTAGCTCAGGTATCACAATGGTATTTGCTTTAGTATTTCCCTTCCATTGCTCTGTAAGTAGCAGAATTATTAGTACATAATCTGCAACTGCAGAAAACCACAGATTTTAACAATTGTTCATTGCAAAGTACTGCTTGAATAATATCTCTGTCTTAGGGACCATTCCGGGCAACTGGACTGATGAGAAATATCTCTTAACAGCAAGAGAAAGTTGCTACCAGTGGGCCATGTGCTGCCTATCTGTAGTTGAACACGAAGTGCTTTAGTCATGAGCTTTGCAAATAGCATAATTTGCAAGTGAAGAGTGAAGCATAATGACTTTTAGCTGTTGTAGTTCCCTTAAGATGCCACATAGAAGACTTTTATCACTTCTTGCAATGTTTTGCTACGTTCAGAAAAGTAACAGTGGCATTTTGGGTGTTGGCTTTACTTGGTAGGTTTCCAGAATGCTTCCTGGAGGACTGCTGATTCTTGGTATTTTTACTGTTGCTGTTCCAGAGCTGGTAAAAGAGATTCAAACTACTCTACGGAAGGTAAACAATACTGAAGGCATTCCAAGTATTTCCTTGGAACAGGGATGGGCAACTTCCAAAGATGTAGGGATACCCAGAATTCACCAGGCTAAAAAAAAGTAGCAAAATCAAATTCAAAATATCAGAACCAGAGGCTTCAAGTGTTCCACATTTTGAGGGATTTGGAGATCTGTGCAGGTCTGTGGCCTGTTTTGTACTCAAAGCTTTGCTTTTGGAGGCCTCTAGGAACAAAGGAGGGTTGCATCAGAGGGCTGCCCACCCATTCCTTATTTTGTTTATTTCTTTATTTCTTTCACAGAAAGAAGGCTCCCTCTTTTTGTGTTAGTGCTCAAGGAAAGTTACAAAAACTTATTATTAATATAGCCAAAGCAGTCAAAATGTAAACTTTATACATGAAATAAGAGAAGAAATAAAATCAATCTGATAAAACTGAACAATAAGATAGAGCAGCAGCCAACTGTGGTCAGTTAAAAAGCATGAAGCCAGCACAAGAAAAATACTCAAAAGATGACTGCCTGTTGTAGAAAGGTCATCAATGAAGGAGTTCCAGGCTTCTCCAGGATGGGAGATCCTGAGCACAGCATGACTGCTGTAGCTGAAAAGTTTCTTTCTTGGGGGCTAACATAGTTGCTGGAGTGGGGAGAAGGGAGTTGGGGAGAGAGAAAGATGGGAGAGGGAGAGAGATGTCACAGACCTGGGACATTTTTGTGAGTAAAGGTGGATTTTCAGGTAATCTGACCCTAAACTGTTTCTATTGGGTCTGTGTTCATACATTGTATTAGTGATTGATAGCTATTGCCCCCCGGTATTTTAATCAAGTTGTTTATTTGGCTCAATCCTGCTTTTTTCCTTAAGACTGAGGGCCAAGGTGCTCTGTTTTTAGACTACAACCTCATAAATGTGGTTCTGATGTGGTGAATTCAAATGCCCACTCCTGTTGTACATGTTAATGTTACACAAAAAGTTGTAACAGAGATACTAAGCTGAGCAATAACTCTTGACTGTTCTGAAGATTTCATTGAGCTGCTTGCAGTGAGTAAAGAAGAGCCTTAGGAATGACATTCAGCTCTTGGTTTTAGCAATTGTAGTTGCAGGTATTTTTCCCCAATGTATTTATGGCAGCAAGGAATGAACCTTAACTGTTTCTTCTTTTTCTAGCTTGTTTTCTCAGTAGAAAAGGCTGTAGCTAGAAAACGATTGTGGAATATATCAGAAGATGATGTTTCAGATAGGGTGGCTCTTCATCTTTGTTCAGCTACAAAGAAGTATCCTTTTAACAGCAAAATGAAGGGCTTCAGTTTTATGTGTAGGAGGCATATATTGGGTATATATTGTGTGGGAGGTGTATGAGAAATGTTTTGTTTTAACTGAACCATTCAAGTTTAAATCTAATTGGTGGTCTTAACTAGAGTAGACTAATTGAATAAATGGGATTTACTTAAATTTTAATCTCCTCTCTACCAGTTGTTCCAGTGGATCTTCTCTTGGTGGGATTAGGTACCTGATTTAGGTTTAAGGCTACAATCTTATGCAGTTACCTGTGTGTAAATGCATTGAATATAGATTCACTTCTGAGTAAATTGGTATAGAATTGCACTGATAATGTTTCATAGCAAAGCCTATCAGTTATACTGTTGTATTCACACTGGACACCCAACAATCAGGACAGGAGTGCAACAGTATTCTCCTTCAGCAATACAAATGATTTGTCACATGAATTATAAAAATATGTATTTGTAACCAAATACTTATGAACTTAACTGGATGTTCAAATGAGAGGCAGTAAGGATATGGAAAGGAGTGAGTTGACACTGTGGGTGTGGCTAAACCATTTTGTTTACTTTTAGTTCTATTAATAGAGTTCTATAATGTTTTGCTGCATTAAAGAATCTGGATGGTAAAACATTTGTGACTCATCTTGTCTACTTGTATCATATTCTTTTTCTTGAAATATGTGGATAATTGTACAGAGACAGTAATGTATTTTTATCCCACACTGTGGCATAGAATACATGGCTATTCTCTTTCTGCTATAAAGCTCAGCTCCAAGCTTGAACAAGTTTTTATTGATTGATTGATTGATGGGAGGAGAATATTTTCAAGCTGATAATTTGGGTATATCTATCTACAGCTAGTTATATTCAGTTCCATCTCTACTTCTGAAATTTAAACCTGTGAAACATGACTTATTTATAGGGTCACTACCTATAAATAACACCTTGCCCATGATACAGAATCTGTAGATACAGAGGGATGACAGTTACAGTCAAAAGGCATAAGGTAAATGTATAGTCAGCCCTCTGTATCTACAGATTCTGTATCATGGATTCCATCTGTCAGGAACTGCTGTAATTTTGTCCTTCCATAGTGTAATAATGGGATATGTAGTAGTGGTAGTATGTTGTAAGAATGTTTTATAACTGTGCTTTAGCTCTGAGAGCACAGTTGAGGTGCAGAGATAAGCTGAACTTTGGTATCTTGCTGGATTTGACCACCATCCTCAGCTTGAAAATATTCTCCTCCCATCAATCAATCAATCAATAAAAACCCAAAAAGCAGTTTTTTGATTTTGTCATTTTATGTAAAGGATACCATTTTATTATGCTATTGCATTTGATGTCATCTATAGATTTTGTTATCCATGGTGCAGGGGGACTTGGAAACCAAAACCCAGCAGATACCAAGGGCCCACTATATGTACGTGCGTAGATTATCATTTGTCCATTGACATAGCTAGTACCAACAGTAGATATGTAATACTTTCTATTTGATGATGGGGCACTGTTTTATCTGAAAATTGTAGTTTTAGATCATCTCATCAGGGAAGAATGAGATCTTTATCTTAATGACTTATTTAATGACTTATTTTCATAAATATTATCTTTAAGTATGCTTAGTTATGGTTTCCTTAATTAGGAACGACTCACTTGCCGCACCTATGATGTGCAAGATCCAAAGGTAAATTGTGCTGGGTGATGTACAGGGGTGGACAATGTTGTTAACTTCAATCCTAATTTCAGTGGAATATCTGTGGAAAGCCCACTTCAGATGACTAGAAGTTCTATGTAAACTATTTTTGAGTTTGTTGTCAAGTCAGTTTGTTGGTAGACTGGGCACTTTTGTGTCATAAAGTAGGGAAATAAGATTCCATATGTGATACTTACATGGATTCCAACTAAGTTCCACTGATTTAGTCATATGTACTTTACTTTGGAATAAATATGCACATGCTGAGCTATTTACATTAGATTAGAAGCTGAAGAAATGACGTCTGTGGTTTTTTTGGTTTCTTAATAATTTAGTCTTTCCTCATCTTCATCATTTAGAGTTCAGCTAAGCCCGCAGATTGGAAATATCAGAATGGCTTCTCCACTTCTTGGCTATCTTTAGAATGCACAATCAATGCTAATATACACATCCCGCTACCAGCTATATCGGCCAACCATGACCTAGAAAAAAATACAAGGGTAATATTGCAATTGCTATTTATGATTTGGATCTGTCAGCATAATAGTTACAGCAATATGATGAGTTTAGTTCTGCTGATTCCTTTCTTTGCTCCATCTGCTTTGCTATTTTCTGAACCAGGATAATTTCTATGTTTCCTCCTTTAAGCCATTTCCCGTTTTCAAGTCTGCCTTCTTTCTCTTCAGTCTGCCTTCTTTGAGCTTGCCTGAGCCATCATAATACTATTATTTCTCTCAGTCTATTGCCAGTTAATATTGTCTGTCAAATTCTTGCTGTGAAGCATGTTGTGCATTTCTCCTCTCCTGCCTTGCTCCTCAGGAGAAACCAAGTACAATCTGAGTTCTGTAGAGGGTCATTCCTGATACAACATGCCAAATGTAGAAGTGGGAAGTAACTTGTGGATTTAAATAAATGATAGTAACCTCTGGTTGGAAATGCCCAATAAAAAACATAGATCGAAGCAGTTTATTTCTCTATTTTTATTGATGGCTTTTAGCATTATTTATTGCTCAAAGTGGTTATTTCTGTTGCTGTTGCACAGAGAAGCTGTAATTTTTCTAAGGCAGGGTTGGGCAAACTGCAACTCATGGGCTTCTAAGACAGGGTTGAGCAAGCATGAGGCCCCTTGGGGACATTTTTGTTGCCTTCAGTTACTCCCCAGGGGATGTGTCTTTTTTTGTTTGTTTGTTTGTTTCATAATGCCTTCAATGCTTTTGGGTGGAGGCATTTTTGCTATGTTTTTGAGCACCTGGGCCATTTTATGCCTAGAAAAGGCCTTTTAAAAAAATGAAAGTAACAATTACTTCCTCTTGCAAAAAAAAAAAAAAGCCTCTTCTGGGTTTAAAATGTCCCAGTAGGCTAAAAACATTGCAAAAATGCCCCCCACAGACCCCCCCTAGAGAGTGTTGGGAGTATTAGGAGGACAAAAATGGTTTACATGCCCCTTCCATGGACTCCTGGAGGCTTATGCAGTTTTCTAGCCTCCCACAGTTGCCCACCCCCGTGACTTAACATTTACTGTAGCTCAGGTGCAAATGCCATATATTGTCCCTAGCAAAGAACCCATAGCACCATTTTAACTGCTCCTTCTGTTTTGTGGAAATGTAGGATTATTACATTATAAATTGTAGTCACATCAGTATCATTGCAGGATTTTCTCAGTGGTGGAGCGTTGGTTCTTCAACTCCTTTTTGTTAAACAAGATCTGGTTGCCCCCTACACTTTTGTGTTTTAGGTGCCTTTTAAAATCAGTTATTTGTACAAGCCTTAAGGGAATAATAAAGTATTTGATTTGACTTTGACAGATGCTTATTTGTATTGCTTTTATTTTATTTTTGCTCTATTTGCAATTTCTGGTTTTAGGTATTGTAATTTTATACCTGGGTAATGATTTTTTTTAAACTTGCAATTTTGTATAAATACTTTTGTATTTGTAATTTTTGGGGTTAACAGTGGTCATTTTATGTAAGATCATTTACTGCCCTGATCTCTTATAAGATATAGATCAAATAACAATAGTATAATATTCATCTGAAAACACTGAAGATATAACCAGAAACAAGTGCTCTGCATAGCCATTAGTACATAGTTAATGTCATGTATAGTAGTAACATCAGGCAGTGACCATGTTCACAACAAAAAATAGCCTAGAATTCTGAAGAATCCTAATTTGTTATTTATGATCAAATGTGCTGGGGTGTACTGTTTAATCACTCCATCTTGATTCTTCCTCCCAAACGAGGGTTAGTTTCAGTAGCCACAAACTCACAAAAAGGCTTAGCATTGTATCAGAACCAAGATTCATCATTATTCAAAATTCATTGTTATTCCCTTAATGAGCTGCAGTCTGAAGCCAGGTTTAAAATTGGCTTATATTCTTGATTCTTATTTGTTTGGCAACAACAAATCAGATGTCCTTGCTATGATGCAACACTGATTTTTTAAACTGCTGACATGTTCCCAGTTACTGAAACCACCTGAAGTCCAACAGGGGCTTTTGGACGGTATTAACTAGAATGCTTGCTTGTGAATGATGAGCCAGGTTTCTCGGGAATTTTGGCATATCATACTGAGTCCAAAACACACTGCAGAAATAATCCAGTTTGAGACTACTTTAACAACCCTGGTTCAGTGCAAGAGAATCCTGAGAATTGTAGTTTATTGTGGCACCAGAACTCTGACAGAGAAGGCTAAATGTTTCAGGAAACTACAGTTCCCTAGCACTGAGCCAGGGCAGTTAAAACAGTCTGAAACTGGACTATTTCTGCAGTGTGTTTTGGACCTAAATAAACAATGTTTGGGCGAATGGCCATATCTTTAAGGATTATATAAGATTTATTTTAGAACTAACATCAAGAAATAAATGATGTTTAAACAGTCCTGACCTCCTCACCCAAATAGGAGAATTAAGCTTCCATAATCTTTGCTTAAATAAAGACATGTTTCAAGGTCTAGCTTGGATTGGAAGGAATAATTTTAGATTCGTCAACAAGACTGTTTTCTTCCAACATCTATCCTTTTCTCTTGATTCTGCTTTAAAAGAATGGATTAGCACGATGGGCCAAGCAGATAGAGGAAGCTGTCTTTTTGATAAATGGTCAAGTCAAAGAGGATGATGCTGACTTACTGGAAGGGCAAGTAAGTATTAAACAACGTAACAGTGCTGAAGCAGAGCATAGATGATAGTGTGGCATAAACTTGATCAATCTAAATATGCTGTAGCTTGAGTGATTAAGATGACAATTCTAATGATCATAAAGTCAGAAGGCTGGTAGTTTGAGGCCCAAGTGCCACATGATGGGGTGAGCTTCCATCACCAATCTCAGCTTCTGCTAACCCAGCAATTCAAAAGCATGCAAATGCAAGTTGATAAATAGGCACTACTTCAGTGTGAAGGTAACAGCATTCAGTGCAGTCATGCTGGCCACATGACCACCAGAGTCATTTGCGAACAATGCTGACTCTTTGGCTTAGAAATGGAGATGATCACCATCCCCTACAGTTGGTTGCAACTAGACAGTCATGTCAAGGGAAAACCTTTACCTTTTTAGCTTGAGTTGTAGTGATGTGGATCATTGACAGTGAATCGATGACAGACTACATCAATTCTCAGAGATAATACTATTGCAGAAAGAATGGCCAGTCAGTCTCTGATCCTGAGAATAAGTGCTGTCTTTCACCAAGAAGGAAATATGGAAGTAGCTATAACCTCATTGTAGGAAATCATAGCCAATGATGTGATGAAAAGAGTTTGACAGTATAATTAATGAGGAAGAAAAAGTATAATCATATCTGGCAGGGTGTTGTGGCTCAGTGACTTGCCATTTGTGTCCCTTTTTTCATTATAAGTCTATTCTGTCCTATCTTAACACTTGACCTATATTTTTTTTTGGGGGGGGGAAATCTTCACAAAAGCTTGCACACACAGATTTTTTTGTGAAACATGTTTTTATAGGCATTTCAGTATAAATTGAAGCAGCATTGCAACATTGGAAAGTCTAGAATTTGGAAGAATGTCTATTGGTCAGCATGTTTGGGAAGTGTGAATCCAGTTTAGTTTGCTTCCAAACAAAGACCAAACAAAATCCTCAAGTATTCCTTCTAAGTGGCCATAGCAGTTAAATTTATGTCTTTGAAAACAAAATAAAATCTCTCTTTCATTTTTGAGTTCAGGCATTCCATATCTCCTTGTGATGCTCATGGTTTAAGCATGACAGTTCAGTAGCAGAAGACAGACTCATATGCAATTATTTATGTATTTGTTTGTTGAACATTTATTTATTCACTTACTGTACATCTTTTGTTTGGGCTATTAAAAATAATGTATGTAGGATATATTTCAATATGTAAACTCCCACATGACTATAATAATACATTGTAATCAACTTAGAACTGGGTCTAATCATACCAGTGATGGTTGTGCTGACTATTTTATACAAATGCAGGACTACAGATGTTAAAAACATATAAAATGTTTTCTGATAAAAAATATTAAAATGTTTATTTAAGATTTTTATTACTTCTCTCGAAAACCCACACCAGCAGGTATTAGTTAAAATAAACAATGTTTAAAATGGGAAGCCTCTTCCCAGTTGATTCTGTTTTAGGATATAAAACTAATCAATTCACTTTTTGGTTTCTTTCTCTATGTTTCAATCACTCCTACAGAAAAAATCCACAAGAGGAAATGTGCCATCACCTAGTCAGACCCTTGATGTTAGGGTTGTAACACAATTGGTAAGCAAATTCACCAGTATATTGGTGCAAATGGTAATGTGAGAAGTCCCTGGGTCAAATCTCATCCTCATCTGTGGATCCATGAAGTAGCCTTGTGGATGCCTTTATGTTTTGGACTCAGCTTTTCCAACCACTGCTCAGACATGCTTTAATATGGGTTTTACAGGAATTAATAGCAATGACCCATATTGCATTTCTATGAAGGATGTTTCTTCTGAGAAGGAAAGGCTTTCCTTTTCTTTCATGCTGATTTCATGGGAAACTTATTGGAGAGGTGGGATAGAATACTAGTGAAGAAATGGGAGCTGGAAGGTCCATAGGGGAAGTCCTCCCTTGCCTAGTAACTCCATTAAATGGTTACAGGTCAACTTCTATCTCTATGTGCTATGCACTCTGAAAAAATCTTTGTAATTAGTACTATTCCTGTCCCTTTATTGTGTAGGTTAAGAAACCAGTACCATAGGTTGCCAGTTTGTAAGGATAATGTTGCAAACCTCAATCATTAGGAGCTATTATGGTATTTAAAAAGTCTAGATTGAAAAGTATAAGTATCCCATGCTCACTAACAGTTAACTGGAGAAATTGAAAGTATTGGGGCAATTTAATCTTTAAGTTGAGATGAAGTTGAGTTTGTTAGTATTGACATTTTAATTCATGCTAGCAGTGAAAATTGTAAGAGCATTGTGAATATGGTCTGCCTTTTTACTTGTCTTCCTAGTTTTTGCCCCAAATTGTGATTAATTGTTTTTGATAACCATATCTCTCACATTTTCTACTGAGGTGAAAGTTACCAAGACAGAAATTTTAATTTCAGGTTCCCTGACTTCCTGTCTCATTCTAAAATGCTTTCTAATAAAGTTGCAGAAGGTCAAATTAAGCAATTTTGTTTCAGAGAGCAAGTAATAGCTTACAGTATGTAAGGCTGTGTGAGGACTTTACATTACCTGTAGTGATAAAGGTGATTTAGAACTGATTGTACAAAAAGATAATGTGTTTCTGCCTTGTATCTTCTCTCTTTCAGTCACAAAAGTCAAACACTAGGTCCACAGCAACGGTCCAAGTTTGCAGCGGTTCCATAAATCTTAAAGGTGCTTTAAAATGCAAAGCATACATCCATAATAACAAGTCCAAAGTTAAAGATGCTGTTAAGGTACTTCTGTTGCCCTTCAGTTTACTGAAGGATCTTATTTTACTTGCAATTGATATAAACAGAGAATCATCATTTCCACAAGCTACCCAAAGGTCACACCTATAATATTCATGACTAATGACAATTTTTTTTAAAAAAAAATGTCTCTCCCTACCTGTATTTGACACAAATATGAATTCTGTCTTGACTCTTTTAAAAAAATTGTCCCTGCCTTTCTAGTAGTAGGTAATGGAGATGTTTGACTTTGCACATGTACAAAGAATGTTTTCCTGGGCTTCTGTATGTAAAAGGTCTCACTGATTCTCAGAGAAAAGGAGGAATGGTGGGACTAGAAGGTCTCATTTCTTCTTTCTCTCCAGTCTCTGCTGTTCAGGGCCCTGAGCATGATTCGGTTCACTTGCAGTTCCCCTCTTCCTGTTCTGTCTGGTTGCTCTCTCTAAGGAACAGTAACTGTGCAACATGTTCATTGATGATGTCTCACCTCACTCCAGGTGGCTATGTTGCTGTTTGTTTGGTTCTCCCACAAAGCAGCCTTGCAGGCTGACATTTTATATATTGCCCCTTAAGCATTCAACTCCTGCTGGAGTTGTGACCAAATGCAATAGATACAAGGTCCAATCAGACACATGACACCTTTGCTTTTACTAACTCCTCACACCATGCATTGTGTCATATGAACAAAATATCTTGATAGTAAAGGCAACTGGGAGCATCTTAATAGCCTTTCCTCTGAAATGAACTTGGAGCACAGGTTGCATTTTCCAGTTCTTTCACTTACCGGTATATTAAGCTTCTTAAGCTGCCTCTTTTACTTAAGATAAGTCTGCTTGTGGAGCTATTCTTTGCACACCATTGTTCATAGTGGTGGATATTAAGTATAGAAGAAGCATTGCCTATGTATACCATGGCAATGACTTAGGATATTTTTGGAGATTAATTTTTAGTATAAACAGTTTAATTTACAATCAAAATAATATGCAATCAAAGATAAACAGAAGGAAGAAAAAGAGAAGAGGAAAAAAGACATAAAACTAACACACATTAAGATTCTGACTCACTGCCTAATTAAAACTATAATGAAGATAAAAATAAAAAAGAATTTTCTTTACTCCACCATTAAAGATTCAATTAAATAATCCTTCTAAAATTACAAATAACTATAGCCACAGACTGTTACATCATTGGATTTCTTATTGCTCAGAAAATTCTTAAACTGTTTTCAGTCTTTCAAAAAGAATACAATTAACTTATCCGTTAGAACAGTGATTCCCAACATGGGCTGTATGCCTCCCCCCTCGGGGTATGGTAGAAAGATTCAGGTGGCCCATGAGGGGAAAAGGGGTTAGCAAGGGGACCTTCAATGAAAGTATTGGTGTTTAAGAAAGACAAGTGGAATCAGCAACTTTGAGACAATGGTGGAGATGAGTATTGCATGAAGCTTCTTTTCAGGGTCCCTTAAAACCACAATGCAGTCTCATTGATTGTTTTGTGTGTTGGTGTCTCCTGCTCTTCGTCTATCTGTGTGAGCTCTTTCCCTTTTGCTAGTAGTGGCAGTTGGGAAACTTTCATGAGGCTGGGGCACAGGGCATCATTTCTGTGGTTCAGAGCTGTGCCATTTTGGGACAGAGTGACTGGAGCAAGTAATTAGAGCTCATGACAGTGAGGGAGAAGCAGTGGCATAAAGGAACTTTCAAATTTCATACCCTGCTTAAGCTTTGTCAGCTTTGCCAAGACTGGCTGGCAAGTTGGAACTGCACTGGTGCTCTTGCTTTCTTTCATCGGGCAGGCTTATAGGTAACAGAAGAAACAATGTTTACGAGGAAACACTTAAAGCTCTGTGGGGAAGACACATTGCTCGGTTGCTACTGCCAGAATGACTGGGTGAAAAGGGAGCAGTGACTGTGCCACATTGCTCGGTTGCTACTGCCAGAATGACTGGGTGAAAAGGGAGCAGTGACAGAGAAGCATCCTTGGCCTTTATCACAAGGCTCTGACGAGGAGAGGCTTCTCAGTCTCTCCTCACCCAGCTGCATGGTTCATGCTGAAGGCTGCAAAGAGTGCAGCAACAGAGATTGGTTGTTTTGAATTTGCAGTAAACAGTAGACCTAATATGAAGTTACATAGGGGGCACTAGGGTTGCCGCCCAACAGGAAAGGAGGCAGCAGCCGGAAAAAGCTTGGGGGCTGCTGCTTTAGAAGCCATGTTAATTTGGCAATTTGGTCTAACTCCACAACTTTAACAATCCACTAGCCTGACTTAGCTTATTTTTATGAATTATACAATGTTTTGATATTCTTCTGTTCCTGACTGCAGGCTTTGAAGCGGGATATAATAAATACTCTCTCAGATCGTTGTGAAATATTGTTTGAAGATCTGCTTATAAATGAAACGCCAAGAATGAAAAGTAAGAGAAAACATAACATGATTGTATGGCAAATGTTTTTAAAATTAGTGTAGTTTACATAGTTTTTTGTGGGTTTTTCAGGCTGTGTGGCCATGTTCTAGAAGAGTTTCTTTCTGACATTTTGCCAGCATCTGTGGGTGGCATCTTCAGAGAAATTTCTCTGGAGGGTTTTTCTGTCTTCTGGGCTGTACTGAAAGCCTTCACAGTTACAAGAATGGTAATGTCTCTTTCACAGCCTTTTTGTGTAAAAGACAGCACCTGTGTCACATCTAGTACCCTCTGTTGAGGAATTTTCTGGGCATGAAGACCAATGATACTGCCACCATATTTCTATTCTGTATATCAGAACATTTAACCTTATTTTGTTGTTGTGTGCTTTCAAGTTGTTTCTGTTACTCTAGGGGGGTTTCTTGTCAAGATTAATTCAGAGGAGGTTTGGCATTGCTTTCCCCTGAGGCTGAGAGCATGTGACTTGCCCAAGGTCACTCACTGGGTTTCATGTCGAGCTGAGAATTGGACCCTGGTCTCCAGAGTCATCGTCCAACACTCAAACTGCTGTTGCCTTGCTGCAATTTACAGCTGTGCCTTTAGGTGGCATATGATGCCTGTAAATGTGAACAAGTTGACATGGTCTCTTTACCAACTGTGGTTTAATGAGGAACCTCTTACTGTTTGTTCTGGATTGCTCTCCTTTTTCTCTAAACATTTTATGCCCCTCAGGTCCCCCTCCCATTTTAGTAAAAACAAATTTTCTTCCAATTTTTTCCAATTATTATAACAGTTAATTATCAAAAGCAAATTGAGAAGCATTTAGTCCAGCTGTGGTGGCAGTATCATTGGTCTTCATGCCCAGAAAATTCCTCAACAGAGGGTACTAGATGTGACACAGGTGCTGTCTTTGTATAGGAATTATGCACATGCTTTTTTAGTGCCAACTTGGTATTTAACTTCATTTCTGACATTTGATGCTTCACCAGCTAATTCAAAGGCTTTTTGAATAAAAACCGTTCTAAATTAAATGAATATAAAATCACATATTCATTGCCTTTGGGGGGGACATCGGAGGTACCTATACAAACTATTATTGCATCCACAACAGCACTATCTTTCCTGAGAGATTTTACAGTGGTATGAATCCAATGCATCATCATTTATATTTGACACAAAAGAAGTGCACTGTGCAGCAGTAATCATATTGTTCTTTATTGGTACTTAAGAAGAGCTTCTTTTATTCCCCCTCCCTATTTTTTCTTTCTTGCTAGATTCCGAAAGAGAGTATCATACCTTGCCTTGTAGAGTGTTTGCCCCCATTGCTGGTTCCAGTGTTTTGCTTTGTGATTATAAGTTTGGTGATGAGACAACCAGAGAAATCCAGGAACATTTTCTTGAGATACTGGATCAAGCTGTTCAAACAGAGGATTTATGTACAGCCGAAGAGATGAATATGGGTAAATATAGCTGCTAGGTTAAGAGCCGGATTACTCTCTTCCAGGAATTGCTGAGAAGCTAGACCTGAAGCACAAACCCATCTTAATTGTGATTCAGAAAATATAAGCTACCTTCAAGTTTGAATGTCGCTTGGTTTTCAAAGTGGTTGATTTTTTTTTACATTTCCAGGTGTTTCAAATACATGGCACAATGTTTATTGTCTTTTGTTTGTGTATCATATGACCTCTTCTCACATAAATATTCCTTTTTTCATTTTCAGATATGTACAGAATCTTCATCATGTAATATTTGAATAGAAAGAGAGTTTGTTTTAGGCTCCTTTCAATCATCCAAGGGCCGAAATTGACCTGAAGTAAGAGAGCAGGCAGTGAAGCCTAAGTGTATGTGGAAGGATGGTGCAGTTAGACAAAACATCTCAATATAAATAGCCCGATATGTTTAAATAAGTTAACTTTTGAAAAAGTGCCTGGTATGCTTGTTTATCAACCCAGATTTCCACTCAGTGGCCAAAGGACTAGAAATTGGAAACAAATTTGCTTCTACCTGCCTTGAATCCCATTGTAGGAGAAAGATGGGATATAAATCCTTGAAAATTAAAAAAAAAACCTGTTATTTCCTCTTACATCTAACCAAAGGCTCAACTGAATTTGAAACCAGAATCCCAACATTTGTTGCTGAAAGCCTCCTTATGCCATGGCCCTGATTCAAATCATAGCTGCTTCAAGCAAAAGGAATGTTTTGTCACATTTGTTGTAAATAATAGGGACCTGTCTGAAAAGTTTGAGATTGAATTGAAAGAAATCCTCTGTAAATTAGCTGGCACATTAAAAACTAACAAACTCAAACTCCTAATTGCAATTGTGATACATAATTTACATAATCTATTTTAATATACTTCTCATAGAGTAATTGTCAGGCATGAACAAGTAAGATTTGCATTACTAGCTGGATCTGGTAAATCCCTGCTTCTAGCATCAAGGGGTTAAATCCATGAGTAGATAAACACAAATAAGATTTCAGTGAGGGTAATCTCTTCCCCTGAACTCATTCTTTATTATCTGGTTGAAGATCTGTGTGAGCTATGCAGCTGTGACTGACGTTTAAGTAGCCTGTGGTGTTGTAGTTGAAATGGTGTCCAAGGTAGTGTGCATATATGTAGTTGTATACTTTGGTTCTGTACTTAAATAATCTAGATTTTGGCAACTGAAAAACTTAAGAAGGGCAAACAGATTTTGAAAGTCGGTATATTCAGTCTGATTTACAGTTTTATACTAAATAAGAATGCTAAATCATAAAAGTGCAGGACAGAGAGATGGTAGCAGCCTTGTACCCCTTGATGACTGGGAAATTCCATCCACACCCTTTAAGGATCAGCACACAATTTCCTTTGACTAGCCTGCCATTTCTAAGATGATTGTATATATACACGTTCTGGTTGAGTGATACCACTTGTCAGTTTGATCTGTCTGGAATCCATAGAGAGAGGTGGTATGAGATGCTTTAAATGGGGTTTTTATAAGCCCCCTTTCCCTGTTTATAAACTGAGAGGGATGTTACTGTAAGGGGACCATGTCAGAACTCACCTTACATGTCTTGGTCTCTGTTGGTCCTTTGAAACTCAAGAGAGCCTGGATACAATGCTGCTTTGCTCTTCTGTGACTAAACATTTTCTCAACAGCCAGGTTTGAGCATTACGTGCCATAATTCATCTTTATGTTTTGTATTAGCAAGGATTTAGCCCATCTCAGTACAGAAACATGTACTGTCTAACTGTGCATATTGTGGACAAGCGAGAACATATGAGTTTTAAAATGTTATTAGAATATTTTGAATATGGATATCCCCCAAAATGTAGCTTTAATGAATGAACATGCCATAAAATTCATGTCATCTATGTTTTATCTTCCTTCACTGTGTGATGCAGTTATTCACATCAGTTGGTAAGGTAAAATGCAGATTGGTAGAAAGGGTCATGCTGTCAAATGTTGATGTATTCTTTGTATGTGGGGTAAAGCTGTTCAAGGTGGCTTTATGTACATTGTAGTATTAAATGAAAGACGTTACTTTTCACTTCTTTGAGTCCAGATCTCATGTGTAGCTGCTCTTGAAACTGATGGTCGCATGACATACACTTGCCATGAGTCTGTAACTACTGCTGGAGGGTCAGCAGACAGTGCCTTAATTCGAGGCAGAATTCTTCAGGTGGTTGGCAAAAAAGTTTGAAAGCTACTTGATAGGAAGATTTTGTGTTGAATGTTAATCAGTCTTTTGTCCCTATCTAAGCAGACATTTCAGAGAAAACATCTGCTTTTATAAGTATTACAGTTGACGTGATTCAGATTGCTTGACATGAAATAGGGGCAGGGAATCTACACTCTTTGGGTCAGATATGGACAAAGGTTTCCCATCTGGTCTGTGGAGGTTCTCTCTCAGCAATAGCCTTTTTTTTGACTGAAAGAGAAATCCGTGCTATTATTTCTAGTCAGTGATCAAAGATAACATTAGGGAATCCCCTTCATGCAGCCCCAAACCATTACACCAAACTCTCTCTCTTTCATTAAACGACCAGTATATTTTTATGCTATATTTTAGTTACTGCAATCAAGTTCATGTTGGGCCTTGGAGCTTCACTTTGGTGGCTGTGATGTACAAATAAAGCCCAAGTGCTATGTGTATCCTGTAGTCACACTAAGTTATGTCCTTTGCAGACTGCTAGAAATAGTGCAAATTGAGTCCACTTTAACTGCCCTGGCTCATTGCTAGGGAATCATGGGAATTGTAATTTTTTCTGAGACATTGACCCTTCTCTGTCAGAGAGCTCTGGTGCCACAATAAACTACAGTTCCTATGATTCCCTAGCACTGAGTCAGGGCAGTTAAAGTGGACTCGATTTGCACTATTTTTGGCAGTCTGCAAAGGCCCTTAGTTTCTCATAGGTCTGCTCTCCTTTCCCACTTTTGTTGCCGAAATGCAACATTTGTAAAAGAATCTTTACCAAGATTGGCAAGAGAGGATAAGACGAGGGGAAACAGTCAGAATGGTCTGTTGTATGAGGTTAGGTGAAAGCAAAAGCACATAATTTTGTGTGATTTTTCTCTATGCAGTTAAAGTAAGCCCAATGAAGGAATTTCAAGATGATGACGTGCAACAAAAACAATTGACTAAAGAAATGCTTCTCCTGAAACTTCATCAAAATATGGGTATGTAGGTTTCAGCAGTTTTTTTCACACTTTTGGTGTTAGAATCAATGTTAGTAGGCTCAGAAGACAACTGGATTTGAGGTATGTGGGAAAAGTAAAGGGTTGTATATGCAATGGCGTTCTTTGTTAAGCCCTTGCTTTCCATGGTTCCTTCAGAATAGTGACTGAAGTAAATCACCAAATGCTGGAATAGTATCAGCTCTGTACAGCTGAAAATGTGTAAGGGAAAATATGTGCCCACAGTGGAATTTATAGTGCCATCATATGTGTGATACATTTAATTGAACTCCCAGGTCAAGGAGGCCAGCTGCTGCAGTGCATTTGAAATAAAGAAGTGAGGATTGGGCAAATACTTAAAAACTCTGTTGCATAGACAACAAAGCTCTGATCTCTCTTTCCAATGTAAATATATATTTAGTTTGGTATATTGCATACCAGGAAGGAAGAATTACAACTACTGATTGTTAACTTAGGTTATAACACAATTCAGAAGCTGGTGTGTTGGCTTGAACATTCTTAATTACTTGGCTTTGAAAGTAAGACAGTTGAGTTAAAGCTTCAGTCCTATACACTTACCTGGGAGGAAGCCTAACTGAAATCTGAAATCCTAAGATCATCAGATGCCCTTGGCTCCCTTAGACCTTCATAGTGCTTTATTGATCATCTTAGTCCTGTCTCTCAAAGATTTCTAGGATTTGCTTCACACTGTAGCTCCAAAGAAGCCGAGGCCATGTGATAGTCCTCAGGATCCTCTCAAAAGAGACTGTACCAGGACTGAGTTGACACTGGTGTCCTAAGGTCACTGCAAGGAGATCAGCTCTGCCCTTGTTCTGGGGCCTTTCTGACATCAGCCTGTGAGTCACAAAGTTTATGGAGCAGCTCACAGGATTAAGTCACTGGACAGAGAAAGGGGAGGTGACAGCAGGCAGCCTTCTATCTGTTTTGTGTGACTAAGACAAAACATGAGTTTTCAGGACAGTACTGAAAACAAGAAATAATGTTGTTCTTCAAATAAGATTGGAAGATTAAAAGGCAGTTGGCAAGCCTGTGAGTGTTCCTGATCTAGCTCTCTGGATTCTGGCGATAGAATAGGATTTAAATGGATCTATAATAGTGACCAAAGGAAAGACAAATGCATGGAAAGTACCACTGAAATGTAAACCCGTAATGTTCCATCTTCCCTCTGTTTCCTTTTAATTTGCTGTCTCTCTTCCTATGTATTGTCTTTTTGATTATGAACCTTTTGTAGTTGTGTTTAATAACCTTTGATGGCTGAAATTACAGTTACTCACTTTGAGTGCAGTAGGATAGGATGAACTATCCATGTAAATCTTGTATAGAAGACCGTATCAGCTGTGGTGAAACCCTGAGCTGAGCACTAGTTGTCAGGGATGGGAAGGGGAGGATGGTTTGATGCGGTAGCTCACAAATTAACAATGAAAAAGCACTGTAGCCCTTGTCATGTGTTTGCTAAACTCTGCCCTAACAAACCCTGGGGCAGCAGGCTCTTGCCTGGGCCTCCTTTGCCTTTCCTGTTGTGTAGCTAATGTAAATATAGGGTTGTTGTCTTTATAAAAGGTATAGGTCTACCCTAAGCTGCCTTAGTCTGTGAATGAAGAAATGGCAAAAATATAATCAAATGGCATCAAAATAACTGTCTGGAGCTCTTGCTGTCTTCATATATTTTAAATATTTCCAGTATATTTCAAGGATTCTTATTGGATATCTGCGTTCATCTCTTTCCCATGCTTTGCTTTGTAATATAAAATGTGCTGATCAAATCCTGAATTCACGTTTCCTTTTTCATTTTCAGGAGTGGTGTTAGCAGTGGCTGTTGCAGTATCTGCAGCAGTTTTTTCCTTCAACTACTTCAGTGATTAGGCCTCTTCTGTTAAGACCCTCCTGAGCAATTTCTGCTGCCATCCTCAAGTGATGCATGCTTCTGGAAGTGAACATGTTAACAACCTAATGTGTCACCTAACAAGGCCAATTAGCTGTCCAAAATAATGATAGCTTTAGCTGTCTCCTGTTTCTGCATGCAGATATGTAGGTGGTATGGTTTTTAACAGGGAGCAGATGAAAACCTAACAGGATTGACTGTCAAATAATAACTGTGATGTAATACTACTTTTCCAGGAACATTTTGTCAAATGTCTACTTAGGTTTCCTCCTTATTAAATAAAAGGATCATTGTTAAAGTTTTTACTTTTGTTTTTAAAAAGATACTGAAGATTTATGAGGTGAAGTTAGATTTCCATCTCCTTTGAATTACCCAATACAAAGTTTTTTGTTTTTTAAACATAGCCATGGCCCCTCCTTTTTCATTACAGAGTATATACAGTTGGCTGTCTGTATCCATGGATTCTTTAGCCTTCGATTCAACCATCCACAGCTTGAAAATGTTAAAAAAATAATAAATCCAAAAAAGCAAACCTTGATTTTGCACTTTTATATAAGGAACACCATTTTACTACACCATTGTATTTAATGGGACCTCAGCATTCACTGATTTTGATATCCATGGTGGTTCCTGGATACCAAGGCCCCCACTGTATGTTATAAACACAACTGGTTTATTTCCCCATCTCAGGGAATGCTGGGAATCCCAGACCTATTAGGAAGTGTTACGGATCTCTAGTAGAATACCATGCCATTGCTAGAAAATCAAGAAAATAGACTACTATTAAAGCAAACTGTAAGTATCTGTAGTAACAACTTGTCTTGAATTGATTTGATAAGTCTGAGAACTTTTTTTCCTGGCTAGCCAGTTATCCTTTGTCAGCATTAGATATGAATTTCCAATGTGCATTCACATTTCAAAGATCATGAGGTAGACCAGTCCTTTACCTGGCAGTGGTGTTAGTGGCATACAAAAAGGCAGCCTTCCTTTTGCAACACTCTTTCACTTTCTCCCCCAACTCCCATCAATTACAGCTGCTGGAGAGATGGCCAGAACCAATTTACTTCAGTGTGAATGCCAAGGCATTCCCACTAGCAATGCCATTGACACACATACTTGTGATTAGCACAAGGTCCTACTACACCATGTAGATGTTTGTCCCCAGCACTGTTGCTCTTGGAATTGAAAGGCCAAACAGTACTGAGCACAGCACATTTTCAGGTATTCAGTCCTGTAGAATAGTCTTAAAACCCTGTTATGCATGACTAAAAAAGAAGGTGAAATAGGATACAGACTAGGATAAAAAGTGAATGTGCTAATATATAGGCATAGAAAGAAATTTAGAAATAATTGCTATAATTCAAATAAGAAGGTGCAGTAAAATCTCATCATATTGGGAGCATCATGGCAACTCCGGTGTGCTTGCTCATTCTGCGGCCCAAGAGCTAACTGTTGTTGGCTAATGTGCAAGCTCCTGTTTGTACCGTCTTAAGGTCCCTTATTTTTAAAGCAGCTTTGGATTGGGTGGTCCTTCAAATAGAAGACTGTTCTTCACAAAGTAGAGCGTTAAACCACCCCACCTGTCTGTGATGGGATGTGACAGCTAAATACTTCATAGACCAGGGGTAGGCAACCTTTCCCCTTTAAGGGCCGAGGG
Organism: Phrynosoma platyrhinos; assembly: GCA_020142125.1. Lineage (NCBI taxonomy): Eukaryota > Metazoa > Chordata > Lepidosauria > Squamata > Phrynosomatidae > Phrynosoma > Phrynosoma platyrhinos. The sequence continues at coordinate 144,509,433 of CM034706.1, forward strand.
ACTTCAGCTCCCAGAATCCCAGGAGCTATTGGCCAACATGGGACTATTGGCCAACATGGCTGAGGCTTCTGGGAGCTGAAGTCCCTCGGCCCTTAAAGGGGAAAGGTTGCCTACCCCTGTCAGACATTGATTTATGTCACAGGGCTCTCTTCTCTGCATAGGTGGTTCCATGTAATAGCTGCCTTAAAAATGATTGCCCTTCATTTGCAATTAGGAAGAAAATATGTTTAGGAGTATGAAAAAAGGATGGATGTCACTGCAGCATGAGGAGTTCATAGATTCTCTTTCACAAATAAAGCTGTGAGGAAAAGAGGTATAAAAAAAGCAAACTAGTGGCTGATGCCACACAATCTGATCTGATAACCCCTGGATTGATACTGCATTTTTAAAAAAATATTTGCAGTTTGTAAAAAATGCATTTCAAAAAACATGTGCTCCGTGTGTGTGTGTGTACGCTTTAAGAAAAGTAGGTGAATTTGAAGCAGGAGGGCAGCTGCAAATGTTTGACTTACAGAGATGTGTGCAAGTGTCAGTGTATTAAAGCATACAACTCCCATCAGCTTTTACCTTAGCTATGTTGCCTATGACTGATAGCAATTGCAGCCCAATAACATCTGAAGAGCCCGTGTTCCTGTTTTAGTGGCTATGAATTTATAGATGTAGGATGGTGATGCCTGTTTTCCAGGCAATGCATTTGTTTGTCGATAAGAAGTCTCAAAAGTACTAATACTTTTGTTATTTTAGGAAGCTACTACATAAGGACAGACAAGGATTACTGTGGCTAAAGCCATTTATTGGGGAGTGTCTTCTTTATTTAATACCTCACTCCCTCCAAATTCTGCCTTCCAGCCTTCACTTGTAATACTAAGTTAAGGCTTTTGTACTTGGATGGGAGACCACCAATTACTACCAGTTGCCTTAGGCTAAATTTCAGGGGAAAGAACCACCTCTGAGTATCCCTTGCCTAGGAATGCCCTATGAAATGGGATCACTTTATGTTGACAAGTGACTTAAAGGCACATAACATGTACTCCATGCCACAATTTTTTCTGACATCTTTGTCATAATTTGCATGCCAAATGCCCAATGCAGGCTGCACTTACATTGTTTTTAATAAAGTTGCATTTAGGTGAGAGTCCTGATACGAGGGGATATCGTAAAGTTTTAATTATCACCTTTTAAAAAAATTGACAATGTTTGTTTTGATTTGTAGATGTTAACTTATCTCTACTTAGTCACTATCCAGATTTACACATTTTTCTCAGCATTTCTTGACCCCCCCAAATACCATTATTGTAGAAGTCTGCAGATTGCGCCTTAAACCATTCTTCCACTTCATGAATGATGTCATCTGTGTTGTCAGACTGGTGACCCTGCAATGGATTTTTCATTTTGGGGAAAAGAAAAAGTCACTTGCTGGTGATGACACTGACAAAATTTCATTTTCATCAGTATAGCATAATAACTTCTGGGTGATGATTATTGCTTTACAATACCCCCCTTGTGCTTCTCCATCTCACACTTTAGTCACTTTTAGCATAACCTGTAACAAAAATAAAGGACATAATGAGTGGATTTTCTCAACATCATGCTCTTAGGGACCAATGATGACCCTGACAAAATTTCCGGGTGGTAATTATTACTTTATGATACCCCCTCGTAGCTTGGCCACACCTGGTCTTAGTACAAGTTGAATTTGTTCGGTGATTCCCCTACCTTTTGTGAACAAAGGGCAGGGGAAGACCTAGCCCTTCTTATTCCCTGCGGGTAAAAGTGAATAAGACACCTGTCAGAGCATCTTGGGGGAACCCAGCCCTGCAACCATCCTGCCTCATGAAGATGATGGGTGAAGAGCAGGATCTCACCTGTCTCATCTGTGTGGGCTTGCTGTGCATTTCAATAACTGGGTGGAATGTAATTAAAACAAAGTGTTGCAGTCTAAGAGAAGATGAGGGGTTTCCCCAATTTGGTTATCAGTATAACTGCCAACTTTGTTGCTGATGCAAGTTACTTCCCTTCTTGTGACTCAGAGAATACAGATCTAAATCATTCATTAGGCATGAAAGTACACACTGCCTGCCCTTCACACAAACATTTTAGTCCTTGTTTCCTTGCAAGTTGCCTTTTGTTTTGGGATTAGTGGTCTTCTGATTTCGGAATATTGTCCCAACCACAATGCCACAACAGCTCAGGGCACAGCCAAGGCGTGGGATGTGTGAGACTAGAATAAAAAAATTAAACATGCTAAGTCAATTCTATAAGGAACCAAGGTTCAGGGGCCAGAATTTATAAGGAAGAATGTTCTGGTTCAGAAATAACTTGTTTGTGTTCTTATTTCTTAGCACTAACCAACATTGGGGAGGGGGTTACACATGCTGGCAGGGGATTTGGGAAGTTTTATTCCTCCAAAGTAACTATTTCTTATCCTATAAAAGCGTAGCGAAAGAACAGATTTGGCAATATTCCAAAGAAATGGATAGACTACCAAAGGTTTTGATGCTGAGTTAGTGATGGGTGATCTAATCCTACTCATATCTCTGTTCTCCAGAAATGTTTGAGAGTCATTTGATTAACCAATTGAAAAACAAGTTACTGGGATTCTGTCAGATGAATGTGCAAAATTGGTGCAATCAAAGAAACCAGAAGGAGAAATAAGATGGCCTATAATTGGAGAGGTCAGGGGAGATAATACACTAGTGCAAAACTTTGCACTTTTAAAAAACGTTTTGGATTACCTTTTCGTAATACTGGTTATCTTCCTGATGGTGGCTGTATTTGTCCATTAAGAAAAACCCAGCAAAATGGAAACCCTAGGTGTGGTTCCTTCTCTGCATATTTTGCATTTCTTTCTATTTTCTGTCTTCAGGGCTCCTATCCCAGGTGCACTCTTACTGACAAGTTATAGATGCTTTTAGCCCTTCAGGGTTGGAATGAGACCAAGAGAAGTTTTGCAGTTAAATTAGTGACAGATGATCTGGGAATTTTACTGTTGTTCCCCGAAACTCTTGAAATGAATTTGATTGACCAGTTGACAAACAAGTTACTGGGTTGGCATCAGATACATCCAGGATTTCTGTGCCTGCACAGGCTAGAATACTCCAGGAGCAGTTTGGAGCATTCAGGTTCCAAAGCTGCCCTGATGTCCCTGTTACCTGGGCACTCCAGAGCATCAATGGACAGCTGTTTGCAGGCACATCCTGCTGTGCCACCTCCCACATGTTCCTCTGAAGCCAAAAATGAGGCAGCCAGCATTGATCACATGTCATATTCTGACGTCAGAGGGAGTGACTTGCTCCAGTGGTGGGGAACGGTGCCAGGAAGCACAGTGGGACACATTGTAAACAATTTTCCCAGCGTTGCTCCAGAGGGCTCTGGATTTTCTTGGAAGAACCAGAGGGAAAGGTGAGTTTTTTCCCCCCATATCAAGGGTGCTATATCTGCTGAACTGGCCATATAGCATCCAGACAGTTTGCACCAGAACTGGGGATTGGGCCCTGTGTCATCTGGACTGGTCACCATGAGGATGAGGAGGACATGTTATTTGGCTCATGCGGACACAGCCACAGTGTTCCAAATGTGTCAGATCTGGTTTCTAGGCACCTAAGGATGAGCCAATACAAACGGGACCAAGGCAAGATGAAAACTGAAGACCTCTTTTTACACAGAACATACTGGTAAAGCAGCAGATTATTCACAGCATCCTAATAGTGCATGGAGGCTTTGGGGCTGGTATTTCTAGTCTCTGTGATTCCATTCTTTTGGCCTAAATTGTATGGTGGTTCTCAGGGGAAATTTCAATGTACCATTTACAGATGGCCCTCTATATCCACAGATTCTGCATCCATGGCTTGAAAAATACTCTCTTCCACTGCCAAAAAAAAAAAAAAAAAGTACAAAAGCAAACCTTGATTTTGCCATTTTACATAAGGGGCATGGTTTTACTACCTTATTGTGCATAATGGGACTTGAGCATCCATGGATTTTGGTATCCACCGAGGGTCCTGGAACCAAACCCCAGTAGATACCATGGGCCCATTGCATTTTCTCAGATCATGATGTCAAGCCCTAAAATAGATTGAGTTCTGGTTAGTATGAAGGAATAACTGCCCTCAACAGCTCAAAAGGGACAAAAACAAAACAAAAAACCAAACAACCTTGCAGGTATGGGATTGTCATTGTGTCTGCAAAATGCCCTCCATTTCAACTCTGCGAGCCCTACCTCATCTACATCTGTGACTTCAATTCTTCTCCAACTCACATTCTGGAAAAAATAAGCCAAGTCAATTGGTCTGGGACCCATGGACACAGCACAATTATAGTAGTTTATTTCACTTTAATTGTTATGGCAACACATACCCTTCAACATTTTGCAGATGACAATTGGGACACATGTGGCCAAGAAATATAAGAGTTCAGGCAACATGGCAGAAGGTATTAATGAGGAAGAACTCACCAGGTCAGAGAGGTTGTGGCAGTTTGCTTTTGCCTTAGCCTACTGGGAAGGGCAAGATTCTGCTTCCTCTTCTCCCCTTGCTGAGTTATCTGAGTGCAAACTACTCTTGTACTTTGAACTAGGTTCGCAGTAATTGAACCATGTGGAGGACAAGGGGGAACATGGAGCAAAGAGAGAGACAGACAGAGAGAGAGGCAGAGACTGGGACATTTTAGAGGCAGCTGAAAAAGTGGATGACAGGATTAATCAAGACTATTTCTGTCAAATCAGGACAGCTGGTGGGTATGGCACCATCCTAAGGAATTCCTGGATGCGTATTTTGATGAAGCTCTAAAGGAGCTCTTTGTCTGAGAATTTTAAATGTCCATACCTAAATGGTGAATCAGAGGACTCCACATAATGTTACCATGGCAGTTAAAGTGAAATACAGCACTATAACTGTATAATGTAAATGGGGCTAGATAGTTTATACAAGATAATTTATATGAGTACAGAATTCCACTTCTTTATAACTGTATAATGTAAATGGGGCTAAATAATTTATACAAGTGCAGAATTCCACTTATTTTTGCAGAATTTTGAATTTTACATGACACCTGTACATCTAGGCCTTCTCAGATGTGCTCCACTGGAACTAAGTGGAATCTTGCATTTGGTATGGCATTGTATTTTCATCACACATTGCTTTCCCCTAAACCTGCTGAAATCCTGATGAGATTTAGTTTAATTTTGATTAGTCATGTGTTTCTACCATGGAGAGTGATAATATGTGGGGTCTGGCCTGGTGCCATGTGGATGCTGTCTTCTAACAATTTTAGGTTAATGAATTTCACAGAGAAATCATGCTATTGCATGTTTGGATGGCTGTTTCACTTAGCTATTACTTCATAGCCACTTATAATTAAATCTGTGAAACAATGCTATGTTTTCTAGGGAAGGCTGCAATGTACTTAAGTGACCTTTATGTTTTATGCCTCTTAAGCTTCAAGCCAACATCTTTAGAACTTAATGGAGCCAAATCTAGTTTGCAGCTAATAACACTAACATTGTGCACAAGGTTGTGTCCTCCCTCTCTCCCTCTTTCTTTCTTTCTTTCTTTCTTTCTTTCTTTCTTTCTTTCTTTCTTTCACTTTCCTCCGATCTCTATGCTATACACATACAGGATCTCCAGTTCCCACCAACAAGGTGTTAATACTCACAATGCACTTGTGGATACTTCATTGTTATCATTTTACAGATGAGTCTAGGAGGTCATCACTATAGGAGCAGAGAGCTTTACTGGGGTGAGAGCTAGATTGGTGTAATATAAATGTTAAACTATAGTGGAGAGTGCTATTACTCAAATGAGTGATGGTAATACCATCCATGATCTATGTTAAATGGGCAAATGGTAGAAATAGCATAGAGGATGAAGGGAGGCAAGGATGCCTTCATCTCTTCTGAGAAGCCAGTTCCACTGGTCTTTTCCAACTATCACTTGGTGGAAATCAGTATCTCAGGCTGTAAGACAAGAAGAAGAAGAATGGAAGAGGAGCCAGACTAGCAGCTTCTGGATAAACATCTTCAGCTTTCCACATTCTGGTTAGTTATCAGAAGAACTTGGAAACTGGGAATCAGTACCTGAGTTTATTTTTTTTGTTACCCCCCCCCCCCAGTTCTTTTTCTTTTTGTGCCATGCCTTTCAGACTACAAGCCCGATGGGACTGTCCTATTATTGTAAGCCACCCAGGAGCCTTCTATTGGATGGAGAGAGGGGTAAAAGCCATTCAGATCATGGTCTTTTAATACCGGTAGTTCAAATTCTCTACAACTCCAACATTGGTTGAAGAAGGCCTGCAGCAAACAAATGATTGAGCTCAATTTTGGAAATACCTTAAATTTTTCATCCCAGAAGCCTGAATTCCTAATGGTTTTTTGCTCTTTAGAAACAAAATACTAAGTCATTTTGGGCTATTCCTTTAAGAAGAGATCAACAGCCTTTAAAATATGCCTTTTTATATCCTTTATTAATGATATCACCACAAATTATGAAGGTTTAGTAATGAACATTTTTAGCAAACACCGGTGTTAATATAGCATGCAACATTACAGATTTAATGCAGAAATATGCTTCAGTGCATCTGTACATTCTTTAAATCTCTTGCAAGATAATCTATTTTCTCTAAGTTCACAATGATTAAAAGTTAAATGTGAGCTTAAATGTGTTCTATACTTTCTATATGGCTTGCAAATACTAGTTACCTGATTAGATTTCAGTAATGTATCATAATTTCCAAACAAGTGGTCTATCAGGTAAGTATTCTCTATTCAGATTATTCTATTTTTTAAAACTGCTTTTAACTAAGTACTAGAGGCTATAATGGTTCAACTGCATGTTGTTTTAGAACTTTATAGTCAAAATGAGACTAAAATGTTTACTGGTTTGCACTAAACATATAACCTGCTTCATATGTAGCCTTTCAGTTCTTTCAAATTCTGGAATGTAATTACAGTTTATTCTTCAACTAGACTCATCTTCAACCTCCATTTTCACTACTCCAGTTAATTGCCTTGAATGTCCTCTCCTCCCCACATGCACAAATCTTCATTTAATTACATCCTCAAAGTCAAGGCTGGAGAACCTGTGGCCTTGTAGGTGTTACTGAACTACAGTTCCCATCAGCTTTATCCAGCATTATCAATAGAGAAGAAGAATCTTACATCTGGAAAGCCACAGGTTCCCCAGTTCTTTTCTAAGTCTTCTTGATTATTATCTCATCAATTTACTCATCATTACGAGGGCCATCAAACATTTCCCAGTGCTTCTGCAGGGCTAGGTACACTCCAGTCTCCACCTTCAGTGGATTTGGTCAGCTTCTTATCATGGATCCTTGTACTTCTCCTCTACTCCTGATGGATGCTGCCACACTGCAGCATTAATGCAGTTTGACGCCACTTTAACTGTCATGGCTCCATATGGAATCCTGGATTTGTAGTTTGTTGTGGCACCAAAGCTGTCCAACACAGAAGGCTAACTATCTCACAAAACTACAAATCCCAGAATTCCATTGCATTGAGTTATGACAGTTCAAATGGTGTCAAACTGCATTAATTCTACAGTGTAGATGAAGCTGAAGACAGGTACATAATCACCAGGTAATCCATGTGGCACTCTGAAAGCCTCTTGCCTTGCAGCCCTATAACTGAGTTCTACATCCATAGATTTTGCACCAGCATTTCCTTTCTACCTCGGCTTCTTTTCGTTCTTAGCTTTTTCTAGAAATGAAAATCAATGTGAAACCAAGTATTTTGGTTTGGTGAATTTTTGTGCACCAGACCAGGCCTTGTACATATACACCTTTAAATAGGTACATAAATGTGCACACACACACACACACACATCCCTCACTAATTTTAATTACAGTATCTGTACATTCCTATTGACTTTTGTACGACATATGCAGATATATATATATATATATATATATATATATATATATATATATATATATATATAAGCTTCTGATTATGTATGCAATCCTATACACACTTTCCTGGGGAGAAATCCTATTTATCTCAATTGGACTTACTTCAGGACCTCTGTAAGAATGCGTTGCCATTTATTTCATTTATTTTATTACATTAAATGTGTGTACTGTTTGCATACAGGGGCATAGCTGAGTGCCCAGAGGCAAGAAGCACAAATGGGCTCCCCAAGTGTGGCTGCTACTGCCATCTTGTCTATCAGGGTCAGGACTGGGGATAAGGTGGACAGTGGCAGGAGGCCCCCATTGGTTGGGCAATTCCAGGGGCAATTTTCCTCCCAGTCCAGTGGCAGCTACACCCCTGTTTCCATACATAGCATATACATGCAGCTTTTACTAAATGGGTTCAGATGCGATTCAATTGCAACAGGTACTGATTGGGGATAAGAAGTGCTGGAGTATTTGATATCTTGTCAGCTACTCAACTTCCTTTTCGTCTGTGTTGCCATTCCCAAGTGCTGGGATATCCTTCTCAGGCAGTAGCCCATACTCATTCAGAAACACCTCTACATCTACAGCAAAGAACTCTTCATTAAACTGGTCAGTTACACAAATGAAATTGCTTACGAGCTCCCCACCTCTGTATACAAGAAGTGTTGGGAGAACATCAGTGGAGAAGCGATCTCCGGCCCCTGTGTTGCAAGCTTTGATCTTGCAGAATTTCACAGTGGAGTATTCTGCAGCAAGACACATCAGGCTGTTGTTCAGTGCCTCACAGCCCTTGACACCATCTTCATAGATGTGGACAATGACTGTTGTGGTTTTCCGCTCCTTCTCAACAGCTTCCAGGAATTGTTCTCCATTTTGCAGCTCAAAGAGGCAACTGTATTTGGGCCCAAAACTCAACCGCTCGTGCATGTCCTGCATACAACGCTTGCGGTATTTCCGTAGGCAGCTTTCGTCTTCTTTATCATCATTAATTATCTCATACTCCTGCATACTCATCTGCAAATATTTGAAAAAATAAGTGTGATCACTAAATGTACTGATTTACACACCAAATAATTCACAGCCATATGGAACAAAACAAGAAAAAGATTTCCTTAGGAATAAGAGAAGAGCACTTGATCTTCATTCTTACATCATTAATTCTATTTTATTTAATGTGAATCTATATAATCTTGGGTGAGTCACACACTCTCACCCAGAAAACCCCATGATAGGGTTAGGGTTGCCATAAGTCAGAAATGACTTGAAGGCACACAACAATAACAACCACTGTTACATTTGTATTATTTAATATTTCTCTCCCATTGTAAAGAGCAACTTCAGGGGGCAATTTGTAGCATATTTTGTTCTGGTAATCAAGCATACTGTTAAATTCAAAATAAGCATATTAATAAAGAAATCCAGAGCAGGAAATCAGAATTTGAGCACACATGTTAATTGCCATAACTATGTTTATATGCACCAGAGAACCAAATATGTCACAGTTGTGACCTTTCATGTTCTAAAAATCTTCATAGAGTAATTTAACCTGGGATTGGTAGAGGATGGCTACTTTTTGATGTCCCATCTGACCTTTTGAGATTTTGTCCTTCTTCAGGATTATCAGAGGTAGAGGTTAAGTCAGAAGGGAAAACCATCTTACACAAGGACCATTGCCATCCTCCTTCTAGGGATAACAGATATATGATAGGAGCAATGCTGGCCTGTGGCTTTCATGTCAGTGTAGAACAGTTAGGGCCTTTGCAGTCTGCCAGAAATAGTGCAAATTGAGTCCACTTTAACTGCCCTGACTCAGTGCTAGGGAATCATGGGAACTGTAGTTTATTGTGGCACCAGAGTGCTCTGAGAGAGAAGGCTCAATGTCTCAGAAAAAAAATACAATTTCCATGATTCCCTAGCGCTGAGCCAGGGCAGTTAATGTGGACTCAGTTTGCACCATTTCTAGTAGTCTGCAAAGGCCCTAAATCCACCTGAGGATGTAAAACTTTAAAGGAACTCTCCAAGGTGCTGAAACCAACACCCACACAGGTTCAGCATGCTGGACATTTTTTAAAAACTTTTAGAATAATGTTTGGAATAGATTCACAGCTCTAATGACAATGGGTGGGGGGCTATGGACTGCACAGGTTAGCAGCAACCTACATGCCCAACAACCACACAGACCTCTTACCCATAGCTAAGACTCTAGATCAGCTACTTAGTTTAGTATAATTAAGAAGAATGGGGTATAAATACTTAATAATAATAATAATAATAATAATAAATAATCTCCTGCGCTAGGCCTCCCAATCCTGCCTTATCAGGCATCAGTCACTGCAAGTGACACTGCAAGTAGGAGCCCTGGTGGTGCAGTGGTCTAATGCCGGTACTGCAGCCATCCACAGCCACAAAGTTGTGAGTTTGATCCCAGGCAGGGCTCCAGGATCCACTCACCTTTACATCCTTCTGTAGGTTGCTAAAATGAGTACTCAGCTTGTTGGGGGTAATTAGCTTACACATTATAAACTGTTTAGGGAGTGTTTAAGTGCACTGATAAGCGGTATAGAAATGTACTTGCTATTGCTATCTGTTCTCTTGTCAATCAGGATGAAGTAGATTGATATTACCATTTCACTCCTGCCAGCAATCTCCAGTGGACAATCAGAAGCAGTATCCCTGCTCCAGTATCCCCTCTTTCTGGAGATCACTGGTGGGAGATGCAAGGAAACATCAGTCTACTGCAGGGGTAGGCAACCTTTCCCCTTTAAGGGCCAAGGGACTTCAGCTCCCAGAAGCCTCAGCCATGTTGGCCAATAGTCCCATGTTGGCCAATAGCTCCTGGGATTCTGGGAGCTGAAGTCTCTCGGCCCTTAAAGGGGAAAGGTTGCCTACCTCTGGTCTACTGGAAAAGAAAAGAAAGAAAGAAACTATGGAAGAGCCATTGTTGCCTAGTTCCAGCAGCTAGTGAGGCACCCTCCCTCCATTTCAACTCCCAGTGATGTGGCCTCTGAGGAAGAGAAGAGCCAACAGAGGAGAGACTGAGTACCACGGCTATCTTGCTTGGCTGAACTATAAAAACAGGACTTTGGGGGATGCCTTACCATACAACTGGGGTAGGCAACCTAAGGCCCGGGGTATTGATGCCCCCCCCCCCAAGGAAGGAAGAGGCTGCTGTGTTTGCTACTACATCTATTTCCCTCAGTGGTCTAACTCTTTGTGGGACTGAAGTCTTGATTTAGCAGGTATTGCTCTTTACACTTGCACTTTATTCTTGCACTAGATTTAGAGGGCAAAAGTTTGTCCTTTTGCTGGACATAGACATTACCTTCGTAGCCTCAGAGGAAGAGAGGCAGGCCAGTTCCATTGGGCTTAGCCTAAATTAAGAAGGAGAGCCTTCTCTCCAGTCCATCTGCCATGGACTCTCCCTACACCATTCTCTTCTCCTTTTGTGTCATGTCTTTTTAGATTGTAAACCTGAGGGCAGGGAACTGTCTAAATAGCAATTTGTAAGCTGCTCTGAGAGCCTTTGTAGCTGAAGAGTGGGGTATAAATACTCTAAATAAATAAATAAATACATAAATAAATACTGTGTCCTTATTGACAGGAGAACAGAGCTCCACCACTTGCAGTAGCTGAGGCCTGGTAAGGCAGTAATGATTCCTTTGTATTCCCTACATTATTGCTATGATTTTGAATGCATAGGGACCGTGAATATGGATCAGCTCTGTATGCATGACTCTAGGCTATGTATTCATAACTGTGATCATGAATTCCAGCCCGTGTTTTTTGAATGAATGAGAAAAAACTGCATACGTACAGACACCTCATGCAATGATGTGATGGTAGGGATACTCCTGTTTGGCCAGGATTTCCCTGGGCATGAAGGATCTTTATGTCTGCACATTCATGCATATGTAGATGTTTTCACATGCATACTGGATGTATGGACAAAGGAAGTATGACCACTGGGCACATTGGCAATGGAGAAGATCTCACATGTGTTCCTTACATGAGCAGGATCATTTTCTAAGTTACTGAATCTATTCACTCTGTTGAATCACTTCAGTTATAGTATGTTGTTCTTTCTTCTTACCTTGCGACTGAATCGTTCTCTGGTGTCTTTATCATCTTTAGTGTGAGCCCGATGGGGTGAAGACATTTGCCTGATGAGGATCTCTTTCTTGCTTAGAGGAAGGGCATCTGTATCTTTACTCTCTAATTTAAACTTCCTCCAGTCATTGATCACCCCTTTAGGTCCTAAGAGAAGAAACTGGTGTTACTTCATATTGTTTGAGTTGTTTTCCAATATAACTTCATTTTTGAAAATGGATTTGCAGGTTTCATGGTTTTTAGAGCAGAGTCTAAAGGAAAGGAGATTAGTGAAGAAAATAAAAAGACCGTTGCACAGATTGGTGAGTCCCAGTACCGTAATTGGAAAAAACCCCACTTTTTAAACAAGGGAAACCTCTGTAAAAGCACTTCAAAATATATGAAAATGAGCAGATGATAAATTAATATACAGCCTAAAAGATCAAAACAGATTGCAAAATATTACTGTCATGGAAAAACTCCCACATTGCCTTCAAAAAACTGTTTATTATAAAATAGAATTCACTTACTATGGCAAATAGTGTACTTTTGTTCCTTATTAAAGGAACATTCAAGCTGCAGATTACCAAAGCAAAGTGTGGGGAAATGAAATGCTTTTTAATTAAAGCACAACTTCATGAGTACATAGAATCATAGAATCATAGAGTTGGAAAAAAAACACAAGGGTCATCCAGTCTAACCCCATTCTGCCATGTAGGAAATCACAATCAAAGTATCCCCAACAGATGGCCATCCAGCCTCTGTTTAAAGACCTCCAAAGAAGGAGACTCCACCATATTCTGAGGTAGTGTTTTCCATTGTTGAACAGCTCTTACTGTCAAGAAGTTCCTCTTTATGTTGAAGTGGAATCTCTTCCTATAGCTTGCATCCATTGTTCCATGTTCTAGTCTTTGGAGCAGCTGAAGAACTTCATTTTTTTAAGGTGACAAAACAGGTATTAAAATATCATATGTTGAAAAATATGTCTAAAATAGCATTATGGGAAATGTAACAGTGAATGTGATAGATACACCCACTCAGTGCATCTCTGCATGTATCAAGAATATTGCCCTGAACGGGGAAGAAAGGTAACAATGCAGTTGATCACATCCTTGGAGATTGCATGTTTGTTCCATTCACAACAACAGCAACAAAACAATGGGTTTCTGCAGTGTGAAAAAGTTGTACATGGAGAACATAGGACTATGTGATAACCAATGACATCAAATGCCCCACAAACATGGAATAAACAAACTGTGGCTATTACATAGCAAATGCCCAGTGTGGAAGCACCCCTTGTGTGGAAAAGGGATAGCTGGATAGGGAACAGAGCTTAACTATGCTTGGAAGATCAGGGTATATAAGATAGGAAGGGTGAGAGGGAAGCTAATAGCAAAAGTTGTAAGCTCAGAGAAGAAAAATCTGGTCCCTTTGATTCTGGTCCCAGATCCATTTTGCTTTAATAAACAAAGGGTCCAAAGAACCAGGCCAAAACTTGGAAGCCTTAGGTTAAATTCTTAGATAGAAGAACCCTTGTTTCTTACATCCAAAGGACATTTCAATGGCATCTCATGAGTGGCTTCACTAGGGTTGGCATCACCCAGTGCGGTCACTCATGGTGTTACCCCCAACCGTTGACGTCCTCCCATACTATATCCGTAAAGAATCCTGATGAATGTTCTTTGTACTAATATGACTCATAAATTGTAATTCCCACAAATCACTGAATGTAATGGCAAGAGTTGTTACATAAACAACTAGCAAAAATTAAAACTATTCCTTTAAATTACAATATCATGTGCACAATCTAAATCCATTTGCATATACATAGATTCATGCGGTTAAATTTAAAATTTGATAAAATGTGATGTTTTAAAGAAAAATATTACATTTTTAATTTTAAAAAAATGGGCCTTTCCTTTCTCCTCCTACTGAGCCTACTCACCCTATCACATCATCTCATTAGTGTTTTAAAGGGACACAGGTGAACAGCACAGCCCATTTCTGCCAGAAAGTTAATGTTTGGTGAGCAGTTGTGTCACTTCTCTTTAGGGTGTCACCTGGTATAGTCTGCACCCCTAAACCTCCACTGACACCCCTGATCTCATGTCTCAAGCTGAAAGATTTTTGTTTTCTCTCTTTCCATATGTATGTGCAAGATATTAGGGAAAACTCCAGAAATAATTTCAATTCTTTTCTAATGGAATTTATTTATAACATTTGGCTGAACTAGTATAAAGTGGGAAGCTAAACTTGTTTTTGACTTAAAAGGGACACAGGTGAACAGCACAGCCCATTTCTGCCAGAAGGTTGATGTTTGGTGAGCAGCGGTATCACCTGGTATAGTCTGCACCCCTAAACCCCCACTGACATCTCTTGTTTTTGACTTAATAGCTGCTAGGATTTCAGTCTTTCTGCCTAGAAAAATCAATTTTCTATATGCAGGGAGGGCTTTCTTGTGGGGCAACATTCAGACACCCTTCTTGTATAACCATCTATCACTGATCTGTGATACTGACTAAATACATTGTCACTTCCAGTGCTAAGGAGATTGTTTCCAGTGGTTGTGTCTGTGAAAAACAACTTGTACCACTGAACTTTTCCTTCCACTCCTTTGCCTTACAGTCTTCTGTATCTTCACAAAATCTTTCCAGAGGATCAGGGGACACCTCCCAAAAAGCATGTGCAGAAATATGACAGGGAATTACTTGAAATCAGACTTGGAACCTTACACAAACTAGAGCTCTACTAGCACAAATCCAGTCTACATTCAGTACTGACATGATGAGAGAACATGTGCAGAAATGTTGGGGGTAAAGCATGTAATGACAGTAAATTGTGTCCAAGAAAATATGTAGTTCAAGCAAAATGCATTTAATCCCCCAAATCAGTTCAACACAACAAGGCATGTTAAATAGAGGCACAGAGAGCACATGTTAAACAGAGAAAAGACACCTGCATACAGTCATAAAATACTAGATTCCAGTAACTATATTGAGCTGATAGGGAGATACTAAGGTGGGAGGTAGCAAACAAGGGCACCACAGGCACCAGTGAAGTCTTCACAT
>CM034706.1:144528563-144553235 GCA_020142125.1 Phrynosoma platyrhinos
TTGCACTATTTCTGGCAGTCTGCAAAGGCCCTAGTTAGCAAAATGACTTGGGCTGATCCAGTTAAAAGCAGACTTGTTTGGTCTGGAATACTGCTCTGTTAGACTGGAAAATTCATATAAATATATCCCACGGAAGCCGAATAACACTATTAAATATATTTTTAGCTGGAACAAGTGTAAACAAGAGAAAACTGGCTGCAGCCAAAACAGATATGTCTCTTCATCCTCATATGACTACTCATCATAGTCAGACGGTTTAAAATTAATTAGATTTCTTTTACTACTTCCTTGTATGCATCAAGTCCTAAGGGAATACAGGCTTTGAACTGCAGTGATAATAGGACTGCCATATACTTTGCAAAGCACATGGTTTCCATACCAAAATAAAATAAAAAATAAAAAACAAAGTCCAGTTGGTATCTCCAGATAAGATTTGGGGAAACTCTACTTGAGCTCAAGGAACCAATGACCCAACTCAATGTAAGGTGGTTTCCTGCAGTTCGTATCCCCAGACCCTTCCAAGAAGTTCTGAAAATCTCTTCTGGCATTTTATAATTTTTGAAAAGCAAGAATACTTTAGTGTTTTATGTTAGTACTCAGTCTCATTTCAGACTACATATGGCACAAGTGTACTTCTGTATAGTGACTCTACAGAGTCTAGTCCAGCTAGACATTATACAGAATACAGTCGACACTCCATATCCATGTATTTTTTTATCCATGGATTCAACCATCCCCAGCTTGAAATATTTTAAAAATATATAAATTCCAAAAACCTAATCTTAATTTTGCCATTTTATATGAGACACCATTTTGCTACACCATTGTATTTAATGGGACTTGAGCATCCATGGATTTTGGTATTCGTGGAGGAAGCTGGAACCAAATCCCAGCAGATCTCAAAGGTCCACTATACATGGGTGCTGCCCTACATCTCTGACCCACAGCTCCTCAGTTAAAGATGCCAATTACCAATCCCCTCTACAGTTCCTTGACTTTGACCTCTCCAAAAATTTCAGCTGTATGGTACCAGAACATGGGCTGTCTGTTACTACTCTATGTTACTATGGGTTAGTGGTTGCTATACATTCTCTTTAATGCACCAGTGGAGAACATGTTCCCTCAGTTTTGTAGGGCTGTAATTCACATCAACATATCTTTGTTTTTATTGCATGCCTTCAAGTCATTTCAGACTTATGGAAACGCTAAGGCAAAGTGATCATGGGTTTTTCTTGGAAAGATTTGTTCAGCCTTTTGCCTCCTTCTGCAACTGAGAAAGTATGACTTGCCCAAGGCCACTCAGTGGGTTTCTGTATCTAAGGATGGAGAACTCAAAGTGCTGGTTATGACCTATAAAGCTCTATACGGCTTACTTTCAGGCTGACAGATGGTATCTCTTCCTCTAAGCCTGATCATATTTTGAGATCTTCTGAGTAGACCCTTCTCTCTATCCCACCACCCTCATAAGGAACATAGAAGAAGACCTTCTGGGTGACTACTTCCAGGCTCTGAATCTCCCTTCCTAAGGAGGGTCAAGTTGGTACTTCCCTTGCTATCCTTTCATAGACAGATGAACACTTTATTGTTTCAACTTACCATGGAGAACTAATTGCTCATGGAGAAAATGCCTTTAATAATGTTCTGTATTATCTACATTTGTTCTACTTTTTAAACTATGTTTTTTTAAACTGTTCTACCTTTATTGATTAATTATATTTTAAATTTGTGCAATGTGTACTTTCAGCAGTATTCCTGTTAACTTCTGCAAGGCATTATAAATTCCAGGACTGGGGGAATGGCAGGATAGTAGTAGTAGTAGTAGTAGTAGTAGCAGCAGTAGTAATAATAATAATAGTTGTAGTATAACAACATATGGAGGCCTACATTTCCCCATAACATCTATCCTAGGCTTGAATCACAGCCTCCAACATTTCACATGAAAACTAGGAATACGTAGCTGACTAACAAGATAGCAAAAGGTATTAATGAGCGATAAACACATAAACTAAGGGAGGCTGCTGCAGTTTGCTTTTACTGAAATCAATGGAGAGGGCAAACTCTATCCCTCCTCCCGTCTCTCCCTGCTGAGTTAATTGAAACTTAAAACTTTGAACTCCATTTCCAGCAATTGAAGGAAGCTGAGGAAAAGGAGGAAACTAGAACATTTTAAAAGCAGCTGGAAAAGTGGGATGACAAAGGGTACATCTACAATGTAGAAATAATGCAGTTTGATACCACTTTAAGTGCTGCCAATCCATCCTATGCAATCTTGGGATCTGCAGTTTTACAAAGTTTTTTGCCTTCTGTGCCAAAGAGTGCTGGTGCCATACAAAACTACAAATCCCAGGATTCTGTAGTTTGGAACCATTATGGTTAAAGTGATGTCATACTGCATTATTTCTAATTTGTAGATGCCCCCAGGCTGCATCTGTACTGTAGAATGACTGCAGTCTGATCCCACTTTAACTGCCATGGCCCAATGCTTGGATTTGTAGCTTGGTGGGGCACCAGAGCTTGCTGACGGAGAAGGCTAAATATTTCACAAATCTACAAAACCCAGAATTCCATAGCATTGAGCCATGGCAATTAAAATGGCATCAAACTGCCTTATTTCTGCAGTGAAGATGCAGCCAGAGAGTTAATTGGGACGGTCCCTAGCAAATTGGAGAATGTGTTGAGAGAGGGGTGGGAGTGGAGAGAGAAAGAGAGAGGTGACAAGATAGTAAGAAAGCTGTGTGTGTAAGAGGAAAACCTTTCACTGAAGTGTATAGCCACATGTGAACAAAATAAGGCTACAAAGAGATTCATTGCAGCTCACCCAAAATAAGATTAAACAAGGCTGCATATTATATAATAATATGCAATGGAAACCACTGTAGTTTATAATCAATAGTGGAGAGAAATGACTGCAGAAAGCCACAATGCACCCCATAGAAAGATTCAAACACTTTCCTTCTGTAAGAAAAACACACCTGTCTAAAAGGTATGGCTTTCTGAAAGGGCCTTGGCTACTTGAGGACTTTGGCTTCAAAACACATTACTTTGAAAATTCACTCCCCCCCTTCTTTTCCACACCTCGTTGTTTGCTCTGCTGATCTGACCTGGGCTCCATAAAGGCCTAACAACCAAATCATAATATGCATTTCTTCCAATCTTAATACTTCTTCTGAGGCAGCTGACCTTCTGAGTGAGACAGAGACACTAACATCCTAACAAACTGTAGTGACCCACACAAAGTATTTTGAACTTCAGCACTGATAGGGGAATCTAGTGAATTAGACTGATTGAGGCTGATGACAAGGGGCTAAATGGAGGCCAGATGATTGAGGAAAACTGTTATGGGTAGATTCCTATATATCAGCAGCGATGTATTCAAGTCTTCTGTCTCAAGTCTGGACCTTCAAGTCTCAAGTCAAGTCTCAAGTTCTTGCAAGGTACTTTTAAATCAAGTCTCAAGTCTGGGGACCAATTTTAACAGGAAAAAGGGAATTAGTGAAGGTGTGTGTGTGGGAATTCAGTAACTAAAATATCAAGAAGATATGCACAAAGTTAGGGGGCAAAACTCTCAGATGGGGACAGCAAATGTGTTATGCAATGAGCTTGAAGCAGAAGGATTCTTCTAAAGCTGTTCTAAAGCTTTAGAGATTTCCTCCAATGTGCAGCAGGGACAGCTTGCTGAACAGACCTCAACCCTTGCCTGAAGCCCATTGCCTAATTTGTTTGCTGGTTCTGGAAGAACTTAGACCAGCAGTTACTAAAAGTATAGCAGTCTTGAGTTGAGTCAGTGCATCATTCATTGGCAAGTTGAGTCCAAGTCGAATCATGGAAGCAACTTGAGTCCAAGTCAAATCTGAGTCCATTGGCTCAAGTCTACATACTGTTTATCAGAGAACAAAACTTTACACCACTAAAGCATGGAAGTTTGTGAGTTGGGGACAGTAGATATTTGGATAACCTCTGTCATTTTGGAGACTTTTGGATCCCATTCCAAGCATTTTTTTCCTGCTTTGTATCCAGTTGTATTGAGTATGCAAGTAACAGTTGGTCATGCCAGAGGAAAAAATGGGGAGGGAGAGAAAAGTTCTTCTCCTGTTTGTACAGAGCTATGCAGAAAATTTCATGCAACAATTTACAAGCCCACAAGGTAATATTGGATTGATGACTTTTATTATGACCAAGTACAATGGCACATAGAAAGCATTTGAATTCAACATGTGGACATGGTGTGAAAGTTTCAAACTGCAGTTTGTAAGATGCACTAGGTCATTTAATTGACTTGCTCCAAAGGCCAGTGGGACAAAGAAGCAAGATGATCTCCCTTGGAAAATATTAAAGTGAGCAGTTCTGCAAAGCTGTGTTCATGTTATAGTTTGATGCCAGTCATAATGCTGGCCTGCCAGATGTTTTTTGAACTTCATAGTGAGGATAGAGCAACCTTCTTTTCTGCTGCTCCAGACACTAGGACATAAAGCTATGGATACAAACTACATGGAAAGAGATTCCATCTAAACATTAGGAAGAATCTCTTGATGGCAAAAGCTGTTCTACAGTGGAACAAGCTACCTTGGAGAGTGGTGGAATCTTCTTCTTTGGAGGTTTTTAAACAGAGCTTGGATAGCCATCTGTGTATTCCTGCATGGCAGGGAGTTAGACTGGATGGCCCTTGTGGACTTTTCCAACTCTATGTTTCTATTGTAGTAATGCTCTAATTTAGAATTTAATTTGTAAATTACTTCTATTCATATGGACCATGACAAAATATGGGTATGATCTATCCAGACAAAATTGAAAACATTTAAACATCTTATTAATTTAAACTGGAGATAGTGAACTCTCTACTGCTGAAATCAGTAAAGCATAAATACTGTATATACTCATGAATAAGTCTAGAAAATGTAGTCAAAAATGACACAAAAATGGGTTGATTTATTCACAGGTCAGTGTAAGTACTGTGCTTCAACTCTTATTTAAAAAGGAGCCATCCCCTGGTGAAAGGCAAGAGTGGAATCTGTCCTGGAAGCAATGACCCCCCCCCCCCATTCTCTCATCCTTTCAGCTTATAGTAAGAGCACAGTTATACCTGCTGGATTTTGTATGCTCTTTGGTATTGTTTTCCTTTGCTTAACCCTTTAGATCCTTTGTTACTTGCCCCTAGGTTTTACCTTTGACTTTTCCATGGGTCATATCAAAATCCATAAGTTTGGCACCCAAACCTGCCCTTGACTTACACATGTATATACAGTACTTAACTGTGTTGCATTTGTGTTCTATCTACACAGAAATAGAACTGTATAGTATCACATACTGTTTCATTTTATGTGTCATTCTTGACTATCCTACTTTATGTGATGTGTTCATTGAAAATACAGTAATTACATTTATTTTAATGAATGTGACTCTTAGTGTTACTTGTTTAATGGCAAAGACTTGGAAGATTATTGCATCATGATATAAACCGGCTTACCTGAGCAGCTTAAAATTAGAAGCGGGCAGCGTCCTGATATTATCAGATGCATTTAGCTGCCAAAATTACCACACGGGTGCAGCCTGGCTCCATCATTGCTCAGAGGGGTGCTCCAGCAGCCATTTTTTCAAGCCAGAAAACTCCCAACTTCGAAAAGAGGTGTTTATTTTCTCCCTGACCACTGTTTTCCCACTACCACATTGGCCAATATTAAGACCTAATCCTTCTGCTACTGACAACTAGAATAGACTCACTGAATCACAGGCTATCTAATTTTCTTTGATTCATTTGGACTGTTCTGGTTGGGACAAAAAATAAGATTTAGGCCTCAGCTATCATTCTGCTCTCTAAACACCAAATACACTCAGTTGTCACTGGGTTGATTTGTGCCCATTCCATATTGGGATTCCCTCCTGACTGGATTATTTTGTACTTTTGCAAACCATTGAGTTCTTCTAAGCCAGTACATACCTCCTTCTTGTGTGTGGATAGTTCAGTTTTGTGTTACATTAAAATTTACTCACCTCTGAACTTTGGAAATAGAGGGAATGATGAAGTATTCCCACATTCTTTGATGACCTATAGGAATTGCATTTCACCATTACAGAACTGAAATCCTACACATACATTTATTTTCTGAAGTTTGAAAAAACCAAGGGAACTAGGAAGCCTGATGGTACTGCATGTTGAAACAGTACATCAAGTACTAAGTAATTAAATTACTCTGTTTCGTGTATAGTGCATTTCTACCTGAACTAGCCACACTCAGGGTGCATCCACACTGTAGAAATGATACAGTTTCACACCACTTTAAGTGCTGTAGCTCTAGTCTATGGAATCCTGGCATTTGTAGTTTTACAAGTTCTTTAGCTTTCTCTGGCAAAACAATTCTGGTGCCTCACAAAACTGCAAGTCCCAGGATTCTGTAGGATGGAGCCATGACAATTAAAATGATGTGAAACTGCATTATTTCTACAATGTGGATGTACCTTCAGCCCACGTCCATCTGTAGTAGCAGATGTAGTAGCATCCAATAGCAGTAGCTCTGGATGAAGATGCACACACTCATCTGCATCAGAAGACATGCTCAGTCATCTTAAAGGATAGCCACTATAATTAGCTAAATGAGCATACCAGAAATTCAATTGCTGAGGTAGCTTAATGTTGGAAACCAATTAACCAGCTATTGATCCAATAGCTGAGAGAATCAGTGCATTTTAAGGCTGGAAGAGTTCACAACACAACAACAGTGAAAGAGGAAGAGAAAGAAAACAATTTACGACCTGCCAAACCAAATCAGTACACTGGCCATGCATGGCATCCCAAGCAGGATGCTGATAAAATGTCCTGTTTTGCCTGCTTTCTTTGAGCTATACAGTAAGGAAGGTGGTTAAAGGATGGCTACAATACATGGCTAGATTCCATTTGGTCAAAGGGAACCTTAAAAAGAATGAATATAATGATATGCTGAAGCCATCCATTACTGAGCAGTGCTTGGTCCCAGAGTATCATCGTACCATTTCTCAACATTGAATGACTTCAGCAATGCCATTATTGGTATTTGCCTTGAAAGCCATATTTCCAGCTCTAGTGCCACAAGATGTATAGACCTAAGGTACAAGTTCCATCATGTCATAGTTGAACAAAAGCAAATTTTATGTAAATGTGTTCTGAGAGTGAGTGCATCTCTTTGAGCCAGATATAAAGCAATCAAACTTCTTTGTTCCTCTCCATCAGTATCTCCAGAGAGCAGGGAAGTTCAGAAAGTAGAATATTTAAAACTAAGGTGTCTTAAGAGGGTGGAAAATGGGGACAGAGATGAGACTGTTGGCAGTCTTTGGGTTGTGAATTTTCATGTAACTGCTTTCATTGGTGACAAGCCATTCTGCATCAAACACCAAAGGTGTAACTTCTATATCAAGTTGAACTTCCTCCTCTAACATAATGTTCTTATATTGAGTCAGGTCACACACATTTGTGCAGATTCAGCAGCATGTCAGATATTGAGCAACAGAGTGCTGCACATGCTTCCATATATCCTTATTTCAAATGATTCAAGTGCTATATTCTACATCATTGTCACAAAACACAACTGAACATCTTCAGGTACCCCATTGTCCTTTAAAAATTCTGAAGGCCAGTTAGTAGACAAGATGGGGTGGGGAGTCAGTTCTTAGCTGACCAATGTCATGGTTATGAGACAGTCTCTATGCTCAAAGAGTGAATTATTTAAAGCACATCCATTAATGTACATTACAGTGTTGATTCTCAGTTTATATGAGTGTTGGGACCAATAAACAATGTACCGAAAGCAATGTATATGGCAGTTACACACTGTTGAATTCCTAATAAATATATCATGTGAAGAGCCACCTGAAATTAAACATCTGTTTCTTAAAAAAAATCCAAAATATCTGCCACAGTGACCTAGCATCTTCATTGCAAAATAGTTGTCCTATCACATCTCAAGCATCTCTCAGACACTTGCTAAAATATTGAACATACTGGTTGCTACCTTGTTAGTGATATACTCATGATTATGCTATGCAGGTGGGTTGAACTATTCACAATGGTGCAACAGATGTATTCTGCTGACACCAGTGGGAGAGGATTTGTGTATACATCAATGCTGTGCATTGTGGTTACACACTGCAGTTCTACACTGCCCCTTGGAACTGTAGTTGTGCATTACGTATTGTCTATTGTGGTTATGCATTTCACAATGGCACCCATTTACATGTGCTGTGCAATGTTGCTATTCTGCATGGGGTTGCATAGTGCTAGCCTAGTGGCTCTCTGCATGTGGATACTTAAACTACACTAAGGGGATGTTGGATTGCAGCCAATGGCTAAAATCCTATTGTTAGTCTCAACTAGAGCGGATCTATTGAATCAATAGATTCAATTATCTCTCAGTTCAACAGTTGGTCTGATGGGCATACCCTAAGTGAGACTATAGATAGGACTGGTGCCAATGGCTCATTATCTACTAGAAATATATAGAAAACCTCTGAGTTTGTGTTAATTCTTTATTTCATTGTTGGTTCATGTCACAGTCTTCTTGATTAGCTCATCTTGCCAGTTGCTCCATGTCTAGTGTTGGGCATATCCCAAGCCAAACCTGACTAGAGGATTCTCCTCTCCCAACTCCAGAGGGACAAAAATAGCCACTGTACCTTAAGAGATGTGGAACTACCTCCCAGGGGAATGAGGTTCGCTCCTTCTTTGAGCTCTTTTCATTGGTAGGGAAATATCTTTTTTTTTTTTTAAGCAAGTCTTCAATCTTTAACTGGGTGTGGCAGAAGGGTCTTTTAAGGCGATATGCTGTACCTTTATTTTAGGTTTTATATAAATCTTTGAAACTGGTTTAATTTTTAATATAATTGTCCATTTAATGGTTTTTAAACTTTTATATCATATTATAGTTTTAACGATATTTTGTTTTAACCTTATACTGTAAGCTACCTTGGTTCTCATGTTGGGAGAAAGTAGAATATAAATTAAATAATTAAATAATAGAGAAAACTTTCATTCTTGCATCATCTTGGCCCAATGTGGGTGATTTTCCTTAGTGCAAATAGATTTTGGAATTTTTGTGTAATATTGTCATGTGTAATCTTATTTAGAGAATTAAGTGATGTGTTCATTTATGCTTTCTCTCTGATTCTTCCTTCTCTGTAATCTTTATAAACCTTCATAGTTTTGAGCCAGCTTTTTGACTGTGTATCTTTGATCATTCAAGGATTTCTTCCCCAGTGTGCTGGGTTGCTTGTATGTGCTACATATTTTGCCCAAGGAGAGGCAAAGACCAAACAGAAAGCTCTGTTGGAAGATAGAGCTGTGTGTGCCAGCTGTGTGTGCTTATTCTTCCCCATCAATAAACTAGTAAAATGTCCTCCGGTCCAGCAGGAGAGAGTATCCGATAGCTATCATAGTATTTTCTTGGCACGTTTCTTCAAATGGGGTATGTAGAGAGATATTGTAGCACCTCTGAGACTAAATGAAAGAAAGAAATTGACATGAAAGCACATGCTGCCAATTTCTTTTTTTCAGTTAGTCTCAAAGGTGCTACAATATCTCTCTACATGCTGATTCTACAGACTAACATGGCTATATCTTTGAATTCTTCAGAGCGGGTTTGCCATTGTCATACTCTGAGACTGAGAGAGTATGGGGGTTGCAGACTGCCAGAAATAGTGCAGATTGAGCCCACTTTTAGGGTTAGGGTTAGTGCTAGGGAATCATGGGAATTGTTTTTTTTTTCCTGAGACATTGAGCCTTCTCTGTCAGAGAGCTCTGGTGCCACAATAAAATACAGTTCCCATGATTCCCTAACCCTAACCCTAAAAGTGGACTCAATTTGCACTATTTCTGGCAGTCTGCAACCCCCCTATGATTTGATTCAAGGTCACCCAGTGGGTTTTTATGTTCAAGTGGAGAGTTGTAGTCCAACACTCAAACCACTACACCACACTGCCTCTCCCTATAGTTAGTACTGAAAGTAAAATTCAACTGCAAGTCTGGTTCACTTCCACATTTGCTAAGATAGAAATGGTACTATCTTAGCAAAAGAATGTCATCACTAATTTGCAATGATATTCTGGTTTAGGTTTCCAGTAGTATCAGTATTTTCAGAGACAGTCTGCTCCAGACAGTGACATGAGCACTTGAAGGGCATCATCCTATGGGGGCACTCCACTAGCATAAAATCATTGGTCAAGCGGTTGTGCTTTATCATTTTGCCTATCATTTTGCAGGTGCACATATACAGCCCTCTCTCACAACTTTGACTGTGGTAGGAGCGAACCAACAATGGGTGAGTTTAAAGCCATGGTGCCCATTATGCAAAGGGATCTTGTGGCATCATTGAGACTATGTGAAGCAATAAAAATAAGGAACTGAAAGCATGTAGCCCAGCAGCAAACAGACAGGAGACAAGTTCCATGTTTGCTACTGTGTGAAGCACACAGTAGAGGAGTGGTTTCTGGGTGTAGGAGTTAAGGAAGTGTTCTAGGTCAGCCATGAAGATGTTGGCATATTGTGGTGCCATGCATGTGCCCATGGCAGTTCTGTTGATATGAAGGTATATGTTACTACCAAAGGTAAAGTAGCTGTGTGTGAGAACAAAGCAGCAGACTTTGGTGGCAAGGTCTGCTGTAGTCCCATCTGGGATGATAGCTTGTATTCCATCCTTATGTGGGACATTGGTGTCCACAACTGTGGTGTCTAAGATGATGTTCCCCAGAAGGTTGTGGGTGGATTATAATTTCTGCAGAAGGCAGGCACATAGCTGGGAGTGCTGGTGGCATATGGACTAAGGATATTTTTCATATATCCAGAGGCCCCAACTATGAGTGGTGTTCCAATGATTGAGATGATGGGTCATCCAGTTAGTTTCAAAGGTATTACAAAATCCCTTTGCATACTAATATTCCAGACTAACATGGCTATGTCTCTGAACGGTGCCCATTGTAAGAACAGCAGAACAGCAGAGTATTCACAGGCATATGAGAGTGTATCATAAAATTTTAATTATCACCTTTAAAAAAATTGCCAGAAAATTTGTTTTGATTTATAGTTGCTAATTGTTCTCTATGTAGTCACCATCTAGATTTACACATTTTCACCAGCATTTCTTGACCCTCCGAATACTATTATTGTAGAAGTCTGCAGATTGCACCTTACAAAGATTGTACACTTTAGTCACTTCTGGCACAACTGTCACAAAAATAAAGGACACAATGAGCTGATTTTCTCAACATCATGCACTTAGGGACCAATTTCATCAATATACCATAATATTTCATCAATATACCATAATAACATCAAGGTGATCATTATTTCATCAATATATCATAATAACTTTATGATACCCCCTCATGAGGCGCAATCAGCAGATTTCTACAATAGTAGAATGTCCATCCAATGTCATCTGGGAGAGAGACACCAGGCCTAGCACCATCGGGCCTAGACTATCTTTTAAAACTTACCTTTTAAGGGGCGGGTGGGTTGTACAGTTAATCTGTTTACATTGTATTAACCTATCTTTATGTAAATTTAATGTTGTAAGCCGCCCCGATTACTCTGCAGAGGGGTGGGATATAAATTATTATTATTATTATTATTATTATTATTATTATTATTATTATTAGGTATTGGGAGGGTCAAGAAACGCTGCGGAAAATGTGTAATCTGGATGGTGACTACATAGAGGTAAGTTAACAACTACAAATCAAAACAAACTTTCTGTCAATTTTTTAAAGGTGTTCATTAAAACTTTACGATATCTCCTCGTACACCAAATCTGTACAAATTTATTCCTTCTGGCTCCATAATAACACGGATGATACAGCAAGAACCTTCATAGTTTTGCAACACATGTATTCTGCATACCGTAGCACTGCAGGCAACACTGAATAAAATAATGGAGCCATTATTTTATTTTATCCTTGATTTTCTTTTCTTTTCTTTTCTTTTCCTTTTTTTTTTAAGCCACTACTGCTACAAGACCAATTCCAAGGGAACATGTTGCTCAGGGAGCTGGGATAAGTCAGCAACTGAGTTTGAGGACCCCCAAAGGGTGATTATAAAACTATGAAACTAAATGTTTTCACCCTTTAAAAGAAATACAAACTACCCAATCTCTTTTTCTGCATCAAACCTGCTTTCTGAAGCCTGTTATTTTTTTTCCAGAATCTTGTTTTAGAAACAACTGGGAAGGGCAAAACTAGATGTGAATTAATTAGATGGCTTATGTAAATATGATAAATTTGTACTTTAAAATACACACACACACATACAAATGTAGCAGCTTCAAGGGAGCTTGACCAGCATCAGGATCACAGGGCACAAGGAGAGAGAGTTTAACCCTTTCCTTTCAGATGAAAATCTCACCTCCCCAAAGCTGCTGTTTGCACTGGCAAGTTTCCACTGTTGACCTTACTTTGTTGTTTGGTCACTGGTTTTACAGGTATACAGTTTTTTCTAAATATAAAGTATTCATTTACCATGGTGGTGTTATTGATAGGCTTCTGCCTGATAATTTAGAAATGCATGTAGATCCACCACTTCACGTGGTTAACCCCGGCACACCCAGAGGATCAGTCCTACCATTAGACAGAGGGAAGCAGCTACCATAGGCAAGACATTTTAGGTAAAAGGCTAGCAAGTTCCCAGTTACCTGGTTTGTTATTGCTTCATGCTTCCTGCCAGGGAAAGGGAGAGGTATATTTTTGCAAGACTTTCTACCTTAATATGCTAAAACTATTTGGGTAGGTTTAGGTACTATTTACCTAAACAGGAGGTAGGGAGATTTGCTGTACTGCCTCAGGAAAAAACAACAACAAAAACTTAGGTCAGCCATCAGAATCCATGTACATGTGGTTGCAATCCTCACCGGGGCAAAAAATTAAACCTTCCTCCCCAATATGGATTGTGTTCCATTAGGGTCAGCAGAGGCTGCTATGGCTGCTATTTATCTTTTTTTTAAAAAATCCCTATCTTACTAATTGTATGAATAATCTTTTGTTCGGCTTGGTCCTATGACGTAGGGACAGTTTGACAGAATGAGGTCTGGTAAAGGTGATAGTACTCAGTTTGTATATTTTGGGGCTGACTCTTGCTCCTGGAAATGGACTTACAGCCCACCCCCCAAGCTGCAAGCTCCCTGTTACTCTGCAGTGGCTTGCCATCATCTGTGGCTGATGCAGACTGTAGTCTGTAAATCGCTGTCTCTGAAAATGTTGCCAGGTATACATCAGAAGGATTCATACTAGATTAAAGAAGGAGTCACGTGGTTGGCAGCAAAGAAATAAACCTGGGTTGACTGACGTAGAATACTGTCAGCTTCACTTTGGTTCACTGCAGCTGACAAGAGGGTTAGTGGATTTACAAGATCTATCCTCTTTAGGAGAGTTAATGCAGTTCCTTATTTGGAATGATGGAAACATTTTAAATAGTTGTAGGCCAAAGTTTCATGGATCAATTAAAATGATGTCAGATTGGCCAGCAATGTTGATTACCACTCCTACCTCAAAGACCAAACCCCGACTCTCAGCAAATTGGCAATACAAAGCAGAATATTATCCTAGGAGCCTTTACAGACTGCTAGAAATAATCCATCTTGAGACTACTTTAACTGTCATGGCTCAATGTTAGGGAATCATGGGAACTGTAGTTTATTGTGGCACCAGAGCTCTCTGACAGAGAAGGCTCAATGTCTCAGAAAAAACTACAGTTCCCATGATTCCCTAGCACTGAGCCAGGGCAGTTAAAGTGGACTCAAGCTGCATTATTTCTGGCAGTCTGTAAAGGCCCCTAGTTGACTAGTGTGTGTGTGTGTGTGTGTGTGTGTGTGTGTGTGTAAAAGATAAGACCAATTGATGGAACTTGTGTGAGTCACCAAGGAGCTGTGCAAGCTTGCCCCACCCCTGCCACCCAGTTAAAAAACAAAACATCATCTTCTGCCATTTACACACCAAATGGCCATAATCCAAATATAGGGAGGAGGATTGTGGCCACTTGATGTGTTAGTGGCAATAGATGTTTTTCCACATCTCATATATAATTGTATGAGCTACTAAATGAGCCAGTTGCCACTTTCATGGAGGAGCTCTGCAGGTATGCTCTGGTACTGCGTACAGCCCTTTCAATGTTCAGAGAACATGGTTATGGCTGCAGGGTACATCTGTGATAGAAGTAAGGGACTGGTTCACCTGGTCTTACAATCTCAGCAGGTTAGCAGTCATCTCCACACCCCTTTTGTGTTGTCCCACCATTGTTCTAACATGATGTGCAACTAGAATTCCTTAACCTAATTTAACAGTTCCCAAACTAGGAGGCAGTGATTTATTTATTTGTTTACTGTTCCCCACTAGCCCTAGGATTCAAGACAGCTTACAAAAATTAGATACAGATAAAAGTCCAAGAAATATACACCAGTTGAAAAACTGTTAATTTTATAGCAATTTAAAATCTGTTTCTATTAAAAAGCAACAATATTATACATTCTTAAATGCTCTATGCCATAGACAATCTGTTCTGAAAGGACTATTGAAAAAGAAAAGTCTTCATTTTGCATTGGAAGGTTGCCATGGAGGAGGCCTGTTGTAGCCTCTTTAGGAATTGAGTTCTCCCGTAACCTGGGTTCAGCTTTTGAGAAAGCTGTCTCTGGTGATCTCTATGAGGCTAGTGGGGACAGAGAAGAGTCTCTTCTGAAATGACAAAACCCAAGCAGGCTATATTTATTTATTCTTTAAATAAGCTGGATGTGAGCCACATAAAACTTTATAGACCATAACCATCACTTAGGATTATGCCCAGTTGTCAGAAACAATAAGATTCTGTACAGAGGTATCAATAGTTCCTTGCTGAGAGTAGAAATGCAAGAAACTCTTCCCTGAAAGATGCCAAGTCTACCATTACTGGTCTTGTACATTCATTCACAATGGCAAACTGGCTTAGATGAATCTTGCATGAATTGAAGGGTTCCTCAGAACAAACCTCTGAATCTTCTTCAAAATGTAGATATTCCGTGGCAGGCTGTTCTGATAACTTTATTAGAAAACTTTGTAGAAAGGGTTTACTGAGTGCAGGAAACTTCGAAACCAGGGAAAATACTTTTGTAGTTATCAAAATGTTTTGGCGATTGATCCCCTTCCTGAGCACTTTAGATAAAGCGTATTTATTTTGATTATGGAAATGCAATGCTATCATATAGCTTTCATCAAAGAAGGGAAAATGAATGTGTGTTAGATTTGTGGTAGCATGTCTTTCTCCTGCGTACTCATTAAAATGCCAGCACCACCACTGGATACATATGGAGCTAGATTGAAAGGTCATGTAATAAGAGTTCCATTCATGGAAATACAGGCATCTCTCCTGATTCATCGGGGATCCATTCTGGAACCCCTTGTGAATCTGGAAGAACACAAATATTGAAGTCTCCTTTGGTTACAATGGGGGTGCTCCCACGCACAGTGCTGTGTGTATGTGTGCCTTGGGCACACGTGTCATTTTGTCCCTCCCCGCTTGCCATCCTCAAATGAGTGAGATCATGGACTCTAAGTCTGCAAACAGGGAGTTATGCCTGTAGAGCTCCCAGTGCTCCCTGCAGCCCCTACAAGGTCTGCTCCAAATAGTGCCATTTTGGGAAAGGGCTTCCAAGGAGGAAAATGGGCAAAAATGCCTCCCTGTCTTCCATTTGTGCAAATTACTGATGGATTCAATGCCACACTATACATGGAAGGACTCCTGTACCAGTGTAGCCATCCCACTGGCTTCATTTGGACTGAATGGTAAACTGTGGTTTATCATTACAAAAGTAATAGTAGATTCCTTCTGGGTTTTCACATTCCTTTTTCATTCTGTTCCTCCAGTTCAGTTAGGAAGAGGAATTCAGAAGCCTTCAATTCCATTTTGGGTTAACCACAGCTTGTCATGACATCTGAGCCCAGATTAATTGTGGTTACCCTTAATTTTGATAAGCAGAAAGTATCCCACTCCCAACTATGTGTGATGAACCTGGCTTGTTTCCACTAAACATAATTTAGTTGTTAAGATTAGCAATAATTGTAGGGTTTGAATACAACATTAATTGGCCTCCTCATGGCCATGTCAAAGGAAAGGGAGGAGGAGAAAACAAACAAGCATTAGATGCAATCACATAAGAATAAACTGTTGTTTTATATGCTCTTTATTCCAGTTAGGTTGATTTCTGACATGATAGGAATACTAATATTAAATAATAATTTAATATTTTAATATTAATATTAATAATTTAATATTATAAAATTGCATTATCAGCAAATGTAAGAGATCTGATAAATTTTTACTAAATGTAGTTTCCCATTTTAAAGAAAATCCTTTCAAATGTTAATACATTAAAACTTAACATTTTATTTTACATAAATAAGACTTTATATATATCTTTCCCACTAACTTTGTCATTGTATTAAATTGTGATAACTGCTTCTTGATGTGATAGTTATGATTATAATTGTTGCCTATCAGTGGTATTATAATGGTATTTTTAAAAAATTAGCTTGTGAAAAACAGCATAGACAACAGCAGAGAAACGTTAAGAGAAATAGTACTATACAGGAGTGGGAAGCTATGAAAATATGTTAGAGTCTGTCATCAACCCCAGGCAGCATAGCCAATGGCCCAGGATGAGTCATCAGGCAATATCAAGAAGTTCTTCTTTCCTGATATAAAATATATTCCCTTGAGCCAAAACCTTTCAAGACTTTAAGCAAACATTTGATTTTCTAAAAAAAAAATTCTTAGGATGGGGGTAGAGAGCACTTGTGATCCTACAGATGTTGCTGGACTGCATCTCCCACCAGCCCTAGCTAGCATAGTTGATGGTGAGGAATGATGGGGATTAGACTCCAACAGTATCAGGAGGATCAAGCATCACTCATCCCTGCAAGTCTGAAAGCACTGTAATTTCTGTCCAGTTGTCCAAAAATGATCCATTACAAAGAACCTTAGGTGCAGATATTGTAAAATAAGGAGCCATTAATTTTATCAAGATACTATATCTAGATAAAAAGGGCAAGTAGACAGTGTTTTCTCCATTTCTCATGTAGGGATATTTTAGGATTCTTCCACCTAGAGACTGAACTGAAATATTCTACAAGGAGTTGTGCAACTGCAACTGAATTATGTGGTTACATCTCCCCTCACAGATTATTATAGAGCTAAAAAATTTCATATATATTATTGTCCTGGATCTTGTGGTTGCTCATCTCAGAATATGGAATGTTTTGACAGTTTGTCTCTACATACAGTGCATCTAAACTATGCCTTCTAAACAAGCCTTTTCTGGTACAGAATCACTACCATTCTCTTTCTGGATGCAACACACAGTATTTGTTAGCAACCACAAAGCCCTATAAAACTTGGATTCAGCGTAACTGATGGATTCAGGCTAATTGCATCTTCACATATAATCTTGCCTAATTTTTAAGTTCTTACAGAGATGTTTACCTTCCAGTCCTTTAACCCGCATGGAAAGGTTCAGTCAAGGATAGAAAAGAATTGAATTGTTGAAGCCTCAGCCATGTGTTTGGGAGGTCCCTCTACAATTTCTTCTCTTTGTTTCAGAAAAAGTGGCTAGTCTCCAGGTGGCCTGTTCACAGAACTCCTGCATGTACAGAAGCAGCAGTGGTAACTCCAGGAACAGGTCTTTCTCTTTCCCTGTGCTGCTCAGGATGGGAAAGGGAAATGGCAAGGTACCTGGCATTTGAAAAGCTAGCTTGGACTGATTTGGTTCCACTCCTGCTGTTTGCATGCTACAAAATCCCATGCTCACCCATGGGTTTCAGAGAAACACTGGGATTTTCCCTGATTTGCCAGCCCAGGGGCAAAGCTGAGTTTATGGGAAACTCTTATAGTATTCTTCCAGAAGTCACCATGTGTCATGTGAACAGGCAGCACCACCCTCAGGGTGAGGATGGGGTTTTTCACCTGTGCAGACAACCCCTATGTTATTAATCAGTTGAATGAACAACAACATCAAATAATCAAATTTACATTACAATTTTACATTTACATGACATTTCAAATGACTTGGTTCTTTACCAATTTTTTTGTTATTTTAGAGTTCTATAAAAAGAGAGAGGCTTTTTTAGTATTTCAAATCTAGACCAAAAGAAGGAAGCCACTTTCTCAACAATAATTCTCAAGAATAATGAGTTCAGATAAAAGGCTTTGGAAATCAACATCTCGGTAGCTGATCTTCCCTTACCCCATTTCTAAAAATAATGAAGGATCCATATTACAGGAACTATAAACTTCTTTACAGTTATAAAATATGTGGAACATATTGTAGAAATACTTGAAATACACATGATGTAAAGGCCAAAAACAAAAACCTGAGATATATTAAAAGTATAATTTCAGACAATGTTTTCCTTCATTTTACAAAATGCTTTTTGTCTCAAATCTCAAATCACTGAAATTCAAATCTACAAGTACATTTTTGGTTTAGTTGAGGTAAATTTTCACTGAGATGTATTTGATTCTGAAATGGACATGAGTAAAGAGTGTTGGACTGAGGCTTGGGAGATTTTGGTTCAAGTCTCTAACAAAGGTATGTAACTCACTGTGTGACCTTGTGCCACTCACTATTTCTCTGTTTGATCTATCTTAGAGGGTTGTTATGGGAATCAGACAAATCATGCATGTTATATTGAGTTCACTGGAAAAATGTGCAGTAAAAATATAAAGAATAAATATTTAAGTAAATAAGTACTGTACTTTTCTCCAAATAATTTTTTTTTCTCCACAAAGCAATTTAGGGAAGATTTCAGTGCAGTAATATTGTAACAATCCACACAGACATAATCAAATCTAGTGCTAATTAAAATATAACAAAAATATGGAAAACAAAACAATGGCCAACAGACTGGAAATGATCAATATACATTCCCATCCACACAAAAAGAGGCACAAAAGACTATAAGAACATATAGTTGGTCTTATATGGAATGTAAATGTAAATGTGAAAAATGTCACATGCAAGCAAAATTATGGTCAAAATTCTGCAACATAGACTCCAATAATATATGGAAAGAGAAATCCCAGAGCTGTAAGCAAAGTTCAGGAAAGAAAGAGTCACTAAGGACCATGTTGAAAACATACAAAGGTACCTGTCTAAATACCTTAAAGGCACCGGATTCTGTCTGATCTTGGAAGCTAAGCACAATCAGCCCTGGTTAGTACTGGATGGGAAGCTGCCAACAAATACCAGGTGCAGTAGGCTATATTTCAGAGAAAGGAACTGGTAAAAACACCTCTGAGTATTCGTTGCTAAAGAAAACTCTATGAAAATTTCATGAGGTCACTATAAGTCAACAGAAGACTTGAAAGCACATATACATATGCAATGTACTATTGGATGACATTGAAGTCCAGAAAATAAATAAATCGCTTATTATTAAAAAGCAAGATACCCTTTGGCTGGATCCAGATTTAGCACATCACACTAATAATTAGAGGACATTACATAGGAAGTTATCACACGGAGGCTTATCATTCTTAAAACATGGTTAGATCACCCCTAAAGCATCCCTAAAGCGCGAGGGTGTGGTCAATGGCCACGCTTGTCTCTCATGATGAAATCATTATGGAGGCATCCTGTCATTAAAGCATTCACAGTTCCTGTTATGCAGAGAAATGACGGCTCCACAAACGCTTTAATGATGGGATGCCCCCATGACAATTTCATCATGGGAGACAAGCGTGACCATTGACACACCCTCGTGCTTCAGGGACACTTTAGGGGTGATCTAACCATGTTTTAAGAATGATAAGCCTCCATGTGATAATCTCCATAGACACTTATTCATTACAAGCAGCAAAGTAAAACAAGGGAGGATTATTAGCTGCAGACATGTGAAGCTCCCAATAGAATTCAGTGAATGAGAGTGATAGCATAATAAAAGCCTCATCTGGAATCACTAATAGTTTTATTTAGAACATATCCTTTGTAATAAATGGGTCCTATGTTAGTCATTATTAAATAAAATACCATTGATTTTGATGGGTCTGCTCTAAGTATGACTAACTGGGGATGTAAGCTATAAACATGTTAATAATAGAAAATATTAAGTTTTAAAAGTACTAAGGACTGTAGAAGCATGAACATATTTTAAAATTATAACAATAGTCAGATGTTTATCTCTGTCTGTCTCTGTATATGCCTTGCTATAACTTTTGTAATCCTTATGCCTTTTAAATTATCTTTTAATACTTTGGTCCATTTTTCCTTGATGTTTTAACTTTGTATTTCCTTGTGATCTTGTTCTTGTGTCTCTCCTAAGGTCTGAGCATATTTCATATTAACCCCACACTGCATTAGGGAATACACTGCCATAACATTATAGGACAGATACCAAATACTTTGGAGAATTTGGAAAAAAAACACACAAGAAAAATAGAGGGGGAAAAAGAACACTGGGTAAGAAACTTTGGAATAGGTACTTTTAAAATTTTGGAAATGTCTTTATATGAATACCCTCTTGAGTATGTACAGGGTGTTAATTCATGGGAGACCATCTAATAGGTTATCAAAATGTCTAAAATTCTCCTTTTTATTAAACATAAATATTAAATCATTAAAACACTAAAATAATTGCTTATAACACAAATTTATCAATTTGGAAAGAACATAGCAAATTATGAAATTTCTTTGAAAGTAGTACCAAATTCCATCTGGTTTATTTAATCTACTTTTAATTTCTCATTTTACCCAGCTGAATTTCTGAATAATTTATTAGATCTCCATTATAATGATCATGTTAGTTTCTACCATTTATGTTTCTTCTTTCTTTATTCTCATCTACCTCTAGTTTCTTCTTTCAACTACATACTATATTTTTTCAACTGATGTTTTGTAAATTTGAATATATCTTTTTTCTAGCAGTTTCTAACTTCAATCTTTTTTAAAGATTTGTTTTTCAGATTTTAAAAAATTGTTTTGAAAATCCCCCCCCCCCCAAAACTTTCAGTTAATTTCAACACCCAGTCTTCAAATGTAGGCAAATTCTCAGTTTTCCATTTTTGTGCATATTGACTCATCACAGCTGTCACCATATATAGGATCACTCTCCAGCTTTTATTTTCAAAATCTTTTTCCAGGCTGAATGTTATATTCAATACTAAAAGTTCTGGACTCAAGGGAAAATCTTTCCCTAGAATCTTAATCATATGCTTATGTATCAAAATATCTAAAATGCCTTTAATTGTCTCCAGGCAATTATACAGTGGGCCCTTGATAGCTGAGTGGGTTTGATTCCAAAATCTGTGGATGCTCAAGTATGATTATATACAGTGGCATAGTAAAATGGTCTCCCTTATATAAAACAATAAAGGTAAGATTTGCTTTTTGGAATTTAGTTTTCTGAATATTTTTGAACCATGGTTGGTCGAATCCATGGATAATAATCTGTGGATACAGAAGGCTGACTGTAGAAATGGAAGAGGTACATTTGCCAATATTTGGTGATAATACCTCTAGTAATATGATACTGGACCATAATTGTCAAGACTGGACTGAATCTAGAGTTGACTCCAGTGACTATATTGTTAGGAAATATTTCAAATAAAACACTAAAAATGGTGAGAACAATGAGATCCTATATGTTGATCACTACATATGTGATGCTTTGGTTTATTAATCAGCAGAGAGCTACTGCATAGCAAAGGTCTCTCAGAATGGTTTACATATTGATAATTTGACAATTCCCTGCCCTCAGGCTTACAATCTAACACACAAAGAGAAGGGAATGGCAGTGGGAAAAGTGATCAAGACCAGCAGATACTGCTGGTTCCTCTGTTCCTCCAGGACCAGGATGGTGGCAGTTGGGATGTAGGGAAAGCCTTTCAACTGCTTCAGAGCCTAGGCATTAGTTGTGCTTGCTTCTTCTGCTTTCCCTCCAAGACCAGGGTAGTAGCAGTTAAAATGGATGGAGGGCCTTTCATCTGCCTCTGGGACTGGCCGTGGTGGACCTTCTTCCTTCCCTACCTCCAAAGCCAGAGTGGTAGCAGTTAAGATGAAGGGAAATGAAAAATGAAAGAGCCTTTAGCAATGTATGATGGTCAGGGTAAAGAAAGGGATTTTTGCTATAAAAATAGGAATGTTATGAACAGTCTCTAATCTGTGACATATTGGATAAGGCAAATGGAGTGAAGGCTGAGAACAGGGGACTTCTGTAATCTCCCCCTCCCCCCGACTTGCTCCATTCACTTCCTGCAACCTCTTTCTGTGTAAACCTTACAGGAGAAGGTGTGAAGAGGAAGTAGTAGCCCAACCAAGCTGATTCTTCTTTATGCATTTTGTGATTTGTTTCTTGCATGGTACGTATTCTCTGTGCGGGGACACAGAGATCATAATGGATGCTGAGAGTCTTCATTTACTTATTTGGTAATATTTCAAAGAGATTTACAAAGAGATGACAGTTTGTTTTTCAGACAATCTGTCTAGCATCCTGTTGGGAAGTTACACTATTTTAAACCAACTTACGATCACATAATGTTGAAATATGCCATTGCACAATGTTGGCAGTCTATGGAGGGGATCAGAGATGTAGTTACAACATTGGAAGCACTGCACAAGTGAAACCAGTACCATGGCCTTTACACAACATGTCCCGATACACAAGGTATCCCATGGAAGACACTATTGCACTATGAGATATCTTATACAATGCCCCATTGTTCACTGTCACAGTTCATTTTCACTGTTGTGTATCATGTTAGTGAAATTGCTCTGTAATTGTAAAGTTACAGCTTGTAGCCATTGAAGTGGGAGCTAGGACACAATTTATTTATTTGATATCCAGTATGAATACTTCCTCCCAGTATGGGACCTAAGGTGGTTTACAACATAAGTGCAAATAAAATAGCAAAAACAATATACAATACAAATTTTTAAAAAATCATTCAGCAACCTATCCAATTAAAACAATTAAAAATACATTTAACTCATGTTAACACTTGTCACAAAATACAGCACACCCACTGAACACCCTTCTACCCGAACAATAAAAAAATGAAGGCCTATTTAAATAGGAGGCACTTTACGTACTGGCAAAAAGTACGCATAAACAGTGTCAACTGAGTCACCTTTGAGGATGAGTTCCATAGCCTACCAGCAGCTACTGAGAAGGCTTTCCTGTGTCCTCTCCAAACAAACCTGGGATGGTGATGGGAAAGAGACAAAGCCCTCTTCTGAAGATTGGAAGATTTAGACCAGCTCATATGGGGAGATACCATTTTTCAGATAATCTAGACCAGGGGTCAGCAACTTTTTTTTGCCGTGGGCTGGGAGGGGGGAGGGAAATGGTGCTGGGGTCCAGCCTGTGCATGCGCGCATGTGCATAATGCCTACTGTCGTGCACGTGTGGGGGCACTATTTTGGAACTTCCAATAGCTCCGGCGCTGTGCGCATTCGCATGGCACTGGCACCGTTGGGCGTTCTGAAATGGCGCTCTACGTCACGTGCATGACACCGGCGTCATGCGCACAACGCCAGCGCCGTTAGGCATTCCAAAATGGTGCCCGCCATCATGTCCACGCGCGCGGCAGCAGGACCGGCCATGGGCCAGTCCCAAGGCCTCGGTGGGCCAGACCCAGCCCGCGGGCCATAGGTTGCCAACCACTGATCTAGACCTAAGATGTATAGGATATTGTAAGTCATAACCAGCACTTTGAATTGTGTTCATAACTGGATTGGCAGCCCATGAAGCTATTTCAACAGGAGAATTATATACTTCATATAATCATCTTTGGTCAGAAGTACTTTAGACCAGCTGCAGCATTTTGGACCTGCTGAAGTTTCTGATCAGTTTCCAAGGGCAGCCCTGTGTAGAGTGTGTTACAGTAATCCAAACAGGATGAAATCAAGGCATGAGTAACCAGATCTGACACCTTCAAGAATGGGCACATTCATCTGAATTGTGCAAATGCACTCTACTGCTGAAACCTGGACTTCCAGACTCAGGGTTGAGTCCAGGATGCTCCCAAGTTACAAACCTGAGTGTAACCCATCCAGCACAAGCTGAATCCCTATTTCCATATCAGACTTCCAACTGACCAAAAGCCTCTTCCATCTAATTCCCAGTAACCTGCTTTTGGTGCTAAACTAATGTCTGTTGTGTTTTCTGTTTTCTGAAGAGAAAATGAAAAACACTGATTCTGTAAAGAAAATGTGTTTTATGCACAAATATCAACTAAAGTGAGGATAGTAATTGAGAACTGTGCAGAAAATTTCATGTTCTCATGAAATAGGAAGAATCCTATAGGAATTCTTCATTATCATCAGCAAAAATCATGCTTATGAAGATTTACATCTCTTCTTAGGAGTAAATTTGGGTGGGGTTATGTGATTTTGTTGGGCACAATATGATGGCTTATGAACAAAGTTAGGTACAACCCATTAGTGGCTCATGGTCCAATGGGGAGGTAAGGCTCCTCACCCCATCATGTGAGATAAATCCCCCCACACTAGCTAGACCACAAGCTACTGTATATACCGTATTTTCTGGCGTATAAGACGGTTTTTTAACCCTGGGAAAGGGTCTCAAAAGATGGGGGGCTGTCTTATACGCCGGGTAGAAGAA
Organism: Phrynosoma platyrhinos; assembly: GCA_020142125.1. Lineage (NCBI taxonomy): Eukaryota > Metazoa > Chordata > Lepidosauria > Squamata > Phrynosomatidae > Phrynosoma > Phrynosoma platyrhinos. The sequence continues at coordinate 144,553,155 of CM034706.1, forward strand.
GGGGAGGATGGGAACGGAGGAGGGAGAAAAAGAACCCAGGAAGATCTGAAGGCAAATGCAGGGTGGGGGGGAGAGAAAAAA
>CM034706.1:144555295-144568641 GCA_020142125.1 Phrynosoma platyrhinos
GAGCAAAAAAGAAAGGGAGAATCCTAAAACAAATCAAACAACTACAACCAAATTTCTTATTTCTTCAAGACACACAATGTAAAGGTTCTGATCCCTTCCTCTCCCAAAAATTGTTTGGAAACCAATATGTAGTGGGGGACATGGAAAAAGCCAATGGGGTAGCTATTCTTAACAAATCATGTCCTTTCATGGTAAACAATGAATTTAGAGATAATGCTGGGTGCTACCTAATACTGATGGAGGAAAAGTTTGGCCAACCCTACACTCTAGGCACCTCCTATTCACCCAATACAGGTCAGCAACAATTTATGTCAGCTTTTTTACATCATCGTACTAAAGTGGCTGTTGGTTGCATAGTGTTGGGAGGTGATTCTAATGAATTTTTGCACTCTTATCTTGATAAATCAAAACTTTCTAAACATACAGGTCCAACCCCATTGATGCAGATAATTAAAGATGCAGGAATACTTGACCCTTGGAGATCTCTACACCCCATAGAGAAATACTTCACCTTCTACTCAGCAGTCCATAAGACATATTCCAGAACAGATCTCTTTTTTTTATCTTCAAATCCCTATTAGGCAAAATTTAAATTTCACAATTAATCCAATCTTATATTTAGACCATTCACTAATAATACTAGACTGGGCTCCATAAGGACTTTTCCAAAATTCAAAGTCTTGGCAGTTTAGCCCAGCACTCCTAATGCATGACCCTTTTAAAAAGACCATAGAAAAAGCAATAGTAACTTTTTATCTAGAAAATAGATCTGAAAGCACCTCTGAAGCACTAATATGGGACACATTGAAAGCGGTGCTCAGGGGTCTGTTTATACAGGAAGGCTCTAAACAAAAGGAAATTAAAGAAAAGAAATGCCAGGAACTGATTAAAGAAATCGAACTCTTGTCAGAGTCCCACAAGAAGTCCCAAAACTCAGACATATTAAAAACTTTATTAGAAAAAAAACTCAAATTGAAGAATTAGGCCTACACTCAGTTCAAACTAAGTTGCAATATATGAAAGCCTACTTCTTTGAAAACAATAATAGGAACTCTAAATTACTAGCCATATTAGCAAAACAGAAAGCAGAAAAAAGAACTGTTGCAGCTATCACCTCCCCAAATGCAATATCAAAACCTCTCAAGTTGACATAGTAGAGGAATACTGAGAGTTCTACTCCGAACTCTATGCTGAAGAATTGCCCCCCTCCGATAAACTTAATTCCTCAATTCTCTCATAATGTTGAAAATCAAGGAACTCCACACTGCTCAACTCAACCAACCCATCTCATTAGAAGATATCAAACAGGCAATCCAAAACCTCAAACCAGGAAAATATCCTGGATTAGATGGATTTGTGGGAGAATTTTACAAGTTATGTTATAATAAAATTGCCCCACACCTGCAAGATCTAGTCAATGAGATAATGTCACAAGGTCTACATCCCCAATCTTGGCACACTTCCAGCATTGTCCCCATCCCCAAAACAAGTGACTGTCAACCTCCCAACTCAGTATTTAGATTGATAGCATTAATAAATCAGGATGTGAAACTACTGACCTCAATTCTAGTGATTAGAATTAATAGCTTCATCACCGAGTATATCTCTATTGACCAAACTGGCTTTATGCCAAATAGAAAACTATTGGATACCATTAGATGAGTCCTAAATGTCATTCATCATTCCTTAAAATCTAAAATCCCAATTGTTCTTATGTCCCTAGATGTCCTGAAAGCTTTTGACAGAGTGAACTGGCAATACTTATTTGGAGTACTGAAAAAGATGAACTTTGTAAATAAATTTATTAGTATGCTAGAATACCTATACACAAACTCAGAGGCCTTAGTGACAGTCAATAGAGTAAACTCCTCTACCTTTAGGTTCCAAAGGGGAAGTAAACAAGGATATCCTTTATCCCCACTGTTATTTGCTATTGCAATAGCACCCTTAGTCACCTTAATCAGAGAAAATGAAAACATAAGGGGACCCAAAATAGGAGAAACATTTCATAAATTAAATCTCTTCGCAGATCATGGAATCATCTTCCTAAAACAACCCAGACAATCCTTTCCTACCTTATGCACCATATTAAACTCTTTTAATATCTTTGTAGGTTTCCAAATTAACCACTCAAAATCTACATTGCTCAGGAAGACCAACTAGATATTCAAAAAACTAATAATCTCCAGTTTAAACCCTCAGGATTTACTTACCTAGGAATTACCATTACAAAAGATTTCAATTAGATAATTCCCAGAAACTACAACAAAATAATCAAATGATTAATCTCTAAAACACTAGAATGGAAGAGATTGAAACTCTATACTCTAGGCAGAATAGTCCTCATTGAAATGTTTATTGTCCTTTGCCTATCTTTTCTATTTCAAACCACCCCACTTCAACCACCACAGACAAAACTCAAGCTTTGGCAAAATCTCATCAATACATTTGCTTTTAACCACAAAAAGGGGGGCTAGCAATGCCTGATCTTGAACTATATTTTACAACATTCCAATAGTCAAATTCCTCATTTAATTTTAAAAAATCAGAGCATGCACTGGGTTAACATGCAAATGAATGACCCACCATAAATCAATCTTGCTTTGTTCTTTAACAAACCCACTCCACAAGTAATTAAAAACATTAAAAACCAATTGCTACAAATGTCACTAAAGATATGGTCAAGATGGAAGCAAGTTCTAGCAGCAGATCCCTCTCCTATTTGCCCCTTCCTGATCCACAAATCTTTCTATTCAATCCATTCCATGGATGGAAACAACAAGATGTATATTTTGTCTGAGACCTCTTTTGTAACAGCAGACCTTTAGATTTAGAACCATTAAAGGCTAATTGCTTTCATCTCCATCAGATAATTGCTTTTTCACACAAATTAAAGGAAATAGGAGGACCACCTAGATCACCTTATTTGAGGCACAATGTGTTCTCCCCTCCCAAAGAACCAAAGGACTAATATCTTTAATCTACAACTGTTTGACCACTCTTACCAAAATGTCCGTGGCATAGAACTAACTTGGGAAATGGGTTTGAATCTTTCAATTCCCATTTTAAAATGGGCTACAGTTTGATCTTCCACCCCTTTTAAATCCAGATCAGCATTGATTAGAGAAAACACCTTGAAAATTATACATAGGTGGTATTTGACTCCAGTGAAGCTAGCCAGAATGGTTAAAAATGTTTCCTCCAAATGTTGGCATGGTTTTTAATGATAATGGCACATTTCTACACATGTGGCTAGACTGCCCCAAAATAAACACATTTTGGTAATTGCTACTTGAACAAATTTCATTGATTACCAACCAAGAAGTAAAGTTATGTCCAGAAATGTTTTTGTTATCAATATACGTGGACACAAACTCAAATTTGAAACATAAAAACCTCATATATTTCTTCATTACAGCAGCCCATATGGAAATTTCCAGATGCTGGAAAACAGGGAAGGTATCTCTTTAGATATGTGGTGGCAAAAGGTATGGGACCTATGATTACTCGAAAAACTGTCTTACGGAATGGCAAGTTACACAGGAAAACCAGAATTCAGAACTTTCATAGACAAATGTACCCACTCATTGACTTCGTAAACAAGACAGAAACAAGAGAAGACAACCTCCTTCTCATTTGAACATTTGATCCAACATTCTGGACCAGATTTACACAAAGACAGCACTGGGCTTTAAAATGATCTACTGAACAGAACACAAGAAGGAGACCGAAACACAGTTCAAAGTTGTGAGATGAATTGTTTTATTTTGCTTTATTGTTATGACATGTTTTGTACATAGTTGTTTACTGATAATAATAATAATTTAAACAGATTAAAAACATCAAAATTCAATATAAGTTATTCAAAGCCTCACAGAGGTTCTTGTGCTTGTATCCTGATAATAGATAATAAGAATTTGGAAAATAGATAACCAGGGTACATTGAAGGGAGACAATTGTTCCTTAAGTTGGAAACTTGTTTTAGGTTTCAGGCTACTGGTGACACATTCTGAAGTTTAAGCTGCGCTCCTATTCACTCATGGGAATTAATCCTATTGAGATCAAAGATGCCTCCATCTGAGCAGATACATAAAACTGGGCAATTAGTGTGTTTTTTCCCGAACGGTTAACAGACTATGGTTTTATTGATTCCCAGACTATCCAACTGAGTATCATCTAGTTGGCAACTGCACTATCATTTTAGAGCAGTGCAATTTTCAATCTAGTAGATAAATTTTAAGTCCTTAACAAATGGGCACCCAACACATTCCTTGCAGTAAAAGAGAGAGGGGGCAAACCATTGCAAAGAGGAAAGCTTACTTACTTTTCTACTTTCAGAAAATTTGCTTGCTTGTGCAGAAGTTTTTCTTGCATAACAGAGGGCAAGGTGGTGGTCACAAATGTATACACCAACTGCATGTCCCACTGCACACTGTTTTTTAGGGATCCACATCCCCTACACTAGCTTTTAAAGTTATAGGTAATGGGGGATATCTGGAGCACATTCTTCCCTGCTGAGTCAGGGTACAACATCATTCACAAAGCAGTAGGCTGAATCCAGTGTTCTTGCTTAACACATTTGTAGCTCCATACTAAGTGGACAACAGGAAGGTACCACTTGTTCTGAACCCTGTTTATCTGGAGCAACTGGACACACCACAACACTGATGTAACACTGATATGTCACTAGTAGAATAAATAAAAGGAAAGGAGCAAAGAAAAACAACATTTAAGAACTAGAATGACAACATAGAGGCCAGCAGACTTAATCCAAGCCTTATGTAATAATTCCATTTTGGTTTATTAGATACATCTTTACACAAGTGAGTTTTACATCCATCATTTCACTGAGGCAAACACAATAAAAAACAGTAAAACACATATTGCTCCAAGCTGCCAGGAAAATATTGATTTAAATAAATCCCTTCCTTATGAAACTACATAGCACTATATGGATTGATTGAAATTGCTGTAGAAATAAAGAAGCCAGAAAAAAAGAGAAAGTTACCTTGTGAGTGCAGGTTCTCAGCTTTCCAGGCGCGTCACTGTTTCCAGTGTAACCACCAATGTCCTTGATTGGGTAAAGCTCAAGTGAATGTGAGTCCTTGGTTGATGTACACTTGAGGATAGCTAGATCTGGGTAGAGATTTAGGCCTTCAGATGATGACCCTGACAGAAATAGCTCTGGACAGGTAAGAGGATTACCATAAAGGAATTAGTAAATTCTGTTAATTAGCCCAGGCTAATGCAATGCCAGGCTTCCCGGAGGTTTAAAGGATTTAATGCATAGATATTACTGGGGAAGAAGAAGGAAGAAGCCCCCAAACAAGTCATGATGTTTCAACATTGGGTAGCTAATGGCACTCTAAAATTTCCAATGAAGATAGATGGATAACTAGGAGAACATGAAGCACCAGCCACTACTATCCTTGAAAGCATGAATGGCCTAAAGTAGGATTAAGCATATATTACCAATTGTACGAACAGTTAGATGTTATCTGATAAGGTGTAGAGGTTGATTTTGAATATAGCATAAGCCTACAATGAATTTTTGAAATGTATGTTTGGGTGCTTAATTCAAAAAACATAGTAAAAATGTCATACCATACAGTTATTTTATGTTTTTTTTAATTCAATGTTTTAAAAATCAATTTAGTTGTCATTTGGCTTTGATTAAGTGCAGACACTGATGTTTCACTGCAATTTCTGCAAGGGTTTAGTGCCCTTGAATAGATTTTTGGGTTTATATCAGTGAATGAACGTGTTCTGAAAGTCTATTAGAATACTTTAACCCCTTTCTTACTCTTGCAGAATCATTTAATGCTAGAAATAGTACAAGTCGAGTCCACTTTAGCTGCCCTGGCTCAGTGCTAGGGAATCATGGGAATTGTATTTTTTTCTGAGACATTGAGCCTTCTCTGTCAGAGAGCTTTGGTGCCACAAATAAACTACAGTTTCCTTGATTCCCCAGCACTGAGCCAGGACAGTTAAAGTGGACTCAATTTGCACTATTTCTGGCAGTCTGCAAAGGACGAAAGTCAACCAAAATCCATTACCAAGGAAAATGCTCTAGTCTGCAAGATAAAAGTACCACAATCATATGCTCCAACAATTTTAAAGACAGAAACAAAGTTCAAATTACAAAAGTACCATGTGAGACCTAACATACACCCTTATGTTTATGAGAGCCCCATTAGCTATGGTTTTTCTCTGGCAGTCTGCAAAGGCCCGTAGTAACATGTTACAACATATAAATATAAAAAAACCTGTATGTGATGGGAGCAAATCTGAGATCATTTTTGGATTTAGAGTGCCCCGTTTCTATAAAACCAGCATACATTTTTAAAAAAAAGATTTTATGACCCTCAGTTTTACAGTCATGTGTAATATGTCCATCTTCCAAATATTCATCTATTAACATTTTTCAGAAGGCTATGTTGTTCAAAGAACTTTCATAACAACACCTTTTCAACCTTATAGGAAAAAAAAAGTTTCTGTATTGGACAAACTGGTGTTGTCTGTCCAATACAGACAATGTATTGAACATATTACACAGAATGGCAAAATTGGTATGAATATTGGATTTTCCCACTGGATCAGCCCAAGATACACAAAATATATGTGGTTTGTGCATTTGGCATTTAGTATATTTAGTAAAATACTATACACTTTACTAATGAACAACCCCTCCCTCCCAATAAAGACACAATTTTTCTTGAGAAGATTTATAAAGAAAATCTCATCTTCCTACAGCAAAATGACCCACCCACTTTTCCTCATGAACCATGTGAGAACAGATCAGATGAAAATTTACATCCCTAATGTAGTCAGTGAAGTATTTTAGTAGACTGGAGGGAGATCAAGTGCTTTTATTTTATAGGGTTGAGGTCAGAAAAAGATTCTTTGTTTTAAAATAATCCCATGATATGTCACTGCCTCAATGCTTGCTTAAAAACATGATTTAGAGCAAAATATGTCTTTCCTAACTTACAGTTCATCGCAATTTTACACTTTTCAATGGAATGTTGCCTTGATTTTGAACATTGTGTTGTTAAATGCTGTCAAGTTGACTTCAACTTATGATGACTTTCTATTTTCTTTTTATTTGTATTTGGTCATGTAGTTTGTTCCCCTGCTAGTTGTTTAGCATACCCATTCTTTGTTTAAATTTCCCGTTAAATTCTTGGATCTTGTAGAAGAGGTCCCTTGTTCTATCTTTTTTGTTGTCATCTTCTATTTCTCTGTATTGATTATTACAGGAGTTCTCCTTGTCCCTGTGTACAAGACTCTGAACAGTTGTATTTGGAGTTTTGACCATGTCACCTTTTATGGTTGCTTCTCATCTGCCCTTAAATGCTTGAAGAGTTTCATCTGTCATCCATTGTGGCATCTTTTTCTTTTTGGCTGCAGATAATATCTTTTTGCATTCCTCCCTGATAATGTCCCTGGTTTTAGTTCAAGGTTCTTCTGACTCCCAGTCAATTAGCCTTAATAGTGCAAATCTATTTTTCACATTATCTTTAAATTCTACTATGTTTGTGATAAACAAACTGTTGGCCTCACAAAATTCAGTCAGTCACTCTCCTGATTCATTTCTTGATTATAGACCAAAGTTTCCTACATTCTTTGATTCTGCTGTGTTTCCTACTTTTGCAATCACCTATGATCAACAAGAAGTTTGTTTTGGTATGGGATCCATTTCCTCCTGGACTCCAGCATAGAATCTGCCAATTTCATCTTCTTCTTCCTTTATAGTTGGAGCATAAACCTGGATAATGGTTAGACCGATGGGTTTTCCCTGAGGTTTTATTGATATTATTTGATCAGACTTTGCATTATATCATTTGACTGTTTTTGCCACATCTCTTCTCCCTATTAATGCCACCCCATTTCTTCTTAAATTTTCATTTACAAAGTAAAACACTGTGCAATTATCTGACTCAAAATGTCCCATTCCTTCCATTTTAGCTCACTCACCCCAAGTATTGCAATGTTTATATGTTCAATTTCTTTTTTTACTATGTCTAGTTTCCCTGCTTTTCGCATTCCACATTCCATGTTCCTATAATATGTGCTGTGCAGCTTCAGACTTTCTTTTCATCTCTGAGCATGTCAACAGCTGAAAATCCTTATGTCTTGAGTCCTGTTGCATCATTAGCCATAGCACAACTTTCAGTTGTCCTCTGCTCTACCCCAGAGGTGAGCAGAGTGGCATCCTACCTGAGAGTCTCACCTTCTGGCACTATCTCTTGTTTTATTTTGGATTGGGTTTTTGTGGTAAAAGATTTAAAAAGTGTTTAGTGTGCCTCCTTTTCTGCAGTAATAACAGGCATTAACTATGGTGCCACTGCCCTTGTCTCTGAGAGCTCTTCCACCAGTATCACCCTCCATTACTGTAGATGCTCAGTAGCTGTTTGGCACATTTAGTTTGGTTCTTCAGTAAAAGCCTATCTGACATGGGAGACCTTATCAGCAACACTGCTGCCATCAGCATAACCTCTTGCCTCACAGGAGCTTGCAAACCCACCACTGTGGAAAGTTAGTGCTATTGGTGGCTTGAACATTTTACCATTGATTGACAATTTCTCAGTAATCTAGTCTGTATATAGGATCTATATACATCAACTATAGTGGCGACTTCACTGCATTCTTCCTAGTGACCTGTTCTGCTGTTTTAAGATCTTATTAAATCAAGAAACATTTAAATGACAACGGTCATTAAGCAGACTCACTGAGATCAATGAAACTTAGGGCCTAAGCAGATGGCGTAAAGCGCTGTCTTCGAGGCCAGGAAGGGGGGGGGCAGCCTCACGCTGGGCGCCCCAATCCCTTCCCCAAAACGTCATCGGAGCGGCCAGCCCTCTGCACGGCCGGCACTCCAACAATGCACTTCTTCTGCAGTGTCTGCACACGCTGCAATGGAAGAGGCACCGAAGGTGCACCGGCCTTTTGCGGCACACCTTCAACATCTTGCGGAAGGAGCGCACTCCTTCCTGGAGCAAGGATGCTGCGCCGTGGGGCCGAGGAATGCGTATGCCTTGGCCCTGATCCGCAGCTTCCTGGGGCGGCCACGTGCCACCCCTCTGCTTCCCCCCTACATTAATTTAGTCATGGCTAGTTTATACACCATTTATTTCAAGTTGTCTGCACTAAATATCATTGCATCTGGACCCAACCCATTCTATAGATCAGTGGTAAGCAACTGATAGTCCTGCTGATATTGTTGGAATATAATTTCATTCAAACCTCACAAATGGCTAATCTGACTAGGATAATACAAGTTGGACCCCATGGTATCTGAAGGGCCACCAATTATCCATCCTGATATAAATTATGTAAGCAGCACTAGTAAACATCCAAAATTCTTTTGCTGTGGTTGTGAATGTATCTATTTTGGCATTGTCCTCTTCTGCCAAAGGAGTGTTATTCCTCTTTATAGAAAAAATGGGCTTTAATATTTGTTTTTAGGGGTAAACATCTGAATATGCTATAGTTTTATCTTCATGAAGATGTTTCACACAAAGTAATTGTTTAGAAGTTTAAAAGTGGTTTCTTGACCAATTCCTTGTAACAATTTTCCCTTTAGTCCATTACTTATCCCTTGTAGATATTGCAAACAAAGGGAAAACATTGACTGTGTGGACAAATATAGTTCTGCCTAGACTCCTTTTGCATACGTACGGTAGATATTATGGTGTCTTCTAGAGTGCCTGCCTCCTTGCTTGCCTGCCTGCAGGGGATGCTCTCAGCCTTTGAGAATCTGCATTCAAGTACACTTTAGGGTTGGGTGAGAATCTTTTTTCCGTTCATTGTTGATAAAAAATTACCCAAATCCACATGTTTCTGCGTATTTGGGCTTGACAGGATGTGAGATTAAAACAAGTTGAATATGGGAGGATAGATTAGTTAATCCAGGCCCAGGGGTTTGTGTATTTAACTCTTAATAGTCTTGATTTGAATTATTATGCATTTAGTCATTTAAATGTAAAAATGCAGTTGCCATCTCTTCCTCCCTCCCTCCCTCCCTTCCCTTTCCTCTGGCAGGATTCTTTTCTTTAACATGGAGACCTTCTCCATGATGAAAATACCTGCACCTATTGAATTTGGCTGGCACAAATAGGAGAAGGATTTTGTTTCTGTTTCAGTCCTGCTGTGCTTTGACAATAGTGGTAATTTCTTCTACATTGACTAGACCCCTTGAGAAGATTCCAGCACTGAGTGCCACAACTAACATTGTATACTAAATATGAGACAAGTATTGTAAGTGGCAGATTGTAATGGAACTAGTTATTATATTTCAGCAGAAATATTTGGCTTTATTAAATATTATAGCAAGGGAATGGCCAAGCAGAATGCTTTCCTCAAGCCTCTCTGAACAGACAACTGAAATAAATTCTTATTGAAGGGTTTCAGCTAAATCATTAATTTCTACACACCTTGATCAAACAGAGATACATTATTTTGTAGACTGTCATGTTACATAATAAGTTTACTTACTGTCCTGTGTGCTAGTTCTTTGTTTCATCAAAGTATCAGAAGAACACAGCATTCATTTGTTGGGCAATGTAAATTTTTTTATTAAGTTCTTGATTTAGAAGTGAGGATAATTTTTTTTAAATGAAAAGAAGTAGGGACTGTGGGATTGTGTTATCATTGACAACAGTCTATAATGCAGTTCTTTCAAAACTTTACTTTATGAAAAAATACAGTGGTACTGAAACTTATAAGTCATTTAAAATATTTTAAACACAATCCACCCAGATCACCAATAATGCCTTAGTGCCTGTATTTTTTTATAACCAACAATGCACCTAGTACTTAATACTCTATATTGTTTAAGAAATAAAATGAAGGACTCCACAACTGTGGTCTATTCCCTCTTCTTTCTATTTCTGTGAGTGATTCATCTGTTTCATTTCCCATGGTGGATTAGGGCTTTGCTGATCAATCAATGCAACAACATATAACCACTGTTCTAACAAATCAGATTTCTGCAATTGTTACATTGCCAACATACATTAACTTTCCTATTTTTCCTATTTAGAGAATTTTACCTTCTTTTAGAAAAGACTAAATTGATAAATGATGCATATGCATATGTGTGTGTATGTGTATGCATACACACACAATTCTTTCAGGCAGTGTTTGTGGGCACAAAGGGGGCACTCTTAATACAAATGAATTATTCATCTATTACACTAGGACTCAGGTGAAAGAATTTACTGTGTTGTTCAAAATTGCACAAACTTTTCAGAAAAGGTATTCCTTTTCACCACTTTTTCACTATTTTCTGGTAAACAGGATCAAAAGAAGATAGGCATTCTTTTGATTATGGTTTTCATCCTATAACTTGTATCACTTCCAAAAAAACATTTTTTTAAAAAAAAATGCCAGTACTTCATCTCCAATGGAAAATGAAACTGGATATTTGGCGCAGTAGTCAATTAAAATCATGTCTCTATGAACTGCTGGTATAAATGGGAAACATAATTTGTGACTGGCTTTTATCTGCAGACATGATAGAAATAATTTTAGACAAGGTATTGAAGTTTATGGATCTGCGGGTTTGGCATTTAGTAGGGTTCCAAGCCTTTTTATTGCTGCTAATTTGTAGCAACAGAAGGATGGAGCAGTCCATTGAAAAGGAGAGAATTTTTAGATGTTTCCACACTGCATAATTCTAGCAGTCTGATTATTGGTAGCAATTAATTACCATGTCTCTATGCTATAGGATCATGAGATCTATAGTTTTGTGATACACATAGAATTATGTGCCAGAGAGTTGTAATGGTGTAGTTAAGCAAAGTGGAATGGAAAATCCTACACCAAAATCTAAACCCTGGACTGTTGTAACTGTGCAATGTGAAAACATTCCTAGGCAGGCTCTCAGTGCTGTGACTTATCTCACATCTGTGTTGTATGTACTGGTTCATATAATTTACAGCAGGGGTAGGCAACCTAAGGCCCGGGGGCTGAATGTGGCCCCTCGAAGCTTTTGGACCGGCCCCAGGCCGGTCCTGCCACTGCCACTGCCCCCCGCCACCGCCCTCTGCCATGATGATATTGATTATTGTTGTTATTACTTGTTCTTGGGGTTTTCATGGCAAAATCTCCACAGATTTGCCATGGCTTTTTTGGGGGTGAGAGAGTGTGCATGCATGTTTTTAAAATTTTAATTTTTAAAAAAAATTAATTTTATTTATTTATTTATTTATTTATTTTTGGTGCTTCAGCCCCCCCAATTGTCTGAGGGACAGCAACCCGGCCCCCGGCTCAAAAAGGTTGCCTACCCCTGATTTACAGTGTATTTCTATCTAATAGCTCTTGTTCAAGAACTGTCTACTTTATTGATTAATTCTGGGGTGAACTGGAATGACCATATCAGTAATGGCTGGTTGCTTTCATGTCAGTGAGGAGTGAATTCACTCTGGGTTTTAGGACTTTATGACAAGAAGCTTGAAAAGTGGAATTAGAGCAAGACAGTAGATTCTGTAGCTGTACTTTATCATACAATGCTGTGTCTGTCAAGTAGCTGGCCTGTAGTCAGTCCATTGATGGAGTGCTCCTTCTCATCGATGGGCAAAGCCATCCAGGGAAAACTACAAATACAAATTACACATTTAACTACACAAACTAGCACACTACACAAAATAACAATATAATAAAGACAAAGGGAATATGTGTGAGTTCCAACTTACTAACTGATGGTTATATATTCTCTAAATCAGGGGTCCCCACACTTTTTAAGCCGGGGGCCAGTTCGCTGGCCCCCAGATCTTAGCAGGACTAGAGGCGCGTGGGCATGCGCACTACTCAGGTGCCATTTTGTGTTCTAAAATGGCACCCAGAGTCGTGCTCATGCGCCTGCATCACACGTGCATGTGCACGACTCAGGCACCATTTTGGAACACATGAGACATCAGTGTAAAAGTGTTGAATCACAGTGGGAACTGATCATTGATTTCATGAGACTACTGGGGGTAAATAGCTATTTTAGGAGTCAAAGGCCTCAACGGGCCGGGTTCGGCCCATGGGCCGTAGTTTGGGGACCCCTGCTCTTAATAGATATTTTAAATATATATTTAGAGGAAGTAGAACAATTTGATATATATTATCAAGTTGTTTTACATCCTCTAAATATGTATTTGAAATCCACTTCTACAGATTATTCCATTCTACTATTCTTTGAATCCTAAAATAGCTATTTACTCCCAGTATTTTCTCATGAAATCAGTGATCAGTTCCCACTGTGATTCAACACTTTTCCACTGATGTCTCATTTTCAAGTTCCTTTGTTTAAGAATGGCTACATCATTGATTACATGTTAGAGAATTGTTAACACTGG
>CM034706.1:144593375-144614319 GCA_020142125.1 Phrynosoma platyrhinos
TATTAATGACTTGGATGACAGTATTGGGAGCATAGTTATCAAATTTGCTGATCCTATTATTTCTGTTGCCTTGACTTTTATACAACAATATATATAATGATTGCTGCTATTTTTTGTTTTGCTCCATTTGTAGCACTAGTACTTTAAAATCAAGTGGGTTTTCTAGCATTTATAATGTATTTGAAGTTTACAGTCATGTTCACTGTGCTTTGAAGTAAACCATAGGAATGATGCATATATGACTCAGTTGGACAGGGGTGCCACAATTGGGATGGTGGTTGGATGGAAGGAGGAGAAGTGACTATCATTGTAGTGGTGGGAGACATCCAGCACTTCACTAACAACCTCCTTCTCTTCTACTTGGGTAAATGATGCCAGCCAGCCCTGCCAGCTGGTAGGTCACATCACTCATCCACAATTTAATCATGAAATCCACAGGCTCCTGACTTCTCCCGTATTTTAATTAACTTATACCTTTCCTGACCTTCTTGAAAACCATAGCTAATGGGGCTCTCATAAACATAAGGGTGTATGTTAGGCCTCACATGGTCCCTTTGTAATTTGAACTTTGTTTCTGTCTTTAAAATTGTTGGAGTATATGATTTTAGTACTTTTATCTTGCAGACTAGAGCATTTTCCTTGGTGATGGATTTTGGTTGACTTTGGTCCTTTGCAGACTGCTAGAAATAGTGCAAATTTAGTCCACTTTAACTGCCCTGACTCAGTGCTAGGGAATCATGGGAACTGTGGTTAATTGTGGCACCAGAGCTCTCTGACAGAGAAGGCTCAATGTCTCAGAAAAAAATACAATTCCCACAATTCCCTAACACTGAGCCAAGGCAGTTAAAGTGGACTCAATTTGCACTATTTCTAGCAGTCTGCAAAGGCGTTCATCTAGCACCATTAATCATCATGATCACCACCCTCCCTTACATCTGACGCACACTTAGGCATCTCTTCTTCAGTGTTGGCAAGGATCCCAAAATAAATTAAGTTTATCAGATATCGCAGTTATACTATGCAACCAGTAACTGCCCTAAACTGTTTCCAAGCCACAAATAACTGGCAAACAGATGCATCTTTTTATCCAACCTAATGCCTGAGTTTGACTTGTATCATTAATTACAGACCTAAGCATATTATACACCCATTACCGGTAATTAATTCCTCTAGGGAATTTCAGCTTGTGGAAGGTACAAAACATTAGATAAACACTTATGCAACGAATAATCAGATATGATGTTCTTTACGGAAACCCTAAACTTTCATTTCTAAAACTTTAATTAGTATGCTTTCTGCTAATCTACCCACTCAATTCTACTTCAGACATATTTTAGCATATTTACTGTAGGCTTTTTTAAAATCAAATATTTATATGTTTATCATGCCTTAGCTAGGTAACAAGTTTTTTTTAATGCATCTATTTGTCTTACCTAGCAGGTTCTCTAATGTGAGTCACTCCATAAGTGTTGGGTGCTTGTATCCAAAACAAAACATGCAGAAATATATATGTTTCTGTCAACCTCTACCTCAATGAGTGTAACTCGGAAACACTTTTAATACCAGATTGGAGAATGATTAAATAGAACAACATGCAAATATTTAGTGGCTGTTTATGACAGTATTGACAGCATTGGAATTTATTTATGGTATTTGATTTATATCCTACCGTTGTCCCAATCTGGGACCGAAAATGATTTACAAAATAGGTTAAAATAGCTAAAACAATCTGTGGCACAAAAGCATTTAAAAAGCATTAAACCATCATTCCAGTCAAAATATTAACTTAAAAACACATTTTATACTACGTACAAAGGACAAGCCTACTCTTATCATAAAATCCAGTTAGGCCCTGGCTTTTCTAAATGTGCAACAACCCTGGGCTTTACATGTTTACTACGGACTTCAAGGGAAATCATGGCAAATTCAGCTTTTTTAATCTCATTTTTTTTTACCATAGGAGGACTGTCCTGTGACCAATGCTAAAGTAGTTAATTGAAGTTGTGCAGGTACCGGTATAAATAACTGTCAAGCAGATATACTGATACCCAGTTATATGTGCAAATGCTGCACCTTTTAAAAAATGGTGACCAAGCTGCTTGAACTTCCCATGTCTTGAAAATTGTCAGTTTCTGTCCAGAACAATAATGTGACCATCAGACTTTGTCTTTCCTGCCCAACCACAACAAACTCCTTCCTCTGCTGCCAATGCAAATCCACCTGTCATATATCCACTCATCTGAGTTTTGCAGGAAAATTTGGAGAAAACTGAGAGTCTTTTTTTCCTGCAGACTAAAGTCCTTAGATGCCTAAAAGCCCTGCACCCACCACAAATTGGCTAGAATTTGGTGCCTCAACAAACTGCGGTTCCCAATTCCATAGCATTGAGCCATGGCAGTTAAAGTGGGGTCAAACCTGATTATTTCTGCAGTGCAGATGCAGCCTCAGTAGCTGTTTTCTGGCTGTGAACTCTTTGCCGTGGGAGATAGGCTGGCCCTATCCCTGCTCTCCTTCTGTTGCAAGTAAATATGTTTTTATTTGAACAGGCATTTGGTAACTTAAGCAGCTATGCAGAAAGGTCTTTAACAGGGCACATGTGCTGCATTTTAATTGTTCTTTTATTGTTTTTTTCTTCTTGATTTTATTATTTTAAAATATTCATATTGTAATATGGTAAACAATTTATTTTTAATTATAATTTTTAATTTATGTGTGTGTCTGTACATGCCTTCAAGTCACCTGTTGACCTTACAGAGACCCAATGAATTTTCAGAGGGTTTTCTTAGGCAAGAAATACTCAGAGGTGATTTTGCTTATTCCTTCTTCTGAAGTGTAGCCTCCAGAACCTGGTATTTGTTGGTAGTCTCCCATAAGTATTAACCAGAGCTGACTCTGCAAGATCAGAGAGGATTTAAATGACTTTAGAGTATTTTATATACTTTGTTTTAATCATGTTGTGTGCTGCTTTGAATTCCATTAAGTAGATAGGTGGAATCAAATTAAAATAAAATAAGAAAAGTAAAATAAGAAAAAAAGTTGTCATTTGAATAGCTGAAAAGTGAAAGGTTTCAAACTCTCAATGTTTATCCTAGTATCAATGTTCTGTATAGTTACAACTTTTATGTTTGATATCAGATGTTGAAGATGTTGCATTTTGGCTCAAATGTGAAATAAATAAATAAATATCAATTTTTTTTGTGGGGGTTTTTTCGGGCCGTGTGGCCATGTTCTAGAAGAGTTTTCTCTGAAGATGCTAGCCACAGATGCTGGCGAAACATCAGAAAGAAATTCTTCTAGAACATGGCCACACAGCCCGAAAAAAACCCACAAAAAACCTATGGATGCCGGCCATGAAAGCCTATGACTTCACATCAAAATTTGTTTTTTTAAGTAGACAGCTAGCTAGATATTTATTTATTGTCACCTTTTATATATGTCTATAAAAAGCAATTCCTGTTTTTTATCAGAGCATCTTGCTCTGGTATCCTCTGCTTATTTTACCAATTGTCTGTTAAAGAAGATTTTGTCCTGTGGGTTATCTCAAAGACAGATGGAATGTGAAAGGTGTAACTGCAGTTTTTTAATGCTGCACTTCAGAGCTGATAGCTACCAGAAGTTCCTGAGAGCTTCCAAGCCTGTTATAGTTTTGCGATAAAGCAGTGAATTCTGTGGAATTGTGGAGGAGTTAACAAGGCCTGTTTAGTAGGATTATTTTGGAGCAGAACAGACCTTGAAAGGTGGCAGAAGATAGCTTGCTACTGTCCTGTATACTGTTTTGTAACAGTGCAGCTTCATATTCTTTGTAACAGTTTTACTATTGCCTGATGTCTAAATTGTCAAATGTAAAGTACTGAGGCACCTGAATTGAGGAAGACTGTTGAAGGTGAGGCTCTGGAGAACATATCTTCTTATTTAAGAAACCATTCCTTTGAGTGCTGCAGCAGCAGATATTGCCACAGCTGTGTTTTAAAATTCTCTTCCCCCAAATGAGAAATAACAACCAATCTCCCCGTTGCTTCCAGCTTCCAAGCAATAAAAATAGATATTTTTCCCCACCTGGGAAATTTATATATTCAAATGCAAAATTTGAATTTTTCTATATCTTGCCCTAAGTCCTGTAATAATCCATATTCCTCCTGGCTAATACAGCAAGGTTATTTAACTCCTTCTCCTAGGTCAGTGAGAGTAAAAGGAGGGTTCCTTTGCCTCTGCTCTCTCTTGCAGAAAGTTCCCCCCTGGAAACTCCTGTTATGAAACCATGATAGACCAATTGCCAAAACCTTAACTAATAGCTAAGACTTTAGTTAATACAGTATCTATAAAACTGAAGACAAATAATGATATATTAACCTCGTCACCTAGTGTTCACTTCAGCATGACATTTGTACATGTTGTATTAGGCTTTGTGGCAAGATGCAGGCAAAGTAACCATTAAGCGTTGGATTTTCAATCAAAACACTTTGCCTTCACTAAGCTCTGACAAATCTTGGAGGCCATGAGTGCGGTGAGTGCTTGGCCCGCTGGAATGTTGATGAGACAAAGAATCTATTTCATATAAATAATTTTGGTGTCTGATGAGACAGAACTTGCCATCTTTCCATTTTCTTGTGGGATTTTACTGGGCTGATGGGGAGAAACAGACACATTCCAAATGAATTGCTAAAGGTGGATGTACCTCTAAAATTTTAAAATCTGTTCAGTTTCTTTACTTCCATGTAGTTTAAGAGCAATGTGTCAAATTCCAGCTCAATAGGCTTAGTTAACAATATGGCTTCTGCTAGCTAGCATTTGAACAAATTTAGAATTAGGACTTTCAAAACACTATCCATATTCCCATTATCTAAATTGTTGTTTTTTTTTTGTTTTTTTTAAAAAAGCCCAAGAATCAATCTCTCTCAACAATGAGACTATTATCTGGCCATTTAGAGACTACTGGAATTAACTGTTAATTGATTACATGGTACAGAGTAGTGGGAGCTTTGTTTACAATACATTTCAAACATGTTCAGACAGAAGTGAAAGTGAGAGTACCAACCAGAGTATATGAATAAAAATATTTTTGTGTGTTCTGTATATATATATTTGTTCACCAGGTTGACTCAGCCTTCCATCCTTTCATAGGTTGAGGGCCTAGCTTGTTGGGGCAACTGGCTAGCACACCGCAAACTGTTTAGAGAGTGCTAAGTTCACTATGAAGCAGTATAGAAATATAAGGTGCTAAGTGCTATTCACCTCACAGATAACATCCTAGCAATACACTTCTCTCTCACACAGGCCTCTTGTGCCATACACACCCTCTTTCTTAATACTGGGCTCTTGTGCATGTGGAGATGAATGGCTTCTTTATAATAAATGTGCAATGGCTAGCAATCCAGCCCTTCTGTTACAGTATCTGACACATTTTCACCTGATTAAATGCAAAACTTTCTTCCTCTCCTCTCATTAATCCTTTAGTAAAGGTAAAGGTATTTCCCATTGACAAGGTTGTCAAGTTACGTCTGGCCATAGGGGGCAGTACTCATCTCTATTACTAAGCTGAGGAGCCAGCATTGTCAGAGACTACTCTGTGATCATGTGGTCAGCATGACTGCACAGAACTCTGTTTACCTTCCCACCGAAGTGATACCTATTTATCTACTTGCATTTGCATGCTTTCAAACTGCTTGGTCGGCAGAAGCTAGGACTAGTGACCCCATCACGCAGCAACTGGGCCTCAAACTGCCAACCTGCTGATCTTACAATCAACAGAGTCCTTTACATAATCCCAAAACCTATTCCAACGGTTTTCGTTAAAACCAATTCTGGGGATCCTGGGATGGTGGTTTGCATGGAAAAAGGGGCATAACCCACCACCTGGTTTCACTGTTGCAAGCAGCTCAGTTATCAAAACAACCTTTGGAATGTTGGAAGAGAATTTTAATTCATGTCCACAAAGTGAACCAAAATATTAAAAATGCTGTTTTTAACCATCTTAGATGTGTAGGATACTGCAGGTAGAACCAAAATAAATTTACTGCCCAGTTTTGTATCTGTAAATTTTTCACACTTAGTATCTTTTGGCTATTCAAAATCTATGCTGACCACCAGGTGATGCATGATCCTGACCTTACCAGTAAACACAATTTAATCTCAGAAATTATTTTCATGGTAACTTACTGTTTTTCCTGGCTGAAAAGGTGCATTGCATAACAAAGAAAAAATTAAGTTGCTCATACAATATATAAAATTCCTGCCCCAAGGGTTTCTTATTTAACAGGTTGTCTCATATCTATTTTTATGTTTCAGTTTTTAAACATGTTTCTATTTATAGTTCTGTTTTAATCAAATTCAACTTCACACTTCATCAATATGGAAGAAGATTCTTTGATCTCTGTGTGGTGAGTGTGTGGTGCGAAAATTACTATGCCAAGAATAGGCAGAAAATTATACACCTACAGCCTGATCATATGGTTTGTTTACTCAGAGATCAATCCCACTGTTTTCATTGAAGTTTGTCTTCTCATTGAGATTGCAACCATTTAATATGTAGGTATAACCCCACTTTCCTTGGGAACAATCCCTTACTGTAGGGCATTTTAGAATTACAGAGGCATATCAGGATCTATTGGAGTTAATACCATGTCACTTCTGGTTGTCATTTTTTGGCTGAAATTAGGGTTTTGGATGAGATGACGATAGGTTAGGGTGCTGCCACGTTTGAATGGGATTTTGGGCAGCACGGCACAGTTTTAAGGCAGCATGTTGGCTGAAAATGCACTTTTTTTTGGAGGAGAGTTTCAGCAGACCGCCTGAAGCTTTTGGAGGCTAAAGACATGGGGTAGCTCATAGGCCACACTTTCCTCACCCCTGTGCTAAATTTAGCATGCTTTATCACAGCATATCTCTCCCCTTTCTAATCCACATTCATACATTATACTAAAAGATGGTTTCCACAATGTGCTTGAGTGGGAATGCAATGTCTCACTTGAGGACTCAGAGGAGGAATGTAATAAATTTCCTTTTCAATTCCTCTTTACTACTCTTTCTAATGTTATCTAGACTGATAAACTGTGGTGAACATCAATTATGATTAGTAAACCAAATCAACTTCAAAATGTTATCTGAAAGTTGCCTGTTGAAATCAACCACAGCATTACCCACAGCTCCCAGTTTTCATGGAGAAAATTTCATAGTGAAATTCTTCTTTGTTTTACATAGAGCAAGGACAGTCTTGAGTAACCCTTGCTCTACTTTTCAGCTGCTTTTCAATTGTCCTGGTTTCTCTCGCCACCTCCCACTTTCCTCTTTCATTCTCAACTTATGTCAAAAGTAGTTTGCACTCAATTGAATCATTGGGGGGGGGAGGAGGAGAGAAGATGGTAAAGACTTGCCCTCCCCAATAGGCTCAGGCAAACTGCTGCAGCCTAACTTGTGGATTTTTCCTCCTTAATACATTATGCCATCTTGATCATACTCTGTTGTTGCTTAGCCACACATGCCCTGGTTTTCATCTGTGAAATGTTGGATGCACGTGTCGACCTCAGGCTTTGTTATATGCACAACGTAGTTTCTCCTCAATATTGCTGTGTGACAGTGTAAGACACTGGCTGTTCTCACTCTCACAATTTGGTGACCTCTCTCTCCTTCTGCCCTCTATAGTCCCAGGGTTTTTGATCTCTGTCTAATTTTTGTCTTGTCTCAGAAGCTCCTGTCATAGTCTCCGTGGTTTCTCTCCCTAAATCTCCACAGATTGAACAATTTACTCCTCTGTTGAGCTCCTAAAGGTCAAAAGACATCAGTGCTCTGGGCATCCCACAGAAAGCTACTCTGTACAAGGTAATTCAAAAAGGACAACATTGACAAGCTGGAGTGTGTCCAAAGAAAGGTAACCAACATGGTGAAAGGTTTGGAAACCATGCCTCATCAGGAGCTACCTAGGGAGCAGGGTATGTTTAGCCAGGAGAAGAGATGGTTAAGAGGTGATATGATAGCACTGTTTAAATATTTGAAAGGATGTCATGTTAAGGATGGGACAAGCTTGTTTTCTGCTGCTCCAGAAACTAGGATCCAGAGCAATGAATGCAAACTACAGGAAAAGAGATTCTACCCCAACATTAGGAAGAACCAAATAAAACATCCTTCCCCCATCCTCTAAGCAGGGAGTCTAGATGATGCTGAGCCCAAATCCCAATTCTGGTATGAACAGTTCAGATGACACATAGTGCATGCAGCACCAAACCCAGGATGTACCAACCCCCTTATAATGAATGTTAAAAATTCATCTTTTGCACTGGATCTTCCCAGAAGATCTATGGTCTACTCTTGCTATGCTGGTCAACTGTTTAAAATGTGTCCCACTGTGTCACCCACTAGGGCTGCCATCATTGTAACTTGCTCACTGTGAGGTCAGAACAAGGAGCCTCGCTATGTGATCAGTGTTGGGCACTTCATTCCGACCTCAGAGGGAGTGCCAGTGGCTGTACCAGGTGGTATAGTAGGATGCAAGGACAAACAGCTGCCCTGCATTACAACAGGAGTGACACGTAATGAGGGGAGGTCTGGGGCCAGAATACTCTATCCCAGAATTGTACCACAGGCAGTTCTGTTCCTTCCAATGTGAAAAAACTTATTTTCAGTGCCTGAAGACTGTAATGCTATTTAAAAAAAAAAAACAATAGGAAAGCATTTTACTCTGCTGATTTTGTCAAGAACTGGTTTTTAAAATGTGTGGTTTGACCCCTAAATTGGAATTTCAGTGGAATTGGGGTGTGGGGGGATGTTGGGGCAGGGGGAAGAGGTTTTTTGGTGGTCACCTAGGTCAGGTGGTCACCTAAGCCACCTGATTGTTCCTGCCATGGACCATTTCTTTGTATCGGCATCTGGAAAAGGCAGTGTTCCCTCTTTTTTCCTTTTTCCTTTTTGTATTTGGTGTTTGTATGCAAACTTGCACAAGCATACTGTTGGACAGATTCCCAAGTCAACATTTCACCTCCCTGCTCTCTACAGGTTTCACTTGATAGCAGTATAGGTGGGCAATCAGAATGAATAAAAAACAAAGGCTATCTGATTAAGCTAACATATGAATATGCACATGTTGCAGGAATTAAAAAACCAACAACCCACAGCTGCTGAGGTCATGTGACCCACATAAGGTGTAATAGTGAACATATGTACACAACAGTAACACCCTCTTGCACCAGTGTGCCAACATAATGGGATCCCATATAGCTTTCCAAACTGATCTCACTTTGGATTAAAGGAGGTGTGTGTGGCATTAAAGGAGTCACTGGGGCAGGGATACTCTTGTGGAGCTGGGATACAGCCTTCGTGTTGACTCAACCTAAAACTCTCTTTCTTCCCAAATTCTAGCTCACTGTGTGCTTCTCGGGGCTCATTCCCACTATGATTTAAACTGATTTACTGATTGGTTTATATGTGCCTCATTTACACTGGAAACGATTTCAGACCCGACTGCATTTGGTCTGAATTATGGAGAATCGAGGTGAAGTGAGGCAAATGCAAAAGAATCGGGTTTTTTGAGATGGATCTTTTGGTGATTCTTTTGAAAATAATCTATTTGCAAGTATGTTCAACAAATGTGAACAACATTTAGATCTGAATCGCAGTGCACTGGAGGGGAGGAACTTAAGGAAGAGGGTTGGCAGAGGGGTGTAACCAATCCTGCTGCTGGTTTTGGGGAAGTCTGACATTCCCCCCCATCTCAGCACTGCCTTGGTGCTGTCTTTTGACTACCCTGGAGGCTTTTGATTTTCAATTTTAAACACTGCCAAGTTGTCTCTGTAAATCTCACTGGTCCTGATCCTTTTGTTTTTGCAGCATTTTCCCAGTTGTGCCAAAATATTTTCAAGAGGTAGGACAATTTGGGGGGTGCTTGGGAAGTAGGGTTTAGTATGTTTTTTTTTTTTTTTTTTAAATAATGGATTTTGCAATCACCCACATTTCTGTGGGATCTCTAGAGCTTGAGTCACTGGAATGATACGTGATTGCATCATCAATGATGCATAGATGTGCATCATATGATAGACATTTTTAAAAAACTGGGATGGATCAATCGCAATCGATATTGAGCATGCATTTTGTAGTGGCTTAAATCTAGTGGGAACGAAAATTGTGTCAAAAAAGACACACATGCATGTAATAATGAAATAATTTGCTTCCATAGTGGGAACTACGCATCGGCCTGAATCAATTCAGCGAACATGTGTCAATGAAACTCACAAATCAGTTTAAATGCAAGTGGAAATAAGCCCTCAGTTTTTTTATTGGAAAGGTAAGCAGCAAATGAGGAAAACCTATCCTACCTCCAATCTGAAAACTGGAGATAACCACATGATTTCCCCTCTCCTTCCCACTGGGATCTGAAACAATACTGGATTAACATCTGAAATCTGAGACAACAGCTGAATTCCTTATCTGTTTGCATTTTCCATTAAAAATGCAAGTGATGTTGGGGGCATTGTTCCTCAATCACACTTGCACCCTCATTGAAGAACAAGAGAGGGATGAGAAATTCCCTTGTCTGTGTCCCTAATTTGCTGACCATTTTCATACCCATGCATCTCTCGCATAACCCTTTTTATCTTTAGTGATGAAAGTTAAGTCAAAATGTTCTCTTTAGATGTTCAAATTGCCTTCCAAGTTTATTTTTGTTGTCAATTTTCTCTCGTTCAGTAAATAAATTGTGGCACCTTATAGGCCATCCAATTTTATTTGGCATAAGCTTTTGTTAACTGTGGCTGATTCCTCCAGATTCAACAGTTCACTTTCATTATTAACATGTTTTGTGTCTTCCCTGTTAGCAACAATTCTGCTCTTATATGTTTAATGCTCTGGATTTTTATGTAATATATTTCTTTATCAACATGCTTAACAGCTGCAGGACATGGGAGGGGAGAAGGGCTTTCATCTCCAAGACATGCAAGATACCCAATTTAGCCATAATTTTGAGCATTTTAAGAACTGTCATGACAATTCTTGGTAATATATTTGTCACAGAACTAACTCTAGGCTCTATCCTGCTATGGGAGGGCCTTCCACAGCCATAAGGGTTCCTTTCTTGGATTTTTGGTTGTTTTTTTAAAAGTCCCTTATGCTTTTACTTGTGAAGTTCTAAGAAACAAGCCACAGCCCTGAGTTTGCAGGACCTTAGCAGGAATCTAAATAACAGAGTATCTTGGAGGTCTCTCATTCATAGTGTCACAATACATTGAAGTTGACATGACAGCAGTTAACAACACAACTTTCTACCCAATTTCCAAATAGTAAATCAACAGCAATAGCAAGTGCATTTTTATACTGCTTATCAGTGCAATTAAGCACTCCCTAAGCGGTTTACAACGTGTAAACCAATTGCCCCCAACAAGCTGGGTACTCATTTTACCAACCTATGAAAGGATGGAAGGCTAAGTAGATCTTAGAGCCCTCCAGGATCGAACTTACAACGTTGTGGCTTCAGGATCGACATTTAACCACTGTACCAGCAGGGCTCCTCCTTTTAAAACAACTGCTGTTTCAAGTGTTCTGGCCAAGGTATATAAATGTCTTGGAATAAGTGACAACTTATTCATTTTTAAATTGCTATACAATTTTGTTTATCAATGTTTGATCCATTTTAAATATATGAGGCTATTTGTATTTAGGTTATGGCTGTTCTCAGTCTTGGTGCACACTCTTGGGTACTTCCATGACAACAGATATTCTGGATATGAGTTCAGTATTATCTCCCAGGTCATTCTTGGGTCCCAGAACTGCGTGGTATCTTCTTCAGTGACTCATTAGGTGTAATTGTAACATTTAGCATATTGTAGCAGTTAATGTTCCACTAGAAATCGATCCACAAGAATCTTGAAACTACCCAGGACCCAGCACTCTTTCAGTGTTACTGCTACATGTGGTATTCCCAATGATCTTTGCAGATCTTAAAGGAAAATGTTGAACCCACAGTAGTATGAGAGTATAATGTGTGTATTTACAAAGCATCTGTGTCTTTTCTTTACTGTGTGTGTATGTTTTGATGCTTAGATTCATATTCAGAAGTCAACAGAGTGTTGGAAAATCATGGACACAAATTCTTGTGTTCAAACTTAGATAAAAAGCACCATTAACACCGGCGCAACTCCATTGGAAGTGAGGAAGATTGAAAAATAACTAAGAATTTTAGGAGAAAACAGAAACATAAACCCGTTCTGGCAGCTGCTGCTAACAATGCCATACTGGTTATTTTCTGATATCACCACCCTTCTCATAATATTAACAACTCTATATAACCTGGCAGGAAAGAGACTCTTCCATGTTACAGAATCTTTTCCCACACAGGGGGGGAAAATGGCATGGTACTATCAAAAACTAACAAGCACTTCAGCAGACAAAACTATTTGTCACAAGTGAGTAAATGAAAATCAGTAAGCTTTGAGTGATACTATATGGGATGAAAAGCCCTCTCAAATTTTATGTAGTCTCCAGCCAAAAATGACATTTAATTCCTTAAAAAATCAACACAGCTGCCTGATTATTGCCATGTTTTCCTTCCAAGCATTCTGACAGCCCACTTCCTGTTTTTCTAATGATTCTGCCAGGGACTGTCCCATCTGAGGTTGAAAGCAAAGGGATAGAAAACAGCTTGTTGTTAATTAAAAATCCACAATTGCAGTGAAGCCTGCTTCAGGCCCTGTTTTTACACACAAATTCTTCTTATGTTGTGCAGTCACATGAATTATTGTGCCTTCAGTTGAAGTAATTGTGCCTTCAAATCACTAGAATGTCACTGAACTAATTTGTGGCTGGCCCTGATTCAAAGTTGAGGAACTGAGGGCACTCTACTCTAAAGATCTGATTCCTGAAGGGCTATGGTGGTACAACGCAGGATAACCCACCACCTTGACAGATGTACCAACACATGTCCCTTGATACAGTAGCAGAACACTGCCCTAGTGTATTCACTCTACTAACAGAAAAGTCACAGGATGATGGCCAAAACAGGGCAGAGTATTAAGTGCAAGGCAACATGTAGTTAAGCTGAATCCTGTATCAGTGATGCTGTTTTACTCAGTGGAACTAATTTCTGAGTACATGCATAGAAGGTGACTAAACTGAAGCTGTCATACTTCAGGCACATCATGAGACAATGTGACTCCTTGGAAAAGATTGTAATGCTTGGTAAGGTGGAAGGCAGTAGGAAAAGAGAGAGGCTGGACTTCAGGTGAATTGATTTAATCAAGGAAATCACAGCTCTGTGTTTGCAAGACCTAACCATGGCAATTGACATTTGGGGTCTTGAAGGTCTCTCATTCATGGGTTTCCCATATGTTAAAGTTGACTTAATAGCAAATAACAACAACAACAAATGTAGGAGTGTGTTATAAACAGTATGTAGAGAGATCCTGTAGGACCTTTGAGAGTTGGCAGCATGAGCTTTTGTAGACTTCAGTCTACTTCCTCAGATGCTTTTGGTGGAGTGGAAGCCAGGGACCGATATATAAGTCACTATTACTATCCTTGCGGTACATGTGAGAGCCAAGGGCCAAACTAGACATTATAGTAGAGGCATGTCTGTCTCTCTGAATGATTTTCAAACAGACATGGTGGTGGTGGAGAAGATATAGTCAAGCTCCATTGTACTTCTGAACCTGAACAAAACACATTTGTTTTCTTCTTCTTGAGCAAACACCAGTTTCAGGGGATAGGGGGATTTTCTCTCCTTTAGCTGTTAATTACAAAAAGTTTAATGAGAAATGGGTCCTTTCTGCATGGGCCAGATAAATCAGCTTCCCTCACTCCCTCCTCTCAGCAGAGAGTCCAGACAATGCAGGGCCAATCCCGAAGTCTGGCACAAATAGTCTAGATGACATCTAGCCCATTCAACACCAAACCCATGGTATAATTCTCTTAAAATGGAATTAAAAAAATCTCCCTGTTTGCTTTGGATCTTCTCTGAAGATCCACAGCCTTCCATTCTGACACTGGGCAGCTGTTTCAAACATGTCCTGCTGTGCCACATGGCACAGGTCAAAATGTGGGACCCAACCATGTGATCAATTGGCCTTCAGAGTGAGCTATGTGCAACATCATCAGCCATGCCAAGTGGGATGTACATTCAAACTGCTACCAGGGATTGAAAAAGAGGATCCCAGGTAATGGGAGGAGGGTAGAGCAACTCCTAAAGTATCCTGGCCCATGCAAATACCACTAGAGCTATATCCATACATCACTATTAGTCTGTCTCATTTGACCTTATGTCTAGAAATGCAATAGCTTTTTACAGTGTTCTGAATGTATTGTGAGAAGACATCATTAACTACAGTTGTCCACATTCTGGACTATTTTCTTGAGATGGAAAATCAGTATATGAGCTTTATCACTTGAAAGAGTGAATGGTGGTTCATATAAATGAACTTTCCACCTTACAAACAATTTTGTATATACAGAAAAGTATTACATCAGAGAAAAAAGTTTTTTTTCCTCCAGTGGTTTCTTTGGCATGCTAGGATTCTATTTAAAGTGAATTTCGATACAGAAGAACACACAAACATATTCAGAAACAGGTTATCAGTGAGAACAAGACTGGTGGAAAATGAGTTTTGGGGAGGCTGTAGTAATTTTATATGTCCTGTTTGACCACAAACAGTAGTGGAATGAGCAATGTGTGTGTCGTGTACCCCAAAACCTCCATACCTCTGTCAGTGATTTTTAACAGTGTTTAAAACTATTGTCTGTTTCCTGTCAGCTCTTAACAAAGAGGGAGAGATTCCAGTCATAAGGACTGCTCTGGTAAATAGAAGAGTTGTGGTGTATGCATGTAGTTTGTGTAGAAGGGAGTGGTTAAAATAACTCACTAGATATTTCTGAGCTCTGGAAAAAGCCCAGCTGGATTTCTGTAACTGGTCAGCTGCAGACCGTCAGTATGACGCATTAGATTGCTGGAAATTGAGCAGGCAATAGCATTCATTTATATGTTGTTTTTTAATGTGAGAAAGTTTCCTTTCTAATGGAACTATGATTAAGGAAGCTGGATAAGAAATGCTCTTTTAGTCATGTCAATTTTCTTTGCTTGTGTCTTATGGATTATTGTGTCTTATGGATGATCTAGTCTTACAAATACCTACGGGGGGGGGGGGGCTAAAATGAAGCCTTTTGCCCCTGTGTACCTCTTGGCTTTGTCTTCAATGCTGTACATTTTGGGTGTCATTTATATTAATATGATAGTGTGATGGTATTTCTGGGCTAAGAAATCTTTGTGGCTGGAATGTGGGTATTTGTATAGGTTCTTCAGTTCCTTTAGGTGCCAGTTTCACTGATAATTATTTTACAGGTTTAGCAACAGGTGTTAACTGAGGAACAATAAAATAAATTCACAGTAAGCTAATACCTGGGATGAATGCCATTAGAATTAGAGTAATCTAAATAAGTTCCCAGCCAGTTAATCTCCTCTAACCCCTTCTAACTGTTACTTTTCAAACACCACAGTGAAAGCAAAGTATTGTTTAAAAATAAGACTCTAAAGAATTTTAATTAATATGGGGGAGGGGAATATTAAAAGTTACATTCAGGTTTTTCATTTACTCCCCAGCCCCACTACATATTATGTTTGGGAGGCAGAAACAAAACAAAACAGTGTTACTAACTGGTTTCTGTGATAGCTATAGGGTTTGGATAGAAAAGTGTTTATGGGAGCCAGGAGAACTGTTTCTGAAGTCCTCAGTGGTCAACAGCCAGGTGTGCCAGCCAGATCTTTTGTCAGGCAGATGAACCCAAATGGCACATTGAAAACAGACAAACAATATTCCTACTGTGTTGGTGTGAGGAGACCTCTAGAACACTTTATAAGATTTGGCACCAGAGGAACCAAGAGATCCAGATGATATGTCTTTAAAAAGCAGGGTGTTCTTCTTCAAGTTGTCCCTATAAGGAAAATATCAGGATGCAAAAAAGAAAAACATTTTTCATTCATCACAACTCCCTAAGCCCTAAACTTATACTTCTAAAATTTCAGAGGTTTCTTATCTAGGGATTTCTTTATGGCATATGCCATTTCCATAAAAATTGGCCTAGAACCTGTGGAGGTGGCAAAGGGAAGCAACCCGACTTAAATCTCTTCAGAAGGAACAACTTCCCCTACAAGTTTCATCCAGTTCCTCCAAGAAATTATTACTAATTTAATTAATAATAAATGATTAATATTATTAATAAAAAGGCTATCAGCAGTCCCTTTAAAAATCAGCAGTCCTTCAACTACATAACAGGCAACCACTCCACACCTATATGTATGAAATCTTGCAGGATACTCTTCTCTTAGTGGACTCATATGCCAATCAATTCCATGCAAGTCTCACCACCTCATCCCATAACCATTGCCAATTATAGTTAAAAAAGATGTAGGGACATTTGGATCTCCAAAATTAGATTAAGATTCTGACATAAGACAAACTGGGTTGTCTCTGAAGGGGCCCAAGTCAAATCAGGCTGTTTTCTAAATTGCCCAGTTTGGGTCCAAATTGAATCTTATGGTTGATTTCATTGTTTTTGTTGTTGTCATTGTTGTTCAAGACATTTATGACTTATGGCAACCCTATCATTGGGTTTTCTGTGGCTGAATATGTGTGACTCACCCAAGATCACTCAGTGGGTTTTCATGGCATGAACCCTGATTTGTAGTCCAACACTCAGACCATGCTAACATTCCTAATATTCAGAGGTCCCAAGGCAGATCCAGCTATATACTCTCTAGTTTATTGAGAAACCATTCATTGGTCATTATGAGGTCGATGTTCAGGTTACACATCCATTGTTCAGTACAAAACTGAGTGACCAAGTATTTCAGTACAATACAGTACAATTCAGTACAAGAATGAAATGTGTTAATAATTTTCTCAGACTATTCTAAGGCAATATAATTATTCCATTGAGCACAGTGTTACTAGTCAGATTTGATTGGGATGTTGCCAGATTTGGATGTCCAGATGTTGCTGGAAGAATGCATGGCTCACCATAAGAAGTCTGACATCAACAGGATTCAAGGTAGAATATGGTTTTCAAGAAACCCTGATATGCCTTCTGTAAAAGATATATCCAGTTAAAGTTTGTTTTATCCTATCCCATCATTGTTACTAGTGCTCTTGTGTGCCTTCAAGTCATTTCACACATATGGCAGCTCTCAGATGAACCTATCATAGGGTTTTTGTGGCAAGATTTATTCAGAGGACATTTGCCATTATCATTAGAGAGCGTAACTTGCCCAGGGTCAGAAGTTAGATCTTAGATACAAAACCACATATTCAACCAGTTTATTGTTTGTAAGGAAAGGCCATTCCAAATATTCATAATGCAGGTGAAGCCCTCTCTTTTTTCCTCATATACATATTCACTTTAAAAGTACTGTATATACTCATCTATAAATCAAAAAATTTATGCCCAAAAATTGACCCCAAAATCCTGTGTCAACTTATTTACGGGTCAGTATGGTAATGCAATGGCAGCTTTTTCAGATTTCTTTGCCCCTGTGGTGGGGAGAGCAGTTTCTTTCTTTCCTTATCCAAGCAGAAAGAGTCATGGGTGATTGATTGCTGCTTATTTAAGAGTCCCTCTCACCACAAGCACACATACACACACTTAGAGAGCCTCCAAGTTTTAACCTCAATTTGTCCAAGGGTCATACCAAAATTTTGGGCCCAAAACCTGCCCATGAGATCGACTTATATTCGAATATATATGGTATTCACAAATTACTGTCATCCACAGCCCTAAAAACCTGAAGACTCTTGAAAAGCCCAAAAGATTATTGCTAATTCAAAGCAATACAGCACACATGCATAAACATATAATTTATTAAATAAAAATATTTATTGAATTTGTATCTCACATTTTTATAGCAATGGGATCCAAAGCAGTTGCACTGGATCACAATATCATTTACCTCTGTGTAATATTCATACATTAATATAATGACCTATGTCATATGCATACAGGGAGGTTTCCATTACTATTTGATTTAATATTTGACCCATTGAATAAGGTATAAGAATAATATGCATCCATTTTTTAAAGAGATCAAGAAAAAAAGCAATTATACAAAAGGAACATCTTATATTTTGTTTACAGAAGTTATTGAATATGGATTAATGCATAACACATGGTAACAAATTCTCATTATTTCTATAGCAGAGAGAATTGTGCATATCTGGCAAAAAGTCATTTTCAAAGATTTGCAAATTTTTATTAACAAACATAACAACACTTCACATAGTTAAGTGTTGATCACATTAAAGTGAATGGGATGGGGTCTTGTTAAAACATTATTCCAAAACCCAGGATAACTGGGACAACTGCAGGATTACCACTTATTTCTTCAACTAGTAAAGTATAGATTTTGCAGAAAATCACTTTCAAATGTGTTCACACTTGGTACCAATTCATCATTTTCAGGATATTGGTTCATGTACTAAGAAGAAGCCTAGCTAAGAATGACTTTGCATTTGGTGTCCTGCTGCCAATAGTTCTCAGTAGGTCTACCTTTTTAAAGAGCTGGTCTTTGTGATGGATTGTGGTTGGAGAGAGCGAGCATTTGGGAATGGAGACAGAAACAGAAGCTAGGAAATCCATAAGTTCATCTCAGCCTGATTCAAATTTGAACTCACGGGGTCAAAACTTGAGCCCAAATGAGTTTTCTTTGAATCTCAGGGGAACTCTGCCTGCCCTGCCCTCCCCAAAGGTACCCCACACATTTAGTCCCCAGGTACATTCCCTCCATTCAGTTTCTCTCTAAAATCAAACTCACTTTTTCCTTTCTAATTTCTCCTTGCCATGTTCTTAACAAGAGCTTGAAGGAATCTTTGAACAAATTAGCCTTCCAAATTCCACAGCAACCAGGATTTTAAACACTGACTGCCAATGATGTATTCAGGTTTTTTACTCCAAGTCTCAAATCAAATCTCAAGTCTCTGTCTTCAAGTTGAGTCTCAAGACTGGGAGCCAATTTTAACAGAAAAAAGGAGGAGGTGGTAGGGTTTGTACATGTGCGTGTGCGCGCGCGTGTGTTTTTGTCAGGGGTTGGGGATAGAAAGGAGGGATCCAGGCTCTTGAAGTAAATCAGTAGCATCAAGGGAATTTGGTGTTTGCATGCAAAAGTATGTGATTGTTTCATTTGGTTTGGGGAAGAAGCAAGAAGGATATGAGAAAAAATGGGGAAATGAGCTGGGGGCTGAGGTCTGCTTGACAGCCTGTGAAAAATGCTTCCCGTGGTCTGGGGAGTCAGCTTTAGAGGATCTTTCCACCTCAAGCCCATTGTCAAACTTGTTTGCTGTGTTCACCTCTGAAAAATACTTCCTGCACTCTGGGGGGTGACTTTTGCCTACTGCTAGGAAATGCTTTGAAAGATTCCTCTTCTAAGATCAGCAAGTCAGTAGCTAAAAATATGCAAGTCTTAAGTTGAATCGAGTTGGTGCTTCATTCATAGTAGTGCTGAGTCCAACTTAAGTCACTGAAATGACTTGAATCCAACTTGAGTCTGAGTCAAATGACTCAGATCTGTGTCACTGCTGAGGGCCCTTTTCCCTATATAATTATAGCATAATGATTCTATTTTTGCTGCCATGGTTTCTTTCTATGGACTTATGGCATTTGTTTGATCAAACTACAACTCCAGGATCTCATAGGATGCAACCATGATAGTTAAAGGAGAATCATAGTGCTATAATTGTGTAGTGTAAAAGGGCCATGAGTTACGAGGAGTGAAAGAGAAGGAGGGGGGACCACTAGCTTTTCCTTCAACCCTGCTACTCTTTTAAGAGAGTAAAATGGAAGAGAAGTTGTGCATTCAGGCAGTAGATGGGGGAGTGGTAAGGGGGCAGCAAGAAGCCATGGGACAACTCTTTCCAAATATTTTACATCACTTTCAGAATCCCACACCCGTAATTAAGAGAGTGGCAGCTTAGTCAACTGAGGAGAACACTAGAGGTTTGCCTATCTAACTGGGCAGCTGTGGTAGAAGAAGATGGTAGTTTACTTGGATGTGGAAAAATGGCTAATTTACAATACTTGCCTTTGTATTGGCCTCTCACACTATTTACTAGGTGTGAGGGTGCCCAATCTTCTGCTGTTTTTACCTTCAAAACCAAAACCAAAATTAAAACAAAACCCATTTTGCTAACCTATTTTAGAAACATTCAGAAAGGTTGAAAGTTGGACTTACAAAAATGTTTTTTCTGTTCATATCCTTGTAGATTCTATCCAGAATCTGCCAGTTATTCCACTCTCAGGACTTTCACAGGAAGCCATTATTTTTAGAATCCAAAGTTCAGCTCAAATTATGTGTTTTCCAGCAAGGCTGAGCACTGACACTTTTATTTTTAGAAATTAGCTGCAGCATGTATTTTGTGTCATACTAGACATAATCAGGATTATGGAATACATATTCAAGGGTAGCCATATTGGCCATACAGTAAAGTACAATAGCATCCAATATCCACAAAACAGTGATACCTTTGTTGGGCCAGCCAAAATGCACAAAATGCATGTTGCAAGCTTTCAAAGCTCCAGTGGCTTTTTCATCAAACAAAGGTGTTAAAAATGATACAGGAGAAAGAAAAATATGATCTTAGAGTCACAGGTATACATTTTGCCAAGATGTTGTTCTCAGTTAAGAAGTTAATCTAAATGGCACAGAGGTCACAAGTGGTACTGCAGACCTTTAAACTGCTATCATTTGTGTCCTGTTGACTTTTTTCACATCTACTTTCAGGAACAAGCTGTTAAGAGGAATTTCCCCTCATTCTATTCCTAAAAAGATAATGTAGATGGACGACTGCATTTGTCAGCATGAATGATGAGACACAGAAGAGCTGTCCTCCCACAATTTCCCCTTACAGCTTGAGTAATATTAAGTAATGCCCTCTAATCCTGTAACAGAAGCTCTTTTACCTCTGTGTGACCCAGTGTTCCAGCCTCATCTCTT
>CM034706.1:144636359-144652882 GCA_020142125.1 Phrynosoma platyrhinos
GTCCATTTTTATTTCTGCTTTAGCTGTTTAGGTATTCTGTAAGTGCAAGTGACCAGAGTCTGTGGAAATTTGTGTGAAATGGAAGTCCTTGGGCATGTTGGTATGATCCAGCTGACTTTGACTTAAGGTAAGTCTATGATTGAGAGACCTCCAAAATGATTCTGTTATTAACAGTTCTGCTCAGTTCTTTTTCTTTTTGAATTAGAAAGTGTTAGAATGCCTTGAGGTGGACAGATATGTGTATTAGCCATTTGTGTGAAATTTGTGGATCTTCTGCATCCTAGCTTACATATTCTGCCTAAGTTTTTCTTTTCATAATTTCTATCAATATTTTGGAGATAATCTAGTAAAAGTTAAGTATTCTAAAATCCTGTTTGTTTCAATGGAACCTGAAAATTATATTTTAATCCTTCTCACACACATAAACACAAATATTTGTTGCTCCTGAATGCCTTCAAGTGTTTTCTGAGGTATGGTGATCCTAAGATGACCTTATCATGGGGTTTTCATGGCATGATTTGTTCATTTGGCCATTGCCTTCCTTTGAAGAGGAGAAAGTATGACTTGCTTAAGGTCACCCAGTGGGTTTCCATGGGTGAGTGGGCATTTGAACCCTGCTCTCCTGGAGTCCATGTTTAACACACAAACCACTATAGTATGCTGGTTCAGATTTTTAAAAAAATATATTAAATTTGTGGCAAAAAAGAAAAAAGAAAATGTGAATTTAAAAATTAGAGAGAACATTCCTTATTAAAGAAGGAAAGACAACCTTCAATACTTCTTACTTTTTCTGATGCATTAATACACTAGAAACACCCGCTTCTTGCAAAAACAGAAGCTCAGCTATGAATGGATTCCACCCACAGTAAGAATTAGGACAAGAGGTTGAAACCAATTTAAGTTGCATTCCTGTACACCATCACCTGAGAGTATTTTCCATTGAAACTCTGACATGCATAGGATTACATAGTTCATTACTGTGTTGTTGTTGTGTGCCTTCAAGTCATTTCTGATTTATGGTGACCCTGAGGCAGACTTTTTTATGGGGGGTGTGTGGTTCTTGGCAAGATTTGTTCCAAGGGGGTTTGCTTTTGCTTTCCTCTAAAGCTGAAAGAGTGTGACTTGCCCAGTCAGTTTTCATGGTTGAGAGGGTACTTGAACCCTGGAATCCAGTGTCATAGTCCAATGCTCAAACCTAACTTTACTCCTCTGTAACTGATCCAGAATCACAATCTCTGCTTAGTCACAATTATGACATTATTCACATGATCACAACTCCCTTTCCCAAACCTGCATTTCTAGGCATTTGCTGAATAGGGAGAAGAAGGTCCAGTCTGCTAGCAATTGGAGCAGAGATGAATGATATTTCAATCAAGTTTGGGGGTAGGCAGACCAGCAAAGCTTACTTTTAATCATACTTAAGAACTGATACAGAACACTGGCCATTATCTTTTACTTAAACTATTTTGTTTATTAAACTCATATTTTAATTTTTGCTTCACATTTGATCTGCATATATTTGTGTGAATGTATACGTGGATGGGGTAAAAGTAATACACATATAACTGTTATAGTATTGATGTATTTACTAGGTCATGTACTGGGAGAAATGTGAGATATATATTAAATGAAACATAAAATAAAACACTCTTAAAGCAAAAATTGTGTGCTTGTTGTTGTCATTTTGCCTCCTCAATTTATTTCTGACATATGATGATCCCATGGAAAACCTATCAGAGGGATTTTACCACAAAGTTTGTTTAGAAAGGAGTTGCCTTTGCCTTCATGAAACTGAGAAAGTGTGACTTGGCCAAGTGGATTTCCATGGCTGACTAGGGATTTGAATTCTGATCTCTTGGATTCCTAGTCCAACACTCAAATCACTCCACCATGTTGACTTCTGTAAAAATAACACTAATGTGGTACTAGCAGGCAAAGCTCATGAAAGTTTGGGGCAGGGCATTGTTAATGTTATGCCAAAGTGGGCAGATGATGGCACTTCTGTCTGCAGATGTCTTCCTGCTATCACCTATGTGTTTTCTGAAATAAAGTTTTATTGTTTGCAATACAGAAGACTTGTTTACTGAACTCTGGGGAGAAAAGAAGTTCTTGACATGTACTGATCTCCAGTGTGTGCCTCCACATTGGGGGAAAAAATCTCTTGAAGTACTGAGAGTTCCCATTTTTTTTCTTTTTTGTGATTGTACCTGCTTATTCTTGAATGGGCTTCTTTCTTTCTGTCCCTTGAATCCTTTCCCCTTCCTCTCTCATTGGTCACATGTCATATCCAGTCTCACACAACATTTCAGAAATTGATTTTCACCAACTTCCACTGAGCTGTCATCGTCATCATCATCATCCTTCTTCTGGAGTTATAGTCAAAATGCTAAAGTGCTTCAGTAATATTAAACTACCTAATTATTGGAATCATTTTGTTTTAGTGCTACCACTCCTCTTTCCTTTGCCTGATCTCTGTTGAATCTCTGTCCTGGAAACAATAACTGTATTGGTGGCAGCCATCAGAACTAGTTATGAAAGAGTACAAGCAGAGATAAATTTCATTTTCAAACTGAAACTAATTTTTCACATATCCTTAGAAATGAACTAAGCTACTTCTTGGGTGTGGATGGGTAGTATTATTGAATAAATTTAGTTAATTTTCAGTTGTAGGAGAAATAGCTTAGATTATTTTTGATTTTAGCAGAAGTATCGTAGTCTGTTTCTGACCCCATATGATATATGCTGTTGAGGAGATTTTTGCTCATGAATCTCTCTGTTTGTGGAACTTTTGGCAGCCACTAATTAATTTATTTCAGCCACTAACGTTTGTAGCAGTTGATAGAGAAAGAAACATAGCTGTCAGGCTTATTCATAGGTCAACCATACTGCTTGTTTCAAAAATAGATTTTCATCTCATCTATGACGATAATTTGAGACAAATGCGTGAATGTCTAAGAATATTGGCTGAAACAAGATGACCTAAGGCAGCTGAAAGTAAAGGCAAAATAAAAAAGGAACATGACTATTTGCATACATTTTAATGTCTGGGATTCATATATGTTTAAAGTTGTAAAAGTCATTTGAATTATAGAGCAGTGAACAAGTGCTGACACTTTCAAGAAAAGAGAAATACTGCTGTTGAACATTCACTATAAAATTCTTTCCAGTGTGAGGAATGACTTCTGATATAATCATGCAGACATTTTCACAAATGGAAGCAGGCGAACTTCCAGGTCTAGATTGTATCCATCCATTCTAGAGTTCTTAAAGAACTCAAATGGGAAATTGCTTTTCTTCCAGCAAATATCAGAGCCAGCAGCACTGTCACTGTGCAGAGCAAGTCGGTCATCTTAGGCAGCAAATACCAGAAGAGAGAGTATCATTTGTTTCAGTTGTGAAACCTTTGTGCCATTAGGCAAAAGTCCATGGGTAGGCAACCTTTCCCCTTTAAGGGCCGAGGGACTTCAGCTCCCAGAATTCCAGGAGCTTTTGGCCAACATGGGACTATTGGCCAACATGGCTGAGGCTTCTGGGAGCTGAAGTCCCTCGGCCCTTAAAGGGGAAAGGTTGCCTACCCCTGCAAAGGTCATTACCCACATTACTTTTTTGTTTTAATTGTCCACATAAGAATCCCAAACTGATATTTGATTAATTGCAGCTGAAAGTAAATACTAGTAACAAAAGTGAAACAAATGACTCTCAGCATCAAGAAGGGTAGCATCAGTTTATTTTAAACATTTTCTTGGGTTGAATTCTGAGACCTTCTGGTGAGCCGCTAGGTAGATGTTTTTAAAACTGTGATGCTTCCACCAAGAAAACCTCCACTGAATCCATTTTTTTAAAAAAATTAAACAAATAGACCCAAACCTGGGCTGTCCAAATAGACTTCAGAGTTGGCAAATATAGTATCAATTTCCCAGTCTTATAATTTGGTGAGAGGTACAAAGTTGTCAGTGTTTCTTATTAGCTCTTTTTCAAGTCTTGTACAGTCTGAAAAGGAAAAATCTTTGTCTGGGCAAAAATTAAAGCAATAAAAAGTGCTACATGCTGAGTTTAATTGCATACATGAAGAGATAATGGGCAATGCAGGCATTTCAGTTGCTTCAATTAAATAATGCAATGAACTTTTACCACAAGAAAGAAATTCCTTATATCCTAAAGAGCTCACAGATTAGAAGGATCCCATGAGTCTGAAGCCAAAGGACAGGAGTTTGAGATGGTGTTGTAAGTACTTTTCTTATTCTTGTAAAAAGGTGGGAAATCTATTTTATCCTGGAGACAAAATGAGTTCTAGACAAACTTGGTGGGAACTGTATGCCATTAGTGGGTGGTGTCACAGCCTAGAGTGGGAACCCCCATTGGTGTGAGGCAGCCCTTAATGTGCCTATCCCACTCCATATTCATAGTTACACACATGCATATATGCATACAGACATATATAAGCAATCTCTTAGTAAGTTATAGTGTCATTTAATCCATTCATTTTCAGAAGTGAGTCTTATGGAATGGGATTCTGAATAAGATGGCAGCCTTAGTGTGTAAAACAAGTAAATGCTATCCTATAATGTAGTCCTGCTGTGATGATTAGCTATAAACTGAAATAAGAAGTAAAAAAATATTGGACAGTCCAGTTTGAACAAATGTTTTTGAAAGATATATTTGTACTGGATTCATTATTTGTATTAAATTCTGTCATGCTGGGAATCAAAGTGTTGAAGAAAATTTAGTTCTCTTTATGAAGGACAAGTAATTTATATCACCATAGTTGCTTATTTTCATGATCCCTACCTTAGAAAACTGATATGAGGATGGATTGTTAGGTAAGAAGGACCAAAAATGAAGTTCATGGAAGTATGTGTCCAAACAGGGTCCAACATTGGGCCTGAGCTTGTCTGCCTATGAGACTCCTGGATAAGGATTCCAGTGATCTGAGTCCTATGTGGAACCAAACACCAGGTTGGGTGATGGTACATTTAAGCTTAACACTGTTAAGGAAAGAGGCATGGTGGTCATATGGGCAGAGTAGCATGAGCATCCTCACAAAGATTTCAGATCATTTTTGAGCAAGTTACTAATTTGGGACTGAGGATCTCTACCTCTGGTAATCTCACTATGTGAGTTTTTGCTTGAATTTAGAGCAGTACCTTAGCTTGTTCACTGATTTACATCCATCTTCTCATACTTCCTTTCCTTCTAAATGGTGGCTGCAAGCCCCTTGGTCTTTGTAATGCCCATCTAGGTTGCTATTTAATTGGACAGAAGGAGGTGTGCAACACAACTAAAGCCAGTAATTATGCTCCAGTCATGATATCTCAACAGACGTCCTTTAGTGCCTTACACCATTTTTTCTCTTGTGTATTTTGGTCAGTGACATAATAAACTCATGAGCCCAATGAACAACACCCACATTTTATAGGGAAATGTGCTAATTACATGTAAAATGTGCATGTATGCATACAGATCTTTATAAACACTCACCCATCTGGAGTTCCCAGGTGCATTTATGGATGTGCATTTTAAGACACGTGTCTGTGATCTTGATGTTACAAGACATCCTTCTTGAAGGAATCAAAAAGCCCCAACACATTTACCATGTAAAAGTAGAACTGCACATAAGTATTATAAAATATACTATAATTCCATGGGCCACCAGATTGATAGTTTTACTCAGCTTGGTTATTAATTCTTCAGGTCTGTGTGCAAGACGATCTAGCACTTCCACTGATCTCTCTCTCTCCCAACAGAGATGAACAGTCTGCTCTGGAAAAAACCACTGCCCCAAAGAATGGCTCTTTCACAACCCACAACCAAATACGTCGGCCATTTTCTCCCTTTCCCTCCTTTCTTTATTCTCTTTTTTTTAAAATGAGGCACCTTCACTACTTTAAAATAGCACCATGATACTATTATGTGGCAGGAATGGATGCTGGAACATTTGATTAATGTTTTTATTCAACAGTTAGTAATGATAGACTATGGGCCTTTGCAGACTGCCAGAAATAGTGCACATTAAATTGAGGCACTGCCCTGGCTTAGTGCTAGGGAATCATGGGAATTGTATTTTTTTCTGAGACATTGAGCCTTCTCTGTCAGAGAGCTCTGGTGCCACAATAAATTACAGTTCCTATGATTCCCTAGCACTGAGCCAGGGCAGTGCCTCAGTTTAATGTGCACTATTTCTGGCAGTCTGCAAAGGCCCTATATTACAAATGTAGAATCTGACAAATTAATTGCCAATACTGACATCAATTGTTAAAGGAAAGGGGCTTCCATCCAAGAAATGTACTG
Organism: Phrynosoma platyrhinos; assembly: GCA_020142125.1. Taxonomy (NCBI): domain Eukaryota; kingdom Metazoa; phylum Chordata; class Lepidosauria; order Squamata; family Phrynosomatidae; genus Phrynosoma; species Phrynosoma platyrhinos. The sequence continues at coordinate 144,642,648 of CM034706.1, forward strand.
ATTCATAAAGTAAAGATGACTCAGCTATGAAAGTAAAAGTGGTTCCTACATGTGTTGTATAGGCAGTACCTGCATTGTACCCGGTAGCATATTTTCCTTGGGTTGAATTTTTTTCCAGGGTGGATTGAACTAGTATATTACACATTCCAATAAAATCTAATCCAAACAATCCCACAATAAACAACCAACACATAGTGGCTGCCTAAACTAACAATGTGACTGTAGTTTGTGTGTGTTTGGTTCCTGTTTTTTGTCTTGGCTGACTGATCCAAGAGAGATTCCTCTCCACAACTTGTAAAAGCTAAATGAAAGAGCATTTTCTTTCACCATTAGAGATAGGTTTAGCATGTCAAGGAGTTTAGCACACCCTTTCATGTGGTCCCCAATGCCATTTTGAGCCCTCCAGTACCTCCTAAAATTGGGATCTTTTAAAAACTGAATACCTCTCTCCAGCCTCTGTGAGTGTGAAACGTCACCATAGTTTTAGGCCTCCCTATTTGTTTCAGCACCAAGAGAATTCTGGTTTATTTCTTAGTCTAGGAAAGGCTTTTTCATGGGCCTAAAACATCCTAGAGGCCTCATCAAACATGGTGAAATTGGCCTCTAGAAGGTGAATAGGGGTTGTATAGCCCTCCAGGGTCCCATGGGGACACATGTACCCCTTCCCCCCCCCCAAAAAAACCTGGCAGTTGCCCATCCCTGAAGTATAGGATCTGGGCATCCACTCAAGTTAGCCACTGAGCTGGTAAATTTGTGTCAGAATATCAAATAGTCATAGCATTGCTTTAGTATAGAGTAGGTATGGATGTTATTTCCTAGGCACAATTTTATTAAGGCTCTTATATTACCATCACCAAGCTTAGTCTATCTTGAATCTATATGTTTTTTCTCCATCTGTATGTAAATCCATATGACTTTTATGCACATTTTTGGCTTACATGTATTTATCAACTATATGCATTTTGGAGTGCATGCAATCACTGACTAAATCATAACTGCATGTCTTTTACAAATAAGATTTTTTTGCAATGTGAATATTTCAGAACACATTTATTCTTGTTCTTCTGAGGAACATATTGTAAAACCCACAGATACAGATGTCTGAGTCACACTCAGCTTTATTTTATTCTTTTTTAAAAATATATATCCTGAATTTCTCACAGCAAAGGATCAAAAGTGGTTCACAACAATCAATTAAATTACCTATCATGTAACAACAACAACAACAACATTTACTTCAGTTCCAGGATATGTAGAATGAATAAATCTTTGCCTCCAGAGAAAATTCCTTACACATCTCTAGTGCATCTATGCAATTGTGTCATATCTATAGCAGCTGAAATATAATGTATTTCTCTGGCAATGGAATATAACTCCAGTAAAGAAATAGGATTTCTTTCATATCAGTTGTCCTTCAGCCTATGCATCTACAACATAAGAATTCACCCTCACTTAATCATATTGAATTTGTGAAATTATGATTCATGTAGAATTCACTCCTATCCATTATTTTTCCTCACCATCATGGAAAACACTGTCAATTGCTATTTATGCACTCCACATTCAGCCCTAGGCCTTAAAGTACAATCAATGGCATAATACTAGGGATGGTCTTGTGGTAGGTGAGCTGGCACTGAGCAATGAGACAAGCTTAAAAGTTCAATGTCTGTAGATTGTTCTTGTATTCAGTGAAGGGAAGGAGACAATATTTCCAAGATCTGTGGAATTGTCTAGATGTGAGTTACAAAACAGAATTTCCTGTAGATAATGAATTTCCATCAATTATCTTTAAACTATTTCCCTTGTTGCATTTCAGTTTAATGTCATTAGCTCTAGATAGAACTCAGCAGAACACTATTTATGAAACATGACAAACTTTATTTATGAAACACTAGATATAAACATTAAGTACTACTTGGCTGCACTGTGATAATGTTGGAGGGAACTAAAAGCACTCCTATGCATTAATTATTCTTAGACTGAGCCTGTATATTGTTTCCTAACCCATTCACATTTTTAAAGCAAACCATGGATGATATTAGTGTGTCTTTCTACCCACACCTAAGGAATATTTGCCTTATAGATGCGTTGTTTCCCATGTTTGTTTTGCCACTCCTTCCTTCCACCCAACCTGTCTTTCCACCACCCACTTGGCTGTCAGGTATTTTACAAATAATTGCAAAAATAGGGAGTGATCAGGGGAAAATGCATTCTGGAAGAAGGCAGAATCAAAAGGAGTAATCAAAATGAAAAGTGAAAATGCTGAAAGTCTTAATGTTGGGGTCCTATGATTTATACCAGGAGGTAGTTGACCATGAAATTCCTAATGCCCGCCAATCCTAGGGATCAAATATCCCAGCTGAGCCTGAAAAGAAGCATGCACACAGCTCTAAGACACATACATGCAGATTTTAGGCCTAGCTCATTGCCTCAGAATCTACAACATGTAAACAGAATTGCAGTTTGTCAGACCCAATATTTGCATGGTCTTTGATGTTTGTCTGCAAGTTGTTTCCTACTCAGGGTGACCCTATTAGGGGGCTTTCTTGGGAAAAATTTGTTCAGAGGGGATTTGCCTTTGCCCTCCTCTGAGGCTGAGAGAGAGTGAATAGCCTAACATCATTCAGAGGTTTCCATAGTGAAGCATAGATTCAAATCCTAGTTTCGAGAGTCATAGTCTGACACTCAAACTACTATAACACACTGGTCTCTTTCTAGACAGATCTTTGTTTTATTGTACTTAGTCACGTTAATGATACACCAGGCCTATCTTATTGGGCACTACATACATTTACTACCAAATACAATCTTTTTCAACAAAAACAAAACAGTTCTCAGCATCAACAGCTTTGGGGGCATCTGAGCCAGGCTCTGACAATGAGACTGCCAATAAGATATGTCCCATAAATCCAAGACATCAGACAGTCTTTCACATTACACAGTTGTAGTAATAGGATTTCACTTTAATTGCTATGCCAACATCCTGCGGAATCCTGGGACTCACAATTATTGTTCCTCAGAGAACTCTAGTGCCTCATCAAAATAGAGGCTATGGCATTCAAAGTGGATTCACAGTGTGATCAATGTGTAGTACAAAAAGGGCCTTTGGCTGTGGCATCAAGCAATAGGAGATCCTGATTCTTCTGAGGGAGCACCACTCTCTGCATTTCAGGGTCTTGCAATTTTCAGTATCTCTGTACCCATAATAACTACCAGATAGGAGTGAGCAGAGGGATTAAGGTATGGCAGTCTTTAGGAAGAGAGACAATTCTTTAGGACAGAGGTCTGCTCCTTTAAAACCCTCCCTCTGGTTTTAGGGGGACTGGAGCCGGGGAAGGGAAATGATCTAAGTTGAGTACTTAACAACTCAGCATTACTCCAGCCATTACTGGAGCAAGTTGTCTGCTTGGAGCTCTCCAAGGTGCTGCATTGGACTTGGTAGCTGGATAGAATAACACCTGTCCCAAGACATTTGTTGTCTGAAAAGCAGCAGCAAATGCTCCCCAATTAAGGTTGTGCATAGTACCCCAAAACAGTTACATTGTTTGACCACCTGGGATGGAAAATCCCACAAGTATTTCTTTCTTTCTATGGCAATACAAATTCATCCACAGAATTGGATGAGTAACAAATTGCTGCCTTCTTGTTTGCAGTATCACAGTGGACTTCCCAATTCCATTTTCCCCCACTGCTTGTCCACATAGTTTGACAACCCATCATTTAGCAAAATATAAATGGGCAAGTCAGGCAGAGCTATTTGATATGATGGTGTTAATTTTCATGATGAAAAGGGGAATTCTTAATCAAAGTAATTTTCCCTCAACATTCTGTTCACTACTTTTAAAAAAGGTCCAATTCTTGCTTTAAAGGGAGTTGGAAATCTTGAGACACTAATATTGTTTGCTGAACTTTTCATGCCAGATCACATATTCCTGCTAAATCCTGTAAATTCAGTGTTTCTGGCTTTCCTTCTCAATTGCAAGATTGGCCTAATAGAATAGATGTCATTGCCATCATGAATAAGAAGAGAAGGAAGGTGACAAATACTGAAGAAGTGGGGAAGGGTTGACTGACAACATACCTGACATTTTTTTAAGTGGCAGAGATATTTTACATTTTATTGAGGAAGACATTAGCTTTCAGTGCAGCTGTTTAAATTCCACAGTGTGAGTGTGTTGTTCCCCAAGTTATACATTAATAGCCAAGAACTGATTGCTTCCCTGATATTTTTCTTAAGAGCTTCAGAATGATACACATGAGTGATTTTAATGAATGAAACATGTATTGGCAGATGCTGAACTGACGCAAACTCTGGCAACACCATTAAAGTTTCAGTGAAAATGTTTCCAACATGTTTTCTGAGAGCCAGATTGGAAGGAGGAAGTCCTGGATATCTAAGCATACTCCAGACAGAAGGAGATCCTGTTCTTGTTGGTGTATTCTAGTTTGTTTCTTCTACGCATGATGTTTTTCTGTTATTAAATGGATGTTTGTGTATTACTTCTGCTGCCCCCATGGCACCAAAGACCTTCCATATTAATTTAATCCTCAGTGTACTTGAGTAATCCAGAATGAAATAGCAAGGACATAAGAAACAAAGCCAAAGTTCGAAAAAATGGGGACAGTGAATCTTGTTTAAAGTTTTTCTTTGCTCTATGTTTCTACTGAAATTGGCCATCCCAGCAAGAATTGGGCACTGTGACCACACTCTTCATTTACTATGTAGTCCTACATAATTACTCAGAAGCAAACTCCACTGAGTGCAATGGAACTTACTTACTATAGTAATGTATTACAAACTTGGGTCCTCAAATGTTGCTCCTATTAGTTCCAGTTAGCATGGCCATTGGTGATGGTGAAGATGAATATGAATATTATGTCCAAAGCTTCCAGTGATCCAAAGTTGGGAACCACAGGTCTATATGACTAGAGTCCAAATAATCTTGTTTAATGTCCCTAGCTGGCATCCACTACACACCCCTTTCAAACAATGTTTTGTTCTTGCTGTGGCACAGCTGGTGATGGTGGTTGTGGCTAACTAACTGGCACTCTGTTGCCAAACCACATTGTCATACCAAAAGAAATTTGAATCACTCTATGGTGCCAGCAGAGCATTTTGCTGCCCTAGGGGAAGGTCAATATACCTTCTCTCATTTCAGATACAGAAGTGGACTGCCAGGTAAACCTTACCACAACAGTGGTGATAGCATATTATCTTCAACCATGCTGTGGGCAGCAGACTGGCTTGGGCTGTGAAGGGGCCTACAGCTGTGTCCTCCATAAGGGGAAATGGCCAGGAGATTGCTATTGCTCCCTCGATTTCACCTACTACATGCGACTTAAGGCAAATACCTTCCTCTACCGAATGGTAGGATTGGCATTGGATGCTAGTCTAATACCTCTAGGATTGACTTCACTGTTTCTGGAATCATGCTGCTCATTCTTACTCAGTAATGTGGCAAAATAAGACCATAATGTAATGTAGCCAGTGTGGCATCATGGATTAGGACTCTGGAAACCAGGGTTTGATCACCAGCTTGGCCATGAAACCCACTGGGGAAGTCACATGTTATCATCCTCAAGGGATGGCAATGACAAATCTCTTCTGTACAAATCTTGCCAAATAACCCTCATGATAGTTTTGCCTTAGTGTTGCCATAAGTTGGAAATGACTTGAAGGCACAAAACAACAACAAAAGCCTTTAAAACCATTAAAAGAGGGGAGTGGAGTGTCCCCTTAAAGGTCTTGACCCTGAGTACATTGGGCAAGAAAATCTACTGTCACAGTCACAGATGTGGTAGACTTTTGGAAAGCCTGCTCATGTAGGTTCCAAGTCTGTTCTAGTCAGTGGCTCCCCTGTTGTGGTCATCTGCCACCACTGCAAGGAGAGTTTCCAACAGCTACAAATGCAAATCTTAGCCTTTGTGATTAAGTCCACTTGATGGAGGAATCACGTATCAGTTAAGTCCTAGTGCTGCCTGCTAGTCACAGCTTTCATGATGTTCATGTATAAAGCAATCTATGCCAGACAAATAACTCAAGGTGCCTTGAGTCCCTGTACCATTAGGAAGACATAATAATAATAATAATAATAATAATAATAATAATAATAATAATATACTATGGTACTATAAATATCATAGAGATGCAAGGGAACAACTCCTGTTGGCTGCATAAACAGCAATGTTCAGTTAGAATGGCTGAGTATTACTCTATGTATGCACGTGCTAAATGTATTCTGATGCTAGCACAAAATGATCCTTCTGTGCCTATCATCACGTTCTCAGATTAGCATAATAATAGGCCTTGAGTCATGTTTAGGAGAATCTCAGTGTCTTGAGAAAGGAGAAGTCTCTTTACCATATATAGCAATCAAAGTCATTATTTTCTAACATTGCGTAAGGTTTGCTCGCTCTTTGGAAGTTTTTAAATGCTGTGTTAAACTGATAGCAATATTGGCTAATGTCCAGTAGAGTACCTGTTCAAATACCAACCTTCCCACCCCCAGCATATTATGAAAAATATAGATTATTTCTAAAGCCATGAGACTATCAACAGAAAATTTTAGTCATATGTTAACATGCCAAGGTTTGTGACAGCTCAGGCAATGATGTCTGGGTGTCTGTGATCACTCAGAATGTTTACTTAGGAAACATGGCCCTACAAGATGACTACTGAGAGGTTGCCAGTGCAGGATAACTGGAAGATATGGGCCCAGAAGGAAAGAGGCTACAGGAACTAGAGTTACCAGGTGGAAAGTACCTCAAACCCTGAGATTTTAGAACAAAACCTGAGACACAGAGATGGCCTCTCATGATAAAACAAAAATAGGAGAGCAGGGAAATGAAAGGAGAAAGGAGAAGGAAGGTAACGGAGGCAGCTAACAGGATAGAAGAAAAAAGAAGATAAAAGAAAAAAAAGAAAGAGGGATGGATGGATGGATGGATGGATGGATGGATGGATGGATGGATGGATGGAGAATTAGGAAAAAGGCAGATGTAGCCAGGAAAATGAGGGAGAAGAAGAAAAGAACAATAGAGGGGTAGGGGGTGAAAGAGAAGGAGAGGGAGGATGAGTGCAGATGAATGTGGGTGGGGAACAAAGGGAGAAACAAAATACATTAGCTAAAATTGTGAGCAGGATGGAAGAGAAGAAAGAGAAAGATAGAGGGAGAAGACAATCAGGATGTGGGGGAAGGGAAAGGAGACAGGAAAGAGAGAACAAGTGGGATTAGTGAATGAAGAAGAAGAACAGTGTAGGCAGCAGGGGTGGAGAGGACAAAGAGGACCAGAATATCAAAGAGGAGGGAGGAACAAGTTTATCCAGGCATTCCAGAGTAGAGGAAAAAGAGAAAGAGCATAAGAGACAGAGAAAAGGGAGAAGGAGAAGTAAAATCAAGGAGTAAGAGGAAAAGGAATAAGTGCCTAAGCAGAACTAAAAAAGAATGACATTGGTATCACACTTTTTGCGAACAATGATGCAATCCACATGTGCCTCAGAACACAAAAGGAAACATTACTGTGGCTTCAACCACAGAGAGAAATAGGTGGGAAGAAGCTGGAGAAGTCAAAACCCAGCAATCTTATAGTTTCCTACTCAGGGATTCCTTCTCCCTTTGCCAACCACAGTGTGAGAAACATTTGTGGTGAGATGTATGCCAGAGTGCACCAGGCAGACCCTTCCCTCCAAGTCCACAGTAGCCATTCAAAACAGCAGAGGAACAGTGTTTTCTTTCAAGGCATCACTCTTACCCTGAAACTCCTTCTCATAGCTCTGAAGATTATATGGAGGTTGTGTGGTGTGAAGACTTGTGAACCCTAACAATTGCCCACTCATATACATGATTTACATGATCCACCTGGATGTTAGATATTGTTTTGCATTGTCCACATCTCTGCTTGCACATATTTAAGCTATGCTATGGGGGTGTTAGATTGCAGTCCTAGGCCTTATTCCCACTATGATTTAAAGTGAATTGCTGATTGGGCTTTATGACCGTAGTTCCCATTTGAAACCAATTCCAATCCGTCATTCCCACTTGAAACTGGTTCTGATCTTATTGAGCTCAGTTTCAATCACGATGAAGCAAGGCAAACGCAAAACCCCCACTGTTTCTTGACATTAGTTTTTTGGTAGTTCTTTTAAAAAGAATCGATTCTGAAGCATGTTTAACAAGTGGAACTCTGGATCTGAATCGGATCAAACTGGAGGGGAGGGACTAATGGCAGAGGGGTGTTTACCAACCCTCCTCAGTTTTGGAGAAATCAGCTATTTCTCCCCTCTCAGTGCTGCCTTTGTGCTTGTGATGTGACCTATGGGTGCATGATAAAAAATTTACAGAATATGCAATCCATTGTGTTTTTAACTACTTGCAATTATAGGTGGACTGCAGCTCAGCAAGGCAAGTAGCTGCAAAACCAATGGATCACATAGCCTTTCACTTATATAAATGATATAAAATATAGTTTCCAGGCTGGGTTGCTCAAAGGGGAAATAGTGTGCCTGAGTTGCTGAGGGGCAGAGGAAGGAAGTTTCTAAAGTCACCCCTTTTGGTGCTTGGAACAACCCATCCTCACCGTGTTGCCGCTTGCATCACCAATGACTTGCAGATGATTTACATGCATTTTGAAGTGGTGCAAGCTAGTGGGAATGACTATCATACCAAAAAAGAAGCAATTACAAGGGAATAATGAAAAGTTCCACTTTCATAGTGGGAACGGCGTACCTTTTGGAATCGATTCACTGATATAGAGCAAAGGTGAATTGCAAACTGGTTTAAATGTAAGTGGGAACCCCTAATAGTCTGGCAGATTGGACAGATTGGGCAAGCCTGGTCTCACTCATTTCAGCTCACATTCTGGCATCACTATGCTGGGTGTTTTTCTTCTTGTTAGCAATATTCAGTAGATACAACTGAATGATGTAGTTGTCCAACTGGAATATACTGTGCTAGATGTCATGGGGGAGTAGGAGCAACCTGTCATGAGACTGCCATTTTTAATGCTAACTAATGTTAACTTCAGCTTAAAAATGACTAATCTATTATGTTTAAGAAGGCTTCAAATGTCAATTCTCATACATAGAGGGCTATGTCTATAAGGACATTACATGAAAATGTAACATGAATCATGTATTATGTTACCAAAAAAGAGAGATGCTCTGTCATTGGAAGGCTGGAGAGTGTCTGGTGTTAGACAGAGGCTAGGATTGAATTTGCTGAGCCATACATAATAGCTCACCCTTCCAGGTACAGTTGATGAAATACTAGTAACTGAAAAGAGAAAAAGGGAAATAAAAATTGGGGAACTAAGGAGAATATGCAAATTTAAAATGCATGTGAAAATCAGGAGATATGGATTCTCCCCATGCTGTCAAGAGCTATTGAGCAACAAATGAAATGCAATCAGCTTGTAAACAAAGACTTCGAAGCCTAACAACTGCCCAGTCATATACATCATTTGCATGATCCACCTGGATGTTAGATATTGTTTTGCATTACCCATTTAAAATATGAAGCTAATGCATGAAGTCAGATCATCTAGGAAAAAATGGTACTAATGTGACTGAGTGTTAAGAAGGGTGAAAATTGCTCTGAGTAATTTAAAAAAAATCAGTTTCCTTATTAGACAGTTTCAAGAAACATATGGAAGTTCTGAGATAAATGGTTTATTACATACGCAGAGCATAAGCTGAGTTTACATAATAAGGACTCCAATGATTTCTTGTTCACCATTTGTGGGGGAATTTGTAGGGGCACAGCAAAACCAGTTCTCTGCCTCTCTTCAGACACATTTCCAGCAAAGACAAACTTTTTGTCTCCCCATCAAACCTTCCTCTTTCCCTCTCTCTATTCTTTTTTTATATTGATGAGAAAAAAGATGATTCCTTACTGTCCATCACTTGTGTCTTCTTGTGCCAACTAGCCTTCTGTTAAAACCAATATATTACTATCTAGCACTGTCCTTTTTGCTTTTGGCAAATCAGAGAAATCATGAAGTCAAGCATTATAGAGCTGGAGATGATCTCAAAACTCTACATTTTGTGGTAGTGAGTTCCATAGCTTAACTATATGCTGTGTGAAGAAGCACTTCCTTTTTTTTTCTCTGCCCCAAATCTCCTACTACTCAGTTGCACTTGATAACCAGTTCTTGTGGTATAATTTAGGAGCACTGAATTAGACTATCGGTACTCAACTCCTTCTTTGCTTCAGTCTTCTCAGAAAAGGCAAAGGGTG
>CM034706.1:144659609-144672095 GCA_020142125.1 Phrynosoma platyrhinos
TAAATTAAAGTCTTCCGCTCATCCGGTTTATTTCCATTTTCTCCCCGCAACTCCCTGTGTGATAACGTCCTAAGATGGGTTGTGATATGGAGGAAAGTTCCTCATTTATTACTACTTCATCAGTCATATGTGTGCTTGAGGTGAGGTGGATGTGAACCAGCATTCTTTTTACATCATAAATTTGTGCTTCCATATCTCTAAAGGCCTGCTGATCATTCTTTCTATTGGAGAGCCATTTTGAGAAGGGCATCATAGCTCACAACCCTCACTGGTTCATTTTCTGGCCAAATGGACTATTTTTTCCACACACACACCCTGCACATTTCATGGTTGGCAACTGTGGTGGAAAGGGTAGTTTGCCATCTCACACTATGTACATAGACACATGCAAATATTTCAGGGCAAGGGAGCTGTAAACCATTTGCAGATAAGTCATCTCCTTAAAGTCTCACTTCTCTCTCACACATCTTTTTGTTAAGAAAGATGCTTTCCCTGTAGCAGACGAAAAAGGGTGCAGTCTTCAGTACACATTCCAAGTAATGTTAAAAAAAATAGAGGAAAATGAATGGGCGTTAAAAATAATTAGCCAGCAGGACAGGTCCAAACAAAGAAGGAGGACACACCTATGCTCTGTCTGCTTATGTTTAAAATAAGGAGATACGCCTGGATAATGATGTGAGTTCACTACACTTCAAAGATCAGTGCGGGAAAAGAAACAGAACATCTGTGGGCTAAGCTGGCTACTGATTTCCTCCTATTCAAATATAATCTGTGCGTAGGAGGAGCCATGCCTTAGTGCTAGGGTACTTGCTTTGCACATTTAACCTCCATTTCCAAGGTTTTCCTTCACAGTACATTTACTTGATATTCTGGAGAAAAGTTGCTAGTAAAAGTATTAACAGTATTAGTGGGGCTAATGGTTCAACACAATCGTGTTTGTTCAGATAGTTACTTTTGAATGGATCTATGTGCTGCTTTTGTTTTTCATTTATTTGTTTGTTCATTTCTCTCATGAATGAGCCAGTGATATCTGAATATGCTCACAGGTATAGGAAGAGTTGCTACAGAATAGATCAGTCATAGCTGGTAACTTCTTCTGTTTTCTAAAGATTTGGCTACCTCAGCAGTGTGGGAACTTCTGTATGGTGTCTTGCCTCTATCCATTCTGGTAATGTAAGATCCTCAAGGAACTGTTTCATCATGAAGGAAGGCAATGTTACAACTACATTCCTCAAGAGCACTGCTCCAGTTCTTTCCAGGTGTAAAGGAATGAGAAGCAACTGTGTCAAGTGTGATTTAAATTATTTTGTGATTCTTACATTTTCAGAGAGACAGACGGGGGTAATTTAGAAACAAAACTTTCTGTGGTTACAATACTGAGGTATAACTCTGATATGAATACTGTATTTACTGTATGTGTGTACGTGTACATATGCACACAATTAATAGTAGCAATATATTTTAAAAAAATAATAATAACCATGATCATATTTGAAATCTTTAGTGTCATATCCACTCTAATCCAGATTTGCATATGGTATTTTAACATGAATTTAGTGGTTGTCTTTCTCCAGGTAGATTCAACTCCCATACATTCTGGAAGCATTTTGTAATTTATCCCACCACTGTCACAAGCAACATGTGAGGACATGTGACAAACCTTTCTTGGTGGCTGCTCCCACGCTGTGGAAATCCCATGAAAGTTGTGTTGCCCCATTTTCAGCTCTCCGTCTGCTGACAACCACAGACGTTTTTATTTCAACAGGCTATTAACTGATTGTGCAGGAGGTCTCTTAATGTGTGTGCATACTGCATTTTCATTCTCACTGCTATGTTTTAAAGCCTTTTAAACTGTTTTTAATTCAGTGCTGTTTTTAATAAGGTAGCTTATTTAAACTCTGTTATGGTGATTGCTTTTCTAGCTGTATTTTGTTTTGATCTATGTTATGAGCTGACTTGGATCCCATACTGAAAGAAGGTCAGGGGATACACTACATCAACCAACCAACCAACCAGTCATCATGTGAAAACAACATTAAGGCCTATGCAGCTACTCTTTGACTTCTGTTCAGACATGATCTGAAGATACAATCTGATCAAAGCAAAAGGGAGAAAGAATACTAAAGCACATGAGTCAGTGGTGTCACCCAGTTGCAATTCTTTTGTTCTTTTAACAGGAAAATTTGATGTGCAATTTCTCCTACTGGCAATGCAACAATTATGTATTCAGGTTTACAGTTTGGATCCCAAATTTGGCTTAGAATTCCCACAGCGCAATCCCTCTGCTTTTCTGGTAAACAGTTCCTCATTGTACAAAAGAACAAGTTTTATGCCATCATTGTTAACCAGCCTCTGAGCCTGCACAATACCTAAGGTTAAATTGTCTTTGTCCTGTAGTACGAATGCAAACTTTTCACACACCTGAGCATTTTTGCCATGTGCATCATCCCAGGCCTCTGTTCAAAGGGAAGTATGATGCTCCCCTGTCAATGAGTTACCTTACTGATCATTCAGATGATGCAACCTGACAAGACCAAGTCTGGAATGCAAGCTACTTTTTCCCTCTGCTTTTCTCTCATGTCTAGATTGTACAGCAGCAAAAAGCAGCGACTGTTTTCCTCTCAACCTTTTTCCTTTTTGATAGACTCAGAATTAACATATCTCAAGTCTGAGAATTAGTTTTGAGTACTAGAACTGGAGACCCTGCATGGTGTAGTGATTTGAGTACTGAACTACAGCACTGAGAGACCTGGGTTTGAATCCATGCTCAGCAATGGAATCCTACTGGGCAAATCACATTTTCTCAGCTTCAGAGTAAGGCAATGGTAAACCCCATGTGATCTGGCCATGAAAAACCCATGATAGGGTTGTCATATGGCTTGAAGGCACACAACAACTAGAACTAAACAGAGCTCATCAATGACACCTGATGCCCTTGGGTAGCATTGAGGCAGAAAGCATGTGACAACTACATGGCTAACCAATCTGCTTTGCAAGTAGTAAGTAAATGTAAGCAGTGCATTTCAATTAACTAAACTACTGAATAATATCTTATCATGGCTCAAAAATGCTGTGTACAGACATAATTGTGGTTCTGGGCTGGAAGAAAAGTTTGGCAGCTTCATGTGGAAAAGTATTGGGGGGGGGGATTTAGATGAAAATGTCCTTGGGTAGGTAGGGGAAATAGATAGGTAAAGTGAATGGCTTGTTCACCTTTTAATCCTCGGGAGTTTTATGGCAAGCTTTCAAGCTGCTGTGCTTTGGCATGGGGCAAGGATGGGAATGTGAAATAGCCAAGCCATTTCCACAACAGCACGAAATGACTTAAACTGGATCAAATGCTACCCCTGCTCCAAGTCTATACCAGTCTTGATGCTTTCCCAATTTTCACCTGGGATATCATTATGACATGTGCCATTTTCATACCTATTGACTAAGGCTCTCTGTATCTTTTAATCTAAAACGTGGCAGGCATAATACCCTTACAAGGACAACTGTCCCAACAAAAATTTCATTAAGAAGTACCGTGAAACAAAAAGGTTATTTACAGTTCTCTTTGTTAAAAAAGAAATAAATCTAAATTTAAAGGCATGTAAAACAGCAATCTGTGAACCTATTTGTCTGCAATTTGGATTGTTTGATCCTCTAAGAAGTTCTTCCCTAAGGAGAACTATGAATTCCATTTTCTTTAGACAAAGAGAATAAATGTTATTGGGTTTGGGACCTAAGCCGAAGCAGACTAGATCTGAAACAGTCCAACTGCTCCTGAACTGACTCTTGTGGTACATGCACGGCACTTGGAAAATAACCTCTTTTCATATGAACATCGCTGTCTTCAGATATAACAGTAAGAAGCAGTACATTCCAAATATCTGGCTTATGCAGCATGCTGGTCTACAGTAAAGCACTCTGAGAACTACCAATAGACCCCCAAAACTACCTTATAGCCACCATTTTTGCTGCAGAACAATGTGGAAAGAATTTTAAAAACCCTTAAAGCATTTAAGGGTTGGAGCCATGAAACAGTAGGGATTGGATCCAGATGTAGCTATCAGTCATGACTAACTTGAACCCCATTTACTTCAATGGCCTAAATCCAGTTGCCAGTGCCCAACTAGAGAAGATTCATTAAATGAATGTAACTGTATTCATTGTTGATTTACCAGGTTCCTATTTAAGGCATCTACCCTAATTGGAACTAACAACTGGATTTATGCCAATGGGTCTAGTTGAGCTGAGGCAGAATATGGATTTAACACATATTAGGAATTTTAGAAGGGTTTCTGGTGTTCTCTGTAACATAGCATTTAATATAAAAGAACTCCTTTGCACGTTAAGCTGTATTTATTTCATTTATTCATCTTCTGGTAGCTTCGTATAAGAAAGAACAAGGAAGCGACTGCCGAAAATGGGCATAGATTCTTTTTCAATTATATTTCCTTAAGTGAACAAATGAATGTATTGCCCTGACCCACGTTCTCTCTAGGCTGACTGTATAGGCTTCTCTTTTCATTCCTGCTAATGGATGTGTAAGAAAACCCTATGAAATTTATAGGGTTGCTGTAAGTTGACAGGCAACTTGAAGGCACACACACACAATGGATAAGGAGATTCAGAGACAAAAGGAATAACAGCAGTTGTGCCACTGTGGGAAAGACAGGAGGAAAAGGAGGATAAGAAAATTCAGCATGCTTAGGACTTGAGACTCATCTACACTGTTAAAACAATGCAGCTTGACACCATCAAGTGCTGCAGCTCCATTCTATGGAACCCTGGGATTTATAGTTTCACAAGGTCTTTAGCCTTCTCTGCCAGAGTGCTGGTGCCTCACAGAACTATAAATTCCAGGATTCTGTGGGATGGAGCCACGCCAGTTAAAGTGGTGTCAAAAGATGCACCTTTGGCTGGAGACATGGATGAATCAAGACATAACCCTCCACCCTCCAATCAACAGCAGTCCTTTCTTAAGCCAGTTATTAGGGCTGGTTTTCCCCAAGAACAGCCTGCTTTCAGTGACAGATACCCTTCACTGGTCTCATGTTTTAAATTCTCAGGGAAACAATAAAATGTCCAAAAAGTGTAGCTCACACCAAACATTTAGTTTTAAATAATTTATTCTTTTACAACAATTTTAGCATTTTATACATCATGAAATGTAAAAAATAGATATTAAAATTATATTACTCATTATAAATAAAAACCACAATCCAGAGAGTTAGTCCATGTAGTGCCTGAGTTTCTCTCCCCCCCCCGCCCCGATTCCTCTCGATATCTTTTTCATTATGTAACTTCTTTTAGATTGTAAGTCTATGGATAGGGACCACCTTCCTTCTGACTTGGAAGCTGTCTTCTGGAGCTTTTTTTTGGCTGAAGTGGGGGGCAAAAATAATTTATATAAATATATGCTTGAATTCCAGTGAAATAAATGAGATAACTAGTGACCAACTTTCTCTGGAGTAAGGTCACAACAAACTTAACTATTACCCTCTGCATCCACAGCAGTAATCCAGATACTCAACCTAAACCAGCAGGCTGAGATAAATATTACAATTCCTTACAATATAGAAACATCTGCTTGCTATATGTACATTGAACACAACAGAGAGGAAGACATGTTTCATTGACTGGCATGATACGGTGTACTATCACTAATTAGCACCCAACATTTATACATTGCTTACAATTTTTATTTCTTTACAAAAAATGTTTCTTTACAAAAAAATTTGTGAGGCCCTGCCTACTCAGTGATTCACAATCTCATTATAAAAAAGACAAAAGGAGATGATACTAACTAGGATTGGAAAGTGGGAGAGAGATTGTGAAAATACAAGTGGATGTCAAAATCAGGACAACAGGGATGTCTTTGTGCCCAAGGAGAATGAGAAACCAATGAAGAAATGTTACAAATCTAAACAGTAAGATAACCAGCTTTAACCAAACATGGTTACCAGAACAGATCCTCTGTTGTCTTTCAGTCTTTGGGCACATCCCACTGGAAGTTCTCTTGTGCAAGGTTTATAGGAGCTGAACAAGGGCACTGCCAAGTATACCGCATGGGATTTCTTCAGTAAAGGATTTTTTTGGGGATGAGGGGGTTAGCAGCCAATTGTCAAATCACCTTGGCTACAGAGATTTTGTTTTCCACCTATATGATCTGACATTTTAATCCTTTGGCTTATGAAGAATCTTTATAATAAAGTACAAGGACTTGGTTTGTCAGTGGGTGGCATACTGGTTTCAGTACCACACTAGTCTTCACACTTTTATCAAACTGTATGAAACAACCTCTCTCTCACAGACAGACAGACAGACAGACCAATTTAAGGAAGAAACTATCATTTTTAAAGCTACAAGTCAACTAGAGAAAATTTGATGTACCTCAAGTCTTTCTCAACCTGATGCCCTCCATCCCATCCCAGTATTAACATCCTAAAACTGAAATGACCTATTTCTCTTTTTCTCTAAAGTGCTCTGTTAAAAGGATAATGTTACGTATAAAGTCATAATGAAAATAAACAGCTCTTTTAAGGCTTAGATTGCATCTAGGATACAACCTTCTTACTTAATGGAAATACACATCCCTACTATGTATGTTACACAAGAAAAAAACAAGGAAGAAGCAAGTAAGTTGCCACTTCCTCTGTGGCAGTTACAAACAACGGAAGCCAACATACAGTTGAGAAAATGACAAACATCTCGTTAGCAGACTTTAAATTGCATAATTAGTGGCAAATGATTTTAGTGTTACTCTACAGTGTCTTTTTTCCTCAGATTCTGCAGAAACAATTAAGAGGGACAGGAAATAAATTTGCTTAGTTTGCATATTTGTTGTGCACCTTCCAAAACAGGCAACTGGGTAAAGTACATATTGCCTTAAATTTAATTGAAGAATAAATGTGTACAAAACCACATGTACATTTGAAAAATTCATCCTAGTAAATGAGGGGATGCATTAAAAATGCAAACTATTTTAAAAATACATGCACACACCAATCCCAGAGAAATTTCCCTATGGGATAAAACAAAATCCATCACCATAGCAAGAGACAGTGGCAGATTTTCACATCCCAAGAAGTACAATGTTTGTCTGTTTCAGGGGTGGAAATCAGGTAATCCTCAGCTGTTGCTAGACTGCAAAAGATGTCAGGTCTCTGCAGGAGTACTATCTCTCCTTTCATTTAAACAATAATTGCACAGGAACAGTTTCAGTGGGTATGTATCTTCTAAAGCCATGGGACAAATATATCCGACGGGGATGAGATTATTTTCTGACTTGCACAGTTAGATACACATTTGTATTATGTATGAAGATGAGTGTATTTTTAAAATCTAATCGTGTACCATATGAGAGAGGTAGTGAACATTAGTTTTCCATTTCCTGATTTTATACCAGTTAACAGAGAGCCCAATTTAAATTATTTTTATATCCTATCACATTCCCTGTGAATAAGTGCTTTAAAATTACATTAGCTTTGGCTTAGTTTTTAAATATGCTCCCCCCTTCATTTGCTAATATCTGTAATGCAGGGATGGACATGAACAAGCCTTGTAAATGCTGCTTAACTGCAACTCCCAGCATTTCTTAATGCTAAGAACTGCACTTTAAACATTTTCAGAGCTGCATTCTTTTTGTGTGAATGTTCTGTGTGAAAACAGAAAGGCTTTGAGTTAACGGCACAAACCTGGCTCCCTAACAGACTATCAAGTTTTAAAACACCACAGAGCCGTTGCTTGCATTCAAGTTTAAGCAGCAATCTTAATGTCTTATATCCACTTTGGAATACATTTTTCTGGTACAGAAGACAATTATGTTAAAAAAAACCCCAAAAGGAATCATGTCCTGCAAAAATGAGCAGAACTTCCCTTTAAGTTGGGCATTCCAGGTTAGATACCAAGGCATAAAAATCCCTGGTATGTAGACTGATGCAATAATAATAATAATAATAATAATAATAATAATAATAATAATAATAATAATAATAATAATATAGATAATTACATAAATAAATTAATAAATAGAAAATCACAAACAGCTGTTCCCTAAAGTTCTGCAGACCGCTCTTTTAGTAGTACTGCTGGGCTGATCTCCTCTATTGATGTGCTGGAGGTGCTGATATTGCTCGTTGCTGTTGTTTCTGGGTTCAGCACATGGAAGCCTGTGAGAGGACAACCTGCTACGTTATTGCAGATGAGGCTTTGGAGGGAGGCTGTGTTCACAATGTCAAAGCCCACTTTGCCTCCAAAAGTGCTTGGCTTCCAGTACTCAGGTGAGCAGATTACATTTCCCATGAGGCCTTTCAAGGAGAATGGTGCTCCAAGTTCTATCATGGTCTCACCAAAAATGGCTCCAGGACGTGGTTTTTCTACAAGAAGGGCTGGATATAGCTCCATTGCATCAATATCTCCATAGAGCTCTTTGAGTTCTTCAGCCATTTCTTTCTCTCCTGTAAAAGACATACAGTTATAATCAGGAAACCTCCAATACTCAGGAATTTTTTTCTAGTCTTTTTCCAGAGTCTGGAGGGGAAAAAAATGGACACAACATCCAGAATATTTCTACCAATATTGTTAAATGGCCATGCTCATCAGAGAATTCTGGGATCTACATTTCAGTTTTCCCCCAAAGATCTACTTTTTACCAGTACCCCAGTTTTTATAAGCTTAAAAGTCATTAGGTGTTTCTTCTCTAAGTTGATCAAGTTGACTGCAGGGAGACTGACTCTGGTTATCCTGGTGTTGCTGCTGCTATGGAAGGGTGGGGAGACCAGGACAAGGAAGACACTGAATCTGGCAAATTGTGAAGATTACATCAACAGGAGAGTCAAAAGAAAAACAACCAAGTGAAGTGCAAGCCTACAGACATCTTTGTAGGGCCTCTATATGTGTGTATATGCCTTTAAGTCACCTGTCTACTTATGGCAACCACATGGATTTCATAGTGTTTTCTGAGGCAAGGAATACTCTGAGGTGGTTTTTGCCAGTTTCTTCCTCTGAAATAGCACTTACAGGACCTGATATTCTTCAGTTCAAGAACTAACCAGAGCTGACTGTGCTTAGCTTCTAAGATCAGATGGGATTTGCTGCCTTTAGGGTATTTAGGTCATAGGAGCTGTATAGTGACATCTTCTCATGGAAGATGCTGTCTCCCTAGCTGTGTATCAAAAAGCTCTTCACTTGGCAATGAAGCCATAGATCTTTTTGTTTGATCCTTCAGCATGTACTTGTTTTCTCCTTTGAGCTTCACTACAAAATGCAAAGGGTACAGTGCCATGCACATTGCATCAGTTAAAGTCCTTGCCTTCTAGAAGAGGTGCCACCCAGAAAGTCCTCCAAAGGAAAACAAAAACCCTTTTATTTATTTTTTTAAAACCCATATATTTCCCTTTTAAGTCTGTCAGAAATGGTATGTGCCTGTATGTGTTTTATAGTGCTTTTTTAAACCTATTTTTTTCTGGACAATCTTGGTGGCCTTTTTGAATCAAACACAATATTGACTGAAGAGTAACCTAACCAAAGCTATTGGAACATCCATCTTTAGGCTGTCTGTTCTGACTGATAGTTGTTCGTCATGGTCCTTCTTGTTCTTCAGGGTCCTTGCTATATCAGCTACTTGCAAACTCTTAATTGGAGACGTCAAAAATTTGACCTGTGCCCATCTATGTGCAAGTGTAATTTCTTTCATGCCAACAAAGTTTCTCTTTCATACTATGCAGAGGAATCCATCTTACCTGTAAGCTCTTCAAATGACTGAAAAGGTTTCAGGAGAAAGTGCTTGCGGTATTCATTCAGGGATCGGTATCTCATTTGCCGGCTTTGATCAATGGAAGCTTTAGCTACTTTCAGAACTGCAGCTGGGACATTCCGGCCCCCGGCTACCTGTTGGAAAGGAAATGGAGAAACATGACGAATGGAAATTGAGCTGCAGCATGCACTATAATATGAATAAATATCTATAAAAATTACTTATTCTAGATAAGAATTTGTTAATCCCCAGTGTAAGAAAGAGACAACAGGTACTCTTTCTCCTCTGCCCCCAACCACCTATAGGCCTTTGCAGACTGCCAGAAATAGTGCACATTAAATTGAGGCACTGCCCTGGCTTAGTGCTAGGGAGTAATGGGAATTGTATTTTTTTCTGAGACATTGAACCTTCTTTGTCAGAGAGCTCTGGTGCCACAATAAATTACAGTTCCCATGATTCCCTAGCACGGAGCCAGGGCAGTGCCTCAATTTAATGTGCACTATTTCTGGCAGTCTGCAAAGGCCCTCAGTTTCCACAATTTGTACAAAATATTTCTATAACTAGTGTTATTTTTAACAAAGAACAGAACAAGCCAACCAAAAAATGGTTGGATGGCTGATCAAGAAAAGATACCCAGACTATAACCATTTTGCCATTGTTAAGAAAATGCTCAGCTACAGAAGGTAGACTGCTGTAACCGAGTTACTTAAGAGGACAGGCACCTTCTAATTGCAATTGAGAAAAGGCATCTTACCCTTCCAGCCTTTTGCTTGGAGAAAGACTGCACCATGTGGGAAAGGCCATGGTCCAACATTATGGAATTGTTGTAGATGAACTGCTGGAAAGTATATTCTTGGTCCTGAATTTGAAAAGTATCAGGTAGAAGGGGATGCCAGTGGTAGAGGGTGTTGAACTCTGCTGCTATTCTGTTCTGATATTGGAATTGCTGGTTGAAGAGCAGCTCTGGATCAAACTTCAGCTTGAAGTGGTAGCCACTTAAATGCTGAACATAGTCTTCAATCACAATCTTGATGGTCTCTCCTGTTATGTTTTTTTAAAAAACAAACCACATAGTTACTTTCTATTTTGTTTTCTACTCAACAAGAAGTGCTTCATCCTAATAATCTGACAATCCAACAATCCAAAATGGAAAATATAATCTGAGAAATCTTATGTCATCAGTTAAAATCCCAACAACATTTAAAGATATAGAAATAACAGTCCAAGAATAGACCAAAATACAACTTGTCTAACAATACATTCCCCAAAGGGGACAACTAAATGCTGAGAAACTCAGATTCAGGGCACAAGAGAGATTTATTGTCTTTTTAAGAATCCAGAGTCGCAGTCCAGCACTCGAAGGTCAGTCATTACTATATTTCACAAAATAATTTATGCATGTCAGCAATTACCATTGGTCAAAATTACCTATTAAGATCAGACGGGTGGTTTGGAACAGCTGCTCATCATCCCATTCTGGATGCTCTCCTTTAAGAATGTCACACACCCGGTTGTGTTCCCGGAGCCATAACGTGGCATACATCATCAGTCCTGGAACCAAACCAAAGACCTCTTGCCCTACAGAAAATCTCAGGTGCTCAGGGATATGGGGTGGATACACCATTTCTGCCTGAGTGTCTTTCACTGTGGGTGGATACATCTCTCCATCAATCATCTGTAATTAAAAACAACAAACTAAGAATTGCAATGCATTTGGGCCATATGATCCACTGAAAATTAGTGTGCTTAAACTTATCAGTACATTTTTTCAAGTAAATTTCCACTTATGTTGGACTGTGAGTTTGATGGGCATTTCCTATAATTTTGCAGCTCTTCTTGACAAACAGAGGGCCTGATGATTTTACCAAAAATAGTCTATGCTTACAGGATTTCACTTCACTACATGAAACATGAAGAATATAAGAAGAGTCCTGTTGGATCAGACCAAAGTCATGGTGGATCAGTGTAGTCCAATATTCTTTTCCCACAGTGATCAATCAGTGGAGAAGCCCACAAGCAGAGGAAGAGTGTAACTACATTCTCTGTCTCGTGTTCCCCATAGCACACAGTGCTTCTGATACAGGAGATCAAAGTATTCAAGCACATGTCCTTCAGGGAAAAATGATGACCCTAAGGGAGTCAAAACCCACCTGAAATTTGAGCTTTCCATCCTTAAGCAGTCTCAGTTTCATCTGTCTGTCTAAAGTCTCTCCATAAATGTGACTCAGATCAACCTGTTGAAATGATAAGGAGTATGAATGTCTACATAACATCTGACTGATTAAAATGGTTGTAGTAAAAATAGACACATTTCAATGGAGCCCTCAAAGAACATATATTTCATGCCTCTCAGAGCAAGGTGAACATCTTACAGATCCATTCTTGCTTTGTAATGTCCCAGTGTAACATCTAGTATAGTGATGGAAAATCAGTGGGGTTACAATCCAAATAGTCTTTTCTGGGTACAAATCTAACCAGATTTAAGCACTATTAAGTGAATAAAAACATACCAGATAGTCAGGCTGTGCCTAACAATGACAGGTTTATAGTCTTTGTCCTCATAAAAAAGGGAAAATTGAAATTAGATGGGCTCTTAGAGTTGGGTGTTTCTACCATCAGCTCAAGACCCCTCTGTTTTCCGCAGGCATTTTCCTGCTCATTTTCTTAATTGTTAACTCTATCCTTTATTCTTGGTATTTAATGAATGGTTTTATGGATTTTATTTTTAGTTCTCATTTTCTTCC
>CM034706.1:144678651-144701130 GCA_020142125.1 Phrynosoma platyrhinos
AATTTGTAATCACTTTAATTGCCATGACTCTATTCTCCAGGGTCCTGGAATTTGTAGTTTAGGGAGGGTCCTCCTTTCCCTCCATTTCAGCCTTCTGCCCTGGAGGAATAATACCCCACATGCATCTCTAAGGCCTTTGCAGACTGCCAGAAATAGTGCACTTTAAACTGAGGCACTGCCCTGGCTCAGTGCTAGGGAATCATGGGAACTGTAATTTATTGTGGCACCAGAGCTCTCTGACAGAGAAGGCTCAATGTCTCAGAAAAAAAATGCAATTCCCATGATTCCCTAGCACTGAGCCAGGGCAGTGCCTCAATTTAAAGTGCACTATTTCTGGCAGTCTGCAAAGGCCCAGGAAGTAGACTGATGCCTACCCAAGCTCCTGCTGCCAACTTCTTTCTTTCAGTGAAGGTGCTCCAAGGTCTCTCTCCATACTCATCCATTCTGAGCATGAGGCCTGGAGCTAGGTTTCTATTTTGTGCCTTTTGAGAGGTCTCCTACTTGCACCTTTGAGTGAAAGAAAGGAGTTGGCAGCAGGAGCTTTTGGAAGCTCCTGCTGCCAACTTCTTTCTTTCAGTAATGCCTCAAAGGTGCTCCAAGGTCTCTCTCCATACTCATCCATTCTGAGCATGAGGCCTGGAGTTACATTTCTATTTTGTGTTGTTTGAGAAGTCTCCTACTTGCACCTTTGAGTCTAAGAAAGAAGTTGGCAGCAGGAGCTTTTGGAGACTTCGTGCTGCCAACTTCTTTCTTTCAGTAATGTCCCAAAGGTGCTACAAAATCTCTTTACATCAGGCCTACACAACATAAGGCCCTGGGGCCTCTGCATGTGGCATGCCAAAAGATTTTGGGTGGCCCACAAGGATATGGAACGACATCAGTGCTCCTTCACCACTCATAAGCTTATCACATGGCACTTCGAAGAACGGGAACAGAACAGAATGCAAGGGAATGGAACAGAGCAAAAATGTATTTTACTGTACGGGAGAACGCCACCGATGCCGCCGGGAGTCCCCGATCCATTCCCAGCAATTCCTGGCAGCTGATTTTTAAAAGACTTCAAAATCATCCTTCAAAAATCGACTGCCACGAACGGCTGGGGAATGGATTGGGGACTCCCGGCGGTATGGGTGGCGTTCTCCCATGCAGTAAAATGTGTTTTTGCTCCGTTCCATTCCCTAGCGTTCCATTCCGTTCCTGTTCCTTAAGTGCCGTGCAATAAGCTTATCAGTCTCCACCTGGGGAGAGGACCATGCGGAGGAGAAGACAGGGCAAATGCTCACCCTGCAAGGCTCCTGCTGTTCTGCTTCCTCCTGAGGAGATGGTCATGCAAAGGAGGAGAAGGAGAGGCAAACACTTGCCCTGCAAGGCTCCTCTGTGGTTTGGCTTTCTCCCAAGAAAGGATGGGTGAAGGAGGAAGAGGAAGAGGGCCAAAGCTCACCCCTCGAGGTTCCTCCATTCCACGACCTTCTCCCAAAAAAGTCTGGGCAGTGGAGAAAGATAGACAAGGCTCCTCCGCCTCTTGGCTTTCTCCTGAGGAAAGGGGCCAGGCAGAGGAAGAGGAGGATTGAATTAATATTAAGTAATTAGTTCTAATAAACATTAATTAATAATATTGATTAATTGATATTTAATTACAACCTGTCTGCAGCCCAAAGAAGTTTAGCCTATTTTAATTTTTGCCCCTAACTCCTGCCAAGTTGTACAGGTCCGTTCTACATACTATTTCTACAGACAAACATGGCTGTATCTTAGAATTCTACCATGTGCTTTTTGAGTTTTTCTTTGGGAAACGTCCTCTATCTCTCGAATGTCCTCCATTTTGTGGTGCCTGGTCCTCCTCCTAAGGTTATGGTGTCTAGTCACCCTGGGGTGATACATTTTCTTCTCTCCACTGAGCCCTGACATTCAGGGTGTATCCGCACAGCAGAATTCAAGCAGTTTGATACCACTTGACTCTATCACACAGAATCCTGGGATTTGTATTTTTGGTGATTCACTCCTTGGGGCATGAAACCCACTGGGTGACCTCCGGCAAGACACACACTCTCAGCCTCAGGGGAAGGCAGTGGCAAACCTCAGAATGAAGCTTACCAAGAAAACCCTGTGAGAAGTTTGCCTTAGGGTTGCAATAAGTTGGAAATGAAGGCACAAAACAATAACGACAACCAGAGGTGTTCAGCCTGGTCTATCAGGGAGCTCTGGTGCCTCCCTAAACTACAAATCCCAGGACCCTGGAGAATAGAGTCATGGCAATTAAAGTGATTACAAATTGCTTGGGTTCCACAGTGTGGTTACATCCTCAGTCACTTGGGCACTTTCTCTCATCTTTGACCCCAGGATTGTTGTGAGAATAAATGCTCATTCATGGAAAAGAGGGATATAAAGATATAAGGAGGGATATAAAAAGATGGACAGGGGAGATGAACCTCATAGCCTCTTTAAAAGTTATTTCAGCATGAGCTTTCATGGTTTACTATCCATTTCCTCAGGTATCTTCAAGCTGCCACAAATGAACCCTGGTTCCCTTCTCTCAACAGACTTACATAGCAATTTTAAAAATAAGTAGTGGAATATATATGCAATGAGTAACTTGTTCTCCAACTTGTCTCCCATAATCTTGATATAATGTGTGGTTTGTCAACATAATATTGTATACATGTTTACTGGGAAGGAAGCTGAACTAAATTGGGCATACTCCCAAGCAAATGAGTACCGTGTAAAGCTTCCCCCCCCCCCTCCTTCAGCCAGTCCCTATGAAGCAAATGAGTTGGAAAGAAAATGCTAGAGGGATAAAATGCAAAGAGCTGAGATCTTGGGCAGAGTTTAGCAATTGATATCTGCAGACTCCTTTTATGTTAAAAAAAAAATGCATTTCTTTATCTTTAAAGGCCCTCCAGACTCTGGCCTTCCAGGCGTTTTTGGGCTTCAGTTTGACTCTTGGTTAAGATGGTTGAGGCTTCTGGGAGCTGAAGTCCAAAACACCTGAAGGACCAGAGATTGGGAATCACTGCTCCAGAGACTGGTGAACTGCAGCTCCCAGTAGCATAGCTAATGTTGAGGCAGTTCAACAACCTCTTGGAGGGCCACATTGCTTGAAGGTGAGTTATATCTTCCTGCCTTGACTGAAGCTCAACCATTTTAGAAAGCTTTGTGAAAGGGACCCCACTGCTTTTACTCTTTAAGCCCCATGAAGGGACTCGGAGTGGCTCTCTCTGATCATTGATGTGGCCAGTGTCTAAGGGACAAGTGGTAGCTCCAGTAGACTCCCTTCTTAAATGGTTGTTATTGTTGTTGTTATTGTTATTATTATTATTATTATTATTATTATTATTATTATTATTATTATTATTACAACATTTATTTTTATCCTGCTTTTCTTCCAAGATTGGGACCAAAGTGGCTTTCTGCTATTAGTATAGTATCATCTGCATATCTTAAATTGTTGATGTTCCTTCCTCCAATTTTCAGATCTCCAATTCAGGTGAACTGGCTGTAAGCTGACTTTTCATCCCCAGCTTTTCCTGGTCTTCTTACTCCTTTCCTCAGTATGGCAGCAGAGCAAGGTCTTTCCATGTGATTCCTTATACTGCCACTCCACCATGATGTACAGGCTGGGCATGATTCCCATCCCAACTGGCCTGCTTCCATCCACCTTCCTGCAGCACTTGACAACTTACCATTAGATTTGCTAGGTTCAGTGCCACAAAATCATTATGCTACATAAGGTAGACATGATGCCACTCCTGCTCCAGCCACTGTCCCCAGGCTTTCTGCATTTTTTTCTAGTGGAATGGAATGGTGCCCACTTGACAAGAGTGGATTTTATCATTTTATCACCCTATCTACTTAACTTGTATGCTGGTCATATCATATGTATAGCAGGATTATACTGGGAGGAAGGAGGCGTGAAAATTGGAGGAAGGAACTCCAACAATTTAAGATATGCAGATGATGGGAGACAGGAAAAGGAGAAAGCGAGAGGGGACTTGATGTGTGTACTGGATCTGCAGTTATTTAAACATTGCTTCTGTGATGTTTCCTCTTTCTTCTCACAGAGCATCATAGGAATAAACATGTCTATTTGCCAAAAACTCATTAATCTGTGTCATCATTTTCTCAAGAAACACTGAATTACTTACTGAAAAAGTTAAATCTTACTAGGAAAAAAAAAAAGGATTTACTTCAGAATAAATGGATTTGGAGACCAGATGTTCCATGGTTTCAGCCTTGTTCCTCCCAGTTCTTCCCAGGTGCATCACTAGGGGGTTGTGGGGTTGTGGCTTGCAGTAGGTGAGATTCTAAGGGTGTGTGTGTGTGTGTGAGAGACACTGCTGCTTCCCAAACGTCTACATTTTTGGCAGAAATGGCCTGTGAGGTTCCCCTACATCACTTTAAAATGCTGAAGAGATGGTGCAAGTGGGGTGAGGTGCAGTGAGAGGAGAAAGGAGAGCCCCCAGGTTTTTTAAAAATAAAAAAATATATTTAAAAAATAATTTATTATTTTTTTATTTTAAGTTTTTGAAAATCTTTCAAAATTTTCTTTGAAAAATTACCGTGCCAAATTTTAATTTTAACCACATGAAAATGTGTACATGTATAAATACACTATATACACATTTATAATGTGCATATGATAGTGTAATTTAATGATTTAATTTTGGTAGTTGTTTACATCACAACTATTACCATTACGTTTAGCAATATATGGGAATTATGATTTATGAGTAACATTAGTACAAAAACCACCACTAGGGATTCTCTATAGTATGGTATGGGAAGAGGTTGGGGTGGGTGGATGATGCCAACCCTAGTGATGCCACTGATTCTTCTTTAGATATGTGGGATGATATTTTAGCCCAAATGTCTGTAATTTGTCACAGCATTATCATAGCCTTTGGTAATAAGCAGGGTACATCACTGATATTTAATAAGTGCAAGCAAAATAGAATGGGGTAGTGGTAGGTAGTAGGTGTAGAGACAAGATGTGCCATTGCTAGAAAAAAATATATTACCTGTTAGAAACAAGGTTACAGCATTGTTTTGTTGCTAATGTAAACAAATCCTTTCTCTTCTAATTATTAGAATGTCTTGTATGGATGGTTGAAACAAAGGTATGTATGCACATACCCTGCCTGGTTTGCTTGCCTTTTTTCTTCCGTTTTCACCTGGCCAAGACCCAGCCTGCAGGCGATGTTCCACTTGCATTGAAAGGTTAGGGACTTAGTGGCTATTTTTTTTTTGTCATATATACCTCAGAGGTGGGAACCATGCAGACCTCTAGATGTTTGTTCAACCACACCTCCCATCATTCTACGCCTTTGGCTGTGCTAGAGATACAATTCACTAATTTTATTCTCCATGGAAGCAATCCTTTCAACAGTTTTCTTATCACTGCAAGAAAGTCTTTGAAAAGTGCACAGTTTTCAAAAACTATACACAATTTGAAACATTCAGCAGAAAAAAAAATTACACATGGTTGTTTTGTACAGAAGATAGCATATTCTGCACAGGAAACTGTTTTGAGTTCAGAAATAGGCTGCATATTCTGCACAGAATAGAATGCATGGAAAACAGCATTTTCTCTGCAGTAAATAGTATTTCTACATAGAAAAATTATTTTCTGCACAGAAAAAGCTTTTTTTTTTTAATGCAATACCACCGTATATGGATTTTGTGTAGAACATGGTCTGAAGTGCAAAGGTTCTTGCCAACCCAGGGTTCTTTTTTTCAGGATTTCTCACACTTGGAGGTCACAAATTTTGACCATTTTCCAACTATTTTGTATAGTCTTCTCAACCCTAGGCTGTGCAGAATAGGGTTGTATGATCCCCAGACCTGAAGTATTTGAACAGTGAACTTGTCTTTATATAAACAAAATCCTTGTGTAAAAGGGAAATATCAGCAGGCTTAAAAGGAGGATTTTCGATGTATAAAAAGTAGTTCAGTAGGGACTAAGTGGGAAGACACCAGGTTTGTCCATTGAGCTCTGAACATGTTCACTCACCAGTGAATGGGGACTGATTGATGGTGGGTGAGGGTGGGGATTTGGGTGGGGAATGGGAATCTGGGTGGAGGGGGAAAGGAATGAAGTATCTTGAAGAGGAGCGCTCTATACCAACATTTTGTTGCAGGTCCCACTTGTTCTTCCAAATACCAAAGGAGGGTTGGGTTGATCTCACATATATTTCTGCACACTGTATATCTCCATAACAAGTATTCACATGGTGACAGTTTGATAAACTATCCCATAAACCCGATAGTCTTCCCACTACATTCTTCTCTACTCAACCTGGTTATGTGAGTTCTGGAGTTCAGGGAATTAGGCCCAATTGGGCAAAATAAGCCAAAAGGCTCTGCAGGTCAGACTTGGCCTTATATCGGCAGGTTGGCAGTTCATGGCCCAGGTGCTGCATGATGGGGGAGCTCCTATCACTAGTCCCAGGTTCTGCCAACCTAGTAGTTTGAAAGCATGCAAATGTAAATTTATAAATAGGTATCATTTCGGTGGGAAGGTAAACAGGTTCTGTGCAATCATACTGGCCACATGATCACAGAGTAGTCTCTGACAACACTGGCTCTTTGGCTTTGTAACAGAGATGAGCACCGCCCCCTAAAGTTGGACACAACCTGACAACCTTTTCAATGGGAAATACCTTTACCTTTACCTTTATACCCCAGATAACTCTCCTCTTCCCTACATTGATATATATCAAAATCTGAAAAAATAACTTTTAAAAATATGTATGTGGATTCCAGGTAGTAAATCTTTATCTCTATTTACTGACTTCTTTATTGGGATTTTCCCAAAGTCATTGTTAAAAATCCTCTTACATTATGTGGTTAAATTAAGCAATACCATCAAAAATAATGCTCCCCCCCCCCTAAATAAGTAGCTTTTTTCTTTTCAATATGAGAATCCTTTTCAAGACCCTGTCGCCGTCCGTCTTTTAGATCATGTTTTCATGGGGGTGGAAATGGTACATTGCTTATAGTGTTTAGCTAGCTTTCTTTGGAATGGACCACTACTTTTTAGGACAAAGAGAGAGAGAGAGAGAGAGAGAGAGAGAGAGAGAGAGAGAGAGAGAGAATTTCCGCTAGGGAAAATATTCCATGCAACATCAGCAAAAGTAGCATGATCTGTTTCTCAGAATCAACCAAAATGGATTTCCTGAAGCAGAAAGGAAGCTTTGAATTCACCAGAACTCCTTTTCAGGATGGATTTTAAGAAATTGAAAGTGGGGTGAGGGAGGATGTTGATCAATGTGCTATAAAAACCACCAGTTGTTGGTGGGTTTTTTTATTTTTTGGTAAACCCACTAAAATCCTTTCACACCCACTTCTTTCTTTTTTTTCTTAGTAACATCTGATTAGAAAAAGAATTCTGGAGAACCTGAAATTGTTTCCTGCTTTGTGATGTTTCAGTTAGGTTGTAGTAATGGTATTATTACTTTATATGTGAAGGAGTGCCCCTCTCTCTATATGTCTACTTGAAGATTGAAGTCTGCTGGAGATTTTTCTGTCCCAGCAGAGGGGGGTGGGTGGGTGGGTGGGATACATGGTATGAGAATATGGCAAAGTTCCTTCTCTATTGTAGAACCAAAATTATGGAATCCTCTGATGTTGGAAGCCAGATTAGTTTTGACTTTAGTTTCATTTTGGTACCAGATTTTTTAAAAAGACTGTTTATGATTTTATCAATTTTTACATGTTGATGCTTTTATCTGCTTTAACATGTTATATAACATGTTAAAGCACTATAAAGAATGCATGTGTACAAATCAGATAACTGTAATTTTCTACTGTTTTAAATTTTGTTTAAATTGATTTTATTATATGCCACCCTGAAATCATTGGATATAGGGAGGAATATAAATTTATAAATAAATATTCTGCTACAGTTACCTTTAAAATTGAAAATTAACCCTTCTAACCCTACTTTTGTAAAAATAAGCCCCACTGAATTCAGTGGAACTGCCTTTGTTGTTGCTTTTATCTGCCCTTGAGTCAACTGCAACTCATGGCAACCCTGTAGACAAGACACCTCCATGAACCTGTGTCTTCCACTTCTCTACTAAGGGGTGAAACACACAATCCCAAAAGTCTGGCTCTATGCCACTCCTTTGAGAACTGGATCAGGGCCATGGCAACCACATGCCATGGCCCCAATCCAGCATTTTTCCAGCCCAAAAAGAAGCAGCAAAATACTGCTCCTTTTTGGGGCAGGAAAAAGGTGCCCTTTCTGCCACAGCAGTGGCTTTTTGGCATTTCTGCAGTGTAGCCAGTGTAAACGCTGATGCCCGAACTCCATGATGCCAGCCACTATGTGGTCAGTGGGGTGGTGTGATGCTGGCTTGGGGATGGCACAGAGCATGCGTCATGCATACGCCATGCCCCCACGCCACCCCAAAGCTGGCATTTTTTGCCGGTCTGCTTTGCCCCTAAGTTCCTGTAAGCCTATGCCTGTGTCCTCCCTGATTGAGTCCATCCATCTGGTATACAGTCTTCCTCTCCTTCTTCTCCCCTCTACCTTTCCTAGCATTATTGTTTTTTCCAGTGATCATTGCCTTTTCATTATATGGCCAAAATATGTCAGCCTCAATTTAATCATCTTGGCTTCTAAGGAGATTTATGGCTTAATCTGTTCCAAGACCCATCTGTTTGTCTTTTTAGCTGTCCATAATATCCTAAGCAGTTTTTTCTACCACCACATCTCAAATGAGTTGATTTTTTTCTTCTGTCTACTTCCTTTATTGTTCAACTCTTGCATCCACTCATACATAGTGATGGTAAATATGATGGCTTGGATGATTCTAACTTTTGTACTCAGTTGTATATCTCTACTCTTCAGGAGCTTTTCTAGTTCTTTCATCGCTGCCCTTCCCATTCCTAATCTTCTTCTTATTTCCAGTCTGTATTTGATCCTAGGTACAGGAATCCTTAAATTATTTTGATTTCCTCATTTTCTAATTTATGTATCTCTTTTGTGGTCATAATTCTTGTTTATGTTTAGCATTAATGCTTCCTTTGCACTTTCCTCTGTAATCTTCCTTAGAGGCGAAATAGACTGCCCCGATAGAGCAGCTTGCTGCTGCCCCTTTGAGCGCAGGATCAGGGCAGTGGCAACCACACATCATGGCCCCAATCTGGCATTTTTCGCCCCCAAAAAGAAATGGCAAAATGCTGCTCCTTTTGAGGATGAAAAAAGGGTGCCTTTGCTGTAGCAGTGGCACTTTTCAGCACTCCTTTTTGTGTGTGGTTGCCGTCTGAACGCCACATCAAAGGAGCACCATAATGCCACCCAACATGCAGTCAGGCACGTGGTGTCATTCTGGCTTACAGGTGGCATCGGGGCATGCATTTTCCAAATGCTATGCCCTCATGCCTCCCCTAAGTTGGTGCCAGTCTGCACAGGCCCTTAGGAACCTTTCCAAGTCTGTGATGTTTTCCCCCATTATTATGGTATCATCTGCGTATCTTAGACATACACAGTAGCAACTGTTGCCTTCTATATCATTGGGGTAGTGAATGCACACCACATTTGGGGCTGAATTTTAAAGGAGCTGCCCAAGGTGCTGAACTTATTTTGGAAATGGAGTTTATTACATTTGGCCTCCCATATTCATGGATTCCTTATCCATGGGTTCAACCATCCACAGCTTGAAAATATTCCAAAAATATATAAATTTAAAAAAGGGAACCTGGATTTTGCTATTTTGTATCAGTATCACCATTTTACTGCACCATTTAATGGGATTTGTATTTAATGGGACTTCAGCATCCACAGATTTTGGTATCCACGGAGAGTCCTGGAACCAAATCCCAGCAAATGCTCAGGGCCCACTGTACTTTTGCAAGCTCCTTTAAAGTTTTAGGTAAAAACCAAAGCAAATTCATCACCTCACTGATATGGAAACTGCCATCTGCCACTGGAGATGTACAGAATTGCACTGTGAAAAGTGTAAGAACAGATGTTTTTGTCTTGGGTCAAATTCCTAGAGCCTGTTACAGATTATTTACACCTGGAAAAAGGGAAAAATTTTTTAAATTCCTTTACATTCTGTATGACTCATTCTAATAATAATAATAATAATTTTTATTTGTATCCCGCCCCTCTGCCAGGCAATCGGGGCGGCGTACAACATTTCAAAACATAAGAACAAATAAAATCAGTTCAAATCCCATCCCTCCTTCCCACGCCCACCCAACCCCTAAAAACAAATCAAAACTAAACAGATTAATAACAATAATTAAGCAATTAAGCAATAAAACAATTAAACAATAAACAAACAATAATTTTTTATTGTTTAATTGTTTTATTGCTTAATTGCTTAATTTGTGCATTCAATTTGTGATGATTTAATTCTGCATTCAATTTGTGATGATTTAAGAACAAAATCTAGGTATTAGTTTTATTCTACTTTTTTTTATTCTACTTTATCAAACTGTATTTTAAAATATACTAATCATGTTATAGTATGTTAAATATTATGTTAACAGGACTACCATGTTAACCCTTTTAACTCATTCTTCTTTTAACACATCATTGTAGATCAGCCCTGCTGTTAAGCAGTGTAAGGCAGCTGCCACAGATGGCAGAGGTATGTATCACATGGCCTGCCTTGAACTTTCCTAAGGTAGTCTGCTTCCATCAAGTACAGTGGAAAATGCTGGCCTATTGCCAGCATCAGAAGGATTAGTCAGCTATCTTCTGGTCATCTTCTATATATATGTAATTAAGCAAGCACAATATCTGTGGTTGGTTCTATTCATTGACAAGAGGCCCCATATATGCACAAAACTCTGCATTCAAATTTTCATTTTTTCCCACTGCTAAGCAGCTGTCAATCTGGTGAGATACTTTGGGTCCCTTTCTGAAAGACAGGTGGTATATAAATAAATAAATAAATAAGTCCCCACAGGGGCCCTCTTGCTGTTGCTTATTGGTGGAGAAGTGAGGGTGTGAGGTAGGCAGTGGGAGACAATTCAGATTCAGATAGGAAAGCACTTGGACTGAGCTCGGTGGTGGTGGGGAGAAATGCAAGTATGCTCTCAAATGGAGGCACCTCTTTTTCCTTCTTCCAGGAGCTCAGAGCAGCCAGATACATATAATCTGAATCACTTCCCTCCCCTCCCCTTCAGTAAGAGATAGCAGCAGCAGCCGCTGCTGTCCCTGTCCTTCTCTAGATTTGATGCTGTTGGGAAAGCATGCAAGGGCAAGAAAATAGCCCTATGAGCTCCATCCCAAAAGGGACCTGTGCGTGTAATCTGTGATTTGTAGTTGTCGTTGTGTGCCTTCAAGTCATTTCTCACTTATGGTGACCCTAAAGTGAGCCCATCATGGGATTTTCTTGGCAAGTTCTTCAGAAGTTGGGGTTACCACTGTCATCCTCTGAAGCTGAGAGATTATGACTTGCCCAAGGCCAGTGGATTTCCTTGGCTCAGTGAAAGTCATAGGCTGCATCCACACTGCAGAAATAATCCAGTTTGGTATGGCTTTAACTGCCATGGCTCAATGCTAGGGAATTCTGGGAATTATAGTTTGTTGTGGCACCAAAACTCTCTGACAGAGAAGGCAAAATGTTTCACAAAACTACAGTCCCCAGAATTCCATAACATTGAGCTATGGCAGTTAAAGTGGTGTCAAACTGGATTATTTCTGCAGTGAGATGCAGTCTGAGTCCAGTGCTCAAACCACTACAACTTGTTGGCTCTCACTGGCCAAATGAGACAGATGGGCCAAAAGGACCATGCCAGGACTGCCGTGGCCCCAATCTCGCTGGAACTGTGGCAACTGCATGGGCCCAGTCCTGATCTGAACTGCTGAGATCCTGAATTGGGCCATTGGAAGGAAGGGATTCTTCCTTCTTGGCCTGATTTTTCTTGCTTGGTGCAGTGTTGGTATGGCTTCAGGCCATGTTTAGGGTGTGCATCATGTAAATGTCACACCCTTAAGATGGCTTAAAGCTGGATCGTTTTACCTGTATGTTTTGTGCCATTGATTATATATGTGTAAGTCACTTACAAGGTGCCAGAAATTATACATTCCTCTCTCCTCCATTTTGCTTTTTGTGTCCCACAGCATGGTTTTGCCTTCATGCACCATGCCAGAAAACATCTCTTTCTGTTAAAAGTCCTTCATTTACCCTCCCTCTCTTTATAGTCGTATAAAAGCTCACAATATCTACTGGCTCCCTTCTCCCTGTGTATTACTGCAGATCTCTCAACACCTTTTTCTGTTGTACAAGCCCATTCATGTACTGAAGAAGTCTCAGTGGTAGGCCTACTGACAATCTCCAGTCTTTGTGTGGACTGTAGCTGTTCCCACAAGAAAGTGCAAAGAGGGTGCAAGCAATAGGTATTTGCCATTACCCTCAGGGCAGGTGCTACATTAGACCTAAAGGCCTTGTGTTCTGCTGTACATTTACTTTCCATTTCTTTGCAGTGTTCAGTCATTGTCCAACATTAAACAAATATTTCAGCTTCTTCCTCTTTCTGTTTGTTCACCTACCCCTCGTTGGACAGTGTCATGGCTACAACGCCTTTGAAAGCAGCTTTTCTAAATGAAGATATTCTATTGCATTACAGGTATAAATCTTTGCTTATGTTGTTCCTGCATGCAAGAATGGAAGGAGAATCTATGTAATCTAAAGCAATTTTTAAAAAGTAAAGATATATCAAAATAATCAAGAAGAAGTGCTGATGTTGCAGGCTGAATCTAACACACAGTAGGTGAAATGTGTAAGATGAAAATAGTGTCGTCTATCTTAGGCTAACAATATTTAAGGATACATGCTAGCTACATTAGCTTCTTAAAAGTTCTGAAACAGAGGTAGGAAGAGTGCAGTTCTGGGATGTCATATGCCATCTACTCATCCAGACTTGCCAAACTTCTATTTTTTTCCACCTCAAAAAAGATGAATTGCTTCTCTTGGAAATTTTTAAGGTTGGCTATATATCTTTTAAATAGATCATATTTAACAGATAGAGAGGAAGCATGATGTAGTGCTTTGAGCTCTGGACTAGGACGCTGACAGACGAAATCTGCATTTAGCCATGGAAACCCAGTGGGTGACCTTGGCCAAGTCATGCTTTCTCAGCCTCAGAGGAAGGCAATGGCAAACCTCCTCTGAACAAATACTGCCAGCAAACCTTGGATTATTAAAAAAAACAAAACAAAACAAAAAAAACAAAAAACAACAAAAAAAACAGAAGTGGATTTACTGACTTCAGGACCACCACCACCCATTTTTGGCAGCCCATTTGCTCCCTAGAGAGTCCCTGCAGCAGATACTTCCAGAATTTCTTAGAGTTGTTTCTTCCATGCTAAAAAATAAAATAAAATCATTTGCAACTTTCTGATTTGCAGTTTGTTTGAATGCTTCCATAAGGGATTCTGAGTGAATACATTTTTATCAAAAGTAAAAAAGGAGAGAAAGTCCTAATTAGCACACCTAAAGTAATTCTTCTCCCCTCCCCAAATATTCCTACATTTTGTCCTTGGACTCAGAGCTACTACAATTTTTCACTGACTATACAGATTAGATGGTCAACTTGTCTATCCAGGTTTTCCCTCAGCCATTTGTATCAAGGAACTTCAACTTCCTGGGCTATATAATCTTCAAATTCTGTCGATTACAGGCCTCAGTGGGGTCAAACCTTAGGTCATGGGATGGAAAATATATCTTCTACTGAGTCAGGTCACTGATCAATCTAGCTAAATATTGTCTGCAATGACTAGGAGTGACTCACCAGAAATTCAGACAAGAGTTCTTCACAATCTTACCTGAAAATGCTAGGGAATAGAACCCGAAAACCCTGACATTGAAAGCATGTATTATATGACTGAGTTTCCCAAAGGTTATTGGGTTCTTAGACCAGTGGGAAACAGCTGCCAAACAAAGCAGGCCAGAGGCAAGGT
Source organism: Phrynosoma platyrhinos (assembly GCA_020142125.1). NCBI lineage: Eukaryota > Metazoa > Chordata > Lepidosauria > Squamata > Phrynosomatidae > Phrynosoma > Phrynosoma platyrhinos. Next base: position 144,692,573 of record CM034706.1, read on the forward strand.
CACGTCTAAAACAAAACAGTGATGGGTTCCACCAGGCTTATTATGGCTGGTTTTGTCAGAGACCTAGAATTAGGCAGAAGTCCAAGTCCAGAGAGGAATGCAAGGAAAAAAGAGGATCCCTCACAAAACCCTCATGTTTACAAGTTACTGAAGAAGCTGCTCAAACAAGATCTGAGCTCAGGATTCACTCTTTAATTGACCAGTGGTCAAGACTCAGGCAAACTGGTACTGCAGCCTAGATGATGGCCTTGAAAAACAAAGAGCTCAGTTTTCCAAGCTTGCAATGACGCTAGAGTATGACATAGGTGATAAGAGCTACTGACAATTTTTCATTGAAAAATGAAATAGAAGAAACCCTGGATTAAGTCCTGAAGACTCCCATTCTTTACTGACATGAGGAAAGTATGCCAGCAGGCTTTGATACACTGCATTTTCTCTGGAGCCACTGGAGAGGAAAACAATTGTTTAAAAAGAAAAAAAGAAAGTAGGCCAATTTCCAACATAAAACCACTATAGCCCTCTTTTCCCCACACCCACAATTATTTTAGATTGTAATCTATAGGAGACCTGCTATACTTCTCAGTACACTCCTGTTTTATTCTTCCAGGTAACAGAATGGCAGATTGTAGAGGTAGAGTGAATTGTAAAGGCTATGTGAAAATATATGGGGAAATTCTTTATCTATTGAATACTTTCCAGTATATTCTTCTGTTGTTAGCGAGTCTATCTGCTAAGGAAATAAAATGTTTATTTGAGGGGGAAATCATTTAAACTCAACCCCCCACCCCTGTTGATGTATACCTTCTTGAGCCAGAAACAAAGAGAACTCCATGGAATTTTCTGAGTTTGTGTGTGTGACATTTTAAAACTTCTGATTTCATTTAGGATTTGAAATTGTCAAAGAGAGACTGGATGGCCCAAAGGATTTTCCTGCTCCTTTTTAAAAAATCAACGTTTTATTTTTATTTTGTACAATTGTACATGAAGATATGTATTGACAACAAGCTCAGCAGTTGAGGTGATAATTTCTTTTCTCCTGAATTGTGGTTAAATCTTCAGAATAAAATTTTGATCACATTTATTGAGAGTTGAAAGAATACTGTGCCATTGTACCTCATAGAATATAGTTTTTTGAGGGGAGCAGGGCATTGACATTTCATAAGAGAATATAACAGTTTACTGAATGTTTTGTTGTTGTTGTTGTTGTTGTTCAATCTGCCCAAATACTAACCTGGATCTCAAGTAGGTATGGAGAAATTTGTTGATTCTGATTTCAAAATAAAGGAACCTTCTCAGGGTTTGACATCTGTTTGGAAAAATAACTCAGCAGGTGATAGATTCAACCTCTTCCCCTTTCCTAGATCTGAGCTCATTTATTTATATATGCAAATTTAGATTTTTCCTTATCAGGTAGATTCAAACCATTTTTAATATAAAGTCAGAAGCACCAGTGATTCTCAAGATGCTGCTGCATTACAGCTCCCCTTTTGACCATACTTTCTGGGGCTGATGGGAACTGGAGTACCAACAAATGTAGAAGTTTACACATTTTCTACTTTTACTTTAACAGAGAACTCCTTTGGTTTTCTCCCTCCCTTCCGCCCTTCCTGAACCTAACTACATCTCTTTTCTCTTATTGAGATTGTTGTTGTTGTGTGCCTTTGAGCCATTTCCAACTTATGGCAACCCTGATGTGAATCTATCATGGGTTTTTGTGGGTGTTTTTTTGCAAGATTTGTTCAGAGAAAGTTTACCATTGCCTTCTCCTGGGGCTCAGAGCATATGACTTGGAGGAACTATGGCCAAGGTCATCCTGGTCTCCAGAGTCATAGTCCAACACTCAAACCACTACACCAAACACATGCAATCCAAACAATTAAGTCAACCCAGATCAAGTCTCAGGTTCAACAAATGGTACATATATATAATTTAGCTTCCCATCCAATTATATTCTCCTTTTGAAAGACTGGGATGGGAAACTTGTGTATCTATAGATATAGCAGTTTTCAACTTTAATCAGCCCCAACAAATGGAGCCAATGCCCAGGGATGTCAGATATTTTAGTCCAATATTTAAAAGACTGCATATCCCTTGTTTTCTCCCAAGCTGCAGGGGAGGGGAGGGGAGGAGAGGGATCCTTTTTGGCATTCCAGTGTAATCCAAGGATGTTTTCTGTCTGCTTGAAGGATGTATTTTCTCAAGCCAGGTCTCTGCTATAGTAAGTGGCTAGTGAAAAGTAACCCTGAGACTGCCTTTGTTTCTGTTTCCTGATTCACAGAGTACCTTTCACATATACTTTGCTGAAGTCAAGGATATGTGCCCCCCACAAGTTGTTGGGTTGCCACCTCTTTCATTTCTACCCACAGTCCATGTTAGTTAGTTGATAGGAGCCACAGTCTGAGAATATCTTGGTGACCACACATTCTTTGTTCTGGCACAAGCCATTATAAATTTCCATTATTTTGTCTTCCTGACTGATGCTGTGCATTTTGTCTTTGTTTTCCTCCCCAGTTATATTCTTGCGTATTAGCTTCGTATCTGTTGTGCAGATGACTAACTCATGAAAGGATCTGCTACCCGCCTGCTTATATAATAATCTCAGCAATGGTTATTGAAAGGAATGCCTAGTTTACTTGGAGGCTCAGCTAATATGGAGCTAAATTTAGCTTCTTTTCATTGTTGTTGTCTAGGCAAGGAGACAACATCTGAGTAGAAGTCAGTATTTGTCTGATGAAGCTGACTGGTTATATACTGGTTATACAACAAGAGGATCCTACTACTGTCTGAATTCTGTAGATTTCCATTAAACCCAAGCAGCCATGTGGAACTAATGAACTGCGCCATAGTTCAGAAGTTTATAGATTCCATAATTAGAATCCTATTCAAAGCAGCTGTTAATAGTTAATTAGAAGCAGTCAAGGAAGACAAGGCAATAGGTGGGAGTGGTGTGTGGGAAAAAGTAGTGATATAAGTTGGGTGGTCACATGGGAAAGGAGACAGGGCTTGTGTACTTTGATTAACTGTGTACAAAATTTCAGCAGGTGAAGCTTGAAAATTTCCTCTTTCACACAACTAGTAAAAGTACAGAATCCCTATCCTTTTTTTCCCCATGGTTATCCTAGATGTAGCAAGTTTTAGAAGTTTTTTTTTTGTTAAACAATAACAGCAGCACTCTAAACAGTGTTAGTTAAAAAGTGCTGTTATACATAAGGATAATGCATCAGAAACATTCTTTCACAAGCCTTTACATGTGTTGGTCTACAGCTCTGCATATCTAATAGTTGAGAATTAAGGGATTTGTGGTCCAGCATATCCAGAAGCACCAGGTTGAAAAAGGGTGCTACAGCATTTACTGCTCTAAGTAGTGATGTGAGGAGCAGAGTTATGGCTCCCTGGCACACAATACCTGCCATCATGCCAAAGTGAGAAGGATCTCAGAGCTGGAGAACCTTGGAGAAGGCAGCCTCTGGCTATTTGGACCAATGTTCTGCCTCAGGATAAAGAAAACACATTAATGGTATACACAGTGATTGGGGGAACTATGGCTACTAGCTGTTAATTTACTACTACTTCCATAATCCCTTGCTAGTGGCCATCCTGGGTAGGGCTGATAGTCACAGTTAGGGGACCAAAAGTGTACACAGCTCTGACAAATATACTGTATATACTCATGTATAAGTCTAGAAATTTAGGTCAGCAATTGAGCCAAAAAATCTCAATTGAGCCAACTTATCCATGGGTCAATGTAAGTACTATATGTGAACTCTTATTTAAAAGAAGGAACCATTGCCTGGTGAAAGGCAAGAGTATAATCTGTCTTGGAACCACCAACCCACTCTACTGTCTCATCCATCCAGCCTTTAGAGTGAGCACAAAGAGTTATATCTGCTGGAATTTTGTAAGTTCTTTGATATTGTTTTGCTTTGCTTTGTCCTTTGTAAAGATCCTTTGCTATATGCCCCTAAGTTTTAGCCTTGACTTACCCACGTGTCATATCAAAATCCATAATTTTGGCCCCATAACCTGCCCTCTACTTATAGTGGAGTATATACACTCTCCATCATTTCATAGTTTTGGACAAGTCACAGTCTCCCACTTTAGTCTGGAGGCAGTGAACTCATGGCCTTCCAGATATTGCTGGTTTACACAACTTCCATCATTTCTCAACACTGGCTGTAATGGCTGGAGCTAATGACCATTGGACTCTGGCAACATGAGGATGGTCAGAGGTCCCCTACACCTGGTCTCTTATCTGACATAGTTGTTTGAGGATTGCTAAAAGTATTCTGTGATTCTTAAAAGGACAGATCCAGAGCATGACCATAATTTTATCTACAGGTTTTATAACACCTAGGAAGCATGCTATTTATGGCCTGATGATAAAGAGCTAGATGACTATATAGAGAGATAACAACACCTCTTAATCAACTGATATATCTCCTAATATATCTGGAATAATATCTCAAAGCAGTATCTTAAGTACTAAACAGATTATTATTGTTGTTATAGATTTATATAGCTACAGGTTCATATAGCTCTGTCTACAAATAATAGTTTAAAAAGATAATGCATGTTTCCAAGCAGCTTACACAATCAAGCAAAGGGAGATGGGGATGGTAGAAAAGAATGAGGACACAAGTGAGGAAATTCCCTTAGACATTGTTACATACTGGTTTCATTTGTAAACTTACACTGCAGAATTAATAAAGTCGGACACTGCTTTAACTGCTAGGACTTGTAGTTTTGTGAGATACTTAGCCTTCTCTGTCAGATGCCACAACAAGCTACTAATCCCAAGATTCTATAGTATGGAGCCATGACAGTTAAAGCAGTGTCAAATAGAATCAGTTTTGCAGTGTGGCAGCAGCCTAACATGGTGCTTACATCAATAGCTACATGGAATAATTGAGTTGTGAAAGGCGGAAAAAGACTTCAGTCACATCATTCATGTATACTAGGTATGTGAGGTCTAGATATATGAACAACAAGGGAGAATCAATGAAGATATCAGCTAACACCTTAGAGGATTGCTGCACATTTAAAAGATGCACAGAAAGACTCCTACCAAATATATCTGTCAGTGGAACAAATGCCACAATTATATTGTCAATAGCATCTAATGGGTTATTTCCTAATCAGCACTACAAGATACAGAGATGCCCTCTCCTGGTAGGGGGATGACATAAACGTGAAGCCAGCTCCCGTACCTTTAATTGTAATATGGAATGGGGAAATTTCAGCATGTTTCAATGTTGCTGGTTGAACTTCTGGCAAGATTATACAAGCTCTACCTTCTAAAATCTCCTCTTTTACAAGCAAAAGTATAGGAGATCTGCCCTCATTTCCATGTGGCCACTCTAGCTCATGGTCTGGAGCTGGGTTTGATATCAAAGAAAACCTTACTTGGAATAATCCAGCTACTTGTTGGATGTTCCTGTTGCAGCAGTAGAAGTAAACACCGTCTGACCAAACTCTTGTAAAATGGCTTCCCTATTCACAGAATAAAACAGCACCAATGGGAGAAGTTTTATCCTGTTATTCTTCATTATACTAAAGATTTGACACTTTGCTAAATTTCTAATTCCAGGAGGAATTGCAGTTTATTTATTTCTTCACCTCATCTGTCATGTCTTTTGTGGATGCATAACTGATAGGGCGGCCAAATGCCAAAGTGGTTGGTGCTCCTCTACCTTTATTATAGGAAATAATTTAATCAAGTATAGCTTGCCTGTATTATTAAACCAATATGAACCTTGTCCTCTTTTTGTATCTGGCTGCCATAGTTAAGTAAAAGGATATCAAAGTTGTAATGAAATGAGAGAAGCTGCATTTTTGGCAGTGAAATGAGTTTTTAAAATAAATTTCATATTGCTGTTGTAATTTGGTTAAGTTTCCTCAGATATTTTACAACATGCAGCCTGTAGCGTCTGCTCTCACAATTCTTCAGTGGTGACCAAAAACTTTCCGTAGCATGACTCAACATTTTTTTAGCCCTTTCTCCTATTTCTCATTTCCTTGTGTAATTGTGATGGTATAAGAGTCATCGTTTTTCTTCTTAACAGCTGGGTATTTTGGGGGGAGTGATTAGATGAGCTTATTTCTTCAGACTGTACTTTTCCAAACTCCTTGTGGCATTATATAATATTTTGTTTTTAAAAAATATCCTTTAGGTATGGAAGATGTCATGTTTTGATTTCCTGAATGGGAATACAAATTGAAAAACATCTCCTGAGGGGCCACTAGGAGGCAGGGCATCTTTTCATGGTACCAACTGTTATTGAACTTTGGAAGAAAGAAATGTTAAGGTAGAATGCAATATTCCTTATAAAGGCTATGTTTAGGATTATCTAGGCAATAAGTTAGTTTAGGATTATCTATACCAGGGGTAGGCAACCTTTCCCCTTTAAGGGCCGAGGGACTTCAGCTCCCAGAAGCCTCAGCCATGTTGGCCAATAGTCCCATGTTGGCCAATAGCTCCTGGGATTCTGGGAGCTGAAGTCCCTTGGCCCTTAAAGGGGAAAGGTTGCCTACCCCTGATCTAGACCCTCCCCAACCCTGGCCATTAAACAGTGTGTGTATGAATAGACATTTATTTTTCTAAAAATGCTAATTGCAGAGAATGGTTAATCTCTCCTGTGTTAATAGATTTGTCTGGAACCTTTTTTTTTTTTGGTAAATATTATTTGCTATTGCTTTGAAGAGGCAATAGGAAGTAATAGGGCAACCATCCATCTCTGCCCTCCTAGATCCCCAAGGAAAGAGTAAACATTCCAGAAGAGTAGGCAGGCAAGTGGGGGAAGGAACAGGGTGACCATCCATCTCTGCCTCCCCCAACCATGGAGAAAGAAGTAAAGAAACTAAAGGAGGGAGGGGGTGCGGATGGGGATGGACTAAAGGAGGGAGGACATGAAGGAAGGGGAGGAGATAAGCACAGGAAGGCATAAGGGGATGGGTTGGAAAGCAAACAAACAACTATGGGAGGAATGATATAGGGAGACAAACAGCTACTGGGCAGCAGCAGTAGTGGTGGGTGTCACAAGGAGTGAATTGTAGTGATATCATAGCTTACATTGGTTGGTGCTATGCACAAAGAGGTATAGGTGGCCCTCCTTGTGTAACCCCATCACCTAGCAAACCCTATGATGAGACACCTCAAGTGACACACAGGCAGGATCAGAGCATTAACAGAAAGGGAGGGAGGGAGAAATAAAGGGATATTACATTTACAAGATTAGCCAAGGGCATAAGAAAGATGCCAAGACAAATAGCAGACACCCTTAGAAATGCAAAGGGCATCCAAAGCAGCATTACACATAAAACAGGGACATGGAATGTGAGAAGCATAAGCCAAGGGAAGCTAGACATAGCAAAAATGGAAATGTAATCCATGAACAGAGCAGTACGAGGGGCGAATGAGTTTAAAATGGACAGGAATAGGCCACTTTGAATCAGACAACTACACAGTGCCCTACTTAGGGAATGAAAAGACAAGAAGAAATGGGGTGGCTTTCATACTTAGAAAAGATGTGGCAAAAGCAGTCAGAGGATACAATGCAAAATCAAACAGAATCATTTCAGTAAGGCTCCATGGTAAACCTATGAGTTTATCAAACCATAATTCAAATATATGCACCTACCACAGAGGCAGAATAGGAAGAAATTGATAGATTCTATGAAGGAGTACAGGAAGAAATTGACAGCATACCAGCACAGGATATTAAGCTGATCATTGAAGATTGGAATACACAAGTCAGAAGCAAAGAGGAGTCAAAAACAGTAGGCAGATTCAGATTTGGTAAAAGAAACGAAGCAGATGAGATCTGATAGATATTTGTGAAGCCAACAAACAACCTATTCATTGTCAACACATTTTTCATATAATCAGAAAGCAAGCTATACACATGAACATCAACAGATGGTCAACACAGAAATAAAATAAACTATATAACTGGAAGTAAAAGATGGCTTATTTTATACTGGTGGCCAAGTCTGGACCAGGCACTGACTTTGGCACAGATCACAAATTACTCAGAACAAAAATAAGAGTAAGACTCAAGAAGAAAACAAAACCAGTGATTATATCAAAATATGATCTAAATAATATCTCAACAGAATTTATTGACAACATAAGAAACAGATTTGCACTACAAAACATAATAGACTAAGAACCAGAGGACAATGGTCTGAAGCCAGGGACATAATAAAAGAAGAATGCAGACAGACACTTTCAATAAACAAAAAGAAAGAGAAAAAAATGGATGCAAAGCAAAGCAGCTTCATTTATATACCACTTCATATTGTGCTATGGCATGTCTAAGTGGTTTTCAACTGTAAGCTCACTGCCCCCCAACAGTTGGGTACTCATTTTAGTGACCTCGGAAGGATGCAGGCCTGAGTCTAGCCTGAGCCCTGGCTAGTATTGAACTTGCAACCTTCTGGTCTATGAGTGAGTGGCTGCAGTACAAGCAATTAACCACAGCACCATCAGGGCTCTTTATGACATATAAAAGACTACAAGCAATAAAGAAAAGAAGAGAAGAAAAACAAAAGGCAGATAG
>CM034706.1:144701230-144722251 GCA_020142125.1 Phrynosoma platyrhinos
ATAAAAAAAAAAATTACTACAATGACCAATGCAAAGAAATAGAAGACAACTGCAAAAAGGGAAGAACAAGAGATCTATTTCACAATATCCAGGAAATCAAAGGAAAATTCAAACCAAGGAGCAGAATGCTCTAGGACAATAAAAACAACATAGTTCAATACCAGGAAGGAATAAAAAGATGTTGGATGCAATAGACAGAAAAAAAATATACAAAAGAGATGACAAATAGAAGGTCACATGGAACAAAGAGCCATATGAAGATGAACCCCAAATTGCAAAAAGCAAGGTGGAAACTGCAATGAGAGAAATAGTGAAAAACAAATCACCAGGAGCAGATGATATTCCAATTGAACTGTTGCATTCCACATTGACAGAGTCAACTCTAGTGCTAACCAACATATGTCAACAGATAAGGAAAACAAAACAATGACCATCAGATTGGAAATGGTCAATATATATCCCCATCCACAAAAAAAAAAGAAATAAAAAGACTGCAGCAACTATAGGACCATAGCACTGATTTCCCATGCAAGCAAAATCATGCTCAAAATTCTGCAACATAGACTCGAACTATACATGGAAAGAGAAATCCCAGAGGTCCAAGTTCAGGAAAGGAAGAGGCACTAGGGATCACATTGTAAGCAGATGATGACTAATGGAATGCATTATTTCAAAAGAATTTTGAAATAAAATCAGCATGTGCTTTATAGTCTATAGCAAAGCTTTTGACTAGATAGATCATGAAACGCTATGGAACACCCTTAACAACATGGGAATGCCAACACATCTGATAGTCCTGATGAGGAATCTGTACTTAGGACAAGAAGCTACTGTCAGAACAGAACACGGAGAAACAGAATGGTTCCCAATTGACAAAGGAGTCAGACAGGCTTGGACACAGAAGAAAGGGGTGGGGGGAAATAGGAGGAAGGAATATCAACAATGTAGGATATGCAGATGACACCATAGTACTAGCAGAAAACCCCTCAGACCTGGAACACCTACTAAGGAAGATCAAAGAAGAAAGTGCAAAGGCAGGCTTAATGTTGCACATAAAGAAAACAAAAATAATGACCACCAAGGACCTTCACAAGTTCAACCTAGACAATGAAGAAAGAGAAATAGTAAGAGAATTCTCATACCTGGGGTCAAACATTGACAGAAATGAGGACTGCAGTCAGGAAATCAGAAGAAGGTTAAGAATGGTTTCTGAAAGAACTACCGGTAGAAAAGATTCTAAAATACAAAGATATACAACTCAGCACAAAAGTTAGAATCATACAAGCTATCATATCCCCTATTGCCATGTATGGATATGAGAGCTGGACAGTTCAGAAAGATTATAGGAATTAGATAGAGCAGTGGAGGACAGAAGGTTTTGGATATGTCTCATCCATAGGGTCACCATTGGTTGAGATTGCCTCAAGGGCAGTTAACAACAACAACAAATTGCCTTGAAAAGTCATCTCCTTTTATTTTTGAAAGAGCAGCAAGTTTTGTTTTTAACTCTCAGTGCAGATTAGAAATACAAAGAGTAAAGACCCCAATGTTTAACTGAGTATGTACCGGCAAAAAGACTGCAGTCTTTTTTTATTTCCTGTATATTTCATGGTCTGTGGCTCTAATAAGTAACATTGATTACTATGAAAGAAAAGGAAGTAGTTAATGTTTTTGAATCAAACAAGTTTCATCAGCCACCTTTCTATAAACAATGGTTTCCTGACTTGGGTATCCAATTCCTGGCCATGCTATCAGGGACTTATGGGAGCTGGAAGTCCACCAGCTACAGCGAACAAATGCTTCGACGCTCTTGATTGTAAAGGAAGGTGCAGATAAATGGTCCAAATATTTAGAAAATGTTTTTAGATTTATCTAAGTATTTGATTGCCACTAGGACCTCATCCTTTCCCATCTTATTGTAGGTGTTAAGGCCTGTAGGAAATATATAGAAACCTTAAAAAAAAAAACAACCCATGGTGTTAGATAAAACAGGGATGAACAGAGTGCTAAGAGTTAGCTGTTGGCTGAAAAGAACTTTTAGGGCTTCCACTTTAGCAAGTGGTTTGCTGATTTTAGGAGTACTCCACTCAACTGGCTCAGTCTGTATAATTATAAATATGTGAATAGGCCATTTACCTCCATACTTCGCTCCTTTCAAAGTGAGCCATACCCAGTTAAGTGCTACTTCTGAAATTTCTTAAGTTTCAGTGCTGGAGCCATGTATTACTATGGATGTATTGTAGAGTGACCAGATGCAGAATTTTAGGATCCCTGTGTCTTGAACAGCATTGTAGACAAAGAGTTCAACCATTGCCTTTTTCTAATGAAAGCAAGGTGACATGCATGAGTCTCTCCCTGCTTATAACAATGCTAGAAGATAGGTCAGGCTGAGACAGTGAGTGACTCGCATGTGGTTATCCATTGAGCATTATGAGTGGATACTAGAACCTAGATCTCCCAGGTTGAACTCCAACACCAGGGGTAGGCAACCTTTCCCCTTTAAGGGCCAAGGGACTTCAACTCCCAGAAGCCTCAGCCATGTTGGCTAATAATCCCATGTTGGCCAATAGCTACTGGGATTCTGGGAGCTGAAGTCCCTCGGCCCTTAAAGGGGACAGGTTGCCTACCCCTGTCCAACACTCTTAACCCCTGTTGTACTTGTAGCAATGGAAAATACTATCAAAGTTTTAGCAGTCTTGTTATGGTATCTTTAAAGTTTTGTATGATAGTGTTAATGGGTTACAACAATAATAAAACTGAATTGCCACAATTGCTGAGTGCTTGGATAAAATATACAGTCAAAACAGGGCATGGGGAAAGCAGATCTTGTTTGATGCAGAATATATTTGACAGTTGGGAGAGTGCTTGGGACTATTTTGATTATAGTGGGGATTCTCAGAAGATTCCCAATTATTTTCTGGCATGGCTCTTGGTCCATCTAATCATGGACACACCCATAAAAGCCCACTGATTTCTTAGAATGGAGATCTTGGGCCTCGGCAGACGACTAATTGGGTCGTCTTCCGGGCCCGGAAGAGGAGGGGCAGCAGCACGTTCGGCGCCCCTTCCTCTTCCTGAGGTCGCCCCTGGAAGTGCCGGCCATCCACATGGCCGGCGCTTCCAGGTTGAGCTCACGCGGTGGCGACCGCACTCGCCGTGGCGTTTGAGTCAGGGAAAGTGCACCCGCCGCTTTTGGGGCACACTTTCCCTGAAATCTAAAAGGAGCGCCAATTTGGTGCTCCTTTTAGATTCGCCGGAGGAGCACCGCGGTGAGGCTGCCATGGCCCCGCGGCGCTCCGGACCAGGGCGTCCTGGACGCCCTGGTCTGCAGAGGCCCGAAGTAGCATTGAAAGCTCCACTTTAATGACATTTTCTCTCTCTGTAGTCTTTAAATGATGCAATATTCCATTCAGAAAAGAAGAGCAGAAACCCTAGGTATTTTTGATGCATCAGTGCCTACACAAGGGCAGGAAGAAAAGATTAGTTCAGGATTAAAGCCTGAGTTTCTTCATTTAATTACCTTCTTTCAGCACAAAGGGTTTTCTTTCAGAGAAAAGGGCTTAACTTGATGTTATGTTGACTTCAAAAGATCTAATGTTTTTTTTTAAAAAAATACAATAAAATAACTAGGTGCTTAGGTAAGTTTAATTGGAAATGTAATACATGAGGAGGGGGCACATTTAACTCTTCACATCTCACAGTTAATAATTGAAGAAAAGCTCCTACTGGTGTCAATAAAGGGTTCTTCTCCATCCCCTAATGGGGAGGATTAAGCTGTTCCTCCCCACACATTGCTTTTCCCATGGAAAGGTCTCCTCACATTTAGAACAGAAAATCTGAAAAATCTATTGATGTGGCTACAAGTCCTGGAATTGCTATCACATGTAGTGGAGCTAGGGCTTGCAAGACTGAAACCCTAGACCTTTCTGTTTCAGGGCAGCTAACAACAAGTTAGGCAATAACACACATTCATTTTACTTTGCTGTGCCTCTGCACCTTCCCTGGTTCTTTATAGGATACTCATTTTGCATTTTCCTGGGAGTGTAGGGTGTGCCAGTTGCATTCAAATGAAGCCTGTAATTCAGTATTTTCATATGGAAACTTCTTCCAAATGATCTCAGACCAAGTTCTCCTTTATTTTAAGCCCACAGAAAGAAAAGTATGCTGTAGAAAGAATGCTAGCAAACAGTAATATCTTGTCTTCTTTTTCTCCCTTAAGTGATTCTTTAAATTACCTTCCCACTGAACACAATGAGACTTAGGACACTTCCAGATGGAGGGCTCTGAGTGCTACCACTCTAAAGGGACTGGGCATCTATTCCATCATTTGCTTGTTAACTGAATTTTTATAGTAAGAAAAGAAAGAATTCTGTGGAAGAATCACACATTGAAAATGTGGTTTCTGGACTCCTTGTAAAGTTTGGAAGCAAGGCAATTGCATAATAAAAGCCTCATGCAGAAGCACCCTATACTTCTAAGTAATAGGACTAATCTTGCCTAATGTTTAACTCCTGCTCCTGGCATGACATAATTAAAAAAGTGAACTTTCCCTCTACAGAGAAAGTTTTCCTTAACCAATTACTTTGTTTCTTTGGGCAAATCGTAGCAGTAGCACCAGTCTTTTGCTTAACAGTTGTATCTTGTTAAAAGTTAGTTTGAATTTTTGAGAAGTTTGTCATGAGACAGACCCAGTACGAATGGGAAGTGAAGCAGGGAAGGGAGAGAGTGAAAGTGAAGACAAAACAGAGATGATTGTGAATGTGGCAATCAAGAGGGCTATCTATGAAATTTTATCTGAGGAAAAACTGGAATTTCCTTCTTGAGAATACATGAGACACAAGTTCCTTTGAAATTTTTCAAGGTGAACAAGCTCTGACCAGAAGACTACTGGAAATATTAATATGGCGCAGTAGGGAAAATGTATTAGAATCAGGGAGAACTTGGTTGGAATATCTCTTCTACCATGATTCTCTCTTGGGGCAGGCACATACTCTGCCAGTTTACCCTACCTCATAAGAGTTGTTTTAAGAATAAAATGGGAGGATGATGACCTTTTTTAGAGGAAGGGAAAAATTAAAATATAGTTGCAGATGAATCCCCAAAGGAAGAAAATTCTAAATATATCAGTGGAGTGAACTGCAGTTATTAGGATACTGGGGGTGGCAATGGAAACAAAGAAATCTAAACTAGATTCATACTCCTGAGAATGATTTGTCTAGCTGAGGCAAAGTGGATTTGTCAAATGTAATTTACAATCCTTCAAACAGTAGCCTTTGCAATGTTTCATTTTCTTTTTCAAATTCAGCTGCATTAAGAAAGTAAGCGATTTTCAATGTCTACAACCTGAAGTAGTAATCAGATCTAAAGAGAGTAAATGGTAGATTTAAATTTTCCTTGTCTTGTGGTTTAGCCTGGCTTGTAATGAATGGCTTTCTTTTTCTCGCACTGCACGTATTATTACTAAACACACATCCATGGGCAAATTTCCTGTGTGGTTTCTTGTAGACTGGCATCTGTTGTGTAATAAAAGTTATTGATTCACTGCCTGATGTTTTAGTCATTGTGTGCCTTTGCACGCAACACTTTACTTATGTATTGTTAATGATGCACTTTGAATTTGGGTTGCACATCTATAGGATTTCATAAATTACAGCAAGATTGTCATTGAATGTGGATGTGTTTGGGCCCAAAAGGAAATTGTAGACCCTGATCTCCTTAAGAATATTATTCAGACAGGTCTTGCTCTACTGCAAGGAAAAACTTGTTCATGACTTCTTCCTGTAATCTAATATGGATATATTACACCTTTTATTTTTCAGGTGAAGTTCACAATTTCATAATTTATTTTTAAGGAAGAAATGTCATCAGCCATGTCTGGAAATGTCCCACAGATGCTATATCATGCCCCATTAATCTATGTTCATATGTCCTAATGATTTAATAAAGTGTAACAGTTGCCAGCAACAGGCAAAGACATTTGGGCAACTGAGGTAGAAAATTATAATGGTTAAAAATTCTTACACTAATGGTAAAAATATGAACAACACATTTGACTATTTTCTACCTCCTAATGCTATTCTAAAATCTTGTGATCTTCCTCTTCCTCCTTAATGAAACCTCTTTTCCATGTCCATTTGCACTGATTACTTTACTTTAAAGCAGGGGTAGGCAACCTTTCCCCTTTAAGGGCTGAGGGACTTCAGCTCCCAGAATCCCAGGAGCTATTGGCCAACATGGGACTATTGGCCAACATGGCTGAGGCTTCTGGGAGCTGAAGTCCCTCGGCCCTTAAAGGGGAAAGGTTGCCTACCACTGCTTTAAAGTATACTTTAATCCCTAGAAATATATATGTTCTTGAAGTTTGGAGACAGGAGAGGGATAGTGATCCTTCCACTCTTCCCCCTTTTAATTTTTTTTTAAAAAATCCCTATATCCATTTGATAGGGAATGTTACCACACAGGTTAGGCCTCCTTCATCCCTAGCTGACCTTTGATATCTATTTGATATTTAAAGGGATGTTTGGTCACCTAGCCACTGGAGCTGCCCCATGTGAAAACAATAACCTGCCTAAATACAGAGAGCTGGAAGACTGGGTTTGGGACTGCTAGGATAGGTCTTTTTGAGGCTGGAATCTGCATAAGCCCTTCACACAGATGTGTGGTGGAGGTGCATGCTAAAAGTTTGGGAATCAAAGATCACTTCCTTTGATTCCCAAACTTTTAGCATGCATCTCCACCACACATCTGGAAGCTTGACAGGACACTTTTTTGTGTGAGACATCTAGATTGATTGCCCTGCCATTTCCCCCAAACCTCTGGGCATTCTAGAATAATTCTCTCCAACTCCTGTTTGAAAGGTACTGTCAGTACCAATCATCTCTGTTCCAAGGACTCAGACAATAGTCTTGATGAATTAACAAAAAGACTCATGAGAACTGCCTCAGGTCACATTTCTCCCTATAAGGAGAAGATTCTCAGGTCTGTTTCTCCTAATACTCCTTGGCACAAGGCCCTGGCTGCAGGCTGAGCCAGAATCATCCACTGCCCTGATCAGAGCCCTGTGCCTGAACCTGGTAATGTATTGCCTGCTGCTAAATCCCCTGTAATCACTATCAGCTACCACCTTTATGTTGTTAGGTCTTGTATGTTTGTGTGAGCAAGTGTCTTTGAGTGAAATTTGATTTCCCCTCAATGTTGTAAATAAATTTAGAATCTCCTGTCTAGAGTTCTGGGTTTGGAACTGTTGTACATAGGCTGAAATCCCAGGTTTCAAAGAGTTACCCACAGCCCTCTCCCTGCTTTTTTTTTTAATTAAATCAATTCTCCTATTGAAGTCAATTGTGGGTCCCCTCCTAGGACCCTAGCATTTTGGGTAACAGAGGTGCAAAAATATATAGCAATGTTATTTCAGTGTCAGATTTGGTTATATTGACCAAGATTAGATCTAATACATATTTTTTTTTTAAAAAAACCCAAAACTTGTAGCATGTGTAGCAAACACATCAATTATAAGTTCACTTGCTGCCATGGACAATGTATAGAGAAATTATTTAACATCACATGCTAGGTTGCAATCTTATACCCATTTATATAGGCAAGAATTCAGTGTGCTCACTGAACTCATAGTTTTTTGTAGACATGTATAGGTTTGTCCTGTTAAGGAACAAAATATATGCATATGTTTTCTATTAATATTAAAGATACGTTAGTTTTGTAACCTGATATTTTTCATTCATTTAGCTGAAAGCTATGAGCCTTTTGTTACAATTATAACTATCAATTTGGAATCACTCTTTTCATGACTAATGTAAGTGTGTATGGGCCTAAGCAGACTGCCAGAAATAGTGCACATTAAATTGAGGCACTCCCCTGGCTCAGTGCTAGGGAATCATGGGAACTGTAATTTATTGTGGCACCAGAGCTCTCTCACAAAGAAGGCTCAATGTCCCAGAAAAAAATACAGTTCCCATGATTCCCTAGCACTGAGCCAGGGCTATTTCTGGCAGTCTGCTTAGGCCATACATTAACATGCAGTTGGGTGTATATGGTGGCAACTCTGAATATCAGAGTAAGGGCCTCGGCAGATGACTAATTGAGTCGTCTTCGAGGCAAGGAAGAGGAGGAGCAGCCGCACGCAGCATCCGCACGCGCTGCAGCAGAAAAGGCAGGGAAAAGTGCGCCCTCCACTTTTAGAGTGCACTTTCCCTGTCTTGTGGAAGGAGCGCTGATTTAGCGCTCCTTCCAGGGACGCCGCAGGAGCGCATCAGTGCGGAGGCTGCGCTCCCGCGGCGCTCCATCCGGCAGTGTCTCCAGCACCTCCATCTGCTTCCCCCCTTAGTTTAGGCATGCATCTCTTCTCTTGGTTTTCAATATATCTACAATTCCTATCCTCTCATCTTACAGAAATGTTCTTAAAAATGAATGAACACATTTATACCAAATTTGGAGGGTGTTTTTTGTTTGTTTGTTTGTTTGTTTGTTTGGCAGGGGGATGATCTGATTTACAATACAATCTTCAGGGCCTACACAGGATCTATTTTTGGGTCCCTAGTGGGACACTCGATTCATTTTCTCAGAACATCAAGAGATTAGTACCAAGTTTGAAAGGTACTGTCAATTGAAAAATTCAGATTCGAATTTTTCTATTTTGGATGAGATAAGGAAACTTAGGTCAGAGATTAGGCAAGAAATGTATGACTTTAAGGTTGAGATCCAGCAAGAAATTAGGTTGGATCTACAAGAAATTAATCAGACGGTTGAGAAAATTAGTAGTGAATTAACTATTGCAAATAAGAGAATTGATAATTTAGAGAGTAGGGATGATAGACTGGTGGAAGAATTAGAAGATATTAGGAAAGAAAGAGAGAAAGTCTTAGATGAAAAAGCAATCTGGGATCAGAAACTTAGGGAAAAAAATCATTAAAATTAGAGGGATCCCAGAAAATAAAAATGAAAATTTGAATGAATTTTTAATTCCAAAATTGGCAGTATTTCTGGATAAAGATATAGATCAATTTTATTTTGAATTTGATAGGATCTTTCGCCTTAACTCAATAGTTGCAAAGAAAAAAAATGTCCCTTGAGATATTGTAGTTCACTTTGTGTGAAGACAAATCTGAGACCAGTTGTTAAAGGCGCACAATGAATCTCACCTGATTATTGATGGAAACCAAGTTCAGATTCTGAAGGCTATTCCTGTAAGGTTGTTACGGAAAAGAAAAGAATACATCTTTCTCACTGTCTGCTTAAGGCAACAGGGAATTTCATATAGATGGGGTACACCTGAGGGTCTGATCTTCTGGTGGAAGAAAAGAAGGGTTGTGTTAAAAGATCTAGAGGAAGCTAGAAGGTTTTGGGACCATGAAGAAGGTAGTAATAAATCTCAGGGAAAAGATCGAGAAGAAAAAGGGCAAACTTCAAAACAAAAATCAGGTGGATTAGATAGTGATCTAAGGAGAAAAGAAGATCTTGCATATGACAGTGATAGACAAGAAGAGGAAGGGGCAGTAAATTGGAAAAAGGGGAGAACAAAAGGACTAGGAGAGGAAGATACAGGGGAGGACTTGGATGATACATAAAGTAGCTGAGATGAGGAATCCCTGGAATACAGGGATATTAATGAGCAGTATAATAGTATGAGCTTCTATTTTCTATATTTTTCCTAGATTGGTGAAGGAGAATTAGGTATTCAAATTAACATAGTATGACTCTATAAATTTATATGGATAAATTTAAGATAATATCATGGAATGTCAAGAGTTTAAACACACTACAAAAATGGAAAAGGAATTAATCACTATTTACAGAAACAAAAGGATGATATTTTGTGTCTCCAAGAGACTCATGTAAGATTAAAAGATGTTAAATATTTGGTGAATAAGAAATTGGGTAAGGAATATGTGGCGGCAGCCCAAAAGAAAAAGAAAGGTGTAGTATTGTATGTATCGAACAGATTTGACTCAAAGGAAATATTGATAGACCCAAATGGACACTTTGTGGTCATAGAAGTGAATTTAAAAGGAGAAAAGGTTTTAATTGTTGGGACATATGCCCCATTATCTAATAAAAAAGGCTTTTTTGATTGTCTACTTAATAAACTTGAAGATTATAGCACTGACTCAATTATTGCCCTGGGGGATTGGAATGGGGTTATTGACCCGCAGTTAGATAGATCTTCCCTTAAAAAAATTAAATCTAATCAAGGCAGGTTGCCAAAAAGCTTTTTCATTTTCCAGGAGAGTTTAGCATTAAAAGATATATGGAGACCATTAAATCCTCAAGTTAGAGATTACACTTTTTTTCACATGCCCACAATTCGTGGTCAAAGATCAACATGTTCTTGGTTTTGGTATCTCTGTGTAATCGGATTGTTAAAATTGATACTTTACCTGTGATATGGTCTGACCACAACCCCATAGTGATGTCTTTGAAAAATGGTCCAAGAGAATTTAGATGGAAATTAAATATAAATTTATTAAATAATTTAAAAAATTCTTAAAGAAGCACAAGAACTTCTACAATTCTTCTTTATGGAAAATTTAAATAAGGGAACACAAATAGACATTGTTTGGGATGCTGCAAAGGCTTATATGAGAGGTTTTTTTTATGAAAAAAGGCGCAGAAATAAAAAAAACTAGAGAAAAGAAACTATTGGAATTGGAACAAGAGATAAGATTAAAAGAGAATCAATTGAAAATCAATCCTAAGAAAAAAAATTAAAAGAGGACATATAAAAACTATAAAAACAGATATCTATTTTGACAGCTGAAGAAGTTCAAAAGAAATAAAAATTTGTATGACAAAAATATTTTGAAAATTCAAATAAACTGGGGGAAATGTTTGCTGGTAAATTAAGGAAAGAACAGGAAAAAAGAATCATAGTAGAATTAAAAGAAGGATCAAATATTTTTTCTTCCCAAGTTCATATCAAAAGAATCCTAGTAGAATATTTTTATAATTTGTATAAAGAGCCCAAAGATAATGTAGATTTAATTAAGACTTACTTAAATGAGCAAAAATTGGAAAGGATATCAAGTGAATACAAATTGGAATTAAACAAAAAAATTGAACTACAAGAACTCTTTGACGCTATCACGAATTTGAAACCAGGGAAGTCTCCCAGTCCTGATGGATTTATATCAGAATACTATAAAAAATGTAGTTCCCAGTTGGCTGTACCTTTACTAGAAACCATGAATAGAATTTTGGAGGGCTCTATCCCAAAAACGTGGACTCAAGCTAATATCACCCTTTTTCCGAAGGAAATTAAAGATAAGAAAGACCCCACGAATTACAGGCCTATTTCCCTTCTTAATAATGATTATAAAATATTTGCAAACATTTTGGCCAATAGATTAAAAAATGGCTTACTATTTGGATTCATAGAGATCAGGCAGATTTTTTACCAGACAGAATGATAAAGGATAATGCTAGACACTTAATCAATTTGATAGAATATTCTAATAAAAATATTGATAAGAAAGTGGCTTTTTTAAATTTTAAATATAGAAAAAGCCTTTGATAACCTAAATTGGCTATTTATGCGCAATTTAATAGAGAAATTAGATATGGGTGAAAATTTCTCAAAATGGATTGAATCAATTTACTATGAGCAAGAGGCTAAATTACTGATTAATAATGAATCCTCTAAACCATTTCCTATACTAAAGGGAGTTAGACAGGGGTGTCCCTTATCCCCTTTGTTATTTATATTAAACTTTGAAATATTGATGAATCAAATTAGAGAAAATTTAAATATACATGGAATTAAGCTTAGAGGTGAGGAATTTAAAACAAAAGCATTTGCCAATGATTTAATGATATCTCTTTTGAAACCTGAGGAAGATATAGATTCCCTTTTGAAAGTGCTGGGAAGATTTGGAAAGGCAACCAGTTTAACTGTAAACAAAGACAGATGATAAGAAGTATGGAGAACAAAATCTATGAGGAAAGGTTGAAGGATTAGGTTTGATGCTGAGGATTAGGTCTAATGATTTGAAGTTACAGGAGAATAGATTTTTATCTAACATTAGAAGGAACATCTTTACAGTAAGAGTTGTTCAGCCATGGAACCAACTGTCTAGAGAGGTGGTGGGATCTCCAACCCTAGAGGTCTTCAAAAAGAGTATGGACAGCACCCTGGGAGATGCTTTAGCTGGAGATCCTGCATTCAGCGGAGGATTGATCTCAGTGGTTTATGAGGTCCCTTCCATCTGTATGATTCTATGAACACACATTATGTGATATTTCATCATCTGATTGTCCAGACGCCAATGAATTTTTCCTAAATGCATGACTAGATTACTAGAAGCCATAGTTCAGTGGTAAAGGTCACAAACTCACTTTCTCACATGATCAATTAAAGAGAATTTTGAGTAGCAAGGCTTTGGAGAGCTGCTTCCTGTGATAGTGGGTAATGCAAGTGTAGAGACACCATCAGTTAGTAGAACTGTGAAATTAGTGGTTCTTAGCTTTTAATTCTCCAGATGTTTTGAACATCCACAAGCCCCAGACAGCATGCCCAATGTCTAGAACTAAGATAAATGCTCTCATTGATACTGTCATAGCCAATGATATTGTATCAATGATATTGTATAACATTGTCACACGTCATCTGGCACATTTGTGTAATAATAGTCTGTATCCATTTCTTGTGTTATGTGAATGAGACACTTACACAGTTGAATAATAGTACAGAGAACAAGCCTGATATGAAGCTAATCTAATGAGACAGGAGATGTAGTGGTTTAGTCACGGCTAAAGTACTGGATGTGAATTGAACTGAACATCACATCTGGAACTAACCTATATTGAAAGAGAATTTTGGCCAAAACCAAACAGGCCAAAAGGGCCACTGCTGGGCCATGTTGAGGGCATGGTGTTTATATGATGAATGCCCCAAATGTGGCTAGAAGCTGTTCCGAGCCCACCTCAACCCAGAAGAGCTGGGCCAAAAAAGAATGGAAATTTTCAGTGGCTGTTTCAGGTCCACAGTGGTGGTCCAGTTCAGGACCAGGCACGTGTAGTTGCTGCGGTCCTGCAGCAATTAGGGCAGGAGTGACCTCTGGCTGCTCCTTTTGCTCCATCTGTTTGAGGCCATAGATAATGATTGCTATTTTACATTCATAACTATTATTAAAGGAAACTTTCTTTGAATTGCCTCTTTCTTCTGTATCTTCAAAACAGTTAGCATTTGATTTTCCCCTCTCTCCTTGCCCCAACTTTTGGCTAAATTCATAATATAACCATTATTTATTGTTTTTGAGAATTTTGGCTTCCAGCTATTTACATTCATTATGTGCTAAACACCACAAGAGACTGAAATGTTTATAACAGAGCTAATTGTCCTTCACTAATCTAGTGGAACAACAAAATGTTAGACATGTATACTTTTCCACAGGAAACCCATAAATATTTAGACTTTCCAAGAGCAAATTTATGGTGATCATTAGAAGTTGTGTTAGTCTGGTTCTGGCACACTTCATTCAGACAGAGGATAGCATATTTCCAAGAGAATATGTACCATTCTTTTGTGAGTTTATCATTTACACTTTATTACCATTTACCTTAGGGATGGGAATACTGGGGGAAGAAAACAAAGCTGGCTAGTACTAATGAGGAAAACTTAAATGGGCCACATAGACCATTTTGCTGCCTTAAGTAAAAGGCAAGATGGCATCCTTGTTTTATGTACACAAGCTGACTGGACTGGCAGTTGACACTTACTCAGCACTGGTGATTGGAATCATCTTCCATCATACCTGTGGGCACTAGGATAGTTTAAGAAGTATAGGACATATTAGCCAGACCACATAGCTCTGTCATCTAGTAACTTTCTAATACTTCCTCCCTGCTTCCTGGCATGAGCCACCTGAGGCAGCTATCTACCATATATACTTGATTATAAGTCGACCTCGTTTATAACTCGAGGTCAATTTTTGGGGCCAAAAGTATGGATACATTGAGGATCAGACTTGCAGAGGCAGCCTAGCTGCAAAAAGGCTGCAGGGTGATCAGCCACCCTTTCCAGCCTCTACAGCTGGGCTTTCTCTTGCCCTACCCAGTGTCTTCCCAGCTGGGTTTTGTCCAGGAGAGGAAGGACAGCTAGCAAGAGGCAAGGATGATCGCTTGCCCTCCTCAGTGTCTTCCAAGCTGGGTTTTCTCCTGGGGAGGGACCCCAATTAGGAGAAGCTGCAGTATGATCAGCTGACATTCCTAGCCTCTCCCCAGCTGAGCTGTCCCTTGCAGAGGCAACCCGGCTGGGGAGAGGCTCGGGTCAGTTGACATATTGATCCATGTATACATCGATCTGGGTTTTTTTGGTCAATTTTTGACCTAAATTTCTTGACGTATACAGGACTATATACAGTAGTTCTGTCTAATGGCAAGGCTGACCCTGATATCCACTCTTGAGGCAAATAGAAAAGAACAGGGCATATCATGAGTATCTTATTCTCTCAGTTTTGTTTTCACCCTCAAAAATAATAAGGGCCAGACTACAGGAATAAAATATTAGAAGCTTTTTGAACTATTTCATTTGGGAAAGTAAAAGTATGCACAGTTTGGCTGACTGCTAAGGGAGGGTAATGCAAGTTTACACTGATAAGCAGTTGGAATGTGTAAACTTTAAATGAGGAAAGTGGTACAAGCCCTAAATTGCTGGCTCTGAAAAGAAACAAAAACCTTTGAAACTATGCAAATGGAATTCCGTCCCTAAACTGCACATGAGCTTTCTGATGGTGCACTCTGTGGGATATTATTTTAAATGGGCTGGAAATAGATACTGAATAGGAGCAATGAAAAGAGACCTTCCAGTCCTGAGAATATCTCTGATAATGTGTCTAGACTAGGCAATGAATTCAGAAGTAGGGAACTCTTTAGGAGGTCTCTTAGAAGTCCAAACTCACTTACAAAAAAGGAAGGAAGGAAGGAAAAAAGAAACCAGATTTCCCTACTTTAACAGATTATGAAAAGTTAAAACAAAAAACCAAAATCAATGTTTTCAAAAGATCAAATCCAGCTGAAACAGCAAAGTTGAATTGCCAGATGGGGGAGCCATTCATTGCTTTTAAGTCTCCTGAAGCACTCCCATTTTCCATATTACTTACCTTGACTTTCACCTTTTTGCTAACTGTTGTTGGGATAGAAAAATACTTCTTCTATGAAGGGCACCCTGTTTTGCTTTTGGTTGTACATGATTGAAAAAGAAGGTGCTGGATGAGCATTGAGGAGGAGCATTTCCCAATACATTGTAGGATAATCATGATATATCCACAATTATTAAGATACAGTTGGCTGTCCATATCCATGATTTTTGTAATCTACAGATTCAAGCATCCACAATTTGAAAATATTCAACAAATATATAAATTCTGAAAAGCAAACATTGATCCCCCCCATTTTATATATCAAGGGCTTGCTGTAATACAATTATAACAATGGATGGACTGCTAGTATGCTTTTGTAACAAGATGGTTATCACCTGTCAATAGTATACATCACCTTTTCCCAAACTGGAACTATGCGCTGCAATCTAAAATTGAATATGAATACTATAATTCTTGTGAGTTGCCCTGTTAACCACTGGGCATGACTGTATTAATTTAAACTAATGAGTACATGTTCTGGGGATTTTTTTTAAATTTCAGCTTGACTTTATTGGTATAAAACTATGTGTGGGAAAGGAAAAGAATCTTCTGTGTACCATATCTTGTGTAGACAAGAAATGTCCACAAACGAGTGCTTTCATACCTTTGGACCATATATTACTGTGGTGGGCTGCCTTGTATCAAGGCTAATATTTGCATTATTTCTGTTGCCTGTTTTGAAAAAAAGTTGTCTACCCTTACTGACTCTTTGGTACAGGTCTTTCACATCAACTTTGAAATGGGACATGCTAGGGATTAACCCCAAACCTTCTAATCTACTACTTCACTAGGACTGGCTGCTCTCTAGGACATTTTCAGCACCTACATCAGACTAGATTCTGGCCATCCTGCATTTAGAGCTTAAAAATTAACATTGTACACTCAGGCCTAACTCTTCTTCACACTAGATTCTTATGAGGCAGTGGAAATGCTGAAGCATTGCCTGGTCACACTAATGGACTCCATGAGGATCAACAAACCTAAGTTCATGTCCGACAGAACAGAGGTACTGATGTGGTAGTTCACCTATTTTGAAAGGGTTACACTCATAATGAATGTTTAGGTTTGCGGTCTGGGGACACACAGCTTGATTATTAGAATTGCAATGAGCCTTGGTGAGACAAAACTTCCACCAGTGATTGAAAAGGAGAAATTTTATCATAAGACTGGTCAGTCAATCCATTTCAGTATTGTCTATATATTAATTGGTAGCAGTGCTCCAGTGTTTCAAACTTTTCCCCTCAGCCTTAGTTGAGGTTAAACCTGGGGCCATCTGCATGCAAAGCACATACTCTGTGCCTAAACTGACAGCAGTCTCTCTAAAGATGCATCTACACTGTAGAAATAATGCAGTTTTACACCACTTTAAGTGGTGAAGCTCCAGCCTATGGAATCCTGGCACTTGTAGTTTTACAAGGTTTTTTAGCCTTCTTCGCAAAGAGTGCTAGTGCCTTACAAAAGTACAAATCCCAGGAGTCTGTAGGATGGAGCCATGGCAGTTAAAGTAGTGTCAAACTGCATTATTATTTCAGTGTAGATGCATTTTTAGTTAGGAAAGCACTGGCTAAAGTTATGCATGTCCTAGTAACATCCAGCATAGAGACGATGGCATTGCATTATATGTAGGGATGCCTTTATAGGCTGCCTGAAAACTGTAGCTTAGAGCACAACCATTGAGTTAACTGTTTTGTGATACCATGATAATTATTGTTTCATAATGCACATTTTTAGAACATTTTCTAAGTTCTGTATCAACTATAATGATTTGTCAAACCATAATACATTTCCAAAGCCAAAAAACATGGTGAGGTTAAGAGGCTGAGCTGCAAAGTTAGGACATTCTCAGTTTGCAACTGACATTATGTAAACTGCAGTGTTACAGACTAATTTCTCCATCTACAATAAAGGGACAATAATACTAATTTCCCTTACTGTGCTGCCTTGAGTCCCATCATGGAGGAAAACATGATATAAATCAATCAAATAAATAAAGCTAGATAATGCAAGTGACATGTTTGAAAGCACTATACAAATAAAAAGTGTCATTCCCTCTATTTCTTTTGAATCATTTTAATTAAAATTCTATATATAGTCATCCCTTCCTGTTCATGAGGAATCTGTTCCGGACCACCCACCCAGCCCGCAAATGGAAAATATTGCAGATATCCAAGCTCCATTGGATTTAATGGCAGCGTGCACCTGCTTCCCTCCTGGCTTGCCATCTGCAGAAATTCAAAACTGCGAACAGCAAGTTCACAAACGGGGAGAGACAAGTGTACAGTAAATATTGAATAAGAAACACAAAATAAACTACAATAAAACAGAATACAAAACCTATACATAAAAAAGAAATAAAATCCCCACAAAATACACTACTACGATATTTAACAAATTATGACTTCCAATGATCTTTTCTGCAGTTATATTTTCTAAGATTCTACCCCAATCGCTGTAAAATAGATGTCATATACCATCAATGAATTCAATTCATACTAATTTTCAAAAGCAATAATTATTTTATTACCTTCATTATATCTCAAAAATCATTCAAGGATTTCCAGTCTTTCCAAAGAGTTACTAATGACTTTTTATTAATCAAAACAGACAATTTATCAATCACTGCCATCCCACCCATTTTTAACAGCCATTCTTCTTTAGTACACAATACATTGCTCTTTCATTTCTGAATATATAATACTGTTGTTGTGTGGTCATGTATTAGAATATTCTTTTATAACACCTTTCTAGTTCATCATCCATTAGTCCCAAAAGAAAATGTTCACATTTTAATTCTTTATTAGTTTTTAAAAATTCTCTGGATAAAAATATGTATTTGTACCCAGTACTTTGGGGGGTTGCAGACTGCTAGAAATAGTGCAAATTGAGTCCACTTTTAGGGTTAGGGAATCATGGGAACTGTATTTTATTGTGGCACTAGATCTCTCTGACAGAGAAGGCTCAATGTCTCAGAAAAGAAACAATTCCCATGATTCCCTAGCACCAACCCTAACCCTAAAAGTGGACTCAATTTGCACTATTTCTGGCAGTCTGCAACCCCCCTTTGTTGGCTTTTTTACAAGTCCACCACATATGGTAAAATATCCGTTCTTGTTCACAGTTCCAGCATACATTCATTGCACCCCTTAGATCAGGGGTAGGCAACCTTTTTGAGCTGAGGGCTGGGTTGCTGTCCCTCAGACAATTGGGGGGCCGAAGCACCAAAAATAAATTAAATAAATAAAAATAAAAATATTCTTTAAAAAAAATAAAAAATATATACATGCACACTCTCTCAGCCCCGGAAAAGCCATGGCAAAACCCCTGTAAAGATTTTGCCAAGAAAACCCCAAGAACAAGTAATAACAACAATAATCAATATCATTATGGTGGGCAGCGGCAGCAGCAGGACCGGCCTAGGGCTGGTCCAAAGGCCTTGGGGGGGGTGCATCCGGCCCCCGGGCCTTAGTTTGCCTACCCCTGCCTTAGATGATTTTTCAGGTATCATATACCAGTGGAATATCATTTGATAGAAACTCTCATTAAAATCATAACATAAAGTAAATTTCAGGCACTTTAATGACATCCTTTCTCATTGATCCATTAGTATATTGTAGCCAAAATTTTATCATGCAACGCTTTACCTGTTCTTCTTCCATATTTAATTTATTTGTGTGTGTGTGTGTGTGTGTGCACGTGTGTGTGTGCATGCATGCATTCATGTGTGTATGTTTAGGAAAAATCCCATAAGGAGACTCTAAAAACAGTCTAGTGAGGACTGACTCTGTTCAGTAGACACATAATGTTAGCTGGGAAGAAAAACAGAATCATGGAGACTGGCATAGGAGACTGGAACAGTCAGCTGCAGGATGCAACACTGCAACATTTTGCTGCAAGTCTTGCTTGTTAAACATTATCCATAAAGTTTGCAATCACCATTCCTCTTCTTTGTATTTATCTATTTCTGGTTAATTAGCTGCTTAGTAATGTAGGATAAAGGATGTGTTTTAAGTATCCTTGGTTATCCACTTTATGCTGGCTCACAGACTAAACATTGAACCACTGAGGAGCTTTGGGCTTTTTGCCTCTGTGGTTGAACATTTACAAAGAAAATGCTAAGGTGGTATTTAATGTGAAGAACAATTGGAGGATTTCAGCTTGAGGGAGTGCACAACTCATTTTCCTAGAAAAATGACCCAAGCCATAGTACACTGGCCTGGTTCCACATATGTATGATATGCTGAAGGAGCTAAGCATGTTTGAAATATTCCAGAAAACAAATACAAATACAATTTTAACCCCTACCAGAAAGTCCTATATCACTCAATGTGCAATCTTTTATACAGATGGCTGACAACAAAAGCGAGACATACATTTTGGTTAGTATGCAAAGACATCTAAGTAAATGAGATATACAGTTAACATGTATAAAAATGGGACAGTGTAGATGCGTCCCTAGCATGACTATGCTGCTCCTCAGCCCACAAGCCTTTTCATACCACCACCACTTTTCACACAGCGCTGTGACTCTTTTAATCGCCATGACTTCATCTTATGGAATTTTGGGATTTGCAGTTTAAGAAGGGGTGTTGAGAATTCTCAGTCTGGTATTGTCTGGTGCTCCACTAGACTATAAACCTCAGGATTCCATGACAGTCAATGTGGAATCATAGTGCTATAGCTGTGCAGTGTGAGAGGGTCCCAGTATTCTCTCCTTTTTCTGTCACCCCCATCTCCATCCAATTTGTGGACTTACTAAGCTTTTGTGTAGAAGTGGGTTTTGTGTAGAAACTCTGCAAGAATTTCAACTCTTTTGAAACAACAAAAGAGTTTTTGGAACCTTTACAGATTATAGCCCTATTCATTTGTTCAGGAGAGCATTCAGAAATGTGTCTGCAGAGAACAGGCTAAGCAGAAAGGATGCAGCCCCTCCCTACATGAAGAGGACAGAAATGGATGGGTGGGTAGGATGCTGGCTTGATCCTTCTAGTCACCCATTCAACCTTATGTTGAATGTCTGAATAGGGCTTGACAAAAGAATAAAAAGAGCTTCTTATTCTGTTCCGTGCAACAGACGAACATGGCTACCCCAGTCCTGTCTTGAAAATGATGGTCAGGCTATTTTGACATCTGAGGCAGAAAATTTAGAAGCACTTGTTTCTCTTCCAGAGACTTAAAAAACAAACAAATGAAAAAAAAGTAATAATGAATAACTAGCATTCTTCTGCCCTTTCATAATCGTATCTGCCTGTTGGTTCTCTGCCACCCTCCATTTTCCCCTCTTCCCATCAGACTAGGGTGAATTGGCCAGCCAAATCTTTCTCTTCACCACTGCTAGTGGGGACTGTGAGATCCAGATGATAGAAACCAGCTATTTTCAATGTGATATATCCCTTACAATACACACTCAGCTTCCCTTCCTCACTTGGCCCATTATGTATGAGTCCTTATTGGATTGTTTTTCCAGCTTTCAGTGCTATCAGGTTCCACAGACTATTTCCTTTTTTGCCTCCCCCCAGGCAAATTTCTTCTCCTGCAAACCCTCAGAACCAACAATTTGGCCTCAAAGTTAAGTTGCAACCTTCAATGCAATGTTTAAGCTAAAAAGTACCATTTTTGGAAACCAGAAGTACTCCTCTGTAATGGAGGGAGATTTTGAGCAGGCACCCTATTGGGGGTGGAGATGCCTTATGGAGTGCCCAAAATGGTGAGTGGGTGTGGGTAAGATAAAATCACAAACTGAAGTGTCCAGAAGTCCACTTCTAATTCCGAAGTGTTTTTCCATGGTGCATCAAGAAACTATGACTCAGTTAAAAAGTAAATTGTTTTTCCTGGTGGATTTCAGAAGACTCATTGCCCACTTTTTTTTTTTTTTTTT
>CM034706.1:144722351-144735417 GCA_020142125.1 Phrynosoma platyrhinos
GGCCCAAAGTACAATGATGTCTAAAAGTCTTCAATAACCACTTGGGTGGAAGTCTTAATGATGAGGATGCTGCAGGTTTGTACAACTTGCCAGGTATCAACCCAAAAGCAGCCCAGCAACAGTACCTGGTAATCTACCACTGGGTTCAATTAACCTACAGGCTTTCCTGCTGTTAAGGCCTTGATATGCCACAATATCTAACTGGTGTGGTGCATTTGGCATTGCTGGTCACATGGAACTCTTGATCTAAGTAATGGTTCATGCCGTGGCAGAAAAATGCTTCCAGTCATTTAAATTTAAAATTATACTTTTAGGAAGTAAAATATGTATGCTGTTACTATTTAACTGTAATACAAGCACCAGGAAAACCAAACAGGCTATTCTGAAAACTAATGACCTGTGTTGTGATTAATAAAGTGCCAAGGGACTTCCAAAGGTCATACAAGGTTATTCATATTATTCATTGAAGAAATATATAATCTTCAAAGTTGCTGCCAATGATTGCTATGGAAGTCTGGGGGTCCAGTTGAAGTTTTCCATTAGGCATTCAAATCTAATTTCCTTCTCAAAGTATTTTACCATTTTTCTCCTTGCTGTGGGAAACACCATAAAATTGCACGTTTTAGAAGATTATTCACAGTTCTAGACTTGCAATTTATTTTGTACTGAGAGCAGCATTTTCTGAGGAGACGGTTTATATTTATTGCGAAAATGGTGCTTTTGGCAGAGGTTACTTGTTTCCTGCAAAAAATATAATTTAAAAAAAATCAAAAAATCAATTGTTTGTGTGCAGAGTAAGTCCTAAATTATTGCTTTTAAGCAGATTTTTGTGCTTCATTTCAATGAATTAAAGTGTTTTGAAAGTCTATTAGAAAACTTCAATCCCTTTGTTACTCTTTGCAGCATAATTCTTTGCAATATCATTTAATTCAATCACATATTACAACGTAGAAATGCCAAAGCAAATTGAGAAAAAAAACTGTACAAGATGGACAAAAATCTGAGGTTATTTTTGTATTTAAAACACCAAATTCCTTAAAAGAAAACAGCATTTTTTTTAAAAAAAATTATGACCCTCAGTTTTGCAGATGTGTATTACATCACATCTATGCACTCTATGGAGTTTGGAAGCACTCTATGGAGCACTCTATGGAGTTTGGAATAGCACTCTATGGAGTTTGGAATAAGGCACTCTATGGAGTTTGAAATAAGGTTGCAAAACTAGAACTTGAAAAAGGATGGCAGTTGATCAGTGTCTTTCTCAAGGCTAACTTGAAGAAAACAACTATACAGAAAAGGCCCAGGAAGTAAGAAAATCCAACTAGCTAGCTAAGCTAGCTACGCATTGGATGAGCCAAGAATAAGACCCTCCATAAAATGCCTTTGACTTAGTTTGGTACCAGGAAGGATAAATCACTATATTTAATCTCAATAACCCTTATCAGCCCTACTGCTTACTTCTGTTGTAAGACATTAGCTTACAAGATTTCCAAGAGGCACAACATTCAAAGGCCCATTCACTCAAAGGTCAGCTTATTATGGACATTGTTTAAATGCAGTGGGCACTTCCCAGGATATAATAAAGCTCTGTCAGGGTCTACAAGGCTGTGCAAGCAAATAAGGAAAACTCTGGGCTTGGAGGCATAGATCCACCTTCAGTGGAAGGATATGCCAAGCAAACTGCAGGAAAATCATAGCCAACAGATTAGAGTGTCAATGCATATTGGATCCTATATTAAGCCTGAGAGTTAGGACTCAAGGGCAATCCTCAAAGAACACCAATGGGGAACTAAGGGCCTCGGCAGACGGCTTATTGAGCCGTCTCCGAGCCCAGGAAGAGGAGGAGCAGCCGCATGCGCGGTGCTCCTTCCTCTTCCTGAGGTTGCCCTCGGAGCTGCCGGCCCTCCGTACGGCCAGCGCTTCGGGGGCAACCTCCTGCCGCAGCGTCCGCACGCGCTGCGGCAGAAAAGACAGGGAAAGTGCACCCTACAGGTTTAGGGCGCACTTTTGCTGTCTTCTAAAAGGAGCGCCAATTTGGAGTTCCTTTTAGAGTCGCCGCAGGAGCGCCGCAGTGCGGAGGCTGCGGTCCCGCAGCGCTCCGGACCAGGGCGTCCTGGACGCCCTGGTCTGCTTAGGCCCTAACTTTGGGCATACTCAAGACTGGGTTAAATAAAAGACAAGTTGGTTCTGGAATCAGTAGATACCATGTTTTAAAATACTTTTGCATTTCATACTCTGCCACTGAATTTGAGCTGTCTGACTAATCATTACAAAGACATGATTGTGAGAGACACTGGTAGCTTCTAGAACAGGGGTAGGCAACCTTTCCCCTTTAAGGGCTGAGGGACTTCAGCTCCCAAAATCCCAGGAGCTATTGGCTAACATGGGACTATTGGCCACCATGGCTGAGGCTTCTGGGAGCTGAAGTCCCTCGGCCCTTAAAGGGGAAAGGTTGCCTACCCCTATTCTAGAATGAAGGCAAAATGAAGGATAATAACCTAATAGTCTACTTGGAAGTAATGATGCTTCAGGACAGGAGGCAATCAGACTCTTAAACTAGCCAATATTAGTAATTTGTGCGTTGCCTGGTAAAGTAGTGATAGGCTTCACATGTTTTGAACACACACAGAAGGGTACTGATATAACTAGAATATCATAGAGGTAATAAATTCTGCTAGTGAGTTTTCTTCCTAGTTGCACTGTGTAGCTATCTGGAACAAGAAACAACAACAACAGGGAAAGTGATAAGATGATGCTTCTAAAAAAAGTATGAATGCAATTGTACCTAAGTTTCACAGTAACAGAGAAAAGCCTAGACATGAGTAAAAGGAGAAGCCAAGTTCATTAGTGCCAGTAGGAGTCCCCTTGCAAAAAAAGCTGCATGCTTTAACATAACATATAGTGTGACCCTGTTCTGCTTTAATTAACAAAACCAGGATGAAACCAACAACATGAAATGATCTTCAGTCTACCCAATATTTCCCTCTCTTGATAATTCATAGACAGGCATATTGTTTTTATTCCTCTGCATCAAGTAAAATTATCAAGATGTCCAGAAAGTTTGAGGGTCCTTTCACACTACACAATTATAACACTATGATCCCACTTCAACTGCCATGGTTCCATCTTCTGGAAGCCTGGAATTGGCAGTTTAGGGAGAATGATTTAGAATTCTCAGCCAGGGACCTCCTCCAGTGCCACTGCCCAAACTACAAAGCCCAGGATTCCATAGGATGTAATGCATGGCAATTAGTGGAATCATAGTGCTATGACTGTGTAGTGTGGAAAGATTCATCCATCCATGCCCTATTTATTCATGGTGTAGCCCCTCCCCCCACATCATTCTCTAGCTTCTGTTCTACATCAGTCCATTCCCAAGAAGAGCTCCTAGACAAAAGTCTTACTATATATATTTATTTAATTTAATAATAAATCAATCTCATGCATAAGTCAGGGGCAGGTTTTGAGTCCAGAATTATCAGTCAGGGATAAAACTTAGATCAATGTAACAAAGGATGTAAAGAATGAATCAAAGGAAAACAATGCCAAAGAACTTACAAAATTCTGGCAGACATAATTGTGTTCACCCTAAAGACTGGATGGACAAGGAGTGGGGGTACAGTGAATGGTGGCGGTGTGATGTGTTGGGGAAGTGAGAAGGTACAGGTGGGGCTAAGAAAGTGCACACAAGTGGAAAAGGATAAAAAGACAAAACAAAGAAAATAGTGATTTTAACCCAGAAAAGCTGACAAACATGCACAGATGTCTTACTAAAAGTCTTCAAAGTCTTTAAATCCCAATTCCTCTTGGCACTCCTTTGAGGGGAAGCATGAAAGAGCTGATGTGCTAAGCTCTCACCTTTCACACTCTACTTAGAGAAAATGATGGTTCATTTTTTTGATAAGAGTTAAAGCACAGTATCTACATTGACCCTTGGATAAGTTGGCCTAGGTTTTTAGGTCAATTTTTGACTAAAATTTCTAGACTTATACATGAGTTTATATAGTAAATCTGATTTAGATACATGTCATCTTCACTTAAGGATCAGCTTTGCAGTTTTGGAAATGCTCCTAGACTCATGTTTTCACTAGAGGCCTGGCTAGCTTCTATATTGAAAAAGCCTCTATCATCAAGTAAGGTACAAAGTTCTGGCTTTTGACCAGGGTGAGATCCATGCGACCTTTCATATTTTGTTGAACTGTGACCCCAGCATTTCTTACCATTGGCTAAGTTATCTAATGTGAAGTTGAAGGCTTTCATGGCTGGCATCCATAGTTTTTTGTGGGTTTTTCAGGCTGTGTGGTCATGCTCTAGAAGAGTTTCTTTCTGACGTTTCACCAGCATCTGCAGCTGGCATCTTCAGAGAAAGATGAAGAGAAGATGCCAGCCACAGATGCTGGAGAAACATCAGAAAGAAACTCTTCTAGAACATGGCCACATGGCCTGAAAAACCTACAAAAAACTAGGGGCCTCTACAGATGGCCCTTTGTGCCATTTTGGAGGCAGGGAAGGGGAGGGGCAGCCACATGCCAGGCACCCCAACCCCATGCTGAAGACGTCATTATGGCACATACTGTCAGGATGTCATCATGGTGCGGCTTCTTAACATGCTGCGCCAGAAGAGTGCAGAAGAGCTGCGCAGCGGCTGTTCGGGGACCCTTTTTGCCAGCTCTAGAAGGATCGGCATTTTGGTGTTCCTTTCAGGGCTGGCAAAAGAATGGATTGGAGCCAAGGCATGGGGCAGCCTCAGCCCCAATCCTCTGCTTCCCAGGGTGGCCCATCTGCCTCTCCACTAAATTAGCTAAGGTTGTGGAGGACTGATTCCAACATCTAGTTGCATGATTCCTATTATTGCTTGACTTCCTTGAAAGAAGAAAAGTAGATATTTGTCTTGAGTCACAGAATCTTAACTTACAGAATTTTGGAAGGGCCATCTAATCCAATCCCTTGCCATATAGGAATATACAACTAAAGCATCTCTGAAAGGTGCCCATCCAATTATTGTTTAAAACTTCTGGAGATAGAGAGTCCACCACTTTCTGAGGCAATCTATTCTACTGCTGAACAACTATTACAATAAGGAAGTTCTTTCTAATGTTTAGATGGAATTTCTTTTCTTGTAACTTGGCTCCATTGGTAAATTGAATTCATTAGTTCTAGTCTCTGGAGCAGCATAAAACAAGTTTGCTCTTTCCTGTACATGACACCCCTTCATATCTTTCAAGATAACTATAATGTCACCTTTTAGTTTTCAATTCTCTAAGCTAAACATATACAGCTCCCTAGGTCATTCCTCATAGGGCTTGTCTACCAGACCTT
This sequence comes from Phrynosoma platyrhinos, assembly GCA_020142125.1. Taxonomy (NCBI): domain Eukaryota; kingdom Metazoa; phylum Chordata; class Lepidosauria; order Squamata; family Phrynosomatidae; genus Phrynosoma; species Phrynosoma platyrhinos. The sequence continues at coordinate 144,727,671 of CM034706.1, forward strand.
TTATCATCTTGGTTTCTCTTCCCTGAAAACACTTCAGATTGTTGAACTTCTTGAACTTTGGTGGCCAGAACTGGAGACAGTATTCTAGGTAACATCTGACCAAAGCACATTAGAATGGCACTACTACTTCCCTTGATCTGGACATATACTACTCTTGATACAGCCCAGAATTACCTTGCCTTTTTTGGTTGCTGCATTACACTGTTGACTGATATTTAGCTTGCTGTCTACAAGGATGCCTAGGCACTTTTCACATGTACTTTCTACCCATCAACTATCTACTACCAGGGGTATAACTACCGCTGGAAAAAATGAGGGCATTGCCCCCAAGTAAAATTTCTGACTCATCCAACAAAAATTTCCTTCAGTACCCAAATTTCTAGAATTTTTGAAAATGAGAAATGGAATTTTTTTCATATTTAGAACTTTTATTTTTTTTTCTGTGCTTGCATTTCCTTGGTAACTTTGCCCCTTTTGTTTGAATGCCTAGAGTGTATTTCTAATGTTCAACTAAAGTTTTAAGCTATTGTAGTGCTAGAAATTTGGGGATTGAAGGAAAATTTCATTAGGTGCAGAATTCTTACTTAGGGAGCAATGACCTAGCTACACCTGTTTACTATTGCTATCTAGAATTAACTAATGTAATGTGTTTTATGTAGGACTACCTTTGAAGAGTGTAGTTTCAAGGAAGCTGATTCAGTATATAGAGCCATTGGGATGTAGTGATTTCAGCACTGAGATACAGTTCTGGAGATCAAGCTTTGACTCTGTACTTGTCCGTAGAGTCAGAGCAATTCACACATTCTCAGCCCCAAGGTTGCCAAAAACAACTTGAAAGTACACAACAACCACAACCTTTGAAGAGTGTTCAGAACCTGCAGCTGACTCAGATTATAGCTGCTAAGTTATTAACTGGGGTGGCCTATTTTGATCACATTATACTGTGCTTAAAGTCTTTGATTAGTTACCAGTCTGATTATGAACATTGTTCAAAATGCTTAAAGCCCTATTTGGTTTTGGGACTGTAGGAATGCTTGCTCCAATATCAGACTGACCACATTCTGTGATCACTTTTGAAAGCTCATCCATTCTCATGAAACAAATGGTGACAGGAGAAAAGGCCCTTCCAGTTGATGTCCTCCTAGGAACATCTGCTAAATTGAAACTTTAAATATATCTAGTGAATCCTTCTGGGAATGGAGTTCTTCTTAACAGACCATAGTTCTCTCCTCCTCTGTCTGAATCAGGTCATTTTGTGGAGAAAAACAAAGCAAAACAGTGTTATCACCATTTGTATTGCCAGCAATTGCTTCCACAGAACTCGTAGGATGGAGCTGAATGAGAGTCCAAATGCTGCATATTTGGTAAACTGTAACAGCAGTCTTGGACAGGTAAATTAATGATGCCTGATAGAATCAGCATAAGGGGACATTAAAGAAGAAGAGTCCAGGAATGCAGGTCAGGAAATGGCTTTTGTTTGCTTGCAGACCTTGATACCAAGGTCTTTCATTTCCAGTCAGAGTATACTATTCTGAGAAAGCTTGTTTTGGAAATGGAAAAGTTTAAGCTCTTATATAGCTACTTGGCTAATTGTGTAGTGGGGAAGCATCTGGGAGGAATTTGTCAGCATAAATATGAATAAATAATAAATTAAGAGGTTTTTTTTAAAAAAAGAGTGTCAGCAAGTATGCAGACAGAGGTTATCCACTTATTTCCTTGGTTTTTTTTCAAAAGGTGACTGACAAAAGCCACCAAAGATTCCCGACCAAGCCCAGAGGTCATAGAATAAAAGGATATATCCTTATACGAATTGGTAACTGGCTAAACAGTGAGTGCAAATAAAAAACTGATTCTCCCCAGTGGATGGATGTAAACAGTGGGATTCCCCAAGGATCTATTTTTAACAGTGCTTTCTAACTTGCTCTTGAATGGTCTTGAATCAAGGGCACAAAGTGAGGTGACCAAGTCTTCTGACTACACAATATTATTTGGGGTTGTTAAAACAAACAAATAAACAAACAGATAGCAAAGAAGTTCAAGAAATTACAGTGTTAAACATTTCAGAGTTTGGTTTTTGGTTCTTTTTTTAAAAAAAACCACAGAAACCTAGAAAAGTGCAACCTGAGACAGATTCCTAATGAGTCAGATCCTTGCATCCCTGAAGGGTGTGTAGGTACAACCTGAACTTGATCTCCTGCTGGGTGATATCTACTCACCTGATTTAAATCCCCATTCATGGTTGAATCAAACATCCTAATTTTCCACTCACTGGTGCCTGAAGTCCACTTCTTGAGCTGTCCCTTCCTTAACTTCTTATTAATAAAACAAAAAATAATACTTTTTAAAGTTGTTCCAGCAGCAATTGCAGAAGGGTAGACTGTAACTATATGACAGACTTAGGAGGGAAGCATGATGTGGAGCACCAGCTGATGAACCATGTCAGCCATAGTGAAAAGTGTCAAGTTAATAAGAAGTTAAGGAGCTTGGACAGCTCAATACATGTCAAGTTTAGCAAGAGGATAAAGAGGGAAAGAATGTCCATTCTTCCTTTCTTCTGATACCAGGCATAAAAACTCAGGAAAAAAACTTTAAAAGGGGTAATTTGTTATTCTGCTGCATCAAAGCAAAGACAGTCATATGACAGCTTTTAGACTGACAGATTTATTGTATCTTGAGCTTTCATGCACTCTAGACACAGAATATCTCTTCTTTTCATCAATAGGTCCCTCCTAAGTGATTGTTTCCATTCCTCAAGGAGGAAGCCTTCTCCATCAATCTCATTCTGTGTGCTCATTTGTGGATTTTAATCCTCAACATATCTAGCCATAATAACTCTGTTAGTGTTAAAGTTGCCATACAACTCTGGGTGCATCTACACTGTAGAAACAACAATTTCATACCACTTTAACTACCATGGCTGCATCCTACAGAATGCTGGAATTTGTAGCTTTGTGAGGGGCCAGCACTCTTTGGCAGAAAAAGCTAAAAATCTCATAAAACTTCAAGTCTTAGGATTCCATAGGATATATCTACAGTAGGTGAACCCTTTATGTTCTTTGAGTTCAGAAAAATAATGACAACTGTTGCCAAGCAATGCTGCCTTCAGAAATGCTAACATATTAGATTAACACATCTGATTAGTTTATGTACTGTTGGGTACTGACATATTGAACAATGAAAATAATTCCTCTGAAGAGACTAATGAAATGATCCTACAAGATCCCACATATGATCATCTTGCCATCATCCTGAAAGTAAAAAGAACTGGCTTTTGACTACTTTCCATTCAGGTTAACAATAGTTTAACATCATTGTCATTGAAAATCTAACCACTTTTGTAGGTCTTTCACTATTTTAAACCCTGTCTCTGCATGGGATTTCCCCTGTGAGATAAGGTCCTATGTTATAGTTTGCTGGAATTCTGTTCAAGCCTGTGGTTCTGTGACTGGTTTATTTGTTATCTGCACAGGCTATTGGAATGAACATTATTTGAAATATTATATAAGTTTTCTATTGTTTGAGGCAAGTTTATTTATTCTAGTCTTGTTTGTTTATTTATTATGGTATGACATCCATAGCCTAAATACCCTAAAGGCACTAGATCTTGCCCGATCTTGGAAGTTAAGCAGGATCAGCCCTGTATAGTACTTTTATGGGAGACTGCCAACAAATACAAGAGGCTGTAGGCTCTATTTCAAAGGAAGGAACTGGACAAAGTCCAAATGTGGACATTGCTTATACAGTGGACCCTTGGTATCCTTCGGGGTTTGGTACCATGACCTACTGTGGATACCAAAATCTGTGGATACTCAAGTGCCATTAAATACATTGGCATTGTAAAATGGTTTCCCTTATATAAAATGGCAAAATCAAACTTTGCCTTTTGGAATTTCTATAATACCAAACTCACTACCACCCAGAGTTGTCTGGAACCTTTAAGATTAACAGAGTTATTATGGCAAGAGTTTTTGTAGATTAAAAAGAGTAGAAGTGTGCACACAGAATGAGACTGTTGAAGAAGGCAAGACAATACTATATGGAAGAAAAACAGTTACTTAGGGGGATCTATTTCTTGAGGTGGGGAAAGAGATGTTCTGTGTCTATCATGTATGCAAGCTCAACATATGATAAATCTATTAGTTTAAAAGGTGCTACAGATGCCAAAACTCTCTCTTGTTTTGATGTGGTGGCAGATAAGCCTGCCTCACCAGCTATCTCCAACACATATTTTTAAAAAAGGCGTAGATCTGCCTCCCCTTCCACAGAAATCACAAGAAATGTTGAAGCTGGTGTAAAAAAGAAAATCATCCCCGGATGGATTTTGGAAAAAGCTTCTGGGTTTTTTCTAGAAGCTTCAGAATGTTTTTGTTTATTTATGCGAGGCCTACCCAATATAGTTATTTCATTTCACATGTGCAAATTGTTAGCTGGGGGGGGGGATGTTTGCTGAAATACGCTGAACTGCTTTTCTTTTTTGTGGTATAGCAAACTATCCCTATTTCTTCCATGTTATTTCTGCCTTTGGCACCAAATTTTCTGTTAAAGAAGTAGTGCCTGGGAACACATCTGCTTTGTTAACAGAGGTACACTTGTAAAATGAAGAATTATAGTTCTAAAAGACCTTGGGAATAATTTATGTCACTCCCAAAATGTTAATACTGGCAAAAGAAATAATCAGAATCCAGCTACTTAAAGAGAGGCACTTCACTGCATAATAAAGTTCAGGACAGATTGTGAAGAATAGCACAGCCTTTGAAAGTGAACGGAAGGGTATTTTGTTGTGTCTGTAATCATTGGGGGGGAAGCAGACGAGTGGCCATGGGCTGCCCCAGGAAGCTGCGCCGCGGGACCGAGGCATCCCCACGCCTTGGTCCTGCGGCGCAGCTTCGCCATCCCTGAAAGGAGCACTAAATCAGTGCTCCTTTCATAAGTCAACGAAAGTGCACCGCAAAAGGCTGCGGCGCATCTTCGTCGACTCTTCTGCTGCAGCGCGTCCAAATGCTGCAGTGGGAGGTCCTCCTCAGAGCGCCGGCCATGTGGAGGGCCGGCTGCTCCGAGGACGACCTGGGGAAGGGGTTGGGGCGCCGATCGTGCGGCTGCCCCTCCCCTTCCCTGCCCCCAAGATGGCCCTTTAAGCCGTCTGCTTAGGGGGATTGTAATCCTGTGTGGCAGGAAAGGGAGAAAGGGAAGGATTGGAATCTTGTTAGACATATGAATAATTTGCAGTAGATCCAGTGGTGTCACTATTGGGTTGCGGGGGGTGAGGACTGCAGCAGGTTACACCCCAAAAGAGGGTTGACATCCAATTGGGCCCTCCCCTCATGCCATCCCAGCCTTCTCCTCTTGAGGAGGATGTTCTCTGAGTAGCCACTGAGTATATCAGCAAAGGTTTCTGACTCTCAGGTGCTTAACAACGTCTGTGTGTGTGTCATCATAGGTTGCCTATGTGTCTGTGCCTGTCACCGTAGGTTGACAGGTAACTTGAAGGTGTGTATGTGCAAGTACACACACATATGCACACATTTGTTACCTGTCAACCTATGGTGACCCCATGAATTGCATAGATCTGTCTTAGGAAAGGAATTCTCAGAGATGGTTTTGCTATCTGAAATATAGCCTACAGCACCTGGTATTTTTTTTTGGCAGTCTCATATCTATGTACTAACCAGAGCTGACCCTGCTATGTTTCCAAAATCAGACTGCCACAGCTATAACATTCCCACCAGCCACTAGTTTGCTGACAAAGAATGTATGATGAGAAACCAAACCCCTCTGGAGAAATCCTGCCAAGAAAACCCCATAATAGGTTCACCATACGTCAGAAATGACTTGAAGGCACACCCCAACAACAACATCCTGCTAGCATGTAAGGGTACTAGTAAAAACAAACAAAGAGAGACAGTAGACCCTGAAAACCTGAAATCTATTCACCCTTGTTTTATATTTAAATTGTAGTGCTTACTTTCAGGTGTGTGCACAAGTTTAGAAGTCTTACAACATCTAGCTGCACTTTATTTTTATTTAGCCTTGAGAGTTCAGACAGAGACTGCTGACAAAAGTTCCTAAGAAAACCCAACCATTTGTTTCCTTCTTGGAAATCAACTTTGAAAGGGGTCATGAAGAATGGGAATTTATCAGGAAAGTGACACTTAATCCTTTCCCAATCCACCACATTATTTGCATAGTTTGCTGCATATTGGTTCAACATGCAAATCAGGTTCCCAAAATTACAGGACTGGATTTGGCAACCCTGAATATGATCACGTTCTTCCACTATAGGGGAGGAAGTTTGTTCTTGAGTATTATAACATTTTTCACTCCCAAGTCCTGGGAACACAAAAGGCAAAGGTCAGCCTCTGACGTAAATCAGAAGAGCCCAAGGCTCTGTTTTTCAGAGGTGGCTTTGGGATAGTCATAGCGATATTGTAATAAACGGAAATCCCCATTTTGTTGCAGAAGTCAGCATTAGGTTTGCCACGCTGGCTTAAACAACTTACAGTTTAATCATTAGAATAAGTACTTACATTTAGCTCTACTCATAAGTTAAAAGTTAAAAACAAAAACAAAAGAACTCTGCCAAAGCCAGTAAAGCATACTATTACAGTACCCAATTTATATAGAAGATGACACTGTTGCTCCAGGGCTGCATCCACAGTGCAGAAATAATCCAGTTTGATACCTCATAAACTGTCATGGTTCAATGTTGTGGAATTCTGGGAATTGTAGTTTTATGAGACATTTAGCTTTTTTGTCAGAAAGCTCTGGCGCCACAACAAACTACAATTCCCAGAATTCCATAGCATTGAACTATGGAAGTTAAAGTGGTGTCAAACTGGATTATTTCTGCAGTGTGGGTGAAACCTGAGACTGTGGCCTGAGCCCTGAAAAGCATTCCATTGTCATTATACCCATATTACACCAAGGACAGAGCCATCTCAGACTGCATCCACACTGCAGAAATAATCTTATTTCACACTACTTTAACTTCTGTGGCTCAGTGCTATGGAATTCTGGGATTCTGTAATTTGTTGTGACACCAGAGCTCTCTGACAGAGAAGGCTAAATATCTCACAAAATGTCAACTCCCAGAATTTCATCACAATAAGCCATGGCAAGTAAAGTGGTGTCAACCTGGATTATTTCTGCAATGCAGATGCAGCCTCAGTAGTAGGGCTCCCACTCTTGGAATTAGACCATTCCTTTGTTTGTTTAAAATAGGGATTTAAGACTGGGTTGTCTGAAATCTTTCAACTAATATTTCTGTTAACTGGCAGGCTTCTGGTTTATAGACAAGAATGTTAATGGTTTTTCCTTTTCTTTCCTTTTCTTTTCTTTTCTTTCTTGTTTACACAGAACATTTTGTTTTTGCATTACTGGTATTTTATTTGTGTATTGGCCTGTGATTTGTTAACCATCTTGAGGAGGCCCTCAAATATGTATCTCTCTCTGGGCAAACACACAAAACATAGAATGAGAAATTTTGGATGTGAAGGATACACATCTGCTAAAAGGCAAAGGCTTTTTCATTTATGAAGATCATTGGTTTTAATTTGTTGAAGCAGATGGTGCTTTTAATGTGGTATGTTGTCTTTGTGTCATACTGTGTTTTAAAGATGTTTTTAATATGTCCTTTTTAAAACAGAAATGTTGTGCAATTGTTTTAAACAGTCGTATTAATAGTTTTCAGCCATGCTTCATTTTTAAAAACTTGTTATGAGCCCCAGTGGATCATGTGCAATGAAAAAAG
>CM034706.1:144740652-144760509 GCA_020142125.1 Phrynosoma platyrhinos
GGTGGGTTTTGTTGTTGGACCTTGCAAAAACCTCTGCTTCCATCCCTGTCACCTGGATACAGCTGTTGTTGTTGTTGTTGTTGTTGTTGTTGTGTGCTTTCAGGTCAGCAACCCTAAAGCGGACCTAGAGCCAGCATGGCAGAGTGGTTTGAGTGTTGGGCTACCACTCTGGGGACCAGGGTTACACTCTCTCAGCCTCAGGGGGAAGGCCACGGCAAACCTCCTCTGAAGAAGTCTTGCCAAGAAAAAAACCATGATAGGGTCCCATAAGTCAGAAAGGACTTCATGGCACACAATACACACTCTCTTTCTCTCAGACACACACAAAGGCTTTTCTTGGCAAGTTTTCTCAGAGAGGGTTTGCCAGGGCCCTCCTCTGAGGCTGAGAGAGTGTGACTTGCCAAAGGCCAACCAATGGGTTTCCATGGCCAAGGAGGGATTCGAACCCTGCTCATCCTGTCTCAGTTTGAAGCTCCCACATGTTTTCCTGGCCAAGGCTGTAAAGGCGAACAGGTCTTTGCATGCCAGGCTCTCTTCTTCTGCCTGTCATGTAGGGAAATGTCATGACAAAGAGCTCCATTGTAAAGTCATGTCCTAGGAGACTGCTAAGCCAAAGTCCATTTTATGACAGTCCTTGGACCAGGAAAGTAAAAATGTCCTAATAGCATCAGGAATGTGTTATCCATCCGGTGATAGAAAAAACACCCCAGGCCTTTCGGACTCTGTGAAGAAACCCCAAAGGCAAAAAAGAAAAGAAAGAGAAGGGAGCTGGGATTTTAAACCTGAGTTTAAAAGGATTTGTTATTGCGTGACTTCAAGTCATTCCCAATGTACGGCTTATCGCAGGGTTTTCTTGGCAGGTTTTTCCAGCAGGGGTTTGCCATGGCCATCCTCTGAAGCTGAGAGAGTGTGACTTGCCCAAGGTCTAATGAGTTTACATGACAGAGCTGGCATTCCAACTCTCAAACCACTCTACCACACGTTGTTGTTGTTGTGTGCCTTCAAAACATTTCTGCTTTATGGCTACCTTAAAGCAAACCCATCGTGGGATTTTCCTGGCAGGTTTCTTCAGAGGGGGTTTGCCATTAGCACCCTCTGAGGCTGAGAGAATGTGACTTGCCCAAGGTCACCCAGTAGCATTACATGGCTAAGCTGGGATTCGAACCCTGGTCTCCAGAGTCCTAGCTCAAAACACTACATCATACTGGATCATGAAGATCTATTTCACTTACCTGAAAGTAAACTCAGCTGAGCAGAGCAGGGCATAACTTTGAGCGGATACATGTGGGAAGTGTATAAATGGCCCGATATCCATCTTTGCTTACTCAAGTGCCAACGTAATTTGCAGAATGTTTGTGCGTTCTTTTCCTCCGTTTATCTGTGACCCCGATGTACTGCATTCCAGGCTTCCATTGTTTCTCCTTTTGTCTCTTGATAAAAACAACATGTAATCTATTATTAATATTAGTTTCCCGAGGAATTTTATCAAACGCTCAGCTTGAATTTTAGGAATACGTATAGAAAGCAATTATAGTGAAAATCTCAGAGAGCAGCAAAATGATTGCATAAACCTCAGGGTTGAGGATACTTTTAAAAACGTCTTTAGTGGATGACTCAACCTTAGCCAGAATGCAGTCTTGGAGGCTAAGGTTTGTGCCAGTCTCAACTAAAGGGAAATATCAATGACTTTTTTTAAAAAAAACTGGATTTCATCCTTTCCCAAGTGTGGTGCACATGGTTTCTGCTCTCATACATTGTGATCTTTTAACAATGCTCCCAGGTAGGGTATGTTGTGAGAAAGTGTCTCATCCAGGGTCCTTCCTGTGGACTTCATGGCTATAAGGGATTGCTTGAATGCTGCTGTTCTTGATCCTGCTCAAGAATCGTGATCCACCATATTTGCAGTATCTATCAGTGCCTTTATTACACTCCACAGACCATGACGTAATAACCGTGAAACACAACAATACTAAAACAACACAAAAATGTGCAAATATACAATAAAATGCAGTATCACTTTTGTGGCATTCACAAGTTATTCTGTAGGAATGGGGGAAGGTATCGTGCAACTATCCAGATACTGAAACTACAATTCCCATCTGATCTAACCGGCATAGCCAGTGTTAAGGAATGTTGGGAGTTTCTCCTCAACAACATCTGGAGGAGCACACATTTCCCATTAATGCTGTATTTTATTATTTATTATTATTTATTTCATTTTTATGCCACCTTTCTCCCAGAATGGGACCCAAGGCGGCTCACAAGATAAGTGGTTGAGTGATTAGAACATTGAATACTTGATTTGTCTTCTTTAAATTATCTGAGCATTTGTTGTTGTTGTGTGCCTTCAAGTTGTTTCTGACTTACGGAGCTATCATGGGGCTGAGAGTGTGTGACTTGTACAAGGTCACCCATTGGGTTTCCATGGCTGAGTGGGGAATTGAACCCTGCTCTCCAGAGTTGAGCACTCCAGAGTCCAGTGCTCAAACCACTACACCATGCTGGCTCTTTCTTTGAGCATACACCTCTCTTAGAGGAGCGCACCTCTAATGACAGCTTCCATCATTCCAGCACATTATTGGGCATGTTGGCTAGGGATGATGGCAATCATAGTCCAGCACATCTGGAAGGTGCTGGCTTGGGAAAGGCTGTTTCACAGTAAAGAAGATGTTTCACAGTAAAGAAGGCTGTGATTAACTAAAAAAAAGAGATGTATTGGAATGTCATGAATGCTTGGAAGCCTTGATCTCTTCCTTTTAAACAGGTCTTGTTGACATAACGAGTCGACTCAATTACGGAGGTCATGGGCACGAATCTGCAAGACTTAAGCCGAGCAGTGGGAAATAGGGGGTCTTGGATATGTTTAGTTTCCAGCAAGGGGTAGGCAACCTTTCCCCTTTAAGGGCCGAGGGACTTCAGCTCCCAGAAGCCTCAGCCATGTTGGCCAATAGTCCCATGTTGGCCAATAGTTCCTGGGATTCTGGGAGCTGAAGTCCCTCGGCCCTTAAAGGGGAAAGGTTGCCTACCCCTGGCAGGGTTGCCATGAGTTGAGGTCCATTTGAGAGCAGTTAGCAACAACCACCACCACTGTTTATATCCAAGTGGGTGCTCTCTTTTGCAGGTGCAACAAATGAGCTCCCATCCAAATTGGAGCTGATGGGGGATAATACTGGTTGCATCCACAAGTGTCTATGGTTCCGATGAAAAGACTGGACAGATTTGGGGAAGACAAGAAAGATTAGCCATGGCAGCTAAATACAGTGTCTTTGTTCAGACAAAATATATACTGGGGGAACATGGGGTAGCAATTGTCTTGCTTGTAGGCTTCCAACACCAAAGGATGCTGACCTAGCTGGATGTTTGTTCTCATCCTGCAGGACTCCTGAATGGCTTACTCTAGTTTGTCTCATGAGATTTGAAAACAGAAACTGATATATCCTTTTTTTCCCAAAGGAATAGTTCTCTTATTCATTGCTTGACCAGAAAGGGGAAAAAAGTCTTGTGGTATTTCTCAATAAATGTAAATGATTAATTTAAATCACCAAGAGGAAACCTCAGTTTAAATCACTGGTGTAAAAAAAGGTTCCCCTCATATGACTTCACATGGTTCTTGAATAATACCTCCTAAGGGTAGTACACAGGTCAGTGTGTATGTGTGTGTTGCGTGAGAGAGAGAGGATGAATCCATTCCAGGCTTTACCCTGATTTCCTAAATGGGTCCAGCACCTTGGACAGCTCCAGCTAGCAATAATGTGGAATGGAGTCACTGCTGCCTTGACATGGAAGCTACCAGCTATAATGGCACAAATCTGATAACAAATTATGTTAATTTATACCTCAGAACAGTTTGCAGCATCTACAAAGGCATGGTGACAGGCTTGGGTTTTTCTTTTGTCAAAGTGTTTGTGAGGATCCTTCCATCTGATTTCCTATATTGGCAGTTCTGCCTTAATCTCTGCCTCCATGTCCCCTACATGGAGGCAATTGTGTCAAATCTATGCCGCTTGGCTCTGTTTTCGGCCCAGAGGAGGCCTTTTAAAAAACTCCTTGGTTTACCTCTTAGGCAAAAAAAATGCCACTGAGGGCATGATGCTATAGATGGCTTTTTAGTACGCTTACGCTATGGATGGCTTTTTAGTAAAGGGGGGGAGAAGCTTGGGGGATTCTGGAGGGGCTGAAATGGCCTTGGGAGCAGCATAGATCTCATAAACTTTACTTTCTTCACCCCTAGATGAGAACTATTTTCATGATATGAAAAAACATACAAAATAACAAAACAGAACCATAAAATAAATGTCCACCTTAGATTGTAAGTAACTGGGTGAGTCGAATAAGCACCTTAATTAATTTATAAATAATTTACTTTTATGACAGCTTTCAGTATTTCTTTAGCCAGCATATTTGTTAGCCTTAAAAATATTATTTTTAAATGGGGATCAAGAGGAGTTAAGGCTGAAATTCAATTGTTCATCTCAACCAGAGCAGTTGCTTTGAAAGAGTGAAACTTAAATGAGTATTGACTTACTACATGTCTGTCCATCTCTTTTGAGCCTAAGTCTTTTAAAAGGTTTCCCCTTTGATTGTCAAGTTGTGTCTGACTGTAGGGGGTGGTGCTCATCTCCATTTCTAATATTTATGATATATTTTTAAAAAGTACAATAAATTAATCATCCATTTTTTTTAAATGTCAATTTTATACACCTTGCCTTTAAGACCAGAATTATAGAGTCACAGAGTTAGAGGAGACCACAAGGGCCATCGAGTCCAACCCCCTATGCCATGCAGGAACACAGAATCAAAGCACCCACAACAGTTTGCCATCCAGCCTCTGCTTAAAGACCTCCAAAGAACGAGATTCCATTATGCTCAGTGGCAGCATATTCCATTGTCGAACAGCTCTGACCATCAAGAAGGTCTTCCTAAGGATTAGGTGGAATCTTTTTTCCTATAGTTTGAATCCATTGCTCTGTGTCCTAGTCTTTGGAGCAACAGAAAACAAGCTTGCTCCATCTTCAGTATCACACCCTTTCAAATATTTAAACATGGCTAGCATGTTACTTCTTAACCTTCTCTTCCCCAGGCTAAACATAACCAGTTCTCTAAGTTGCTCCTCATGGGGCAAGGTTTCCAGATCTTCTACCATTTTGGTCACCATCCTCTGGATATGTTCCGGCTTGTCATTATCCTTCTTCAGTTGTGGTGCCCAACTGGAAAGAGTATTTCACGTGGGGCCTGACCAAAGTGGAATAGAGTGGCACTATTACTTCCCTTGAGCTAGACACTATATTCCTGTTGATGCAGCCTAGAATCACATTGACTTTTTTAGCTGCCGCATCACACTGATGACTCATTTTCAGCTTGTGGTCTACTAAGACTCCTAGATTCCTTTCAGATGTACTGTTGTCAATGTTAGGATATGGATGCGATATAGAGTCAAAGGTGAAATTTAAAGATGTGTGTGTGTCTGTAATTTTCTACTTGAGAACAGTTTTTGGGCAAAGCACAAAAATATTTAGAGAAACGAGGTGAGTCAACACCAGGTGGCCAACCCAGACATCAACATGTACTTTCCCAGAGGTAAAACTAATGGAACCAGACTTTGTTATGGATAACAAGAGATATCAAATACATAAACATCGTTAGCTTGGGAAAGATAGTCACGTGGTGGATGATGGACAGCAAGAGGCTGGGATAGCATACATCATACAGACATTATCCAATCAACATAAGGTTAACACCTAGAAGGTGGAGTATGGGAGGGCCTAGAGAATCCTTTGCCTAAATTGTTTATTGTTCAAGATGTGAGCGTGTGTGGCTGGAAACAGTGGTTTTAACTGCAACAAGTTGGATCTTAAGTTTTGGATTGTTAAAGATGTAATCTTGTATGGCTGAACTGGACAAGTTCATCACAATGGATTTTACTTAGTTATCTTTTTTTAACTTTTATATGCATTAATAAAGCTATGCTTTTGGACTTGTGTCTTTACAATGTGTCTTCTTGACTGAGGAAGACAGGGTGCTGAAGAAGAGAAGCTGAGCCAGTTGGTAAGAATTACAAAGTGGCTGTGGATCACAGCAGCCAGCTTGTCCTGCAGATTCTGCTGGGTGCTAAAGAGCATCACTACAACACTCATCATCCACACACTAACAGTCAAGCCAGGTGTTGCCCATCCTATATCTGTACATTTCATTTTTACTGTCTAAGGGTAGTACCTTATATTTCTACCTGTTGAATAAAACCTTGTGACATCTCACTAGTCGCTAATATAGGCGTACCTCAGTTAACAAACCTGTGGCCTAAGTTTATGAAGTGTTTTATGCCCCCATCCCTCACTGTGTCTTCTACCTAGCTTGATAAGGAAAACAGCAACTGTCTCCAGTTTAGCATGTGTGAAGAGCAAAATAGAGAGAAATAGGGACAGCAGATAGCCTGTTTCACAAGTCACCCCAACATATTAAAAAAGGAAATAATAATAATAATAATAATAATAATAATAATAATAATAATAATAATAATAATAATAATAATAATAATAATAATATCATCTTGTCATCATTCCCCAAGGCTATAAGTGTGGCCACCGAAGTTGAAATTATATAAAAAAGTAGAGGCTGGTGAAAGAACAAAAAAAAAAAAAATAGTTCCATATCGGAAGCAAGTTTTGTCAAGTGCTTTCTAGAAGGTTCAGAATGTTTTCATTTACTTATGCAGGGTTGACCTGGGTATTTGATTCTACATGTGCTTTTTTTGTTAGTTTTGAATAAAGGTTTACTGAAACATGTTAAATTGCTCTCTTTTTTGTGTGTGATGTAAGCCGTATTCTTTCCATGTTCTTCCTCTGACATATTTACCATTGCAGAAGTAATGCCGAGGACCAATGGCTTATGGAGAAATTAGGAGATAACATGAAATATAACTCAGAACAACAAAATCAAAAACCTTTTCAGGAAAAAAATGATTATGTTAATGCTAATTTAATGGCAATCTTTCCTCCAATTGTCCAGCGGTCTCTGTGGTCTGATTTGTTCCAAATAATCTAAACTGTATGGAATTTTAAATATGTTTTTTACAAGTGTAATTTTTGTAACAATGCAAGATAATTATAAGTTTTGTATAATTTTAATCCCTTTCTATTTTAATTTTTTTGTATAATTTTACAATAAAAAAGTTGCTTGAAAAAAAGAAGTAATGCCAAGGAACACATCTATTTTGTTAACTGAGGGCCTGTACAGACTGCCAGAAATAATGCATCTTGAGACCACTTTAACTGTCCTGGCTCAATGCTAGGGAATCATGGGAACTGTAGTTTATTGTGGCACCAGAGCTCTCTGACAGAGAAGGCACAATGTCTCAGAAAAAAACCTACAATTCCCATGATTTCCTAGCACTGAGCCAGGACAGTTAAAGTGGTCTCAAGATGGATTATTTCTGGCAGTCTGTAAAGGCCCTGAGATATATCTGTATATGCTGTGACAGATCTATTAGTCTTCAAGGTGCTTAAGACTTAGTGGTTAGTCTTAAATGTGTAAACAATTAGATACTAAGAAAACTATACAAAATAGACATGTGTTTCTTACACAGTTCTTTTTGACAGCAAAACCAGCTCACGCAGACATTCATTCTTGGAGTTGGCCTGAGTGTAGGTGTCTATACCTTCGTCTCTAGTCCCCTTTCTCCAGCCACCAGCGAATATAATCACAAATGAAATCATATGCTGGGGCTACTGGAGGGTGGAGAGTGACACACACACACACACACACACACACACACAATGTCCTTGACCTCAGTAGCAGCTGATGACATTTATGACACTGGAGTGGTTAATCCCCATGGGTTTTTAATCTTAACTTTTAAGGAGCTATCTATGGTACTGAACAAATCTTGGAGCTAAATTTTGGCCCTGTGAACCTTTTTAGATGTCTTCAAACCTGTTCTCAGTTTTCTGGGAAAGGCGGCATTGACAGAGATCATTGGGTTGGAGTGGTCCTTTGCAGTGCCCTATAAATGAATCCCTAACAAACTGAAAAGTTTCAAAATAGGGTGGCATGCAGAACTGTCATAACTTCAGTAGTGGCCTCCATGTCTTCTTAGTTTTTGTACTGGATGGATGGCAAGTTCCATTTTCAGCCTTGTCATTTTTGGGGATCTGCACTAGAGATAGTATTATCTGTTACACATTTTGAATGTCTAGAATTGGAATGAGAATCATGTGGTCCTCTGGAAGTTGCTAGAAGTTTTCAGCAGCTCTAGCCAACTCATAAGGAATGATGGAAGTTGCAGTACTGAATGATTGCTAACCTTTGCGTAGGATTTGCTGACTATATCTAGTCCTGCACAAGCTGATCTTTTTGACTTATTTTTTTACTATTGGTGCTATATCTTGGAATGGAATGCAGTTGTCCTTTCCGATTTGTGGGGGATCCATTCCGGACCCCCTTGCGAATTGGGAAAATTGCAAATATCCAAGCCCCATTGATTTCATTGGCAGCACATGCCCAGGCACGCGTGCCATTTTGTCCTGCTACGCTTGCCGTCTGTGAAAGACCAAGACCACAGACTCCAAGCTCATGAATGGGGAAGGATGAGTATACTTTGTTGCAGGTGTGTATCTGTAATTGCTTGGCTTTCCAATGGGGTGCAGTGGCTAACATGAATAGAACAATGGAAGATAAAAGAATGGCTTTTTGAAGCTGAGACACCACCCAACCCTCTTCTCTACAGTCTTCGTATTAAAGTTACTGATTGGCTTTGTGATGTGTTCCTCTATTAGACAAATGTGAGTGCAGAGCACTGCTCTTGTATTCTGTTTGGATCAGACCCAAGTCCTTCCCTTGTAATCATGATCTCAATTATTTCTTATGCAATGGCTTGCAATTTCCCTTTTCTGTTGCTGCTTGCAGATACACCAGCAAATGTGAATTCTTTACTGTGCATTCTTTTGCATGATCTTGGGCTTAGGCCCCAGTGCTGATAGTAAATTTATTTGCCTTCTCTTTGAGGTTTTGGTTTATTTCTATGCTTAATAACAGACAAGTTGTTATAGTGTCTTGAGAGTTCTTCGGTTCAGTGCTCCTGTTGTCTTTGCTTCTTGATTTTATCTCTTAGTGACCAAAGCTGCCATCAACAATCCTGCTTTTACATTTCTAGAAAGGTCTGGAGAAAAGTCAAATGGCAAGTTAAAAATCTCAGGGGGTAGCCAGTATTAATATACCATTGACTAGCAGTGGTGGGCCACTGTCCACTGAGGCTGGTAAATGGTATATGATGCTCTTTTGGGAGGCAGTAATTTGCAGGATAGGTAGGACCTTGTCGAATTGAGAACTAAAGCTGGAGAGAGATTATATTTTCTTTCAGAGATTGGAAGTTGTTACGATAAAAAGACTGGCTTAGTAGTCCTGCCTAGAGTGGACCAATTAAATCAATATATGTTGATTTACTGTGCAGCAGTTTCTCTACTTTAGCTGAGAGAAGCAATTGGATTTTGGCCACTTCTTCCTATGATAGTCACTTCTCATATTGCTCCCTTTGTTTACAGATTTTTGTTGTCCCTAAAACCATTTGTGACCTGAGATTCATGACTGGGACAAAAGAAGCAAGAGGGCACACCACCTTCAACTTGTTCTGAGGGAAATGTTTTCCCTTGCATTTTCTTCATAGTGATAATGTTGAATCTTGGGACTGGTGTGGTACTTGAAGGAAAGAATGATTATGCAGTGTTTATATGTGTGTTTGTGTGTATGTGTGTGTGTGTTTAACCTTCTCTCACCTGCAAGTTCTCCCACCACCCAATGTTCCCTGTGCAGTTGCAGTTTAAGTCCACTCCATTGTGCTATGAATCTGAAGTCATAAATTTGCAGAAGGCAATAGGTTGGTTCTTCTTCTAGGGACTACGTATACCTTCTTTCAAATATCTGATATTTCCTTCTTTGCAAATATAGGTTTAGGAACTCACATTTATTGAGACAACACCCATTTCTATCAAACAGTTGTTGACTGCTATTCTGAGCCAGTGACAGTAACATATTTTGGGAACAAAATTCCTTTAAATAATGGCAATAAATACAATATTCCTCAGTGAAAGACTTTTGTGGCAGAGTACATCTTTGAAAGTATGAGGCTTCAATTGCATTGGTTTCATTAAAGAGATTTAATTGTGGCCTGTTTTCTGAGCAGGGAAACGTCTAATCCAATCACAGTTGGAAAAGATGCTCCCTTTCTTGACTGCATTGAGATTAACTTTTATCAGAATTGTAACAACAATTCTAGATTAGGCAATGGGAGGGGGTAGCAGGAACCAACAAGTTTAAAATATGTTGGCTGGCATCTGGTTAATGGCATACACTGGCATAGTTAACCCTATGCCTGCCTATGTCTAGGTGTCACCACATTATCATGGAGGTTGACATTCCTCCCTCTGCATGAACAAAGCCCTCAGCCATTCATGTCCAGAGGAGAGCAAGGGGCGGGGAATGACTGAATTATTTGGCCATGTCCCTGTAGTAAGATGCAAAATGATGACATCAACCACTGTGACCTCCAGAAGACTCCAGTAGACCCCAGCAGATGATGCATCTGCTTCATTGCTACAGGGACATAGCCAGATGCTTCTGCAATTTTTCCCACTCCAGTCATGAATCCTTGTGGTTGGGGAGTTCCAGCAGCTCTGTGGTAGGTCTGGAGGATGGCAAACAGCTCAGCATAGCTGTAGTTGTGCATGCACAAGATATACAGGATGGCAGCCATTATTTCTTCCAAGGGATAGCTGGGGATTGAAATTGTGTGGGCATGGGCACTAGAGATTGTTTTCATGGAACATTTTCTCATAAGATAAGATTTTTCTATTGTTTTATTAACCTATTTTATTGCCAGGTATGCAGTATTGCCTTAGTTCTTTGATTAGGTTCAATTGATGTTTGACAGTAGTATCCTATCTTGCCTCCTCTTTTCTTTTGAAGACTGTTGATAACCATTCCTATTTTTTAAAGGGGTTATGTCAGTTGCCTGACCCAACATGTTCAAGCACTGCTTTGAAATATTTATTATGAAATGTAAAGAGAAGCAACAGCCACATCCTATTAAGCAAGAGTCTTAGTAAAATTTCCTGCTTTGAAATTACTTCAACCACAAAAGTGAAAGACCTCAGCAACATCTGCTGATGACTTCTCCAGTCTATCTAGAATTGTGCCTTAAAGGAGCTATCCCCATAATTTGAATGCCTTCCATCAAATTACTCCATATTCTTCTCAAACTGGCTTCTAGGAGTATGAGTATGTGAGCATGCATCCGTATCACAGAATCCTTCTGTGTTCCCAAAAGTGATTCTTCAGAACTGTAGGATCTGTGTGTGGGTTGGGAAGGATCAATTTAGTACCATTGCCAAAATACAATTATCAGGAATCATTGGGAGAAGCCATGCTAAAATCATTATGAGATCAGTACTGGTTTGCCATCTGGATCTGTTGTGTGAGAGACAGCGAATAAAACCTTGCAGTTCATCCCAAGTGTGGTGGAGTCTCCTTCTTTGGAGGTTTTTAAACAGAGGCTGGACAGCCATCTGTTGGGGATGCTTTGATTGAGAGTTCCTGCATGGCAAGAGGTTGGACTGGATGGCCCTTGTGATATCTTTCAACTCTAAGATTCTGTGATTCGATGACATCTTTTCCTGTATTGCTCTACAGTTTGAATGTTAAATGAAATGTGATTTTTTTTATAAAAAAACTATGTTTTGCTCCTCAAGGTTTTTGTTGGTAACTGCCATCAAGTCAACTTTGACTTATGGCAAGCCTATGAATGAGAGACCTCCATGTCACCCTGCCATCAACAATCCTGTTTTTACATTTCTAGAAAGGTCTGGAGAAAAGTCAAATGGCAAGTTAAAATCTCAGGGGGTAGCCAGTATTAATATAGACTGTTTGCATTATAATAACGTGAAGAATCAGTTCATGGGGTTGGTGTTTATAAGAGAAGTAGCAACTACTAGTATTACTATGAGTGGTTTTGCCTTGTGCCATTTTAGATGGGGGCCAAATCATAAAGCAAGGTACTTTACGAATATACCTCAGTTAACAAAGCAGATATGTTCCTGGGCATCAGTTCTTTAACAGAAACTTTGGTACCAGAGACAGAAATAACATGGTAACATGGGAAGTATAGGGATAGATTCCTACACCACAAAAGAGCAGAGCAGTTCAATAAATTTCAGCAAGCTTTTTATCTAAAGCAATTATTATTATTATTATTATTATTATTATTATTATTATTATTATATTTTATAGAGCTCTGTAGAGTTTACACATGCTGTAAAGCTAGCAATAGAGCCAGCGTGGTGCAGTAGTTTGAGTGCTGGACTACAACTTTGGAGATCAGGGTTTGATTCCCGATTTGTGGTCATGGAAACCCACCAGGTCACCTTGGGTGAGTCACACTCTCAGCTCCAGAAACTGCCATGATAAGTTACCATAAGTCGAAAACAACAGGAGCATGTGAAATGAACAAACCAGATCATGTTAGGTAAGCCTTGCATAATTAGACAAAAACATGTTAAACTTTCTAAAGCCCACTTGAAGGCTTCTTCCAAAATCTATCCAGGGATTACCTTTTTCCCCTCATCAGCTTCCACTTTAGCAAAATAGAAGAAAAAGAGAGACTTGGTAGGCATGAAAAGTGCCTCCCCTTTTTTTAGAGGTTAGCCACTCTCAGAGACTGTTAAATGAGGTGTGTCTGTTGTTGCATATATCCACTTTCTCTTCAAATGTAAGACATAAATAGTCCGTTAAGTAACCTTACTTCTCAAAGGATATTACAGGGCTGGAAAAGTTTTTTGAGCTTAGAAAAAAAAGATAAAGGGGCAGATGTGATAGAGGTGCATAAAATTATGCAAGATTTGGGAGAAAATGTACAATGGTGAGTTTTCTGCCTTGTAATAGTGCAGGGGGAGAGCCAAAAGAAACCAAATGGTTGGAGATTCAGGATATACAAAAGGAAACACGACAATAATAGCAACAAGTTTATTGATTAGTCAACTGACCATATTGACAATAAATTACAGAATTTCAAAATTCAAAATACAGAAGGAATCACATATCCATACAGTACATTTTTAAATTGTGGAATCTCTTACCACAGGGAGTTGTTGGATGCTGCCATATTGATGGCATTTGCCAATTTGGGGTACAAAGCTTTGTACGTGATTGTGTATATTAAGTACATTGCTTTAATTTTACCCACTTATGTTAAATTGTATGTAAATTACTAGCATGGGCATAAACCTGGTATCATTACTTAGCAGTCTGTGTTAACTATTATACTTTGAAGAACTGGGCATGCTTTGATTACTGTCTGAAAACACATTACTATGGAACAGATTTAGGGGACAATACATGTTTACTCAGAAGAAAGTGCTAGTGTGTTCAGTAGTACATATTCCTACATAAGTGTGTATAAAAATTTTAGTCTTCAGACTTTCTGGAAGTGTTGACAAATATTATTGTGCCTGTCTGGTTCCACCTAGGCACAATTAGTAATCTCTTGTATTTATCTGATTTTTGTCTCAGATACTACTGTTAAAAATAAACTGATAAACATCTGAAAACTGTGCTTGCTCTGATCATTAGTGAAATATTGTGAAATAAATGCTTTTTAATAACCTCAGGTTATAATAACTTGTTTCAGCAGAGACATCTTAGCGTAATTATTATCATATTTTACTTATTGTTTTATTAATCAAAGACATTATGTTTGTATCCAAATGTACCCATCAGGAATATTTCATGCTAATAGCCCCAAGGAATGGAATCATCAGTTTAAGAGAGGCAGGTCTGGCAGACCAGTTCAAACTTGACAGACTCTTCTTGGAGGCAGGATTTCTTTTATCAAAGGAACAGAGCCAGAAATGGTTTGTAGTAAAATGAGGTTGGAGCCAGTGTGATGTAGTGATTTGAGTCTTGGACGAGGACACTGGGAGACCAGGGTTCAAATCTCTGCTCAGCCATAGAAACCCACTGGGTGAGCTTGGGTAGGTCATACTCTCTCAGCCTCAGAAGAAGGCAATGGCAAATACATCTCTGATAATGATAGAAATCTCCCATGATAGGCTCCCCTTAGGGTTGCCATAAGTAAAATATGACTTGAAAGCACACAACAACAACAACAACAACAAGAAAAAGTGAGGTACAAAATACTTCCCCTCTGTCAGTTCAGATACAATCAATCTTCTCTAACACTACTCATTTATTATTGGACTGAATGTGCTTTTTCTGAGGTAGCCACCCACCCCCCAAAGAAAAAAGCCTGGAACACTTTCTCCTAGGGATTTTGCCTATTGACAATTCATCATCTTTTAGAAGCTGGGTGAAAATGTTGCTCTTTTTCTGGACAGGTGATCAGTTTTGATTAGTTTAAAGCCCGGCTTTGGTGACTCTTAGCTGTTCCCTGTTGTGCTGGATGAGACATGTTTTTGGCCGGGAGGTTACTTTTTTTTTTAAAGTAAGATTTTTATGTTTTTAAATTACTGTCCAATTGTTTATTTTTAGCCTAGTCTATTTTTAGTTCTCATATATTTTTAGCAAATTGCTTCAGGATCACTTTTGGCCATGAGAAAGATTCATACCTTCAATCACCTAAATCAGCTAACTAACTTTAATGAGCTAAATTGGCTAAAATAGCATTAATTAGCTAAATCAATTGGCTAACTTGTTTGGGGAGAGACAGTGTGAGTATACCTGGGAGGTACAGAGTTCTGCTTCATGTCTGATTTGCCTAATTTTTGTACTCATCTGCTTCCAGAGTGGGGAGATCTCTGTGTGCTCACAGATGCTCCTCATGTAGCAGAGGGTTACACTGGTAAGAGTCTCTGAGGCCTCATTCCCACTTACATTTAAACCGGTTTGCGATTTGCCTTCGCTCTGTGTTGGTGAATCGATTCAAAAAGGTCCATCATTCCCACTATGAAAGCGGATCTTTTCATTATTCCCTTGTAAACACTTCTTTTTTGGCATGATTGTTATTCCCACTAGTTAGAGCCACTTCAAAATGCATGTCAGTCATCTATGCATCATTGGTGCCGCAATGGTCAGGACGGGGCCAGAGCGGGGTGACTTTAGCAGACTGCTCAAAAGTACATCATTTCCTCTTTGAGCAGCCCGGCTTGGGAACTAATTTTTTTTAAAAAAGATAGAAGATTTGATCCATTGGTTTTGCAACTACTTGTCTCGCTGAGCTGCCATCAGCCCGATCGCCCAGCATGCCACCAAGTTGCAAAAACAACAGATCGTATATTTGGCAATTCGGTGTGTGTGTGTGTATACACACACACACAAGCACACGCACAAAGACAGTGCTAGTGGGGAGAATGGCCGATCTCCCAAAAACTGAGTCGGGATGATAAACACCCCTCTGCCATTAGTCCCTCCCCTCCAGTATGATCTGATTCAGATCTGTCGTTCCCACTTGTTGAACATGCTTTGGAATTGATTCTTTAAAAAAAAACAACAACCTGCCAAAGAACTAGTGTTAGGAAACAGTGTTTTTTTTTTTTGCATTTGCCTCACTTTGTGATTGCAATTGAGCTCAACAGGATCGGAACTGGTTTCAAGTGGGAACGGCGGTCATATAATCCAATCTGCAATTCGCTTGAAATCATAGTGGGAATGAGGCCAGTATAAAAAGTCCCCCTGCTCTAGGAGTTGCAGCTGTATTTGGGAGCAGCCAGCACAAGCATGATGACAGTACGAGTGCCAAAAGGGTGTTCTTGCTGAGAATTCAGGAAAGTTACTAATTTGGGACTTGCATTTCCCAGAATACTCCAACTGGAATGGATTTAACCATGCTGGTTGAAGGATACTGAGAGTCATTCAGAACAGTAACTTTTCTAAGTTCTACCCTTGTATTTTCCCCACACACAAGTAGCAATTGTGTGAGAGATGTTTGTGAGAAGATTTGAGAGATGTTTGACATGCAAGTACTCAGTGTAAGTTCTATTACAGAAAAAAAACCCTGTTACATCATATCAGACTGTGGGCCTAAGCAGACGGCTTATTGGGCCGTCTTCGGCGCAGGGAAGGAGAGGGGCAGCTGCACGCTCGGCGCCCCCTCCTCCTCCCGAGGTCGTCCTCGGAGCAGCCGGCCCTCCGCATAGCTGGCGCTCCGAGAAGGACCTCCCACTGCAGTGTCCGGACACGCTGCGGCGGAAAAGTCGCCGAAAGTGCGCCGCAACCTTTTGCGGCGCACTTTCGGCAACATATGAAAGGAGTGCTATTTTAGCGCTCCTTTCTGGGGGTGACGATGGTGCGCCGCAGGATCGAGGCATGGGGATGCCTCGGTCCCACGGCGCACCTTCCCAGGGCAGCCCACAGCTGTCCGTCTGCTTAGGCCCTTGTTTGTCCTTTTGGCTGTCCATGTGATCCTCAGCACTCTTCTCCAGCACCACAACTCAAATGCATTGATTTTCCTCCTATCTTCTTTCTTGATTGTCCATACATGGGTTGTATAATTCTGTCTTTTGTGCTGAGTTGTATATCTTTGCATTTTAGAATCTTTTCTAGTTCTTTCATACCCACCCTCCCCGTTCTTAGTCTTTTTCTGATTTCTGACTGCAGTCCCCATTTCTATCAATGTTTGATCTCAGGTATGGGATATCTTTTATTATTTTATTTCTTCATTGTCTAGGTCAGGGGTAGGCAACCTTTCCCCTTTAAGGGCCGAGGGACTTCAGGTCCCAGAAGCCTCAGCCATGTTGGCCAATAGTCCCATGTTGGCCAATAGCTCCTGGGATTCTGGGAGCTGAAGTCCCTTGGCCCTTAAAGGGGAAAGGTTGCCTACCCCTGGTCTAGGTTGAATGTGTGTTCTCTGTCATTATTTTTATTTTCTTTATGTTCAACAGTAAGCCCTGCCTTAGCGTTTTTTCTTTGATCTTCCTTAGTAGTTGTTCCAGGTTTGTGAGCTTTTCTGCTAGTATTATGGTGTCATCAGCATATTTCAGATTGCTGATATTTCTTCCTCCTATTTTCCCTCTTCCCTCTTCCATGTTGAAGCCTGCTTTCCTTACAATATGTTCTGCATACAAGTTGAACAGATTGGGTGAAAGGATGCTGCCTTGTCTGACCCCTTTGCCAGTTGGGAATCATTCTGTTTCTCCATGTTCTGTTCTGATAGTAGCCGCTTGTCCTGAGAACCGATTGCTCATTAGGACTGTCAGATGTGTTGGCACTCCTATGTCTTTAAGGATGTTCCATAGCCTTTCATGATCTATGCAGCCAAAGGCTTTGCTATAGTCTATAAAGCACATGCTGATTTTCTTTTGCAACTCCCTGCTACGCTCCATTAGCCATTGTATATTTGCAATGTGATCCTTGGTGCCTTTTCCTTCCCTGAACCCAGCTTGGACCTCTGGGATTTCTCTATCCCTGTGTGGTTTGGAGTCTGTGTTGCAGTATTTTGAGCATAATCTTACTTGCATGGGAGATGAGTGCTATGGTCCTATAATTGCTGCAGTCTTTTGTGTCTCCTTTTTTGTGGATGGGGATGTATATTGGTCACTTCCAATCTTTTGGCCATCGTTTTGTTTTCCATATTTGTTGACATATGTGGTTAGCACTAGAGTTGACTCTGTCAGTGTGGATTGCAACAGTTCGATCGGAATATCATCTGTTCCTGGTGATTTGTTTTTTGCTATTTCTCTTACTGCTCTTTAGAATTTGGGGTTCATCTTCATATGGCTCCTTGCTCCATTTGTCCTTCATTTTGTCATCTCTTTTGTATAGTTCTTCTTGTATTGCATCTAACATCTTTTTATTCCTTCCTGGTCTTGAATTATGTTTATTGTCGTAAAGTGCCCCAGTCCTTGGTTTGAACTTTCCCTTGATTTCTCAAATCTTGTGGAATAGGTTTCTCATTCTTCCCTTTTTGTTGTTGTCTTCTGCTTCTCTACATTTTTAGTAAGAGCTTAATCAGGTGCACTGAAAAGGAATGGAAAGAAGATTCAAACATATTCAACAATGGTTGGGAAATATTTTTTCGAGAGTTGAAACTCCTAACGACAATAATCTTGGACTAATGAGAATCAGCAATTTGGGACTTATTCTATACAAATTTTGAACACAATTGTTTTGTGGAGAAAACTGCATTTCCTGCATGGAAAATAATATTTCACTGCAAAAATATTAATACCTGCACAGTAAAACCTGTTTTGTGATTGGGAATTTATTCTGTGTAAAATTCACACATGGTAGATTTTGGGGGGGGGGGGGAATAAAAAATAAAAAAAAAAAATTCCATGTAGAAAACAGCACAGGAATTCATATTTCTGCACTGGAATATTATTTTCCATGCAGAAAATGCTGTTTCTTTCACAGAAAATATCGTTTTCTGCACAAAACAACCACATGTGAATTTTGTACAGAATAAGTCCCAAATTTTGAATAGCTTTTGAAAATTGTGTGGTTTTCAAATCAGTCTCGAAATAGGAAGACAATTGCTGAAATTACTTGTTCTTCTATCTTTAAGAAGAAACTTAATGAAAAACACCCCTACCACTAAATAGCAACCAGGACACCACTAAATAGCAACCAGGACTTTTTGATGATAGAGTTCAAGTGTTACCCTGAAGGAAGGGGCAGACAGACATTGGCCTAAACTCTGTTAAAACATTGAGATTTACATAATTATGGACTCACCATTAAATAATTGAGTCAATGGGTCTACTCAATGCTCAACTGAACTGCTTATTTGGCTTGGATCTTGGTTCAGATTCTATTGATGGGCCAATTCATAGATTACACAGGAAGAACATTTAGGTTTATCAGTTTATACCCACCGAACAAAAAGGTGCAGAATATGATATAGTATGCTCTATTGCCTTTGGCTTTGAGATAGAAGTATATGTTAATGTCTTTGGGACTCTGCAGATGGCGCAAAGAGCTGTCTTGGACCCAGGGAGGGGAGGGGTGGATGGCTGCCCCAACCTCTTCCCGAGGACGTCATCAGAGCACCTGCCATTGCACATGGCAAGCACTCTGATGACTTCCTTCTGGTGCATTTTCCTGGGGTGGAAGAGACACAGAAGAGACTCACGGCATCTCTTCGGATGCCCCTTTTTCCCGCTCTGGAAGTAGTGCTATTTTAGCGCTCCTTCCAGGGTCAGCAGAAGGGTGGATTGGGGCTGCTACATGTGTTAGCAGTGGTCCCAATCCTCCACTTCTTGAGGCAGCCCACGGCCGCCCGTCTGCAAAGCCCCTTTGTTCTCTGTAGGTATAGGCAAATAATGTTGCTTTCATTCTTCACTCCATTTCCCTGTTTTCCTTGCTAGAGCTCTAGCAGTTTTGTCTAGAATATTGATTCATTGTTAAAATAAAAGTAGCTACCATATTTACTGTTTTTGCCCTTTGCACTCAGCAACTGAAGTAAGCTGAGGACAAAGGGGTAAAGGGGTAAACAGAGCAAAGGAGAGAGAAACCATGACATTTTTAAACGTTGAACAGAAGATTAAGTGGGACTGTCCCTGCCAAATTAAGACAGTTGGTGGTATGGGAATACTACAAACCAACAAAAGTCCTTACAGCCAGAAAACCCAAGATCTATGATCAAAAAACCAAACTGAAGGGTTCTGCCAAAAATACATATATCCAAGATAAAATGATCCCACTTCCAATTACAAAAAAGGCAACAATATGATGGAATAAAATAATAACTAAACCCTGGAGCAGAAAAGCCAATAGAATTTCTGAAAGGGTAAAAATACCCCACTGAAAAGTATGCAAATGCAAAAAAATAATTATTATGATAATAAACATTTCAAAACTCAAGGTAAAAAAAACCCTGAAGTAGATAAGTCAGTAAAATTTCTAAAAGGGTAACAATGC
>CM034706.1:144770072-144780825 GCA_020142125.1 Phrynosoma platyrhinos
TTGGGTCCAACCTATCTCAGGGACCGCCTTCTCCCATACAATCCTCCCTGTGCTCTCCGATCCTCCGGGAGGAATTTGTTGCAACCTCAAAAATCTAGGCTTGCGGCTACCTCCCGGAGGGCTCTGTCGCCGCCCCTAGACTCTGGAAGGACCTGCTGGACGAGATCCGTCAGTTAACATCATTAGACAGCTTCAAAAAGGCTGTCAAGATGGATCTCTTCCGGCAGGCCTTTCCAGATTAAATATCCTGGTCTCGGGTACAAATGGCCCACCCCAGCGAGTGATCCTTCGTGGCCCCATCTAAGGATGGTGAGGATCATTATTGCTGGGCTTATGCACTGGGTTAAGTTTTTGTTCTACTAATTGTATGTTATTTTAATAACTTTTTGATTTAATACTATTTTAAGGGGGGAGGGGGTCTGTTGTATTGTATATATGTTTTTATGGGTATTGTATATTTTTATTGTTGTAAGCCGCCCAGATTGGACTCCCAGAGGGCGGGATATAAATAAATTTTATTATTATTATTATTATTAGAGAGGAAGACTACATGCCAGATGGTTACACTCAATCAGGGAGTACATGGCCCTTGCCCTGAAGGACCTGAGCAGAGAGGTTGAGGACAGGGGGTCTTGGAGATGTCTCACCCACAGGCTCATCATGATTTGAAGTCGACTCAAAGGTAGTTGACAACATCATTATCATCATTATCATAATGACTTTTCAAAACATTAAGAGAATAGCTGGGTTCCACCTATCCTGACAGATCTGAACAACTGGGAGAACTATATGGAAGGAGAGGCTAATAGAATCCACTGAGAGCCAGAGTGGTCAGACCTTTAAAGATCAGAGCTATGAAAGTGAATTGGAACTCAGTAGAGAACTTCCAGAAGAGATGACAAATTTGTATGCTGGCTTGAATCTGGTGATGGGAGATCAGTATCATTTTGTGCTAGCTGAACATTGCTTTGAACCACTTTCATAGGTGACCTGTGCTAAGAGGTATGCATCTATACCTCTGCTGTAATTCACTATAAAATGGAACAGCAGTGCTGACTGAGGGGGACTGCAGATGGGCGGCTCTGGGCCACCCAGGGAAGCAGCAGATTGGGGCCACGGCAACCCCACACCATGGCCCCGATCCTCCCTTTTGCTGCCTTGAAAAGAGCAGCAAAAGGCTGCCCTAAAAGCCGGTGCACGGCTCTTCCTCGCCCTTTTCGGCACAGCGTGTCAGAATGCTGTACTGGGAGGCATCCTGATGCCACATGCCATGCATGGCATCAGGATGGCGTCAGCATGGGTGGGGTTGGGCAACCAGCATGCAGCTGTCCCATCCCAACTCTACCTGCAGGCCAGCCTTTGGGCCAGTCTGGAGAGGTCCTGGGTCTCTCTGGCCCACTAGGAGATAAAGCACTGTAAAAGCAAGTTATGTTACCTTAGAAGCATTGATGCTGCTGATGTGCCACTCCAAAGTTCCCACATTACTCTGGCAATCAAGGGTAGTTCTACTGTTTGAGCAGATGGGGAACTGCCTGCCTAGATTCTGAAACTTCTCCCAACCAATAAAGTGGTACAAGGTGTACATAGGTCATGGAAAGGAAGAGGCTGGGTTACCTCTGTTCACCTCACTCTCTGTTCAACCAAGCACCCCTAAGGACACTATATCTGATAAGGTGTGATACATTTAAGCCAGTGGACTAGTGTTATGTTTCCTGCTGGCTGCAGTCATTCAATATAGCCGTGGGGAAGTGTTTTTATACACGAGTGCCTGTGTGTGGGAGTAGCAGGGTAGTCCTCAGTAGCAGCAACCATTCTGTGAAGGTAAATACAGATAGTTCTTCAGACTTCTGTATTTTTTTATATGAAATGAAAGGCTATTGAGATGGGGGAATAAGATGAGGAGAGTAAATTCACTGTATTCCACATGATTTTTGGTATTGAATCTTTAGCTTAGGAAGCAATATACTAAAGGTGATAGATACATGTTTAGAGCCAGAAATCAATAAGACAAGCAAGTTGTGCTAATTGTATTGATAGCAACAGGTCCATCTTTAGCTACATCTGGATGCAGCCCTTGCATGCATGGTTTCAGCTCATTGTTGAAGAGATGACAAACATCTTAATAATACACTTAAAATAAATGACTACTCCTGAAATGGGAACTTCCTTTGATGTTAATCTTTTCTACCCACATGAGAACCCTTTAGGATTTAATGCTACTTAGTGGAAATAACACAGGCTTGCTTTTCATTATGAACTCATAAGAAATATCACATCATACACAAATAAACTCAGAATACAGTTCCACATAATGTCAGCATTGAGTCACAATCACTGGAAGATCTGAATGCAGTGTGATGTTCAGGGGGGAAAAAAACTTTCTTCCATTGTCTTTGGTATAGCTTCATAGTGAGGAGTAAAGTAGTAATTTACTTTTTTATTTTTACTTTTACATTTTGTTATGGCTAACTACCCCATACATAACACTTTGATCTGCTGAGTTTTCTACCATTTGTTTAGTTCTCATAGCACCCTTGTTGGGTAAGAGATGCCAGTTTCAGCTTTGCACATAAACATTTGTAAAGAGGAAAGAAACTCAAGCAAGACAGTCTAGTAGTTGATCCTGGGAGAGTTGGACTGCAGGCCTGCAGGTCCAGCATGCTCTTAGCTAGAGCTAATTGGTGCTGCTCAAATTAATAAAATCTTTTAACTGGTATCTACTTAATTGTCATCTAGTTCTCTAAGGGCCTAAGCAGACGGGCGGCCGTGGGCCGCCCTGGGAAGGTGCGCTGCGGGGCCGAGGCATCCCCATGCCTTGATCCAGTGGCGCACCATCGGCGCACCTGGAAAGGAGGGCTAAAATAGCGCTCCTTTCATATGTCGCCGAAAGTGCACCTCAAAAGCTTGTGGCGCACTTTCGGTGACCCTTCCACCGCAGCGTGTCCGGACGCTGCGGCGGGAGGTTGTCTTCGGAGCGCCGGCCGTGCGAAGGGCCGGCGGTTCCGAGGACAGCCTCAGGAGAGGGATGAGGCGCCGAGCGTGCGGCTGCCCCTCCCTTTCCTTGCGCTGAGGACAGCTTTTAAAGCCGTCTGCCGAGGCCCTAAGTTTACATGGTATGTAAAACAGAACCTTAGCCAACTCTTTAAGAATTCATTGTGACTGTGTACTTCTAGTATAAAGCTCATCATTATAAGATAAAGGGAGAAGTAGAGAGGGCTATATATTGTACAAGCCATTGGAGGAATACTTTACTTCTGCATAATGTATACAGGCTTTCTTTTCCTACCTCTGTCTTAGATCTTTGTGTACTTGTGCATCCTCCTACCCTTGTGATCTACATTTCTTAGAGGGAGGAATTAGATTTTGCCCGTGCCACAGCAGTCTTGCGAATTGAATCTTGGCCTCTTGTCCTTCACTAACCTGGCATGCTCCAGATGCACTTGATTACAACACTTCCTCCTGTCCTCCCAGACCAGACTGTAGAACACAGTCTTATAAGATAATGGGAGCTATTGAAAACAGGCAGGCTCAATCTGCATAGCCCTGCTGCTGGGTTCTTATGCAGAAAAGTGATGCAAGAGTATGATAGAGAGCTGGTGTGTGTCACAGTGATAAGCAAATATGACATGAGTCAAGTCATCTGTCTTCAACTCTCTCTTTCAATCTGGATGCCATGAACTCAGTAGGTG
Source organism: Phrynosoma platyrhinos (assembly GCA_020142125.1). NCBI lineage: Eukaryota > Metazoa > Chordata > Lepidosauria > Squamata > Phrynosomatidae > Phrynosoma > Phrynosoma platyrhinos. Next base: position 144,773,762 of record CM034706.1, read on the forward strand.
GCCTCAAACCAGCACTCATGTGTAAATTACTGACTGATCTTGTTTGGTTGTTCATAGGGTTTACTAACCTTCAGCATGTGTAATTTTATAAGGGTAAATGCTCAACTTTATTACTACTGCTAGAGTGTGACTGTGTGATGGAACTGAAAAACGTTTTTTCTAGATTTGATGCGATGTCAATATAATTTTTTTTGTATTTGTAGTGGTTTGAGCATTGAACTATCACCCGGGCAATCAGGGTTTTATTCCCCACTCAGTCATAGAAACCCTGGGTGACCTTGGGTGAGTCACACACTCTCAGCATCAGAAAACCCCATGATAGGTTTGCAGACAAGAACAAAAGTAATGAAGTCTGTGTGATGCTGGGCTACCATACTGATAGGCACTATGGGACAAAGCAGTATACATCAGTACTTCCTTTTAACAAAGAAGGCTGAACTTTGGATGGAATTTGGATTCCTGGGATACCAAGCAATAAGCTTTATGTTATCTAAAGTATGGCCATCCACAGTGTGATCACATGGAAAAAATATATCTGTAACTGAGAATTTTAAAATCAATTCATTTTATTTAAGGATACAGGGATGGTGGTAGGCACAGCCCTTTGGCAGAACATTAAAGGGTGTCATGATGGCATACAAGCCAAGTGAAGTGGGATGGGTCAGTTTACAGTGAACCTATGCAATGCAAAACCTTAGACAATACAGAATTTGTCTCAATCTTTCCTGGTCCAAAATCCCATCTATATTTTTACAGTCTAAATAAATAATAGGCAATTCATCAAGTTAGAATCCCACAGGAATAGTTGTCAGGGACGGATGAAATCAATGCATGACACCAGAACTAGGAGGCTTTGTTAACTGGAAGTCATAGAATTTCTTGTTATGATGCATGGTTGAAATTCAACATTGCTAAATAACCAAGGTCAAAATTTTAGGTCAGACAAACATTTTTATTTTCAGATGGAGACAGAGGGGTGAAGAAAGAGGTCATGGGACTTGATTGATCACAAGCAAGACTATGTGCTGATTTGCCTCAAGGGATGTTGACCTTAATGCTCCTTTCTATGATGCATGAGCTCTTTACCTGAAGTATGCTGGTTGGGGTCATATCTTTTAGTGTGTGTAGATGAAAGATTATCTCCTGGAATAGGATCAGGTAGAGAGCCTTTTTATCTGTCTCAGCTCTGTGAATCTATATATGAGTACCATATGAGAACAGTATGTTTGAAGAGAATTTGTGGCATACAAAAATCTTAAAGAGGATATTGAGAACTACATGGATACAGCCTAACACTGATTTTCATATGGATGTGAGATTATACAGTGATTTATTTTATTTATTTTTATTTATTTGTTTAGAGTGTTTTTATCCTGCCCTTCAGCCACAAAGGCTCTCAGAACGATTTACAGATTACTAATTTTATGTTCCCTGCCTTCAGGCTTAAAATTTAAAAAGACATGGCACAAAAGGAGAAGGGAATGGCAGTGGGGAAGGAGATCATGTCCAGCAGATCTGACTGTTCTTCTCTCCCTCCAAGATCAGGGCAGTGGCAGCTGGAATGGAGGAAGGGTTCTCCATCTGCTTCTTGGGCTAGGTATGTGAAGCTGTGCCTACCTCTTTTTCTCTCCTTGCAAGGCCAGAGTTACAACAAAATATTGCTGGAACTAGCTTTTGCTTAACCACCAGAGGCTAGCCATAAAAAGAAATCAAAACAAGAAAAATAGTAGAAAATGGGAAGCCAAGAAAATGGGAAGCCAAGACCAAGGGACAATCTAAACTAGGGATGTCTGGCATTCATATTCTTTGGGACCCTGATGTTCTACAAACAGTATTCCTAGTTGGTAGAATTCAAAGATATAGCTATGATAGTCTGTAAAGTCAGCATGGAAAGAGATCTTATAACACCTTTGGAAGAAAGAGACCAAGTGAAACTACTTTTTCAAGGAAGTCTCAAAGGTGCAACAAGATCACTGTTCCCAGTTGGTTTGAATTACATTTTGCCATAGCAATTAGTCTCTTCATGGGTAGTCAGATTTCATACTGATGTTGGTGCCCTCTGGTACAAAATGATTCTTGTTTATGAAGCAAATGAGCTCTGATATATTTACAACATAATAAACAAGTGATAAAAGATAATCAGAATCTGTGAGTGAAAACTCATATCTCTTGAACATAACATAAGGAGAGGAATAGTGGATATAACCAATTGTCTGTCTAGACCTCTTGGTCCTTTGGCTTTTATTGGCTCTGATAGTAAGTGATTAGAGCTATTCCACTTCTTCTCATTGCTAGACAGCATTGTCAAGGTGTTGATTCCATCCTCTGTCATAGTGCTCTGCAATACATCTTTATCCCAGTGGTTCCCAAACTTTGGTCCTCCATGTGTTTTGGACATCAGCTCCCAGAAACCCCAGCTTGACCACTAGTCAAGAATTCTGGGAACTATAGTTCAAAACACCTGGAGGACTAAAGTTTGGAAATCACTGCTATCCTCTTCAGAGTTGAGAATGAATGAATCATCATGTGACATGACTCTATGCAGCAGTGAAAAAGGTATAGGAATATATTTTTTTAGTGTATCTGGGGAGATTGGCCTGAGAGATTGAGGTGCTTGAATTTCAACTCTCTAATTTCTGAAGGATACATCTGTTTTTCCTTGGTGAGACGTGTGGTGACCTTGTATAACCTACCTAATAGCAACAACTGCAGATATTTTTTCTTGACCAGCTACACAGCCATTCTTTTTTCTTGTATCAAGGTGAGGTTAATTCCTGAATGTATTTTTTTCCTTTGTCACTTGCAGTGTGCACAAGCTTGTTAGCCAAAATCATCCTGGATCAAAACAGTTAACTTCACTGTTTATGCATTGTTCATTGTCATTTTTGACATTTTTCTTGACATATTATATCAAAGGAGAAATTTTGGAAAGCTAGAATTGTGGATTGATGGATGGAATACATTGTTCTGGAAAAAGTCATGCCAGTCTTTCTGGAACTTCTGGAAACAAATGATTCCTCAACAGATTTTTATGATGTAGAACCTATTTCACCTGTGTTTTTTGTTGGGTTCTTTTGTGTGTGAAAACCCTCCCTCTGAGGATCAAAGTAGAAAATTTAGCAGAAACTCATTTCACGGTTGGCAGAAGGAGGGACATTGCCAAATCTTATGACAAAGATTGTGCCAAATCTCATGACAGATATTATGATTGCAAGGAAGAGTTTGTGGCTGATAATCACATTTAGGCACTACATTTCTCTGCTCCATAAAATGAAAACTAAGGAAAACTAAGGCAAATTAGCTTTAAAGTCATGGCTCAGTACAAAGGTGTACATGTGTCAATACATGTGGGGGGTGTGTATGTTGGATGGTGAGAGAGCAGCACACCACACCTCAAGTAAAACAAAAATAGTTTTTTATAATCTCGAGCAATCTTAAGCAATTTTGAAGAAAGTAGAAAAATGTACATTTTAAGCACATTAATTTGAGATTGTGCCTGCAAAGCAATAGGAGTAGTGGAATAGAAATAGTAATTCAACTCCCAAGCAGCTTGTGAAATATAAAGTAAACTGGGAAACATAACCTTCTAGATGATGCCTGTAAGGCATAGGGATGGAGGCATAATGTTTGTTCATAATTATTTTTGTAACTTTGTTATTCTTAATCCACAACAACCAGCAATCCATATCACAGACACAGGAAACTGGGGCATAAACTGTCAGGCCATGACTATGAAGTAGAAAAACCACAAAAAGTAGAATATACAGATACTATCAAACTAATATCAACAAAATTAAGAAGTGGTACGAGGAACCACAAACATATCTTTCTAAATGGCCAGGATGTCACCAGGGCTTGGCAGAATCAATGTTTTAAACTTGATATCCAAATAGCCAGTGTGTCACCAGACGTTGCACCTATTTTTAAAATCTGAAATGACAATAGCCAGTGCCAAGCTATAAATTTAATTTTACATTATTTGATTAAAAGTTTTTAAAATATTTTATTTTTTAGAAAAATATTTTTATTTATTTTTAAATGGAGGCAAGTACTGCCTAAGCACCTATAGACATTTCTAAAGGTACTAGGTGAAGCTGTCATTCTGAATTTTTTAAAATAGGAATAGCAAGTACATTTATATAATGCTTATCAGTGAATTCACACTCCCTAAGTGGTTTACCATGTGTAAGCCAATTGCCCCCAACAAGCTGGGTATTCATTTTACCAACCTATGATGCATATGATGCATATGGAAGGGATGAAAGTCTGAGTGGACCTTGGAGCCCTCCTCTGGGATTGAATTTAATAATAATAATAATAATTTTTATTTATATCCCGCCCCTCTGCTAGGCAATGTTGTGGCTGCAGTACCAGCATTTAGCCACTGTGCCACCAGTGGAATTGCCAGGAAAAGTATATTTTATAATGAAACCATAGTTTCATCATAAATCTTAAAATATAGGTGCCTCCCTAACCCAAATAATAAAGAGAGAAGTAGGTTCTTTACAAAATTGACCAAACATTTCTCTTTGAAATTGAGCATTCTTGACTTTTTATATATTTAATGAGAGAAGAATTTGGTGTCATGCCTTGTGTGGAGGCTGAAGACTCAGAAGAGGAGGGGGACATAGATGAACCCATCCCTGAGCCTGGCCTCATTTCCTCAGTGCCTGTGCCAGCAGAGATTGCTGCCAATGAGGACAGTCAGGAACCTGGCACCAGTGCAGCAGAGGTTCCTGCCAACTTGGGCACCAGTGAGAAAGTGGAGGCAAGCTTACTCATGCCTTCTGTCAGCCAGTGAAGGTGTGCAATGCTCACAAAGAATTTATCCAAAATGCCAAGCAATCAAGGAACAGCTGCACAAGTGAGAGCTGGAGATAAAATCCTGGGAAGAATGCCAGGAGGTTGTCAGAGGTTAACTGATGTCTCTGGTAAAAGCACCCTTATCTTGGAATCCTGTGTTGCTTTTAACTGACTACTCTACTTTCTGGAACCCTGAACTCTTGGTATGCTTTGACTTTTGTGCCTTCTGAAATTCTGGACTTTGAATTCTTTCAGATGCTGTGTCCTTGTTGTTGTTTTGCCTTGTTTTTATATTGTATCCAAGATTCTTTATCTCTGTTGCTATTGGCTGCTGGCAACTTTCCTGGACATTTGGGCTATGTAGGATGATGATGATGATGATGATGATGATGATGATGATGATGATGATGAAAAAAATTAGAGGTTGTCGAGTTAGTCATACAACAAAATCCAAAATACACATAGTAGTGATGTCTTTATTTGCCCAATCAAATTACATCACACTAGCTTTTGAAACACACTGGCTTTTTTAAAATCAAAAATTGTGGTAAATGGTGCGGGGAAGAAAAGCTTGAGTTCAAAGATCTCTATCCTCCTTGAGGTATTTGCTTCAAGTGGTGTTTCAGATGATCTCCAGTCAGTCCAACTCTTCTAGGTCAACCTGCTCCCACTATTACCATATTCTCTGGAGTATAAGACGACTGGGCGTATAAGACGACCCCAACCTTTCCAGTCAAAATATAGAGTTTAAGATATACTCGCCATATAAGACTACCCCTCTTCCAATGCAAACCAAATAATTTTTTTTTAAAAAAATCACTTATGACATACAGGTACTTAGCAGGAAAACTGTCACTTATAAACACAACAAACTACAGCTTCCATATTCCCTAGTATTTATTTCTGCAGTGTGTTCCAGAACTTACTTTTTTAAAAATAGTCCAGATTTAAATGCTGCTTTAAAAATTATTTCCATCTCCCAGCTATGAGATGGTTGGGGGAAAATGAGAAAATGTTGGGGGGAAAGACTGCCAATATACTAGGTGATGCATTCTGGGGTATGTACAATTTGTGGCCAAGCAAGTGACCCTGGGCATGTCACACACTCTCAGCCTCAGAAGATGGTAATGGCAACCCCCATTTGAAGAAACATGCCAAGAAAATCCCAAGATAAGGTTGCCTTAGGGTTGCCATAAGTTGAAAAGGGCTTGAAGACACACAAGAACAACAAAAAAGTCTGCAATTGTTTCATAGGTAGTACATGTCCGGGAAAGCAGCCAAAGGGCTGATAAGACAGCTAGCTCTTAAACAAACAAAATCCCCAGTGCAGCAAAGTCGGTGTTAACTACACAGTCTTGGAGATACACAGTAACTCTACCAAAGGGATTACCAAAAGGATTGTCAGACGGTCCGAGGTTCGAGGTATCAGATAGGCAGGTCGATAAACAGTCCAAGGTCAAGGTTTCCGGATAGTCAAGATGATCTAGGAGACACAGAGCCAGAGACAAAGTCTTTCCCTTAAAAGAGTCAGATATCCACTGGCAAAGCACCACTCATGCTCCAGGTTCTTAAGAAGGCAAGGAGCTGACCTTCAGCTGTGTCTGATTACTAACACGCTTCTGCTGAAGCCTCCATGATCTTTGCAAGCCCTCCCTTTCTGCTCGACTCTCCTTAAAGGTAGGCACACTGCCCAGATCCTCCTCCCTGTCTACAACATCAGGCAAACCTGACTGCTGAACCTCTGGAGGGGCCACAGACTCTGCTCCAGCAGAGCTAGGGCCAGCCTCTGGCTCTTCCACTATAGGTTCAAGTCCCAGTGGCCCTGCCTCCTCCCTTACAGGTTCAGGTCCCAGGGGCTCCAGCTCATCCCCTAAGTCCTCTGAGTCGTCCTCCAGGCAGGGCATGACATTACATAGGAATAGGAGCCAGCATGGTGTAGTGGTTTGAGTGTTGGACTACCACTCTGGAGACCTGGGGTTGATTCCCCACTCTGCCATGAAACCCACTGAGTGAACTTGGACAAGTCACACACTCTCAGCCCCAGGGAAAGGCAATGACAAACCTCCTCTGAGCAAATCTTGCCAAGAAAACCCTATGATCACCATAAGTCAGGAACAATTTGAAGGCACAAAACGTACACATATAACCTCCAAGTTAAGGAACTTGGTTCTCCTTTAGCTAAATCTTCAAGCATACTCTCTCTCTCGCGCTCTCTCTCTCATTGTGCAGAATTATTTGTTAAAGGAGCCATGTCCAAGCAA
>CM034706.1:144787652-144799497 GCA_020142125.1 Phrynosoma platyrhinos
GGACTCAATTTGCACTATTTTTGGCAGTCTGCAACCCCCCTAAGGAAGATAAGGTATAGGTGTAATATAATCACCACAAGCAAGCTGTCTCAAAAGGCAGAAACTACAGAAATCTATTATATTTCTGTGTCAGTTACACACAAACACATACACACACACACACGGCTTGGGTAGTTTAGAAGATGAGGAGACCAAGGTTGCATCATCAACGTCATAATCGTCGTCATCATCATCATCATCATCATCATCTTTCTTACCTGCTTCTCACCAAGTCTCAAGAGAGTACAAAATAGATCAAATCAAAATACAATACAAAATACAACTAAACACATAAAACCATTTAAACGTGTTGATTAAAACACATAAGGCTAGGATTAAAATGGCCATTACACATTATAATCATCCAGACATAAAATTAAAAACATACCAATTTAAAATGCATGGAACCACTAATGGGCTGGCTCAGTTTACCTCTTATTCCTCCCACCCCATGCTTTCTTCCTTTTTAAGTAATATTCTATAGACTGTAAACCTGTTGGCAGGGATTTCCTCCTTCTTTATTTATCTTAGGCAAGCTGTTTTTAAGGGCGGCAGAAGCAGACATGTAATCATAAACGCTCCCAGTTTTAACTAGAATTCTTCTTTAAAGTTCTGAGATTACCACAAAGTAAGAACTGAAAATTTGTTATCAAAGATTGTCCTAAGAACTAATTGTTGGAAGCTATGTACCGTACTTACTTGAAGTTTATATTAATTCTTAGAAGCTTGCTGCCAAATCTATCTATCTATCTATCTATCTATCTATCTATCTATCTGCTTCACTGCATAGTGTTAAGTAGCTCAAGGTCAGATGGAGATAAGACCTATACTTGTGCCTCAGGATATTTTTAATTATTTACTTTATTTTTTATTAATTCCAATGATATCCCACTTTTCTTCCAATGATCTCAAGGTGGTGTACATAACTCCTTCTTCTCATTTTACATCCTCACAACCAGTCTGTGAAATAGGTCAAGCTGAGAGACTACCTTCATCAAGACTATGAGTGAGTCTCATGGCTCAATGGGGGCATGATCCTGATTCTCCCAAGTCCCAGTCCAACTCCTTAATCACTACCCCAGACTGGCTGTTTTTGATCATTGAATAAAGTAAAATGCTTTTTAAAAGTAAACAAATCTAACTACTCTTGTCATACTGACATTTGGAATAGTAGCTCATCCTATGAACACAGAAGAGTGAAAGATCTCAATTCACATAGATTAGTGTGAGTAGAGAAGCAGAGAGCACATGGGTACATGAATGTGGACTACAGACATCCAATGGTGCGTGTGCATGCTGCAGCACACAATAACACCCTCCACTTTCATTTACTCAACAACTGTTATTTGAAAGGACTGGAAAAGTTATTTTTCAGCTTAAGGTCTCCAAGTTTATCCATTCACCAAGGTATCTAAGTTTATTCTTTCTAACTATAATTATACAGTGGAAGTGAAATAAAGCAGACAGCTAAAATACCACAGAAACTGTATTTATCTAAATCCCATTTGCAACTCCTATGAGTAATGATTTAACACAAGCATACTTTAAGTCCCTGGTACAATAGCCACCCCTTATACTCACTTAGGTGTTGAAAAAGCTATAAATGTGTACATTTTCCTTATCTTTCAATGTGTGTTTATGAGCAAAGGGGACAACATTCTTTCTCTCTCAACAGTTATTTTTGAGTTCCCAAAACAATGGGTGTAAGATAACTAGAGCAATAGGTCTAAGTATTTGTGGACCAAAGAATATACTTTAAAATCAACTAGCTGAGGAAAAGGAAACCAGTGCAGAGGGGGAAAATGAGGCTGTATAACTAGATTAGACAGAATGATGATGGGACTATTAACAATGATTTCTGTTTTACAAAGTGGCATAGGCAGAATCACGATAAACAAACTTGGATTTTAATGGAACCTTTTGTTTAGGAATTCTTTCTGAAAAATAGGAAGAAGGTGCCATTGGTTTCTGTTAAGCTTTCCACAATTGTTGTCAAGAGAATGTGGTCATAATGTTGTGTTTGTTTTTTTCTTACAAAAAATGTTTTACCATCAAGATAAGCCTGTTCTTCTGACTTCAGATATGGTAGTTCTTTCACAATCTCTTTTACGTTGGTAATCTGAAGTAGCAACTTTGTCTGAGTCAGATGGCTTTGTCATAAGATTCTTCTATAGGGCCAGAATGGAAGTTCTTATCTTTCTATTAGCAGTTCTGGGCTATATACAGCACCAGTCAGTGTTGATATGGAGCTTAAAAGAACAATCCATGGGTCATTCAGTCTCTAGATTTTCTTTGCAGAAGTATTACTCTCCCAGTTTCACTGTTTGAGAGTAAGGAACACTGAAAAGGTGGAAGGTGGCTAGAATGTCAAGAATTTTGCTGCCATAAACTGGTTATGATGTCAGTTGTTATTTCATCTGGAGTGTTGAAGTAATTTTTTTTAGTTGTGCAGAAACAATGTAGCAGATTAAGGGGGCTGCAGACAGGTGGCTCTGTGCCACCCCGGGAAGTGGCAGATCGGGACCGCGGTTAATGCATACCACAGCCCTGATCCTCCCTTTTGACACCCTGAAAAGAGCGGCAAAATGCTGCTTCTTTCAGGGGTGGCAAAGGGTTCCCAAAGAGCTGGCGTATGGCTCTTCCTTGCCCCTCCCGGCGCAGTGAATCAGGACGCTGCACCGGGACGACATCCTGATGCCACGCACCATGTGTAACGGTGCAAGGTGTCAAGATGTCATCGGGCTTGGGTTGGGGCCGCTGGCGTGCAGTTGCCCCTCCCCATCCCTACCTCCAGGCCGGCCCTTTGGGCCAGTCTGCAGAGACCCTATGTTAAGTAAGGGAGATGTCTCACTATGCCTTGAATAACAGTACAATTAAATAGGAGCTGAAATCTACAAAATGAAGTTGAAAGTTGTATCTGCATATATTTACATAAGGTCCTGGAGATTGATAGTTGTCAGCCAGGTGAAGACATGTGGGAACTCTTCCGATTATGCCACTAGACAATCAATAGTTGTTTGGGTTGTGGGCAGAGCTGTGCCCAGGTGCTATCCATCTAGCGTTGCACATCCAGGTAGAAACTGATGCATAAGGAAGTACAATATATCTCTTTATGCAATTTTCAAAAATTAATAATGCTAGTATAAATGTAAGTCACCAAAAACATTCTGGCCTATGTTTGCTTTTACTTGGAATTTGTTTGGTTGACATGTAGTAGTTCACAGCAGTTTTAGTAGATCATGCTGGCAGTGCAATATTTTTATTTTTTGTAGGGGAGAATCTTTTCCTTTTTATGAATTTTACTAGTCTGTGAGGAATATACAGCACAAAGACATCTGTGAATGGCTTTGCATGACTCACAAGGCACACTTTTATTATTTGTGCACATCTTCCGAGTTTGCCAAGAATTGTGAAGTAAAACACAACTGACATCCATTCTCAACCATGTTGTAGTAGCACTCTACCAAGTCTGTTCCCACCTGTTGGCATCTGTGTTGCCAGTAAGAATTGAGGCCTCAGCGGTATTCGAGAATAGGAAGATTGGACATTAGTGATAATGTTCTGTCTTTGTAAAGGCTTGACATGAACACCCAAATAAGGGTGTGCTGGCTTTTAATAATAGGAGTGGAAGTTGTGTTCTCTTGGGATGTCCTGCAAACATCACCTTATATAGTTCAACATTCTTAGACAACATTTTGCTTTGGTAGCCTTTGGCTTCCAGAGTATCACCCCATCACTGTTTAGTTACATGTGACTTCAGCATGTCATTATATTTATTCTTCTTAAAAGTAATGTGCCAGACTCTGGAAAATAGTTGTAAGGATTACTCATGTGATGCAATCAAAGTGTTTGAACACTATGTATACACTGTCAAGTATTTCCCAGTGACATTACTTGTCAGTTAGAAGAATATTGTTCTTTTGAAAGGAAGAACATGCACTTTATGAAGGGAGGTGGTGAAACAAACTCTTCTCCATTCTTAATGTCTACTTAAATTTCCTTGCCCATCCCAAGGAAGTGAAAGAAAACTGCAGGTGCAGCCATGATGTGTTTAGTTTCGATGTCATGGCTTAGTATTCCTTTTGCTAAAGAGAATTCTGTTGATACTATAGAAAATAGTAATAGAAAACCGGTAGGCCTAGAAAGATCATGATCAGCTGACTTTTCCAAACAAGTCTGTTGGCTCTTTGTTAGCAAGTGGTGGTTGCAAGATTAGAAGCAAGAACAGAATTTTCTTTTTGCTCACTCTGCTCAAACTAAGGGGCATCCCTGTCTCAGTTATTTGTGGCACACTTATGAAAGAAGGAAGAAGAATCTTCTGATTCTACAAAAGGTTCCCACCTAATTGCCCAAGTAGCCTTTAGAAGCCCACTGTGCAGTAGCTTTTCATGGTTAAAAATGAGTACTCTAATATTCTACAAAGAAGAATAAAATCAGGTTAAACCATACAGTGTATCACTCAAGTCCAGCCTAGCTAAGCATATGCAGTGGTCAGTTAATAGCGAGGCTTGATAATGACTAGAAACTTGGTCAGGCTGCAGACCTTATTTAATGGCCAAAAAAAAAAAAAAAATGCCAACAGCAATAACCTATCTGGGTAGTCACATCAGGAATTTCTTAATAACATCTTGTCTAATGTGCTTGTTTAGTCAATACATTCTCTCACTTCAACCTGTCTTTTGGCTGACTGATGTTAAATGGACAAGAGGGCTAAGTGTGGTGAGCATGATAATGAGTAATCGAAATATGTCAAGTATTTCCATATAAGCTCACAATTTTTATGGTAGAAACTGATTTAGAACTGAAGCCGCTTCCTTGGAGTTTAGTGGAAAGGAGGAAAAGAGTTGGAAAAGAGCATACTGGTGGTACTGAACCTCAGATCTCTTTTATATATAGGTTGAAGAGCACCTGAGGGAGTACACAGACCACTGAACAGGAGCTTCCCCCCCCCCGAAAGGAACATAGCCACTAACAAAATATATATCCATGTCTTATCCCAATGGGCAGCCCAGAAGTATACCATGTTCTTAAGCAGGGGTGGACAGCTGCAGCAAATGCAAGGGCCATTTTTCTCCACTGCACACCTCCCAGGGCTACACAGCAAGTCAAATGTGACTGGAAGTGACATGATACCATGCCTGGTTTCATTTTTGGCCATTTTTTGTTTCAAAGGTATATGGGGGGCTTGAGGATTATGGAGGAAATCTATTGCATTTTGCCATTTGGCAAATTAGACCATTTAGGAGTTGAAAAGTTGCCCACTTTCAAAATTTCATTTGGATGGGGGCCTTTGGGGGCTTCAGGGGCTATAGCTTGGTCCACTCTTGAGTTTTGATATTGAAAGCTATTGCAAGTGCAGCAAAACCAACAGGAACATACTCTCCCTTTCCATTTCCTGTTGTAAGTCATTCACCGAGGTTGTCACCAGTGTTTTCTCTGTTTTATAACCAGCCTTGAAAACAGACTGAAATGGATCAAGACAATCTGTTTCATTTAGTAATCCCTGGACCTAGGAGACTATCACATGTTCCAATATCTTTCCAAAAATAAATGTTGGATACAGCCCTTTGAATATTAATAAAGAACGTTCACAGCACAAAGATGGTCCTTCTCTTTGCCAAATCATATATAGGATCAGAAGGATAATGGCAAGTCAGGTGCCACTGGCAATCACACAGCCAAATTGTGTTTTTTAAAATTATTTGAAGAATACTGTTTCTCCCTTGACCTCCCTGGGCAGGCCTAGGCTAGTTGAGGCAGAAACAGTAGTAAAAAGAAAGCCTGGTAGGTTAAGGGTGGAGCCCAATTAGAATATGCAGGTTTGGGTGTAAGTCATTGCCCATCTTGACATGTCAGGGCAAAACTTTATTAGTGGAATCTGAAAGAATATGGAGTGTACTGCCATGGTTTATACTGGAATGGTCAAAGTGTGATCATGGAGTTACATACAGCCCTCCCCCAAAGATGTTTTTGAGAACTCTGATCCTTCCCAGACTCCATGGATCACCTTCTTGGGGTGTGTGTGTGTGTGTGAAATGCCTCTCTTGGAAGCATTCAGGAGAAGCAGTTCACCTTTTAGGTATGTTAGAGGAGCCTCCTAACTATTTGTCCCCCACCTGCCTAGTTTTTCAAAACTAGGAATGGGCATATAGGCATATGGCTACTTTGAGTTTTGTGTTTTTGACATTTTTTGATGTCCATGCAGTCCCCAGAGAAACTCAAAGACAGAAGATTGGCTTGTGGCTTGCTGCAATTGTGCACCCTTGTTTTATACCACTGGCCACACTTACACAGGCATTTGTATTGGACACAAGCAGCTGCCTTTGAAAATAGCTTAGAAACTTCAGCTTTTAAGCTGTTTTGGTTGGTGCTAGTACTGAAAAACCTTCCTTGCTTCTAGTCCATTTCCAAGCACACTTCAGTGTTTGTGCTTACCTTTAAAGCCCCAAACAGCTAGGAGCCAAATAACCAAAGGAACTCCTATGTTCCTAACAACATCATATGCACTAAAGTAACTTTATCCTAATTTTTTTCTACCCATAATCCCAGATGAATGAATGGTTGCAACCAAAAACAGAGCATTCTGAGTAGTGGCACCTTATTTTTGCAATTCTGTTCCCTGAGTGTTCTGCTGGCCCCCAACACTGTTTTCTTTTTAGGACCAGCCAAGATGCATTTATTTTTCCAAATTTGCTAATACAGTATTATTATAATTTTTTAAAAAAATGCTATGTTTTATTTCTGTTTTATTTTGTTTTTGTAAACTAATATGGAAACTGGGCTGGAAGAGACAGTATAGAATAACTAAATAAAATTATCATACTGGAGATGTTATGCTGTCCACAGTCTCAGTCTGGAATATGTCCACAATTATCTGCAGCATTTTAGATTTCGATAGGAGATATATGAAGAATGTCACCTTTAGAGCCTTAGATCCCATTCTTGGAAGAAAAATCAACAGAAATGAAATAATTCTTGGCAATAAGTCAGTATGGAAAAAAATTATGGGAAAATATCAGGTTCACAAATTATACCCTGGCAGTATGTACAAGCATAATGTCTTATTTGGGAATGCATATACATACTCTAACTCTGTCTTTAATGCAATATTAAGGTATCATTTCTTCCTTCCTCATGGAGGAACTGACAAGCACATGTAGTGAAATAAAGGCTCTTGTTTTCTCTAGCCAAGAGTACTCCACTCTTGGTGACTAATGAATTGTTTGAACTGTACCTGCGGTTGGAGGGGAGGAGTAAGAATTCAGCAGAGCTAAAAATTAAAAGCATAAAGGTGTGTGTGTGTGTGTGTGTGAGAAAGGACAGACATTTGTGTAGGAGTGGTTGCAGTCAGTTAAGTTCAATGTAGCTGAATTCTACTTCAAGATGCTGTGTCTTCCAGTGGGTGCTTCACATACTTAGGCTTGCGGGTGTGGGAGCTCAGATGAATTAAACCATTATTGGTTTCATTTATTTCTCCTGTTGTATTTTATTGCCTTCCTAACCAATTGCTGTTTTGCCATTCAGGTAGAACACCAATATTCTCACAAATTTACTGTGACAGTAAAACGAGCCAAGAATGTCACCAAGGGAGCCTTTGGAGACATGCGTGAGTATTGCTTAAACTTCATGCTCCATTTGGTGGAGGTCCTTTTTGCTACATGTAGCTTTTTTTTTTTTTTTACTATGCCAAAAGCCTTAATTTTAAAGAGAAATTATATTTTTTCTTTTCTCTCTGGCTTTTAAATTATAGTCATCCACTGAAGAAATGCTGGTGTCTTTCAATAGCATTGTTTGGTTGATTGTTTAAAATGACAATTTCCTCTATTTGTTTATGGTTCTAAGTGTAGCAAAGGTAGATAATTATGCTTGTTGCCTTCAGCAACTAGAAGTAGAAAAAGAATACTGATTTAAAAGGGAGTCAACCTCTTAGGGTACAATCCTGTACCCATTTTTCTGGGGAAAACTACACAGGTTGTATTGTCAGCCTGCTGAAACATACAAATGTCTGGCAGGAAAACATGTAAATCTTCTGCTGAGTCATTGGTGCAGAACAGAAAGCAAAAATAGATTAAAATGGTCCTTTGGCTTTTCAAAAGCAATATAGGAGGAACACATTGAAATTAGTGTGCAATAGTCAAATCAATCTGTAGCTCTTTCCCTCCATGTTCATTTTCTAATTCAGCTGTATTAGAAACAATTACAAAGCAAATATTTTAGATATGGATGTCTTTTCACTCTTACTGTCTAACTTTGATACTAAGGAATTTCCAAAGTGTTCAAATAAATTCTTTTCAAATAATACTGGTGAAGAGGTTATGTTCTCTCTCTGTTTTAACCTCTCCAGTTTATGTATTAAAAAAGCCAGTTTGATGTTTGGGCACAGAAGAGCCAGAATGGTGTAGTGGTTTGAGAATTAGACTCCAACTCTGGAGCTTAGGTTTCAGACCCCTGCTTGGCCACAGAAACTCATTGGATGGCCTTAGGCAAGTCACACTTTTAACTTCAGAGGGAGGCAAAGGCAACCCTTTCTCTGGACAAATCTTGTCAAGAAAACCCTTTGATTCACATTAGGGTCGCAATAAGTCAGAACAACTTGCAAGCACACAGCCACAGAGAATGAAGCAATCTAAACCTCATCTTATGATGTACTGTTGGTAAAGAGATCAGACAACTGTTTCACTACAAGGAAAGCTTCGAGTACTAAATCATGTAAAATACATGCTTGCTTGCTAAAGGGGTTGCATGAACTGTTTGATCCTCAGAGTCAAGGGCAGGTTATATTAAATTCAGTATTGCTCACTAATTTAAACATATTATGCACAAAGTTTCCTAGATCATGGGTGGATCCATCCTCTTCAGACAACACAGTATAGACTTCAATGTATCCTTTGCCCCCACAAATTCAAGGCTGTTCCCAGCAACCAATGCTGGAGCAGACAGTGTGCTCCTCTATATAGGCAATAGAGATTTTCAGCCAAGATTTGGAACTCAGTACTCCAGAGAAACTATACATGCATAGATTTCTTATTTATGTTAGCAATTCATTCCAAGTAGCAAAGAGAGAGGGTGTGTGTTAATTTCCTTGCTATGGTCATCGTAACAAAAATCTCTTTTCTAAAGCAAATGTTTCTTTTGGGAGGAAATCCCTCATTCGTGTCAAAGGGAGTTTTCACCCACCCCCCAAAAAACAAGTACTAGTTTCATAAAGTTCTTCTCAAGACCTCACCAAGTTAGGGCTTTATTCCCCCCCTTTCTTGTTTTGATTGTTATTAGCCCATTCCCAGTTAAAGCAATTGCACTGTTAAAAAAGCCACTTACTCTTTTGGATGTTGTGTTTGTCATACAAGAATGAAATGAACTAGAAAGGTGGGCATTCCTGTGACCTAACAATATTGGCAGCTTGCTTATGCCAAGATAATGTTGGTATAAATCAGGATCTTATCCACTTCTTGCTCAATGTTCTCTTCTGCATGTATGACACAAGGCAAAAGTTATGCATCCCAACCTTTCATATAAATGTCAGTCTCCTTGTTGGAGGATTTATGTATTGAAACTGGGAATAGGAAGAATATTAAAAATGTACTCTAAAATTGTTTAAAATATGTTTCTTTAGTGTTAGAAAATCCTAACAAGGAGAATCCTGGATTTATGAATCCTGGATTTATGCGGTTTGGAACTTATTGTGTTGAAAATGCACTTTTGTGTGGGTGAAGAAAATGCCGTAGTTGACTTATTCTGTGTAAAATTTGCACATGGATTTCTGTGCCAGAAACAACATTTTCTATGCAGAAATATTATTTTCTCTGTGTAGACAGATCTTGTAGCACCTTTGGGGCTAACAGAAAGAAATTGGCAGCATGAACTTTCGTAGACTTCAGACTACTTCCTCAGATGCATTTGGTTATTACTATTTTCTCTGCTGAACATACTGTTTCTTAGGCAGAAAGTACTGTTTTTTGCACGCACGTGCGCACGCGCACACACACAAATCAATGTGCAATTTTTTCACAGAATATATCTCAAATTGCTAATAGCCTTTTAAAACTACACAGTTTTTGAAGATTTTTTTCCCAAGGTGAAGAAAATTTTACCAAGTGTCTTACATGTGGCTTCATCCAAGACCAAAATTAGTAAAGAATAACTTCCCTAATTGACACAAGTGTGCTGTAACAGGGAATATTGTTGGTTAGAAAACTATTTTCTATAAATTGTGGGATGAGGTGGGAAGCATTTTACATTTCTATTAGGGTTCCATGGAAATCATAACCAGCATCACCTCTTCTGTTAGTTTACTGTCATGCTACTATCTTAGGAGAGAGTTCTGACAGAGGATTTAGTGTAAATCTGTACCGTCTACATCCACATCTCTGGAGAATTAGCAGTTTCATATTCTGTTAGTCTTTTCCTGAAATTCTACCAGTGTAGGGCCATTGTTGGAGGGATCCTCCCCTTGTGTTCTTAAGAAGACTGGTCTTCAGGCCCAGCTCTGCCACTGGACAGAATGAATCATCTACCTCAAGGGTATCACGGAAAGGCATCAGATTGTTAGATATAAATTTATTGCTATTGCATTTTGTTGCATGATGAAAGGGATTGTGAGATCATCTGCCTCAAGTGTCATAATAATTTGGTTAACCAAGAGAAATATTTACATTATAGAGGGTGCATCACTTGTTACTCCTACAGGCACCAAAGCCTCTTGAGCAGCATGCTACCTTGAATGGTATGGAAACCTCAGTGATTTAGCTGTCATTTATATGGCCTCTGTACACATACTCAAAAAGCTGTGTGTTTGGTAAAAAATCAGTTGAGATTAATTAGTCATGGAGTCAACCTAGCTTTAATTCCAGCTAGATTGGACCCAATTAAATGAATGGGGCTTGTTAATGAATTTTTGGTTACTTAGGTAATTTCCCATTTTTTCAGATAAGTAGACTTATTTGAGTTGGGAGTAAAATTGGATCTAGTCCTTTGCAATTTAGTTCTCAAGGTACTGGAGAAGTTGCTATTAATACCTGCATGTTGACATTTTATTACAGTCGACACTCCAGATCCCTATGTGGAGCTCTTCATCCCAACAGCCCCAGACAGCAGGAAGAGAACAAAACATATTAATAACAACGTGAACCCTGAGTGGAATGAGACCTTTGAGATAATCTTGGATCCCAACCAGGAAAATGTTCTAGAGGTAACAATACAGTTTTGTATTGGTTTGGGGGCCATATGTAGGCCTGTTTATTTTTTGTGTTGCTTTTTTTTTTTTACAAAGATGTGTTTTTATTTGTATTTGTTTTAATGTATATAATCTGCCCTGAAACCCAATTTTGGAGAACTTAATTTATTTGTTTAAATTGGCTTAAGCAAATAAGTATATTTGATCATTTAAAGATATTTCTATTTAATTCCATAAAAAGCAAAGTATAATATGCTGAATGGATATGCTGTATAATATGCTGCTGTATGGATTTTATTGTGGGCCACTTAGATTGCTGTCAAGAAGCGGGATATAAATAAATATTATTATTATTATTATTATTATTATTATTATTATTATTACTCAAAATAAAGCAGAACTGAATCAGTTTATTGTTAGCCTGATACTTCTGCTGAATCGGCCTTCCTTCCTTCCTTCCTTCCTTCCTTCCTTCCTTCCTATTTCTTTCTGCTATTGTCAGGAAGTAAGGTCTGTTTAAGGAAGGCAGTGCCTGAATGTGGCAATGACACAGTGTTTGCTGAACCCAGAGCCTCTGCCTATATTGTCTACACCAGGGACCGGCAACCTACGGCCCGGGGGCCGGTTAAGGCC
>CM034706.1:144802973-144817627 GCA_020142125.1 Phrynosoma platyrhinos
ATTATTATTATTATTATTATTATTATTATTATTATTATTTTATATAAGAGACACCATTTTCTATGCCATTGTACATAATGGGACTTGTGCATCCACAGGTTTTTATATTCATGTGGTTCCTGGAACCAAACCCCATTTGATACCTAGGGCCCACTTTACATGAAACTTCATTCCATTTGAAAGCACAATAAGAAAAAATTGTGTTAGCTAAATATATATATGTACTATCCTTTCTTCTGCTTTCAACCCAGTAATATCCTGTTTTACTTCTCTTTATACTGCTGTAGTATTCACTCTGTAATTTCCCCTTATTCTTAGAGATTTGGAAAACACTAGAAAAGCATTTGCCTCGTACATTTTCTTCTCTGGGAGCTAGAAGAGCCATTTCCATGGAATGAATCATCCACTTGCTGTGAAACTATGGTTAAACGAATTCATTTCCCGTTATAAGGCAAGCAGTTGGATAGTTTCTAAAATAAGCATTAGAAACCTGCTTTTGCTTTATGAGGAATTCCTTTTTAATAATAGGCTTATAAAGTCATTAGAAAGTATTCACTTTTATGAGCTTCTTCCCAAAGCTTAGTGACCAGAGTCAGCTTGCAATATAATTTGAACAAAGCCAAATGCCAGAAATCAGAGGTATTTTTTCCCCTAAAGCTGAATGAAAGAGAACTGGTAATTTAGTAAGTTTCTTTAAAATAGCTTGTTAGGGAAATACATGATGAAATTTCTGAAGGCTGGCACCATAGAATCTCTAATAGTCTGTAGTCTAGACAGGAGACGATATATTTAAAAGCCAAGCGGCTTCTGTTATAAAAGCTTATTTTCTCACTAATACCAACTTTTCAGAATGTGTGCAATATTTAATTTAATTTATAACTTAATGTCTAAGAGTATATCATTTCACAAGCCTATCTATATCTTTTCAAGAAAGGACCTGAGCAGACGAGCCAGGATAGCACGGCCTGTGCTGTCCTGGCCCCAGTGTTCTCCTGATCAAACACCCATCCCCATACTTAGCCAGAACCTAGGACCGGTGCACCAATCCTTACCTTAGCTGTGCAGCAATCAGTCCATCTGAAAAGCCCCCCCTTCCCGGTCACCCCATCTGGCTAGGCACCCTGTTTCAATGTCAGGCAGGGGGGTTGGGGGGATTCTCACATGAATCAACCACCACAAAGTTAAGGAGCATGGGGTGGGGGTGTATGCACAGACTGGTTTTGAAAAGGACTTTCCTAGAAATTCAGTGGGAAGGCTGGGCTAAATTACCCCATGGTAAAGGCTCTTTACCACATAATGGGTGAGCTCCCATCACTAGTCCCAGCTTCTGCCAGCCTAGAAGTTGGAACGCATGCAAATGCAAGTAAATAAATAGGTACCACTTCTGTGGGAAGATAACAGTGTTTGGTGCAGTCATGCTGGCCACATAACCACCAGAACAGCCCTCAGACAATGCAAACTCTTCAGCTTAGTGTCAGAGATGAGCACTGCCCCCTACAATTGGTTACGACTAGATATTCATGTCAAGGGAAAAGTTCTTTGCCCCATGATCAGGCCAAATCCTCTGGATCTGTATATGAACAGGCAGGATTATGCCCAATCCTTCTCCGGGTTTTTGGCCTGCATTGTTTGCACTAGACAATGTGAGGTCAAGGGAACCCAGGCAATTTGGCTTATGTGGAGAACCCTCACATTTTCTAATTAATTTATATCTATTTAGCTAGATATAATGACAGGTAAATAGCAATATGCAGTACAAGGTAGTTATGTATGCATATTCAGAAGTAATGATATTCAAAATAGGAATTCCCTTGGTTTCAAAACACTCAACTCCTTTTGAGCCCTCTGTATGAGGATCTGGCTGAAAATCAGTTGCCCCAGGTGGTTTTCAGCCTTCCTTTCCTGTCTTCCTTTTCTAAGCAAAGAAACTTATCATTTGAGAAGACTTGATGAGAAAACAACAACAAAGAGAGTTTGCAAGAGGCAGGTGCGGCCTTGCTGTCCTCTTAATTGGAAATGATGCTTTCGGACCTATTGTGGAACATGGAATTTGTAGCTTTCCTTGCTTCCTGAACTGAATTGCCATGTTCCGTTATTGCAAGAATGTACAACCTGTAGTTTACATGCTGTATGACCTCTTTGTAGAGCATTGTGTGCCTCTTGTGTACACTGATGCTGAATTTTGCCAGTGATTTTGTTACAATTGATGTTCCACAAATTGTTTCCACCCCAGCTGTTTCCAACAGGTGACCCTCTGGTTCAACTGTCACCAGCTTCATCTCATTCTGATCCCTCCCTTTGTGCACCATTGCTTTTTTTTTGGGGGGGGGGGAGAGGTTGTTCCAGACACTCTTGACCTCTCTGTATGGGAAGTGTCAGCTCTGGCAGCTCCCAACAAAGTTTGATATATTATCAGCAAGCTTAATAATAACTGAAAAAATTATATTGTAATTATTACTTTGAAGTTGCTGTACCATAAAAGTAAGTAATAGTTATTTTGTAAAAGTAATAATAAATTACATTGGAATAAATTACATAAAGTAAACAAAGCCCTGGAGCAGCCACCCAACTCCTGTGATCTTGCCTGTGTATATGTTTGTGTGTGCTCATGCACACGAACATACACATTGTATGATTGTAGTTCCCCTTTCCATGTTCTGTTTAATGTACCCTAATGTACAGATGTATTTGAATTTTGCTCTTTTTATTCTGTTTAATTTGTTTTTCTTAAAACTCCATATTTTTTTATACCTTTGTTATGATGGTAGGCAGTGGTGTTTGGAAAATAATAGTGTTGGAGGTAGGACATCTGGAGGAAAATGGAAATTCTGGGGAAGGACCTCCATCCTATGGGGGCAGAACATCCAGGGTAGGACTTCTGCTTCCCCACAACTTCATGGGGCTTCAGATGCCTGTTCCTCCTCCTCCTCCTGCACCTTCCCAGGCTTTCAGCTGCCTCTCCTGAGGCAACTGAAGGCCTGGGACAGCTGGGAGGAGGAGGAACAGGCACGCAACTTACCCTTCTCTTGCCCACTCCACATGCCAGGGAAAATGGCTTTGCATGCCATCTCTGGCACATGTGCCATAGGTTCGCCAACACAGTACAAGCTAATAATTTAAGGGGTTACAGCAGGGGTAGGCAACCTTTCCCCTTTAAGGGCCAAGGGACTTCAGCTCCCAGAAGCCTTAGCCGTGTTGGCCAATAGTCCCATGTTGGCCAATAGCTCCTGGGATTCTGGGAGCTGAAGTCCCTCGGCCCTTAAAGGGGAAAGGTTGCCTATCCCTGGGTTACAGGAACATCCCTGGAGTAAAGATAAAAGACCAGGAATTCAAACTTACATGGTCATCTGTCTAGCAGATCCATTACAAAATATTCAATGATTAATAGAAAAATTGATGAACTTTGGAATAGTTTCAGGATATTGAATTAATAAGGAAAAGACCAAAATATTAACTATTAATTTAACAAAAAGAGAAACAGAAGATCTGGCTAAAAGTTCCCATTTTAGGATAGAAAACAAAGTAAAATATTTGGGAATAAGCATAACAAGAAAAATCACTGATTTGTTTAGAAATAATTATGCTGTTTTGGCAAGAGTGTAAAAAAGACATGTCCCAATTGAAAAAGATCAATGTATCTTTAATGGGAAGAATGGTAACAATAAAAATATCAATCTTAATGAAACTGTTGTTCCTGTTCCAAAATATTCCAATCCTGGTAAATGAAAAACCCTTTTGGGTCTGGCAAAAAGATGTGACAAAAGATATTTGGACAAGAAGGAAACCACACATCAAAATGAAACTTCTTCAAGATGAAACCTCTGGAGGGGGCCTTGGAGTACCAAATATGAAATTATAGTATGACACCTGCTGTCTCTGAGTGGATGCTACTAGACAACAGGAGACTGCTGTATTTGGGGGCAACAGGAAACTGGTTTGGATGGTATGCACATTTATTTTATGATAAAGTGAAGGCCAACTGAGAGTTCAATAACCATATCCCAAAAAAGGCATTATTCAGGGTATGGAATAAGTACAAAATACATATCAACAGGAATATCTCATTGTGGTGCTCACTTACAGAAATATTCCATCAAACAGAGGTCATTGTAGAAGAGTCCTGGTTAAAGTACTCAGATGTTTTGATTATAGACCTAAAAGATAATATCAGAATAAAGACAAACAAAGAATTACCAGTACTTGAAAGATATAGTATGAACTGGTTTAGGTATTGACAAATTAATGAAAGATATTAAATGGACAAAAAAGTTACAGAGATTTACGAAAAGACAATCAGATTTGGAAAAAATATTGTTAACAGAAAAAAAAGTTAATATCAAAAATATACAAACTGATGTTGAAAATGGAAATGGAGAACGACCTGATAAAGGACTGTATGATAAAGGCTCAGAAAATTGGTGAGAAAATACCACTAAAAGACTGGGAACTGAGTTGACAAAATAGATTAAAATATATACTATCAATTGACTTGAAAGAGAACTATTATAAAAGCCAATATAGATGGTACCTGACCCCCAAAAGGGTAAACAAAATTTATGAGAATACCAGTCACAGGCCTGGAAATGTAAGAATGAGAAAGGCACCATGTTCCATATGTTGTGGCAGTGTACAAAAGCCAATAGTTTCTGGTCATAAATACATAAGGTAATAACAGAAATTTTACAAATTAAACTGAGCAAAAGTCCAAAAAAATTACATACTAGCGATGGTGGAAGAGGAAGTGGAGAAAAGTTATGGAAAGCTCCTCTTCTACATGAAAACAACAGCTGGAGTAATATATGCCAGGATGCAAGAGAAGAAGTGATGCCAGATATAGATAAATGGAAATGGTAGATGTTTGACTATGGAGAAAATGATAAATTAACACAATTGCTCAGAAATATGCACACTAGAAAGTTTGAGAATGAGTGGGGTAAAATGAATGAGTACTTCCAAATAATTTGATATCTAACTGTATATTTGTTACTCATATATTACATACTGTATAAAGATACTGTATACAAATAAGGTCACCTAGGAAGTAAAGACTGTAAAAGTTTTTACAGAATTAAGGATATATAGATTTATGAAAAGATAGTAATTCAGAAAGGAATTTTTTTCAGAATTATAGTTGCAAATGGCGTATAATCACAGTTCATAGGAAAACATCTAATTGAGAAGTGATACTGAATTACATTGAGTAGAGGAGAGGAAGTATATATGTGCATATCTGTTTTCTCTTTTTTAATAGGTAGTTATATTTTAGTCTAGTCTATGCCTATATTTAGGTTAGGTTAGCTATGTTTATGTTATGCTATGTTTGTGTAATGTACTTTATTGTATTGATGTTGGTGTTAAGTGTTAGAAAATAAAAAAATAAAAAAAAGTTATGCCTTTTGTAGATCACTCTTATGGATGCAAATTATGTGATGGATGAGACTATTGGAACGGCAACATTTCCCATATCATCTTTGAAAGTGGGAGAAAAGAAAGAAGTCTCCTTCACCATTAGTAAAGTAAGTTCCAAACACCTGCTATTTAAATGTCAGTGCTATTTGTGGCAATATAGTTCAGAAGGTTGAGGACCTGGCCCCCTCCAGATGTTTTGGGGCTGCAGTTCCCATAATCCCTCACCATTGGCTATCCTGATTAAGTTACAGTCTAACAACATGTGGCCATGGTTGCACACCCTTGCAGTACAATGTTATGATGAGTTAACAATCTATTCATTAATTTATAGAAGGAACGCCAGAAGAATCCTCAGACTTTTGAGCTTTTGTGATCTGGTGTCAAATGCTGGTTCTTGTCTAGATAACTCTCTCATACCAGAGTTTCCATAACTGGCTGATGTTCATATGCCCCTCCTCCTTCTCATAAGTATCATAATCTGACTGAAAATGTACATTGGCTTCAAAATTATTCCTATTCTCTGTCTTTTAAAATTGTATGTAGTACATGTAATAATGGCTTCATTTGCCATTAGAATACTAGACAGGTTTTTAGACATGGAAAACTGGCTAATACTAATAATATGCCCAGAATTAACAACCAAATGAACTTGAGAAACTCTATTTCTCAATTCTATTTTTCAGTTCTATTTTTGGTGCAGAATAAGAGAATGAGAAAGATTACATGTGGACAAGTAATTTATAACATGGGCATCTCAGGTGTGTATAGCCACAGAACACAGTTCGTAAGATTCAGTTTGTAAGATTCTCATGTTTATTAAACCACAGTAATCTTATTCTCATCTTGGATGTGCTGAACCTGAATCTAGATTCGGTGGTTGCCAGATCAATTACTCCCTCAAAGTCCAGTATAGTTCAAAGAGCTAACTCAAGCATTAGTGCCAAAGAGGATTTATGTTGCTACCTTAGTTTTCTTTTGTGTAGCCTCCATGGGTTTTCAAAGATTGGTGAGATGGTTGGCTCTCCCCTCCTGTCTGGGAGAGAGAGATCTTCCCCAGAAATATGCATTAATTCAAGCATCAGATTATCCCTGGGAGCATCCCTGGGAGCATCACTAGCATCCAGGATAGAGTTTTAGAGTTCAGCCTTATTGCAAAGCCCCATTCTCCTGTATGGGTGAGTGTGAAATTCTCTGCATTATTCTCAGCCTCAGTTTCTCATCTCATATATGAGATGACATCTTGTAATAGTCTGATAGGGCCGTTTTGATTGCTTGTGAGATAAGGCAATGTAATGAGCTTTACTGAGCCAGAGAAAAAGGGTGTAGTATGCATTTAAAAATGAATAAAATCAGATCCTTCCTGCAGGTGCTTAGTTAATGTTTTCCCAAGAGAGGAAGAGCCTAAAGGGAGTTGCAACACTTCTCAATTTCAATACAATATTACTTTTTTCTTGATGAAGGCTTGAGATAAAAGCACATGTTACCCTTTCCTAGTTTGAACTTTTATTACAAGGGAACCTCCTGATATCAATTTTAATATCAACTTACTTCTGCAACACACACATTTTCTGTTTTATTCTGAGCCACACATATTCTAAGCTATGGGGGAAAACACTTTAAAAGCCTGAGATTCAGATTTTTTTAAAAAAAAAAATAATTGAACTGGTGTTAACATTTGCCTTTATTGAACAAGTGGGGCACCATGCCTCTGAAGGCCCTCTCTCTATTGTTACCCATCTTCTTCCAAAGAGATTACATGGGCAGAATACAACATGTGTGCAGGTTTACAAGGGAGAGATCAGTTGTTCTTTTAGATCACCACTGAAAGAGAGAAGAGCAAATCTTTTAACACATAGCACCAAGGTTACATAAACAAAAACCAGAAAAGCAAAAAGATTTATTGCCCAAATGATTGTATTGTTTGTCTTTTCTTAGTAGTTATGCCCTCAGCAAGAATTTGGGAAGGAAAGGTGGGATAACTACCCATGGACAGAGAGAGCTGTGGAGATAAACAGAGGTTAAACAGGACAGCAAGTTGCCATTCCTGCCCTGCATGTTTGACTGCAGCCCCCTTAGTTTTCTCAGCCTGTCCATATAAAGACTTTAGAATTCTGTTTGAACAAACTGCATTGTTCTTACCTATTTATAATGTATAGCTTGGCTCTATGAGAGCAGAGAACTTTATACAGGGTGAAATGAGATATTTTGCTATCTAGGGAAAAATAAAAGATGGCACCCCATCCTAGTCCAAATGCAGAAGTTGGCTGGGCAGGCAATTGAATCTTACTTCACTGATGATAGGACATGAGTCCGCAAGCTAGTTTAGGAGGTCTAGGATAGTTTGAAGGCCATTAAACGAGACTGAACATTCAACCTACAAGTTTCAGTTTGTTTCTTTATAGAAAGTGTGTACTGTATGCCTTCCTTGTGAGCTTTCCAGAATCTCATGACTGGCCACTGAGGGAAACAGAATGCTCATATCTTTGTATCTTTTGTTCAGATCCTGCATGGTTACTTTGGTGATTGGTTTTAAGTTGTTTATCTATTTTAATACATACTCACATATATACATTTTCTTTGTTTATACAGTGCTATATTAATGAAAACATTCCAAGTAAGCTGGAATGATTTTGTGTCAATTAAGCTATAAAGAAAGATCATGAGTGTAATGACAAATAATGATGTTATTGTAATATTTCTTGTTTAGGTCACAGAAATTATTTTGGAGGTATCTCTTGAAGTTTGGTAAGTAATCTTGTTATGCTGAAAACCGAATTAAGGAAATACACATTGAGCCTCCCTTATCTGGAATGCTTGGGACCAGAAGTGTTTTGAATTTTGGAATATTTGCCTATACATAATGAGATATCTTAGAGATGGCACCCAAGTCTAAACATGAAATCCATTAATGTTAAATATGCACCTTATACACAAAGCCTGAACATAATTTTATACTTAATATTTTAAATAATTTTTTGCATGGAACAAATGTACAAGTTTGTGTACACTAGACCATCAGAAAGCAAAGTTGTCACAGTCTCAGCAACCCATGTGGACAATTTTGGATTGTGGAGTATTTCAGATTTTGGAATTCTGGATAAGGGATACTCAATCTGTAATTACAGAAACAGCATAGTTTTGAGATCAGGCTTTATTTTAGTTTGATTATGATTTATAAAGCTAAATGTGAAGACATAACTATTCGAACTACCTAGGGTTGGAAAATATTAAGTTAAAGTTGGGCATGAAGCACCAAGAGTTTCATCATATCTTAGAAGTAGGCTAATTCCTTACTGGGGGCTTACCTCTGAATAGGCACCAGTGTTCTACACTTCTATATACCATGGTGGTCAGTACATGAGCTACTTGTGGACCCTATGGCTCTTCTGAGCCACAATGTAACATTTAAATTTAAGCAAAATCTAAGCTAAAATAGCAGTGTTAAAACAAAAGGAATGTCATGCCTGTGCTGTGTTTCCCATGCTAAAATGCTTGTTGAAGCTTTCTGGAAGTCCAGTTTTCATTGGAAGCAAGGTGTATGAAATGCACATATCTTTTTTACAAGGCTAATTGTACCACCTCCATGGCAATTTCGGCAGTGGAAGCAGTCAAATGTGGCCCCTGGTAGGTCAAATCTGGACTTGCAGAAAGTGCCCACACCTGTATAATGTTTACTGAGGAACAAGCCTTACTGAATACATAATATGTCCAAAAATATGCAAAAGATTGCCATCTTAGAATCCTATTATAACTAATGTACTTCATGTGGCTAAGTTCTATCCACTGTTTGCCTTATTTGAAAAGCAAAATGATTGCTTCTATGAGGATCAGTGGTATAGTTCTCTTGGATATATAATCAGAAATCCTGGAAATCTCTTTGTCCATAACCATAATATGAAGCAGAATACAAAATTTGGAATGTGAAGTAGAATTTCAGAGTTTTGTGGGCAATGTGCAATCCTTTTGCTGGTAAGAAAACCTAGATAATATTGAGATAGTTTCTCTCTTAAAACAGAGGACACAGTCCTACACATGTGACTGACTGATTGATATTTGGAAAATATCCTTAAGCATGCCTAAACCTGCATTGAATGTTGTCTAGAATATGAAAGCTAAATGAAGATTCATAGTAATCACAGATTAGGGCATAAATAAGTTATTAATTGCATTCTATATAATTTTTATAATTTGTTGTTATTTGTCATCAAGTCAACTTCAAGTTAAGGTGACCCAATATAAGAATGAGAGATATTCTGTCATCAGCAGCTCTACTCAGGCCCTGCAAAAGCAATACTCTAGATTCCTTGATTGAATCAATCCACCTGTAGTGTAGTGTCATTCTCTACCTTCCACTTTACCAAACATTTATCATCTTTTTCCAGTGAGTCATGTCAGCTCATGATAAGTCCAAAATATGACAACCTCAGTTTAGTTAGCTTCATTTCTAGTGCATATTTTATAATCTCATTGCCATTGCTGGTCTGTTTGCCATGTGCTTCTTAACCATTTTGTATGAGTACTAATCCTTTTTCAATGCTTTGCAAAAGAAAAAAAAGTAGTAAGAACTATGAAGAAAATAATGAGCACAGTGAATTCCCAAAAGCCAAATGGCACTCCTAAAATCAAATTTGCTGAACTGTGTACCTTGGACTCAATGTGGTGTACAAATTAAAATGATTACAATATAATTAAAAACATATAAAACTGGCGTTAAAATGGATTCAAACTATAAACCATATCTAAAAAGTGAAACACATTTTAAAAAGATTTTTAGAAACCCATTTAAAGCATTCAGTTTAAACATAAAACATACAGCAGCATCTTACATCCCTTTGCTTAAAAGTCCTTTATTCTAAAAGCCTCTCTGATCTGCATTAAAAAAAAGTATTTGCCTGCCAAGAGAAGGACAGCAAGGAGTGGGCCATTCTAGCTGCCCTATGGAGGGAGTTCCAAAGTCTATATCTGGGTAGCTGCTGAGAAGGCCCTATTTCACATTTTCACTAAATGTACTTGTGAAATTAGTGGTACTGAAAAACAAGCCTCTCCTTGCATAGGGTAGACTCATAGGGGTAGATATTGTCTGTCAGATTAACTATAGTTGTCCCCTAAACTATGGAGAGACATGACTGTGTGGGGTGGTGGCTTGCAGGGGACCCAGATTGGATTCACAGGCTGGAGAATAGTGCTCACAGGCGATGTAGTGGGTGCCTTTGCTGTGTAGCAATTGTAAGTCATGATTTATAACCAGGCCACAGGCTTGCAGAAGAGCCATGCCAGTACAGTACAGTCCCATGTATTCTCCCCATCTTGCAACGTGCCTTAGTGATAAAGTCATCCCTCCGTATCCTCGGACTTGCAATTCGCAGTTTCAATTACTCACAAAGGGCAAGCCTGTGGCTCCCTCCCTCTCCTCCCCTCCCTCGCTCCCTTCCTCCCATTTTTCTTACCCTTGGACTTACCTTTGCCTCAGGGGCTGACAAGTCCAGGGGACAGCCAGCACAGCCTTCTCTAGGCTGGTGCTGCCTTCTCCTGGCCACGCCAGCCCTGTGGTAAGTGGCGTGGCCTAGTCCAGGCTGGCACAGCCTTCTACTAGCCATGCTGGCCTTGTGGTAGGCAGCATGGCCTACTTCATGCTGGCACACCTTCTCCCAGCTGCGCCAGCTGTGTGGTAGGTGGCATGGCCTAGTCCAGGCGAGCTCAGCCTTCTCCCAGCCATACCAGCCTCATGGTAGGTGGCACAGCCTAATTCAGGCTGGTGCTGCCGGAACTTGAATATTTGCAAATTTTCGAATTCATGGGGGGTGGATCCGGAACAGATCCCTCACAAATCCGGAAGGATGACTGAATCCCATTAGTAATTTTCACTCTAATACCAGAGTGAAATTTGACCAGAATAACTAAGGATTTTACTGTATGAGAAAAGAAAGGTGAAATGGCTTGGGAGAGTAGCTCCGCATGCCATCATACTCCCCCTATTCATTTTGCCTTCCTTTTCTCATGCAGTAAAGTCCTTAGTATTTGGTAAATTCAGCTACAACTGGAGATAGCAAGTAGACCTTTGATTATGAATTACAGAGTAGCGAAGGTCTAACGAAGCAGAAACATCAAACCTTAATATGGTCAAACCTGCAGAATGCATAAGGAGGGATAGAAAATTTCGTTGGCAGAAATCTATAGTTGCCAGTTTGACCATATGGTGGTTTAACTGCCTCATTACACACTTGATTTGTAATTAAGTAATCAAAGATCTATCATCTTTTTTGACAAAGGATCCTTCGAGGTTCTTCCTAATGACTGAATTGTAGAAAAACAGCATTTTCCCCTCCTCATTTGCAGATAATCCAAGGGGATTGTGTTTTTGTGATTTCTCAGATGCAGTGAGAAACA
This sequence comes from Phrynosoma platyrhinos, assembly GCA_020142125.1. Taxonomy (NCBI): domain Eukaryota; kingdom Metazoa; phylum Chordata; class Lepidosauria; order Squamata; family Phrynosomatidae; genus Phrynosoma; species Phrynosoma platyrhinos. Next base: position 144,814,770 of record CM034706.1, read on the forward strand.
GTAGTGCCTTCTTGACAATGTGTACAAATGGTTCATTCAGTATTTTTAATACATTTCAGCAGACAATCATTTTTTTAATTGCTTCCATTAATTCTAGTGTTCTAAATCTTTCTTGTCAGGAGTTTTCTAAATCAAATGAAACTCTGCCAAAAATAATTAAGATTATGCCATGTCAGGCATTTTAGCTACCATCTGGCATACTTTCCTGAGGCTTTGGGGAGTACGCAGGATAAAAGGAAAAAGAAACAGGGAAACCATGAAGATGTACATCAAGGTAATATAGAAAGGAACATTCTGCAAGATCTGGAAAAGCAGAGAGATTTTACTTTATACCAGCTCCAGTTTTCATGTTTTCTAGTCTGAACACTCAGGTTTATCCAGATGCCTTATGTAAAATATCCCAAGAACATCCCAAGGAGTGAGGTTACTAACAGTCATGGTAGGTCAGTATCCACATTTATAAAGCAGTTTTTGGAAAAGAAAAGGGGAAAGCAGCAATCACACACACAAAATTGCAAATGTAATCTAAATTAAATCAAAATTGCTTCTTACATTTAAAATTATTTTCAAAGCCAGGAGGGACTTGGTCAGGTAGCTTTTCCTGGGGATGGAATTCTAAAAATCAGTGCTACAACTAAGAAGAACATAGGGGCTAAGCAGACAGGCGGCACAGGGCCGCCCCAGGAAGCTGCGGATCGGGGCCGAAGCATCCACATTCCTTGGCCCTGCAGCGCAGCTTCGCTGCCCCAGGAAGGAGTGCTAAAATAGCGCTCCTTCCACAAATCGCTGAAGGTGCACTGCAAAAGGCTGCCTGCGCACCTTTGGCAGCTTTTCCTCTTCATCATGTGCGGATGCTGCAGCGGAAAGGCATTGTTGGAGCGCCGGCTGTGCGGAGGGCCGGCTGCTCCGACGACATCTTCGGGAAGGGGTTGGGGCACCCAGGGTGCGCTTGCCCCTCTCCTTCCTTGCCCTGAAGATGGTACTTTGCACCGTCTGCTTCCCCCCATAGTCTGCACCTTCAAAGATGAGGTGTGGGTTGAGTGCATGTGCTTTCAAGTTGCCTGTTGACTTATGGTGACCCCCATGAATTTCTTAGGTTTTTCTTGAGCAAAGAATTCTCAGATGTGGTTTTGCCAGTTTCAATATAGCTACAGCACCTGATATTCTTTTGCAGTCTCACATCCAAGTACTAATCAGAGCTGATCAAACAGGGGCCCTGTTAGCATTCCCCCCCATGGCCTATCCCCCATTTTCTCAGTGGGGAGTCTGGATGACACAGGGCCCAGTCCCCAAGTATGGTCACATGAGGTCCAGCCCATTCAGTGCCAAACCGGGATACACCCCTCTTAAAACAGAGCGAAAAAATAAATAAATCATTAGCTGTTCCAGATCTCTGTTTAGGTCAAGATGTAGACATATATTTATTTATGAATTAAAATATGTATTCCCCCACCCTGGTTTTATGGAATATTGTTGCAGCGTGCAAGGAAATCAGTTTAGCCAATTTAATCAAATTAATATGGTAAAAAATGATTAGAACAGACTAAAACATGTATAATGCAATTTGACATGTTAAAACAATGCACTTTAATATCAGTTAAAACAGTTTAACACAATTTAAAACCATGCACATCTGCGGATTTGGATAAAATAAATTAAGACCCAAAGACTTTAGTAAAAGGCCTTTTAGACTATAAACCACTTGATCAATCTCTTAGTTGTTATGCTGTACCTCGCAATAGTTTTCAGAACAAAACTTCCTAGAGGCTTTAGAATGGGAAGAGGTGATTATGGTTTTTGTTTGTCTGTGGAAAATTTTCATCTCCCAAAGCAACCTCGTCCTTGAGAAAATTTGCCTTACATGCTGCAAACTATGGCATAGTGCAAAGTGGCTATATAGTGCAAAGTGAATTGTAATTATTGTTTTATGCCATTTAAAGCACATGTTTATTTGTATGTATATATGTATGGCAACCAGTGTAGTTCAGTGATTTCTGATGGACTAGCAAAGCAGCTTCATTTATATACCGCTTCATATCACGCATGGGATGTCTAGCACTGTGGGAGACTAGGCTTGAATCCCTCCTCAGCCATGGAAATCCACCTTGGGCAAATCCCATTCTCTCAGCTTTAGTGGAAGAGCAGGCAAATCTCATTGGAATAAACTTTGTCAATAACAGCCTATGGTGTGTGTGTGTGTGTGTGTGTGTGTGTGTGTGTGTATCAAGTCACTTGTCCACCTATGGTGACCCCATGAATTTCATAGGGTTTTCTTAGGCAAGGAATACTCCAGATGCCAGATGTCTCCTCTGAAATAGAGCATACAGCACCTGGCATTCATAGATGGTCTTCCATCTAAGTACTAACTACTGCTGACCCTGCTTAGCTTCAAAGGTCAGACAGGATCACTATAAGTTGACTCTCCATCATCAAATTAAAGTCAGCTTGTAGGCACAAAACTACAATGTGTGTGTGTGTGTGTGTGTGTGTATGTGTATGTTGTTAGGATTTGATGGGATATATAGTCAATGTTAAAATGTTGAAATGTAAAGATGTGTGTCTGTAATTTTTCCTTGCTGAGAAAATCTGTTTTCTGAGGCCAGAGTTGCAATTATCAGCCACAGGTGTGTTATAGTCTAAACAGGCCAGTTAACAAGCTAAAGTTCTGTGAGAAAGAGTTCTGTTTACAAAGGGGTTTTTAATAAACAAGGGAATGTTTTGGGAACTGTAGTCACATGATACAATATGGAAATTACAGGTTGGGCTAACACACGTCATGTAACTTCGACCAATCAGTCTGTAAAGGCTATACCCAAAGGGGTGGAGAAATGTGGGCTGAAAGTTATGATTCTGAAAAA
>CM034706.1:144830352-144847393 GCA_020142125.1 Phrynosoma platyrhinos
TTTTAGTCATCAGCGCGCTTGCAAAAAGCATGGGATGAGTCCTTCCTCTTTTAGGCCAGATTGTAATAGATCCCTGACCAGTCAAAACAGCCCCACTGAATGATTCTGTGTGGGTGCAGTTGTGTTAGCCAGAAAATACTTTCTTCGTTTGCGAAGAAAAGCCAGAGATTTCAATATTATGCAAATATCTTTACATTATGTCAGTTTAATAGTCCTCATAATGAAGGATGAGTGTTATAACCATGTAGGAGAAGAGAGAGAGATAGTTAAGGCTTAAGAAACTGGTTTACCATGGCCACTCAGCTGAGATATCAATATTGGGTTACTTGTAATTTGTTATGGGACATCATAATGTTTACTGAATAACTACACTATGGCTAATTATTTACATTATTTCTTGAAGTATTGTGTAGAAATAGAAAAATGCTTTGTATCACTTGGTTGATTACAAAACGTTGCTTCTAAGAGCTGTAGTACACAACAGAGGGATAACTAACACCATTTGTGAGTTGCCTTTAGCTTCTTCAATCAAATGAATGAAATCTGATATAGCAGCTTGGTCACCAGAAAGATTCTATCCAGTGTAAGGCTTGAACTCTGCTTTTTCAAGCATCTAGTTAGTTACTTCAATCTCCTGACCAGTGCATCTTCTATTCATTCTGTTCCTAAGATCTGCTCTAGTACTTTAGATGCTTTCCAGTTAAGAAATACTGTTCTTCTTCATAATGTTCAATTTTTTCAGGTGTCTGGGGAAGTGCATTTGCTATATTATTCAACAGAGTCCTTGGAGTTTCCAATTCTCAGAATAAAGGACCCACAATGGAAGAAGAACTAGGTACTGTAATATTTAGCTTACAAGAAATGCTATTCATCTACAGGGTCACCATGAATCAAAGTCAATGTGAAGGCAGTTAACAATAACAGTACATTCTATCCAACTAGATTACCGCACCAAACTCTTATAGTGCTGCTATTCCACTTTAACTGCTCTAACTACTTCCTGTCGTATTCTGGGATTTGCAGTTTAAAGAGGGGCATTTAGAATTTTCAGCCAGAGAGCTTTTAGGCCTCACTGAGATGCAACAGCCTCAGATGCAACAGGAGCAGTAAAAATGGAATAGCAGCACTATAAGATGTTACACATGTAATAACGTGGCAGGAAACCTTTGAGAGAAGAAGACAGCACGTGTCCTAGTGCCTTGACCACAAATGAAATGTTTCAGACTGGTCAATATTTACCCAGTATAGAAGAATCCAGTAAACGTTTTTTTGGAAAAGGTCTTACCACAGCCGCCTTCAAGCATGTTGGGACCCTGCCTTGTAAAGAGGCATTAATCACTTCCCTTACCCACTCAGCCAGTTCTTCTGTTTAATAAATCAGGAAGGGCAAGGGTCTAGTACACATGTGGTGGCTCTTGCCACTCCAAGGATGAAGTCCACATTCTCGGGCTCTAGAAATTGAAAAATCAACACTAGACAAGCAAGGGCCAAAGTTGCATCCACCAGAGCTGTATCAGCTGTGGCATCCAAGTCAGAGTGAATCTGAATAATTTTTTCTGTGAAGTGATGAGCAAATTCTTCACAGTGGTCTGTTGAGTGGCTTACATTCTCTTTTAGGCCAGATTGTAATAGATCCCTGGCCAGTCAAAACAGCTCCACTGAATGATTCTGTGTGGATGCAGTTGTGTTAGCCAGAAAATACTTTTTTGCTACCTTTATTGCTCCACAATTTTTGTTGTATTTATTGTATTTTGCTGCATAAAAAACACAGCTATCATGTAATATATATATTTTTCATTCAGCTGTTGAAGAGGAAAGGGGAGAAAGAGAAAAAAGGGAAGAAAGATTATAGTGAATATATGTATTAAAAAGAGAGAAGGTGTGTGTGTGGGTGCACATGCATGCTCGCAGGCATGCATTCTACACCCCACCTTTTTTTTGACTCAAGACTCCATCACTGGCATGCAGTTCTCTAGCCTTATATTACAGTCATGGTGGTTAATTTAATTGACAATAACTTTTTTGTTCACTAGTTGTATTTAATTCCAGAGACGTTTACCTTAACTATGTTTTGATTTTACTGTTGTTTAGTAACAGTTACTCTGCAGATACATTAAAAATAGCTCTAAAGCTACTTTAACTATTTTAATCATATCCATTAATATGGTATTTCATCACTCTGAATATGTATTCTACGTTCTCTTTCATTTTTATGCAGTCTATAATTAAATCTAAATTATTCTGAAGCTATGGAAATCATATCTCAGTTTGGTGACATCCAAAAAATAAACTCAATTAAGTCCATTGCTTCAGTGTACATAGTTGTGAGTAACTCTTGTGTTAGATTGTGGGCAAGGCATTTAAAACTAGAATATGTTGTTTCCTTTTTAGGTTGCTTCTTTCATCTTGCTCTCATTCCATCACCTTTTTTGAATATCTGTTGCTTTGTCTTTACAATGTGGTGTTAATATACACAACAGTCTGAGTAGTGCCTGAGTAAACATACAGCTGAGAGCTAAAGTATGTAAATCTTCCATGAAATAACCTTGCTACCAAGACATGAACCTGAATACAGAACTGTCCCAATTAAATTTCTATACATGCGTTAAAGAAAAAAGACCTACTTTGGTTGCAACTCTGTTGTAATGATCCTTTACAGGAAAGAAGCAAGCTCTTGTTTTGAATCATCCTCTGTTTTTACTCACATATGTATACATACAGATGTATACTAAAATGACTAAAATGTGGAGAATTATCTAGTAGTCATTTACAATAAACCATTAAAAACACAGAAATGTGAGTTTTTAGTAATATTGGAAAGCAGCAACCCATTTTCAATATTTGTCTTGGGTTTCTTAAATTATCATTTAGAAAGCTAGAAAAGAATTTTGGGGCCAAATATACTTTTGTTGCCCCTCCTACCACATCATTCAGCACATCAATCCTGCCTTGTTTTAATCCAGAATTCCCCATTACATCTTAAATAAAAACACTTTGGGTTAGTATCATTTGGTAACCAGGATATTACACTTGGATCAAATCCTTGTACAAATATACATTGTCCATAACAAAAGTGGTGCCGATGTGCAAAGGAGCAGCAGAATTTTGGTTGTCACTGGATTTCTCGCTGCTTCTGCTGCTGCTGCTTTTGGTTTCACTACTACCTCAGTGGTCATTCTCCATGGTTGCAGCCCAACGTGAAGTATGAAAACTTCCTCTGATGTTGGTGACCCACATTGTGTAGGTTCCTTCCTTTATTGACATCCCTTCTGAAGGGCCAAAGGACCTGAAAAGTGCAGCTTACCCAGATGTGCAGCCTTCCCCAAAATAATGAGGTAGTGGTGTAGTGGTTTGAATATGACATTGGAAATTAAGGTTTGAATCCCAACTCCGTTATGCCAACCCATTTAGTGACCTTGGGCAAGTCACACTCTCTTAGCCTCAGAGGATGGCAACAGCAACTCCCCTCTGAAGAAACCTGCCAAGAAAACCCTTTGATTGGGTTGCCATAAGTCTGAAATGACTTGAAGCCATACAACAACAACAACCATAATAATGGGTTTGTGGCACTAACCATGTGGCAGTGTAGAAGTTGGCCTTGATATGGTTCTGATGTGTTTGTTTGAGAAGGTTCAGCAAAGGGGAGAAGTTAGGAAGTGGCTGGGATAGGAGTTTTTTTGCATACTACAAAAGCATACTCTGCTTTTGAACTGGAGAAATTACCTGTATTCTTCTCAATCCTATCTTTAAAAGCCTTTTGGGGGGGGCATCAAGCTATGTGTACATTAAATATACAATATGCAGTTGCCCCTCTATTTTTCTTTTACTCACAAGTAAGTGCACAGGGCCCTGCTCCAGATTTTGACCTTGAGTGAAAGAGATAACAAAATGGCAAAACATGATGAACTTGATCTACCAACTTGAACTGCTAGTGGGGCAAAGATATTGTGGGGCAAAAATATTTTTGATTTTTTTGTGTGTAGGGTACAGTGAGAGAGGAATGTACAGAGGTCCTCTATAGTCTCCTGGGAGGCCAGTGCAACCCTAACCCCTAATAGTTGCCCACACCTGTTGGATGAAATCAAATGAATGAAAAAAGTTACTGTGCTTTTAAAAAGGGGTTCCTTTAGTTTTAATAAAAAAAATAAGTGAATATTCTAAATAGGCTTGTAGAAAGTGGAGGGGGGGGGGGGAGAGGCATGCCAGTCTTTATAGTCTTTTATATATATAGAGAGAGAGACCAGCATGTACTGTAGCTCTAATGGCAGAAAACTTTGGTGGCTGCTTGAATTTCACCTTACTGATTTGCAAATCAATGAATATGACACTGTTATTGCTTCCATTAAGATAATTGTATAGGTGAGAACACACAAATTTCTTCAAGCCTCAAAAACATGTGGAAAAGCTTTTATGTGTACACATGAACTGATGCAGTTCATTCCCATCATTGTATGTGTCTATTCTAATTACTGTTGTGTTTCTATCCCTGCTCAACCATTTAAGGTATTAAAATCTTTCTTCATGTTTGTTCACAGAAAATATCAGGTTGCGGCATCTAGTGAGCAATGATTCAGATAGTGATGATGAATCACAGGGGCCAGAAGGTAAGTTACGTCACCAAACATAATGCAAAATATTTCTATTAACGTGTATCACGTGTACCAAGGCATAGCAAATGGGAAAAATGTTATATGTTAATTAGAAATAGTGAAATTAATAGATAGCTTTAAAATATTTTTGATAATAAATAGCTTGAATTCTTTTATGTCAAATTGAAAAATTGTAGCTCACAGGTGCTTTAAAGTATTTCACATACTTCAACACATTTAAAATGTTTCACTTACATTACCTTTCTGTTATTTTTAAAACAGGGGAAGTTGAGGAATATGTGGTCTTTTGAGATCTTATTGGAATTCAGTTAAAACCATCCCACATTATTGGCTATGGTGGCTACCATGGAATGACTTTAATAGTATCTGGTGGACAATACATTCCCCAGCCTTTCTTAAAACAACTTGAAAGACATGTCAGAATTATTATACCCATATTGCAGATGGCAAGTGATGCTGAGTGGTTTTCCTAAGCACATCTAGTACATTTGTGTTACCTGAATCAGTTAATTCTGATTTCTAACTCAGTCCCAATTACACTTTAGGAAAACCCTTCTGTATTCCTGTGTGTGATGTTTCTCTTCATCCACCCTGTCAGTAACACATACACATATCCTTTAAGTCATTGAGAAATGGTGGAAGCAATCCTGTGGAAAGCCATAGAGAAGGATTTGAGATAATAAAAATGCTTAACAAAATTGATTAGTGCAAGTGATTAAACATTTGACATCCTGATTTGAACTGATTAGAAGAGTGAGGATTTGGCCTTTGTTTTTTGGGATAATAAAGGGTAAGTCTTTTGGGGAAGTTTGTATCTTCCTCTAGGATATTATTTGGTTTGAAAAATATATAGACACCTATGTCTATGAGAGCAATATTGCTCTATAATTGTAAACCACATAATCCCACTGAGAGCATTAACTTGTTTGCTCTCATAGAATAAGAAATACAGAACAAGTCAGACATTTATTTCTGTCTTTGGCTGCATCTACACTTTAGAAATAATTCAGTTTGACAGCACTTTAACTGTCATGGCTCAGTGCTATGGAATTCTAGGAATTGTAGTTTTGTGAGACATTTAGCCTTCTCTATCAGAGAGCTCTGGTGCCACAACAACTACAATTCCTAGAATTCTATAGCACTGAACCATGGCAATTAAAGTGGTGTCAAACTGGATTAGTTTTAAAGTGTGGATGCAGCCTTGGTCTAGCTGGTTTTAGTGACAACAGAAACAGAATCCCAACAGCTGCCAGAATCCCAACAGCCAGCATGGCTGTGTATTTCCAATTAATTAATTATTAATGTGTATCTTCTCTTATATCCTCATGCTCTTTCTGCTCATCATCCTTGTACAGGGACAGAAAATCCAGATGCTGAAAAAGTACATGAACAGAACAGCCAGGAAAGCTGGGTTCAGCGCATGTTTATGGCTCTGGTGGGTGACAGTGCTCTTTTCACCACCCGAGAAGGCCGTGCAGGCAAAGTACACAATTTCATGTTGGGCTTAAATCTCAACACATGTTATCCACTTTCCCCTCTGGCTGGTTTCATCTCTCAAGAGTCTATGGAGGAAGATGAAATGGATACTGCTGTTGCAGGTTAGAAACATACCTTTTTCATTCTACTCCTCTCAGAATAAAAGAGGCAGAGCATGTGAAGTGGACATGTTAAATGCTGTCCAATTCCAATTCTTTCTGCACTTTCATTTAAGCCTCATTTGCACTAACACTTGTTTTCAAATATCATATGGCCACAGTCTTAGGTTGACTAGAATACCTATAATCTGGTTCTTATATCAAAGCAAAACAATTATCAGGAGACTTATTAGTTTAATGCTAATATGCAGAACCTTAAGCTCTTCAGAGGGTATTGGACTCTATGTCGCATCAGCCAAAGATCCAAACACTTCCACTTACCTATGCAGTAGGGAAAGAGGGAAAGGAGGACTGTGCAACTCAAAACTCATTACTATTTGAACCTGCTCGTGTAAATGATGCTGTGCTTTATGGTAACATGCACATGTAGTTCTTGAATCCCCAGTTCTTGTGGGGAAGAAAACTTCATGACTTCTAACAAAGCACAAAATGTCTCATCAGAGTGCTAAAAAAAATCATTGAGACTGATTTTTTTAAAAAAATCAGTTGAACAGTGGATAAAATATGCCCTTTGGTCTAAGCATTAATAAAGGACTGACTGACTGGTGGATAAAATATGATTTTATCTACAAGAACTGTTATAGAGCTCTGCAGTTGTCATTGAATTCCTTATCTTCTAGAACAAGTATAGTTATGTTAAAAAACAAGTGTCCAGTTTTTAAGCTGAATACCAAAGTCCAATATCATACTTTCCGTTGTTTAAAAAACACTTTAAAATCATGAGAATTTATAATCTCCTATTCACATAGGAATATTTAGCTGGATACATTGTAATTCTTTAATGAACATTACTTTTCTACCTTCCATCCTTTGTGAGGCAGAAATGGGGGCCCGCATTGCTGAATTGAACCTATCAGCATCCGCTCCCTATATAGCCCTGTCAAAAAGCCCTGTAATTTTTTTCCTCAAGCAGCACTTGTTTACAAGATGCCTCATTTCCTAGCACCTTTGACTAATGTCACAATCTATTTTCACATGTTTCATATATGCCTGTTTATCTGCTTCTGTAGAAGCAACTTTGTGAGTACTTTCTGTACTGAACTGAACTATAAGTACAGTAGGAAAATGAGTGAGAAGCTAAAAAATTGCAGTTGTGGTAAGAATACTTCCTCTTATATTGAATGATAGATTCAATATAGTGTTAGTTCATGTTAGTTCAGTACACTGTCACTAGAAGCTAGAACTGCCAACTTTTGCACTAAATATGGGGTTTTCAGTTAATATTTTCCAATAAGCCCTTTTTTAAAAAACACAAAATCACTAATGTCCCAATAGAGAAATAAGCAATGTAGTTTTATTAACTTTGTAGTATTGGATTATTATCCTGTTCACATCCTGGCTCTTATTTATCCCCTTCGCAACAATTATTCCCTCCTTCTACAAGTCATTAGGTAAGATGAAATTGCATGTCATCATGGAACTGTAAACTGAACTTAAGTTTTTTAAAAGCTGAAATAAAACAGGAACAGCTGTTAGTGAAAATGCCTCTTTCAAGTAGGTGTCTCACCATTTCCATCTGTGCTCTGCTAAACATTTTAATTACTTATAGCCATTTTGAACTACTTTTTGATAATATTTATCAATAGAAGGAAGAACTAGAGTAATGAAAAGGTCAGGAAAAATAGAAGAGTTGGAAATTTTAGATTTTAAGTAGGCATTTTTGAATTCATCAATAAAATCCTGGTTTTCACAAGCAAACATCCACTTGCTCGGTCTTCACACAGGCATTATGATTAATATCTATTGATAAGTCTATCCTCCATGAAGTTATCTAGCTCCTTTTAAGCTTCATCCTTCTAGAGAGGGCCTTAATTCTAGAGACATGTTTTGTTGCAAAATTAGGACAGAATTGGTCTTACAAGGTCGGCATTTTACAACACTGTTAACACTGAAGAGTTTAATGTTGTCATGTTTCAACCATGCACCATGTACAGAGGGTTTTAAAAAATAAGGGGGAGAAAACCTACAGCAGAGATAAGAAAGTTTACAAGCCTGTTGTATTTTCCCACTGGGATTTATTTTTTTTTTAAAAAAAATTTTGTCTCACACAATGTTAAGTATTAGGACAAAAGAAAAAAAGTTCCATGCAATTTTAATTCAGAGCTGCTGGGATGAGTGCTTGGGGTAAAAGAAAGCAATGAAACATTACAAAATTAATTTGTCATAGTCTCCCCCCCCCTTTATTTCAATATCCTTGGAGAAAATACTAAATAATGTTTCAAGCACATGACTTCTCTACATTTAAGCTGCTTGTGACAAGAAACATCTGGAAATAAAAAGGACCATATTGGAATAATCCTAACCTAGTACGGTCTTTCATGCCAAATTAGTAATTATAAAAAAGAACATAGATTTGCATCTCTTCATGAATTCCACATTTTCCATTAAAATAGCCCATTCTTAACAGTGCTTTTTACAGGCAAACTGGCGGCGGCAGGGGGGGGGGGACCCAGTTTGGACCAGGGATATTTCCCTTGGTTGTGTCAGTGGCTCCTTAAAAAGTTTTTTTAATGCTACCACCAGAGAGAGCAATGATCTTCTTCTTCTTCTTCTTCTTCTTCTTCTTCTTCTTCTTCTTCTTCTTCTTCTTCTTCTCTTCCCTCCCCCTTCCTATGTGACCCAAGTGCTCTATACTGGAAGTCATTTTCCCAGAAACATTTATAATATTAAATGTAAGTCACTATTTAACACTATGTGTAAGAGTGAGCATGCAAATCTAAGTTTTTTTCATGTATGTAAAACTATGGCAGATGTGTTAGACATGAACCAACCCATAAATATCAGATAGGACCCATGATAACACAGAATTCATTATAATAGTTCAGAAACATAGCTGTGTTAGTCTGGAAAATGAGTATGCAAAGGGGTCTTGTAGCACCTTTGAGACTAACTGAAAGAGAGAAGTGGTAGCATAAGCTTTTGTAGACTTGCGCCTACTTTCTCATGGGACCCCTTCCATCTGAGGAAATAAACTCAAGTCTATGAAAGTTTATGATGCTAATTTCTCTCTTTCACTATGGGGCTAAGCAGATGGGTAGCCGTGAGCTGCCCCGGGAAGCTGCGCCGTGGGGCCGAGGTATTCCCACACCTCGGCCCCACGGCGCATCTTTGCCGCCCCTGGAAGGAGCGCTAAAATAGCGCTCCTTCCACAAGTCACCGAAGGTGCATCGCAAAAGGCTGGCGGTGCATCTTTGCCGACTCTTCCATCGCAGCGTTTGCGAATGCTGTGGCGGGAAGTCATAATCGGAGCACCAGCCGTGCAGAGGGGCCGGCGCTCTGACAATGACTTCGAGAAGGGGTTGGGGTGCCCACTGTGCGGCTGTCCCTCCCCTTCCTTGCCCCCAAGACGGCCCTTTTAGCCATCTGCTTCCCCCCTTAGTCTCAAAAGTGCTACAAGATCCCTTTGCATACTGATAACAATTGCTGAATATAAGACACTGATTTACCTGCATTGAAACTAGTTAAGTGAGATTGTCATGTGCCTTTGGGATTGGTATATGAGAAATTTAGTTTGATAATATTTATTAACAAAAGCAACACAATTTGCCTCACTGTTACTAGATCCTGATGAGTTTGAAAGGATATATGAGCCTTTGGATGTAAAGAGCAAAAAAATTCACATTGTGGATAGCGGACTGACTTTTAACCTGCCTTATCCACTTATCTTAAGACCACAGCGAGGGGTTGACCTTATAATTTCATTTGATTTTTCTGCACGTCCTAGTGATTCCAGTCCTCCTTTTAAGGTGAGTTAACCAAACCAATATTATCTGTAGATTGTTGAATATACATTTAAAACATTATATTCATCCTTCGGAAAAAATTATTAAAATAAAGGCATGATGTAAACATGGGAGATTAGTTCCCTATGCTGAATCCAGCCTCACTGGGAAAGGAGGTATCCCAACTATTGAAAACAAACCTTGATTGATTTGCTTACAGTGCTATCTTTTCACTATAGATAAATGCTTAAAGCATATAGCTTAAAGTGATTTTAAATATGTCATATCATACATTAAGACCTCTTTATCTTGTTCTGGCTGGAGGAGTTGTTCATGTTCTCATTTTTAATTTATTTTAAGTGAACTTTTGATGTTTCAAATGATACAAAGGAGGAACAATGAAAATGGATCATAAGCTCAGTCCAAACATCATATTCCTGATCTTTAGGTTATGGTTAGGAAAGGGTATCCTGATGGTCTTCATCTTCTCCCTCCTCTCTTTTCATTTTCATATCTATATGGTGTGATATTATGCCTACATGAGTGGGAATGCAAATCATGGTTTGTGAAAAATATGATTTGCAGCTATGATTGAAAGGAGCACTGCAAATAGATTTTATCTGACCATGTTTAGGGTTATCATTAGGGAAGATGTAATGCCTCACTTTAGTTATCTGTGAAAAACTGAAGGGGAAAAGGAGGGTTGAGTATGAGGGAGGAGAGAGGGAAGGAATGTGCAGACCCAAGGTGTGGTACCTACAAGAAACATTGTTGGGAAACAGAGAATATTATGTCTATACTGGGTCACATTCTGTTCTGATCAGTATCCTGAAGCTCAGGTGATACTTTCTTCCTCTGTTCCTTCACTCCTCTATATAGCTGGACTTTCCTCATCATTGCTGCTTCCACACTGCAGAATTAATGCAGTTTGACACCACTTTGACTGTCATTGTGCCATCCTATAGAATCCTGGAATTTGTAGTTTGCAGTAGCACCAGAGTTCTCTGACAGAGAAGGTGAAATATTTCACAAAATTACAATTCCCAGAATTCTATAGCATTGAGCCATGGCAGTTAAAGCAGTACCATGATTTGCTTGCATGCATTATATATAAATTTGATCTTGCATGAAGGAATGAGTTCAAGTATAAGTGTGTTTTACACAATTTTAATTGCATAAATGAATTCTCTTTGAATAACCCATTATCACCTCCAGATATGGTAGCAGAATGATCAAATGTGGTATTTTAAAATACTGCTTGACGTAAGATCATACACCAGATGCTTAAGACTAATGCATCTTGTGAACATGAAAAGAATGTAAAAACTGGGAAGTAAGCCACAAATCTTTGCGTAATTTCCAGCATTACAGAGAAGCTGCTTGCATGATGCAAGGAAATTTCTCTTTCCTCTTGTTTTATAATGATCCATCCCTTTCTTCAATGAATGAAACTCCCAGTAATCTTTGAGATCTTTCACAGCTGTAACCAAACCATGCTCTTTGATGGTATTTTTGAGGAGCCAATATGAAAGAACTAACATTGTGGATTTCTTTACTGTAACCCCCCCCCCTCCAATTTTGCATTTCAAAAATAGATTGATAAAGTATGTAAAATTAGTTTAGGTATTCTTTCCAATTTTGCAGTTAGCTTAGAGGGGGAAAATTGCAAGAATCACTCTACTATTTCTGCAGCTTGATTGATGTCCTCCCTGTATTTTCATAAAGATGTTGAGGAATAAGGGAGACCAGTTTATTACATGGTCTAGAATTTGCCATAGATATTATCATTCTTTTTAGTGTCTCATATCCTTCAACGGGTTTCCCCAGAGGAAATGTTAAACAAGAACCACAGACAAAAAGGATGTGTCAGTCATACTGTAGCTATTCAAGACTATCAGGTTGGGTGAGAGGAGAGAAAAATAACTAAAACTAAATAACCAATATTTAAATGAATAAAACCTCACTATTGTTTAATCTGAGAGAATATCTCTTTAGGAATTTCTAGGTCATCCAGCACTACTTTATGCTCTGCACCTGCATGAATTGTGCTGGAGGATCTACAAATACCTAGAGAAGTATTTTGTCTAGGAATCTCTAGATCCTCTAGTGTGCATCTGTCATCAACTTCCAGCAGAATCATGCTGGAAGAGCTAGACCAGTGATGGCAAACCTCTTATGCACCAAGTGCCCAAACTAAACAGCTTCTGGCACCAGGTGTTACCCCGTACCAGAGTCAGGACTTCCGGGGGCAACAGGACTTCTGAGGCAGGACTTCCACCATATGGGGGTGGGACCTTTGGGATGGGACTTCTCCCTCCCCCACCCCTTCTCAGGCCTTCAGCTGCCTCTCCAGAGGCAACTGAAGAACCAGGAGGAGGAGGAACAGGAGCACCTTTCACTCCTCTTCCCTGCTCTGTGTGATTATATGGCACACTGTGCATCCACATCTTTGTGTGCTAGCCTTATGCACCAATCTCATGTTGGTAAAAGGCCCGTAAATGCCGTAACTGGACACTGTAACATCACACACACACACATGGTACACGTATATGTGGGGGATATTTATCTGCAGTCATGTATCAACGTATGCAGTTTAGTTTAAAGACAATTATATTTGTTTATGTATTTAAGGTGCTTGTCTATCACTTCTCAGCTTGCCACGCCCTCTGTGATAAGGTACACCAGATAAAAACATTGATATAAAAACACAAAATATTTGAAATCAGACTAAAACATTTTTTTAAAAAAGTTTAAAAGCCACAGGCAGTTAAAATAGCCAGGGCAGCTACCATTAGTTTTACAGACTTGGGGACCATATGAAATAACAATCTTAGCTGCTTGTCAGGTATTCTTAAGGACAGAACCAGCCTGATGTCCTTGGAAGGGACAACCAGGGAAAACCAAGGTGCTATTACAGGGAAAGCCCTGTCACCACCAGCATGGCCTTACACCATGATGAGAAATACAACAGGGCCTCTGCTGAGGAGCTCAAATTTTGGGCAGGCTCATGTATTGCCTCAAATATCCCATTTTAGTGACATCTCCATATTATGAACATTCATGCTTTTGTTTTCTTCCTAGGAAATTTTACTTGCTGAAAAATGGGCCAAAATGAACAAACTTCCTTTCCCCAAAATAGACCCGTACGTATTTGATCGGGAAGGTTTAAAGGAGTGCTATGTCTTCAAACCCAAGAATCCTGCATCTGACATAGATTGTCCAACAATTATCCACTTTGTTTTAGCCAATATCAACTTTAGAAACTACAAAGCACCAGGTCAGTAGAAAGAAAGAAAAAACACCAAGAGAAATTAAAAAAAATACTTTCTATTGTTTCAAGATCCCTTACAAAACAAAGATTTTTGCTTGCATCTTTTTTTCTCAGTGACATATGCATATATTTGTTCACTGCTTTAAAACAATCCTATTATGTTCTGGATGTCTTTCTCCCTTTCATCTTTCCTCTTATTTCCTGGAGCAGGAAGATTGTGAAAGAAGATTATGCAGACCTATGCTAAGGCTCAAGGAACAGGGTCACTTGGAACATAGCCCAGGATTTGCATTAAGTATCAAATCCAAGGTCAAAGGTCTTCTCATACAAACATCCACTTTTGTCCCTTCACCCAAATGTCCCACCCACAGCATAAATTATAGTCTTTTCAATTGCTGTGCTGCAATTAGGATTTAATAAAGCCCCTACTGGCACCATCCATTGCAGGGGTAAAATTAGAAGGGAGCTGCACATTGGCGAGGGAAAGGTTAACTTTGCAATGGAGCTTTTTAAAATTCTAATGATGTTCAGTATGTGAATGGGAGAAATAACAAAAGTATTTTATATCAATGATTGGAGGTAAGAAATTTTCAGCCAGGAAGTATTCTTATCTCAGATCAATAACTGATCTTGCTATGTGCTGTAGATTAGGTGGGTTCTGGGAGAGAAACTTTCAGACTGTGTAGGGACCCTCTGCAGGCTATAACAATCACACAGACCAGAGTTTCTTCATCATTGACTTAAACACTTTGTATATTGTGTTCACTTACTGAATAATTCATCTTTAAAATGCCTTATCTGTTGTGATCTATATGCAGGTGTTCCAAGAGAAACACAGGAAGAGAAAGATTTTGCTGACTTTGATATTTTTGATGATCCAGACACACCATTCTCCACTTTTAACTTCCAGTATCCAAATGAAGCTTTTAACAGACTGCATGATCTGATGGAATTCAACACACTGAACAACCTAGATGTATGTATTTGTTAGGCTAAATGCAGTGGTCAACATTGCAGGACTGCAAGTCCCAACATTCTTCACCATTGACAGTGCTTAGGAAGGCATCATAGTCCAACAGTAGCTCATTAGTTATCCCTGGGTTGAAGGGAAACAAGTTTCCTTCCTTTTTGATAATTAGTGTTAAATGGTGTAAGAGTTGTGCTACATAGGGCCAATTTGGAAGGAGGAAGGAAAAAAGTATCCAGGTGAAAGGGACAATATCCAGAGCAAGATATTCCCCAATTTGTTCATTGTTTAATAAGCTTTTCTTTGCATAGACTTAGATTTTTATGTTGCTTTTCCCTCCCTTTCACAGAGCAGTGGCTTCCTTAATTGCCATTTACCTCAAACAGTAAACACATACAAGATGGAGGTCTTCCCCACAACAAAAAATAACTTATAAGAAACAAACTTTTCCAGAACTTAATTATTCTCTGAGAGCAAAGTATCATAAGATAAGAAAATAATTAAGCTGTGCTTGTAGTAGCTGTTTGAAAAGTGATGCTAAAACATAAGCCATAGCCTGGCTTATCTCTTCAGCAGATTGGAAGATGAGTAGGGAGAAGTAATATCTGGTTTTACTTTGTTTGTAGTTGGTTGTCCAACTTAGGAATTTGAGAACCTCAGCAGATTTACTTATTCATAAGCTCATTCTAGCTAGACAAGGTATTGAAAACAAGAGATTGTTTTTTCAGCAGAGAAAGGAGATTATTAGAATATTTGTGGAATGAGGATGTAATTCAATGAACTATGTTTTCCTACCAGGAAAGAAGCTTGACAGGCTTGAAACTATCTTTGCTAGTGGCTTTCTTCTTAACTGGGATGTGGAAAATACTTGTTAAGATTCATATCCTTGATTAGAAGGGGTCTCTCAACATTCAAAACAGCTTCATTTATATAGCAAAGTGGATTCATTTATATACCGCTTCACATCGCACTATGGGATGTCTAAACGGTTTACAACTGTAAGCTCATTGCCCCCCAACAGTTGGGTACTCATTTTAGCGACCTCAGAAGGATGGAGGCCTGAGTCAAGCCTGAGCCCTGGCTAGTATTGAACTCACAACCTTGTGGTTTATTGAGTGATTTGCTGCAGTACAGGCATTTACCCACTGAGCCACCAGGGCTCTGGTGATACCCAATGAGGAAGAGACCATGAAGCCACAAGATTCTTGTCATTGTGGAGCCAGATTGGGCATGTGATAACATACACTTGCTTTTCATGTGTAGAAAACAGTTTTAGGGATATTAAAAATGCATTGTGTGCAAAATACTCTTGATTCCTGTGCAAAGATGTTAGAGATTTTCTGTGCAGGAATTTCTGCATTTGTATAAATTTTATGCAGTTTCTGCAACTTTACACAGATTGTGCAAATGCAAATTCCTGTATAGGAAAAAATTTTATTTTACTGCATGTGTTTTCTGTGTATATGCATATGTGTGACAAGCAGAAATCAGTGCCTTTTGTACAAAATGCACATTTCTCTTCTTACAATCATATTTTCTGTGCAGGAAAATCATATATATGTTTGTGTAAATGAATTTTCCCTAGTATAGCAATAGCAAGTACATTTCTATACAGCTTATTAGTGCATTTAAGTGCTCCCTAAGCAGGTTACAATGTGTAGGCTAATTGCCCCAAAAAGCTGGGTACACATTTTAGTGACACATGGAAGGATGCAAGGCTGAATGGACTTGGGAGTCCCTAGGATCGAAGTCACAACCTTGTGGCTGTAAATGACTACAGTACTGGCATTTAACCAGTGTGCCCCCAGGGCCTAAGTATACTTCCACTGTAGTACAAATAGTGCTTGAAAATTGCCCCAAAACCTTCTCATTATTTTTTTCTTGTCTGGAGGTGCTACTTCTTGGTTTGAACAGGTATAGCAGAAAGAATTGTTTTTGTCTGAATGTAAGAAGCAGCATCTACATTAACAGGAACTTTTAATGAAAGAGTGTTCCTGATTGCATGGAGGTTTTTCTTCAGAATATCACAAGTAGGTACTGGCTTGCTCTCTTGACACATGAGGACCAGAGATTAAATATGTGAGAGTGGGAATGCTGGGGAGAGGATTTCTATGCCCATCCATATCTGACATTGGAAAAGTTACTTTTGAGATCAAAACCTGTACAATCCCTCAGCCACCATTCTTGGATTCTGTAATCCAAAAAGTAACTTTTCTAGGATGATTCTATGTTTCTTCTCCAGTTTCAACTCCCACACAAGGAGGCTGAACACCTGTGTAGGGTTAGCATTAAGTACACTTCCAATATTATGCCAAAGGATGTGACTCACTACATAAACATCCTGAGTAACATCATGATTATGAGCTTTAATAAGCAATAGATTAGAGCTGGAGCAAGTGTTATGCTTTTGCTAGCAATTTCATTAAACAAAGTTTTGTTGGTTTTGCTACAGATGTGGGTTGGATGGCTAGTCTGTGGTCACATCATGCCATCTACTGGCTAAATTTCACTCTCCACTTCAAAGTAATTTCCAGTGTGTGTAAAGTTGAAAAAAAGAGAAATAAGCACAATCTTACCATTTGCTACATAAAGAAAATATACATTCCAAGTGTCAATGGGAAATATTTTCAATAAAATATCAGAATCCTCTGTACACATATTTTTCCACAACACCTCAAGCACCCTATTGACTTATGGTGACCCCATGAATTTCATAAGATTTTGATATGCAAGGAATCTTCAAAGAGTTTTCCCCATTGCTTTCCTCTGTAACTGCATACCTAAACTCTGGAGCCTTGTACACATAGCCTTATAAA
>CM034706.1:144850410-144861897 GCA_020142125.1 Phrynosoma platyrhinos
TTTCGTAAGATGAAGCATTCGTAAGTAGAGGTACCACTGTATATTGAAAACAGTCAGAATCTCTGTCTCCAGCTGTGACTCTGTTCATACTTCTTTTCAGAGGTATAAACTGCAAAAGAATCCCCAAAATTTCCCCCCCAAATTAATTCCTACTTTCTACCTGTCTCAAGTTACTACTGTTATCTCCTCCCCTTCTACTGTACTTTGTTTGCTGTGCTTGCAATATATAAATTGCTTCTCCTTTTCTGATTAGTTGAAAGTTTTGGATAATTGAAGTAATGTGATTGAAACACATGTCATGCACACCTGTAGTGATAGGCTTTTCCTGGAAAGCCCTTTTGCACTACTGCAAAGAACACATTAATTGTTGATCATGTCACTGCTTCTTGAAATATTGTAATGAAATGTGATATAAAATATGATGGTGGAGCAATCTGGTGTATATTCTGGCAGCAGCATGGGATTGTTTGCTGTGTTGCAGGAGTTTGTCAGTGGCAAGTAGATCTCTGCAGGTGCATATTAACTGGCCTCCAGTGGGTTGTATTGCACCAAAACAAATAATTCTTACCCATTACAAAGCCATGTTTTTGAAATTTCAATAGTATTTATTTCAGAACAAATTTCAATAGTATTTATTTCAGAACAAAAATACTAATGGCCAGTATGCATTAGAGCTTTGGTGAAAGCAAGTCTGAGGGGAAGTCCATTTTCCTCCCTCTTACAGTTCTTCCATTGCCCTGAAACTACTAAAAATTTGCCTTCAGGGAGCTGAGAAACTCTATGAAGCAGTTTTTCCACCGAAGAAAGAATTTCAGGAAGAGGGGCCAAAATACTGACACTATCACAAGGGTCACATTGGATTTAGACCAATGCCTTTGAAAACTGAACTGAACAGGTTCATCAACATCATACTTTGGAGCTGATAGGTTGGAAAAGGAAGCCAACCCTGACAACAGCATATGGTGAACCAGTTCTCTCCATAATTACCCATTCACAAAATGACAGTGGCATTCTTCCCTTGTTACTAAACCTATTTAAAAGAATGGTTTCATTATGGTTTTGATGAAGGTTTTATTTTCACTTCCCTCTTTTGTAGTCATGCAAAAATTGCATAATCCAGTGAGCAGCACACCCTATTTCTGCAGAATGGGTTAGATTCAGGCAGGCAACAATTTTCCATATGAGAAAAAACTTGATGAAGAATAATTATTGTATTTAAGTCTGTCTAGTGAGAATTACCTAATGTATTCAAGAATTTCTATAAATGGAAGTTAATTTTGCCCATGAAGACTATGAATCACCTGAATGCCATCATAATCTTTTATTTTGTTGCCAGCTAATTAACATTTCAGCAAATGTCACTTCACAGTCCAGTGGCACTTCAGGACTGACAAATCCATTGTGGCATAAGCTTTTGTGAGCCAGAACCTGCTTCCTCAGGTGTATAAAGTAGTCCCTGAAGTGGAAAAATACCTGGTGTACAAAAATTAGACATTTCTAACAAGTGAGACAAAATCTTCAGCAATCCAAGAGACTAAAAATGTGCTTATAGTCTTGCATTGTTCACATATGAAATCATTGAATGAAATGCATGCAAGATCCAGTTCAATTATAAAGTGGATGTGATACTTCTGATTGACAGCCACGACCAAGAAGCAAAGTTAGTGAAATCTTTGGTATACAATGAACACTTAAAGGGAGTCATTGCTTTCACTAATGGCTAACCATTCTCATGAGGTTTTGAGAGAGGGAAAGAAAATTCCACCGTATCACATTTGCCAGTAAATTTCAGTTCTTCAGCTTCATGTTGGAGTTTCCCTCTGAAGCATTTTTGTAGAAGAATAGATGTTTTAAGGTTTGCAGTGAGCTCAGGTTTCAGTGTGCTGTTCAGTTTGTCTTAATTCATTTTTTTCCATAAAGAACTCCCACCCCTATGGGTTTTTTGTGGTTTTTTTAGGTTATGGAAATGTGAAAAGGGTTTTGGGGTGTGTGTTTTTTTAGCCACAAATAATTGTGGAACTTGTTTACTAATAGAGAATATGGCAGGTTTGCATGTGACATTTTAAAATAACTATATCAGGAATTTGTCTTAATTTGTAGTTGATTTCTTTCTAAAATAAGACTGCCCCTTCAAAAACACCCAGATGTTTTGAAGTACAATTTTATTTTAAAAAAAATAACAAAGGGTGTGAGCATTTTTACACAACAATTGCTGTTGCCTTGTTGCATGGGCTTCTAAAATGTAGATTGCTTGTGCTTTTTGATCCCTAAGCCTACTACCTTTTTCTCCTTCTTTCCTGTCCCTTGCTTTAAAAAAAAAAGGAAAAAGATTTTGTGTAAGCTTGAAAAAGAATAAAGCACTTGTTTCTCATTTTTCTACAGAGATGAGAAATCATGGGGAAGTTGATAGGATGTCTTGGCATACTGAAGCTGCCACCTGCACTACAGAAATGATCCAGTTTTACGCCACTTTAATGTTTAGAATGGCTCTCTCTGGCACAGACAGGATTCTTACATTTTGTAGATATTTTGTGAGATATGTTGGGTGTCTACTAGAGAAAGGGCCATTTCAATAGTGGACATGCAGAGGAGGCACCTACTTCAATAACCTACTAGTCTCAGATAAAAACCTTTTTTTTCTCCAATGAGGCATTTTAAATTGTATTACGGTTTTATAATACTGTGTTAGCTCTGTGAATGGTCTTCTTCCTATGTCAGTTTCAAAGGTATTTTGTTGCTACGAAGTCACCACCACCATTATTCTCTGTTCTAAAGTGAGTTGTGATTTTTATAATGGCACTGCCTAGGCTGTATTGTGTTTCTTTATCATAATTTTATCTGCCTAAATCTCTGTAGACATCCCAAAGAATTGCAGCAATGCTATGACCTATAAACTATATAAATAAACAAGGATGTTTCTATACTTCAAATTTTATTTAGTTACAAATTCATAACAAATCCATGCATTCCAAAGCTAGGTTTTTCAGTGTTCTCACAAACTACTATTACTAGAGTTCTTTCAGGAGAAACTTCTCCATATCAAATAGTTTTCTGTTTTCTAGAATAGATACTTGTATGCCTTCACTCAAAAATGAAATGTCCAACTGCTGCAGTTCCAACAAACTTTTGCAACTTTTCCGACTTACTTCAGGATGGATGAATCTGACTTCCCTTTTGTACAGCTTTCCTAATACAGTGGGCCCTTGGTATATGCTGGGGTTTGTTTCTAGAACCACTGTGGATACCAAAATCCATGGATACTTAAGTCCCATTAAATACAGTGGCATAATAAAATGGTGTCCCTTATATAAAATCAAGATTTGCTTTTTAATTTTTAAAAAAAAAATCTCAAGCCATGGATGGTTGAATCTGTGGACAAAGAATTCATGGATAAGGAGGTCAAACTATACTATACTGTACTGTATCCATGCACTTTTTTCTTTGAATCTACTCAGTCATTTTAAAATGACTAGCCCAGGGTGATGGGCAAATGAATCCATGGGGAGAAGTCTGTCCTTAACTTCTCCAGTCTGGACAATACTGTGTTTGTGGCCCCTCAAAAGATGAATTCCTTGTTTGGAAGTTTCTGCAAATGAGTGTTACATACAGGAACCTTGTCTACTGTTTAACATTTTTAAAAAATACATTTTTTCCCAGAACCAGAAGTGAAACAGTCATGTTGTTCAACTTTGTTTCCTTTTGTTTCAGTTTTCTGGGGGTAGACAATTGGCCTCCGAATCCACTTCAGCTCATACTATCTTTCCAATTGACTTCTTTCCCAGTCCAAGATGTGTGGGGGAACTAGTGTTGTATAAATAATAAACATTACTACAATTAGTAAAAACTGTCTAATTTTTTATTGCATACACTCTGCAGTAAAGAATTTTTTACAACATCTTCCCATTTATCAAAGAATTAATTGCTTTTTCAATGATTGCTCTATGTATTGTAAATTATTTCATTTTTAATTGTCTAGAATGTGCAAAGCCTACAAGAAAGAGCCCATTACAGTTGCTTATTTTCTTTAATAGCTATTTCATCAGCCATTCTTAAATCCACATCTTATGCTAAGGGATTAATAAAACCCTATCATGTTGATTAACTGGTTTTATGTTGGAGTAACTTGCCACATGTTTTATAAACAAGAGAATAAGGGCGAATGATGTTACACTTTTATATATTTGAAAATTATTTGTAGAGGGAAGAGAGAAGGCAATACATTTTTATATAAAATATAAATTTTTCATGTATGGTTTTATTTGTATATACTAAAGCACAGATGGCTTGTTGGTTTTATAAAGAATCAAAGTTTATATTGTTTATACTGTTACTTGGATTATATTCTGGAATTGTAAAGTCACATGGTAATATTTGTTATTAAATTATCTTATTGCTGGGTGATTAATAAGTACTTAATAAAATCTGAAAATCTGAAATAATTTTACTTTTCTCAAAATTTGTACTCATGTTATGCAACATTTGTACAAAGGATAAAGACTGAAAACCACTTTTCTCTGTCATTGATTTAAAAACTGAAAAATTAGAGGGCAAACCATGATTTTCTATGCATTGTTCAACTTAATTTCACATTATAGTGACATGTGCCTAGGAAGAACAGAGGCAAAGAAGTTCTGCAGAACAACAAGGATGTGCTTCGAACTTTTTATACAAGTTAGGGTGGAACAGATGACACTTTTAAGCCACCGTCTAGGTGGCTTTACAGCAAGGAGTTTAGACGCTGCACATGACAAAACTGCCTGAAAGTCAAGCAGCTGCCCAGATGTGGGCTGCTTCAAAGCACTCTGGCGGCAGATCATATACACGCTGCATGCCATCAGAGTGGCTTGAAGCTGGCATGGGGCTGTGGCACAGCGGGGAAAGGCAGCTTTTTGCCAGCCGAAAATGGAGCGGATCTTTGTGGGTCCTTTTTCATCTGGCTTCAAGGCAGATTGGGGCCATGGGATGGGTTCCACCCTATTTGTTTCCCCATTACTTACAGTCCTCTCAAAGAAATTATTGTGGTGAGGCTCAAAGGGAATCCATCAATTCCTTCATTCTCAAAAAAAAGTTTGACTCTGCCAGATCCCCAGGTTGTGTTGTATCACTTTAAAAAAAAAGTCATGTTCAAGCCATTTCTCAATTGTCAGAATTGCTATTTTGGGTCTTTTAAAGGTGTTTGTGTATGAGAGAAGTAGTGATTCAATGAACTTTCATGTGTCTTGGAATTGGAGGTAGTATTCTTGAGTTTTCAAAAATATTTATTTTAAAGAAGGAAAATTAGGAAACCTGAGGATGATGGGAAAATCTTCACACAAAAGCTTTCTATGGACTTAGGATGTGACAAAAATTAGTTGCTGTTCGCAAAACACACGGGATCTTTGATTTTTTTGATGCCTTTGCTCAATTTGTATCGAGCTCTCAGACTGCCAGCTGCCCACCCCAGATGTGAGAATTATCAGATATTTCATTTGCAAATGAAGTAAAAGGAAAGGCAATATAATAAAATATTTAAACAACTATATTTCTTTTGATTAAAGTGTATTAAGTAACACTTTTCTTTCAATTCACCACTAGCAAGCTGTTCTTTTGTGATATATTTTTTCTTTAAACACACTAGTCTAGAGTATCTTATCTGCAAGCAGAGAAGACTGAAATCTTATCCACACTTGGCTGGAGAAGTCAGTCCCCAAATCCCAAAGTGAAATTTACTTGAAAGTAAACTTGCCTAGGCTTCCCAAAAATGTGTAGTGTAATGCAAACAGCTGGTCTACTCAGAATAAAACCTCTGGTTTTTGCCTTATGCAACTTTTAAGGCTACAATTCTAAATTTAGGATTCCATAGATTTACAAGACTTACTTCTGTGAAGATCTATTTAAGATCATATTTATTGTAGGATTTCTGGCCTACTTTCCATTTGGGCAACAAATGTGAAGCAGGGAAGGGTAATTTCTTTTTCTTTCTTAACTTCTTCTCCAATTCAGTTACATAGAGAATAGAATTTAAAATTATATAACTAAATTCAGGATGTCACAAATTTACAAGACTTACTTCTGTGTAGACCTATTTAGAATTTTATTGCTGGGGCAGGTGAATGATAACATTGTACAGATTCATGGAATGGATTTATAAGATTCAAATCCCAATTTCTATATAAAGCTCATGTGCTTATGACAAGCCAATTGCACTCTTCTAACTTAACCTACCCCACAGGGTTCTTGTTATGATGAAAAGATTATCTTTAGAGGGTATTCATATGGGCGGCCCTGGGCCGCCCCAGAAGCAGAAGATTGAGGCCGAGGCTGTCGGACACCTCGGCCCCGATCCTCCCTTTCACCACCTGTGAAAGGAGTGCTAAAATAGTGCTCCTTCCGCAAGTTGCGAAAGGGACACCCCAAGAGGTGTGGCATGCCTCTTTGGCGTCTCTTCCAGCTCAGAGTATCTGGATGCTGAGCCAAAAGGATGTCATCGGAGCGCCTATCGTGCAGACAGCCCATCGCTCCGATGACATCCTCAGAAGGGAGATGGGGCACCCAGCGTCTGGCTGCCCCTCCCCTTCCTGGGATTGAAGATGGCGTTTTTTGCCATCTGCATCCCCCCTTTAGAAACAAATGTAAGAATACCCTGAATTCTGAAACTATAATCCAGTTTGCAATCAGGTAGCCTTCTATTGGAACGACAGTTACTTTTATAGCAAATTTTCATGACCTTATTGAAAAATTCACTGTGCAACTATGTAATTATAACTAATTATAATGTATGAATATCTGTAAGGGAATAGTTCACATGTAACTACAAAGTTCATAGAAAAATGTGCCACTTTTCCTTTTGTAACTATGTTTGTAGGAGATTTTTGAATAGTTCTTTAGCCAACAATTGCATTAAATCCAAACCAGTGAGGCAAATCTTACTTCCAAGGAGTAGCTGCAGAAGTGAGAAGCTTAATAATGAAATAGACATGAAGTAGTTGTAGCAATAAAGTGCTTGATTTGAAGTCGTAGGCTTTCATGGTCGGCATCCATAGTTTTTTGTGGGTTTTTCGGGCTGTGTGGCTATGTTCTAGAAGAGTTTGTTTCTGACATTTCACCAGCATCTATGGCTGACATCTCCAAAGAAAAAAAGAGCTTGATTGCTCTCACATTTTCTTTCCTTTTGTTAAACACATCAACTCTTACAGAAGAGAAAGGCTAGATAATGATGTAGGATAGTCCTTCCCCTAGTAGTTAATTAAATGTTTCATCATCAAGAATTATTTCACCAGCTTAAAAGTATAATACCTTCTGCTTAAAAAATAACATTATAAAATCATGAAAAAATCATACTAATACTCATGATAAAAATGACCCTTATAATTCTATTCACTTACCAATGAAGAGCTTTATTACTCTCATATTTTGCTTTCCTTCTATAGTATTTTCAGTAGAAATTATTAACTTTACCCCAACCCAGGAAGATTTATACTCATGTCCTGATTGCTAATCGGGGTTTAGGCTGTAGGCTCATGTTGGTTATCCTATCAGAAATTATGAGGCTAGTTCATCTTAAAATGAAATTATTGTCCTCATTAAATTCCCTATAATAAATGCTGATATTGGATGTTTGTATTCAAACCATAAGTTGGATAAGTTTTTAGAAAATTAATCCAGAAAGCCTCACGATGAAGTAATTGCAATTGATTATCTATGTGTGCATAGAGTGGCACTACTACTATCACACAAACAAACAAACAAAAGATAAAATCTGGAGAGTGTTTGAAAGTGTTGTAATGTTCTCCTGAAGCTTTTATTCTGGATTCTACTCTTGCGTTCACTTATTCTTATTTCTATTTCTCTACTAGTTTGACCCATATATATTGTGAGTGAATGAGCACAACATTTAAACCTGCTACAACAAAAGTGGCCACTGAGTATAGGAACTGGTTTTGTAATCCTATTGAAATCATTGTGTACCAACAGGTCCCTCAAACTAGAGGTCCTATGCTGAGCTATAATTGGAGGTTGCAAACATCCTGGTATACCATTCACAATATGCCAGTGTTTCAAAATCATCTTTTTAATTTGATATGAAAAATTATTAAATGTGAGAGACCAAAGATTATTGTTGCAAGGAATGAATAAATCCATCTTAGATCTTGACAGGGCTCTTTGAAAGGACATTGACTTTGAAATCTTGCAACATGTAATTGTGCATTTTGGTTGGCCCAATAAAAGTATCATTGTTATTGAATTTGCTATATGGCCAACATGGCTATCCCTAGATGTTTTTTGGGTTTCAAGATACTGCATTTTAACCATCACAGGGGAATCCTAAAGGGAGAGCCAACACACTAGAACCTTGCTATCTGAGACTTCTGTCTCCAACAAAGGTAGAACATTTTTTTCTAATATTGGGATTGATTGGCATGCTTCACCCATACGTCACCTAAAGTTTTCCTGATACAAAACATGAAGACTTCAGTCAGTGTTCTCTACCTGCGTACGAGCCTTAGGCTTCACAAAGAAAGGAGATATACTGGATTCCAAGGAAACATTGTCTTTGGATTACAAATGGATATTAAATTTCCTTGGCTTGCAATTTTTCCAGTGACTGCATGGCCAAAGGGGGAGGAGCCAGCCCACGGATAGCCTCCACTGACATCTGAACTGAGATCAGAAACAAAAAATGCAGGCCTAAGACTAACATCTTCATTTTTTCCTTCTGTTTGCCTGATGAAGAAGCCAGTGTGACTTTGAAAGCTTGCAACATGTAATTGTGCATAAAGGTATCATTGTTTGGATGCTATTGGTTTTGCTATCTGGCCAACACAGATATTGTGATGACCTGTTTAGGATATCCCCTCTTGGTTAATTTTATACCCAATAAGTTTGCTTCCATTCTAAATTCTATATCAGCAGAACAATTTCTCTTTAGTCTTAAATATTGAGCATAAGGGAGACTATCCTTAAGATGATGAAGATGACAGCTATTATAATGTAGAAGGGAATTATGATCTGTGGGCTTATGATAATTTATAACTTACAGATGCTGACCATTAACAAACCATAATATCCAAAAATGGGAATCTCTCTCTCACTGAAGTGAGTAGCAAACTTGATGTGAGGTGAAATCTATTCATCCATTCAAATAAATCTTTGACCAAGATTTTATTTTTAAATATAAGCAATATATCATATATTTATATTTAAATTGCTCTACAAATCGATTAATCCTAGGATTAAAAATATATGCTATTTCTATTGCTTACATATAAGTTCACTATGCTAGGAGCAACATGGCTGCCCATAGCAACTCCTTTGATTTGGAAATAAAATGTGGACTCAAATTTGAGGTGGGTTTTTTTTTTTTAGAATAATGTCTAAAATATCAAATAAAAAGTGAGTCAGTGGAAAAGGTTATGTGTGTGACATATGTCATATGTGTTAAGAGTTTTTTTTATAGCCAAGGTCAACAAGGTCATGGCAATTTCATATGAAAATAACTGTTGCTTCAACAGAAGAATACCTGATTATTAATTCAATTATAGTCTTAATAAGCATGCCAAACACTCATCTCCAAGAAGATTCATTTTGTTATATGTACAGCAACAAGGACTCATGTCCATGTTTCTCTCTGTCTCTCTTCAGATATGTTTTATACCCAGCAAATCTCTGTGAGCAACCAAAAACAAAATCGGGAATTCATTTTTACAGTTTTAAATACAGAACCTAAAGTTACTCATCCATAACTGATTCCTATTCATGGTTCCTCCATACTCACAATCATGGCACTTGCCACAATCATAAAAGTCTCCCAATCCTGCTTTACTGGGTATAATCTGTTCAAGTTACTAATGCAGGGGTAGGCAATCTTTCCCCTTTAAGGGCCGAGGGACTTCAGCTCCCAGAAGCCTCAGCCATGTTGGCCAATAGCTCCTGGGATTCTGGGAGCTGAAGTCCCTTGGCCCTTAAAGGGGAAAGGTTGCCTACCCCTGTACTAAGGTGTGTTCTCCTATTGGTTGAAGCACAGCATACTGATATTCCCAACACCTCCTGCCTGTGATCTCTGGTGCAGTGAAGAATTGCAACAGGGTTCCTGCATCTGATTGTCACACTGGAGGAAGACGAGGTGGAAGTGTTAGTATGCTGTACCCCAATCAACAAAACAGCTACTACCGAGTAAAGCAGGATTAGGGGGAGAGTCAGGTCAGGAGATGCTGCGCAACTGAATATATTGAATGAAGAAGCTGATTATTATTATTATTATTATTATTATTATTTCTGATCTGTCACTACACATGGGGGACTGATTCACAGCTACAGCTTCAAGTCTGATGGATGGACTCCCTTGGACGAGTGCCACTGGAAGGCTTTTCCCTTCCACTGAGTGGGAAGACTGGGAAGCAGCCTGCTTCTAGCCATATGTGCCCAAAAGCCTCAGAAAAAAGAAGCTTTTCTAGCAGAGGATTTGTTAAATGAGACATTCCTGTAGTGGAGAATGACATTACTTACTAACTGGAGTGATGAATATCACAACATGTTGCACATCCCATTTTTATTCTGTATTTCATATTTGTAAATTGACATAGGTGATGATCCAATAACAGATATGCCACAATTATTTCTCATTGCAATGGAACTGGGATGTCCTTGGGGAGAGTGTGACTGTTGCTGAGCTAGCCAATTAGCTCTATACAACTCCTCCCAGAGGCTTTCTAGGTCAGTTCCTGCTAGGAAGAAGGAAAGCAGTTCCAGAGCAGCCATATTGAGTGGGTGAATGTTTAAATTCTTTTAAAAATCACTTGGGGAGAGTGTGAGTGTTACTGAGCTAGCCAATTAGCTCTATACAACTACTCCCATAGGCTTTCTAGGTCAGTTCCTGTTAGGAAGGAGAAGGAAAGCAGTTTCTGGGCAGCCATTTTGAGTGGTTGAGTTTTTAAATTCTTTTTAAAAAACACTTGGGGAGAGTGTGGCTGTTGCTGAGTGGGTGGGGCCTTGGTGACTCACATTTGTGAGTCAATAGGAGGTGGAGCTAGCCATTTAGATCTATACAACTACTCCCAGAGGCTTTCCAGGTCAGTTTCTGCTAGGAAGGAGAAGTAAAGCAGTTCCAGAGCAGCCATATTGAGTGGGTGAGTGTTTAATTTTTTTCCACAGTACAAGGGAAAGCACAGCACAGGTAGACAGGGGGCTTTGACCTTTCTCTTTACAGGTTCTAATAATCATCATCACCATCATTTAAAGGGCTTTGAGGTTGTTGTTGTTTTGCTCAGGGAGAGAGAGAGAGACAGAGACTTGCCGCCAGAATAAGGTAGCATCCAGGAGCTCTCTGTAGAGTTAGAAACCCAGTTGATTCACTGACAGAGCCTGGTGAAAAGACCAAGAGCACACAGGCCCTTTACATGGGTCTTTACCAGGGGATTTTTTTGAGGGAGAAGCCCACAGTCCTCTTCCATTGCTTATTTCAGATTTCTCAATATGGACACTGAGGGAGTTACTGCAGTCACCTGCAAC
>CM034706.1:144867505-144878076 GCA_020142125.1 Phrynosoma platyrhinos
TGTCAAGGGAGACATACTTGTAAAAACTATGGCTGAGATCATGCATCAGAAATGCAGCCATGATGATGTGGCTATGTTGCATCTCCTGATTCAAGTGCACAGACCCTTAAAATCCAGGCAGCTGTACCAAGAGGTGGAGTTTGGCAGTGTTGGTGGTCAGAGCAGTGAAATGATATGACCAGCCTCCTCCTGCCAGTGAGGAGGGCTGATCTGATGAACAGAAGCAAGGTGCTTTGCAGGCTGCTGTTACAACTCTTCATCTCACCTCTGCTCACTGGTGGGAGGAGGCTAAATGCATAATCCTTCAGGACCCCACTCACTAACACTGCAGAGCTCTGACTGTCACTGCAGCTGCTTGGATTTTGAGGTGGGTTTGGGGGGCATTTACAGTTGTGGCAATGGTGTCATAATCATAAATGTGCATACCAAACAGTAACAAGGTTGAAACCCTAGTTTATGACATTATTACTGCCTAACAGCATGCCAACCTATGTTCTACTAGGTTCTGATAATCCTCTACTATTCACCCATTTGAACTGCCTCAGCTTTTATTTAGTAAAACAACAAACTTTTTTGTCTAGTTTTTGACCTCCTCCTCCTCCTCCTCCTCTCCTCTTTGCTTTTGTTTCTGGCTTCTTTAAGGGAAGGGCATCTCCAAAAAGTTTGGTCTGGCTTAAGGTGCTACTATGTATGCAGTAAAGAACAATTCACAAGAAGATGTGGCTCTTTGAAAAAGAGCTATGAGACAAAGAAGCAGGTAGCCTACAGTGTAATTCTTCCTTAATTACCAAGAACTTCTAGGACCATCATGCTACCAAACTGATTCTCGTGTGTAATAATTTGTGCTCTTATGATTAACAAAAAGCATACTGGATGAAATCAAAGAAGCTATAGAAATATTCATATAGACTCAATGTCTGCCACCATGAAAAACATGTCTAGGGGTAACTGTCTTTAAGCTATGATAGTTCTTTAAAGAAGATCATGCAACTGATCACAGGAATCATAGGACACAAACAAAGTGACAAAGATGGTCTTAGTAAACTGTTTGGAATGTTGACATTTTGGTTATATGGTGGCTGACACTGTGAAATCTGCTCAGTATCAAGGTTACAGGCTTGGAATGGAGTTTGACAGTTCTTCTATGTACGCAGTTCTCCTATGTTCCCGTTATATTACAGTACTGTTTACACTTAATCTCCACCCTCCTTCTCAGTTTTCTTGTCCTTACAGAGAGAGGTTCTCACAGAAAGGAATTTGGAATAGCATCACTATGAGAAACAGATCAGAAGTGTGGAATGGAGTAAATGAACAAGAGACTTGGCCTCAGAGAAACAAAGTACAAGCATTCTTCAACTCCCAATTCCAAGGCAGAATGCAACAGTGGGCCTGTTTGTTCAGGAGAGTGTGTTATATGTCTAGAATGTGCAAACCAATTGTTTCCTGCTCCAGATATGTCTAGACAGAGTAACCACATGGGATGTGCAAATGTTAGAGACTTACACATTTGTTCATCCAGCTACATGTTAATAGACAAGGATTGCTACATCTCTTGAAGCACAGATTCTGGGAGCTAGGAAATGGAAGTTCTAACTTCAGGGTGCTAAATCTCCTGTAAAGTAACTTCCCCAAGCTTAGAGGAAAGCTTCACTATGGGCCTCTGCATACCGGCCCAAAGGGCTGGCCTGGAGGCAAAAATGGGGTGGGGCAGCTGTACACCGGCCACCCCAAACCCACGCTGATGCTGTCCTGATGCCATGAACCATTACTCACAGAAGATGGTGTCAGGATGTCCTCCTGGCACATCATTCTGATGTGCTGCACCAGAAAGGGCAAAGAAGAGCCACATGCCAGCTCTTAGGACATTATCACACGTGGCCCAGAAACTGAAAATAAAGTGGAAATGAGGCATCCCAAAAATCAATGGGAAATAAACCTTGTTTCCGCAAACGTCATTACCTTAATTGCGAATTTACAGTAAGTGCATTGAACGTCCACACACAAGAGAAAAAAACCCATAAATGAGTCTCTTGCACATGTGCAGATAGAGGAATGCTCTCTGGAACCATGGCAACAGCAGGGAAATGCTCCCCAATGCGCATTTGGCAATCACATTACGGTAAATGCGTAATTACCATAATTACGTATTTGCATTTCCTCCAGACAACTGGATTACAAAAGACCGCGGTTAACACCAGTTTCTGTCCACTTTCTGTCCAGTTTCTGTGCAACGTCGTGTGAAAACATGGGGCACTAATCCAGTTTTGGTCTGGATTTTGTGTGGATTAACCAGCAGATTTGCCCCCGTGTGATAATGTCCTAAGGGCAGCCTTTTGCCACCCCTAAAAGGAGCAGATTGGTAGCCATGGCCCCAATCCGCCACTTCCCGGGGTGGCCCAGAGCCACCTGTCTGTACCCCACCTATGTCTGACAGCTTAGGAATTGGGCCTCACAGACGAAGGGGCAGTCAAAGTCTCTACCCTTTGTTCTGTGCCCTTCTACTGGTGACTATAAAGACCATGAGAAGGAGGCTAACTCTGCAGTCCTAAAACATGTATACTCAGAGCTAAGTCCATTTCAGTTAACATTAAACTATCTTAACACTAAACTTGAATAAAGATTCAAGGGATGCTGCTATACTGCAGAATTAATGCAGTTTGCCTCTGCTTTAACTGTCATAATTCTAGCCTATAGGATCCTGGGATTCATAGTCTGTTGTGGTACCAGAGCTCTCTGACAGAGGGGGCTAAATATTTCACAAAACTACAACTCCTAGAATTCCATAGCATTGAACCATGGTGATTAAAGCAGTGTCAAACTGCATTAATTTTGCAGTGCAGATGCAGCCTAAGAAGCCAAGACATGTTGCTCTGGGCCTGTTGAATAGGACAATAAAAATTCAGCCAGTAAAAGAAAGGTTGTATTCCCCCCCCCCCCCCAGTTTCTTGAGAGGGCTTGAAAAAGAAAAATTGTCTACCATTTTAAAGTGGCATAAACACACATACACATACAATTGCAGTCCTGACTCAGCAGCATTCCAAATAATTGCCTCCTTGTTTTACTATATCTGACAAGAAAACGTCAATTCTTTGATGGATAATCTGTCTTTTTAAGGCATATTTATGGGGAGAAAGCCCTTATGAATTTACTGGTCCTTGCATACAAACCAAGTTAAGGTTTTGCAGTTAGTTGGCTGCCAGCAGAACCCTGCACAAGACCCAGCTGGCTTCTCCAAATCAGCACTACAACCTCCAGAGACAATTAGATGCTCTTCACTCCCTCATATTGCCATTTTTCCAATTACAAAACTATCTCCCTTTGCTAGAGAACAAGGTTTAGTCAGTACTTCTACAGAGAAAACAGAAGCAAGAGGAGTTTTTGACAAAACAGACAAGCAAGGACCTTCCCTGTGGCTCTCTATAGGAGAACAAAAGCAGCTGAACAAACTCTCAAAGTAAGAGAAAGGGACTGCTGAGAGCCTACTTCAGTTTTCCTGTGGCAATAATGACAGTATAGGCAACACTATATATAGACATAGCAGCAACTCATGGATGATTAATAGTTAGTTAGTTTCTAAAACTCTTTGGATTCTCCAAAAGTTTTGAAAAGAGGTTAATATCAAGGCTGAGAATGTAGAATATTTCCCTCTAGCAGTGCCATTGAGAATGAACTGCCTTCCCAACTTCATATAAATCCACTTGCAATACAGATGTGAAACCCTAGATTTCCTTATCTGGCTTTCCCATCTTTATATGTGGGTTATTGCTATAGCAATGACTTAAGATGCCTAGGATCCAGAGAAATGACATACTTGAAAAAGTCAAATTTTCCAGGCCTCCCAGTTTTTTGTTTTACCAATAACTTATAAAATAACAAAGCATCTATCTGTGGCACCAAAGAAATGGAGAGAGGAGGGGAAGATGGGGAGGTTGGGGAGGCTGAGAGGAAGGATTTCCCCCCCCTGTTCTCTTAAGTATAAGCTAGAGAAGATCTTGGTGGGAGTGTGTCCCAAGAATCACATTGACTGATAAATAAACAATATTAACAATTAATGCGCTTCCAAGATTTCAGGGGCTGAACCTTCTCATGGTAAGAAGGGAGGAATTGTAGAGCAAGAGCAGTGTCTTGAAAAGTGTGTTTGTACATGCATTTTGTTATTTGTTAGACTTGGTGTTTTTTATTTGAATGATATACTCTATCCAAATGTGGTTGAAATGTAAGGTAATACCATTATCAGAGTGTCACTTCCTGTAGCATGACCAGGCTCTGCTTCTTGGAACATCACTAGGGGACATACTTTGGAACTGAAATCTCAGGGCATGGGATAACCTGGCTTGACAACTATCCCACTGCTGCCATCAATTATAGATGACATCACCAGTCTCTCAGATGGCAGCAAAATGGGTCTTTTAAATTCCAACCGTTTGGCACCAATTTCTATGTGAAAACATCCCACTCACTAATTAAAGTGTATTTATTAATAATTGTTCTTATTACTTTTGGTAGCATGTTTGTTGTTAACTGTAAATTACTTCAGGCAACTCCTTTATAACTTTATATGCATTCAGAAATTATTACTGTCTCTTTCTTAGTGGATGGTTCTCAAATTTATGCTATAGTGCACAAATTATTTCAGTTGTTACAAATTTATTACTTTCCCTCACTGACTATGAGGGCCTTTGCAGACTGCTAGAAATAGTGCAAATTGAGTCCACTTTAACTGTCCTGGTTCAGTGCTAGAGAATCATGGGAATTGTGTTTTTTTTCTGAGATATTGAGCCTTCTCTGTCAGAGAGCTCTGGTGCCACAATAAGCTACAATTCCTATGATTCCCTAGCACTGAGTCAGGGCAGTTAAAGTGGACTCAATTTGCACTATTTCTGGCAGTCTGCAAAGGTTCTAAATGTATGTTCCTTCACTGACTTGGATCACACAAAACCTATACCCAGCTTCTGTAGCTGTTAACCTCACAGGTTGCTTGTTATACTCTCAATACATATAGCTCAGGTCTCTCAGCTCAGCTCTCTTTTTATATCCAGTTTCTAATATTCTCCCCAGCCTTTCTGTAAATCTCTCAGGATCCTGACATGCTCTGCCAATATCACTGGCTCCTCCTCCTTTTATACTCACTTCTGAGAGCAGCCCCCACCTTTTCCCCAGTAGTTGCTGGCCTGACAACTGTTAAACCAGTATTCATGTTTTGCTTCTTCAATTCATTGATTTTCTTTGAAGTTTTGTATGCAAATATTAAAGGTAAAAGTAGTCCCTTGACATGAATATCTAGTCATAACTGACTGTAGGGGATAGTCTCCATTACTTCCTATCAGGCATCTCCATTACTAAGCTGAAGAGCCAGTGTTGTCTGAAGACAAATCCAGTGGTCATGTGACCAGCATGGCTGCACCAAACACTGTTACCTTCTCACCAAAGTAGTAGCTATTTATCTACTTCTATTTGCATGCTTTTGAACTGCTAGGCTGGCAGAAGCTGGGACTAGTGACAAGATCTCACTCCATCATGCAACACTTGGGCCTTGAACTGCCAAACTTCTGATCTTCCAGTCATCAGAGCTGGCATCTTAACCACTAAGCCACTGTACCCTTGTATTACTTTGTGCTTTTTCATAAATCAGAGAGAGAGAGGTACTGTGTTGCAGAAATAAGCAAAATTCTGCCCCCCCCCCATCAGAAAGAAAGGGGAAGAAAATGGAATTGTGGTGTGGCTGAGTTTCAGAAGGGAGCAGGACTCTCCATAGGTATTTTCAGCACCTGAAATAGAAAATTCAGTATAGCACTGGATAAGCTGATTTCTAAGGACATGCAGAAAAGAATCAAATGATTGCATTCCTTGGAATCTGTTCTCTGAAGAACGACTGTTCATTCTGCTTCACAGCTCACTTAGATCTTTGACGAGAATATGGTGTTTGTGCTGGTGCCTGATAGGAAGAACTCAGTAATAGGATTTGTAGCACTCAGGGTTTGATTCAAAGTACTTGGAACAAAGAGTAAAAATTTAGAGCTAAGGAGGTAAGGCTGTTTTTCCATGGCTTGAATCTTGCAGTTCACTCCATTATAAGGTGCCAGGTCTGGTTGTTGACCCATCATCTCCCTGGCTTTGCTCACTGAGTTTCAACCCCAGGAGACTTGACAAACCAATTTGGCAAATCTACCTAAAACAGCACACCATTTTTTTAAAAAATGCTGTTAATATACAGCATGTTACTCCATAATCTATGCCAGCCCTTCATATGTTGTTGGACGTGTTATAATATTTTTGCACTGTGAAAGATTTCCCATGAGCTACAGTGATATCTGAATAGGAAATGTCATGAGTGAAACAGCCCTGAAAGATCAAATGAGTACTAATAATAGCTAGAGGTGACTTTAAACATCAGTGGTTTCTCCCCTTCTTTTGAAAAGGCCAGCTGTTACAAGCAAAATATCAAAAATGGTTGCTGTCTTTGGTGTGCCCAGAGCTCTCTTTTTAACTTGAATAATTCAACTTTGGTTGTAAAATGTCACACTGGAAGATTAATTTATTTTCCACTTTGCTGAATTTTGTGCTTGAGAAGAATTTTGCTATCAGATAGATCAATCTAACCTTCAGAGTTTTAAAAATGCCATAATGTTAACATTCAGTAAGACCATTTGTGTCTAGTTGTCACAATGACTGCCCTTCACAATTGTTCCAAGAGCCAAATTGGAAAATGTATGGGTGTAATATGGTTTACCTCAGCTTCCTCTGATGCCATGCTCTCTGTCTGCCTTGGAATACAGCTCTCCAAAGCATTTAACTTACTGGCTGGAAGATTCTGTGAGTAGTAGTCCAACACATCTGGCTGAAACAGGGGTGATTCTCCACCCTATCTTTTAGACTGAGGGATTATGGGTCCTTACTACTTTTCAACTAATCTGAATTCTGTTTGGTGCCACCTTTTTCAGCTTCTGGTCACCTGAGTGGCCATAGCATGATGGTGGTTAGACCAGACAGTCAAAGGTAACACTCATATTTTACTTAAGCCTTCTTAAGTAATGGAATCTCAGATTATTTACATGGAAAATGTAGGGTCATTAGTAATATTTTAGACTACACCAATAGCAATAGCAAGGTCATTTCTATACCGCATATCAGTGAACTAACACTCCCTAAGTTGTTTATAATGTGTAAGCCAATTGCCTTCAACAAGCTGGGTACTCATTTTACCAACCTATGAAAGGATGGAAGGCTGAGTGGACCTTGGACTCCTCCTGTTGGATCAAACTTACAACATTGTGGCTGCAGTACCACTGCACCAAAAGGGCTCCTTATTATTTATTTATTATATATATTCATAGATATGCAAACTTATACATTCTCCTTAGGGAGAAACATGGACATGTTTGTCTGGGTGCTTAGCTTCATTACATTACGTTACATCTTGGATTACATGTGAGGCTGACAATGAAGGCATGCAATTGTACTAATGGTGTAACAGAGACCTTGCAAGGGAATCCCACAAGGGGACTCTCATGGGATTTCCCATCCAAGATGCCTTGCCAAAGTGATTCTTGGTCTGAGATAGATCATAAGAAAGCCACAGGATATTTAGCCCAATTGGCAAAGGGAGAAAAAAGACTGAGTGAGGTGTGCTGTTTAATACAATTCTGAGACCATACTGACAGGGTTCAGTCATATACAGTAATATGGTGTGCAGATTATGGTGTGCAGATATGCAGTAATATGGTGTGCAGATCAGGGCTGATGAATTTGATATGATGAGTGAAATAGCCTATAATAGCTTACTTTAAAGAACTCTTTAAAGAAAAGAAATCACTTTTAACCAACCCCCAAAACCAAAATAAGAGGAGCCATGCCTAGCTATTCTTAATAGGCTGGTTCAGTAATCTGACATCCTCTGTAAGTTTTGGACTACTACTCTTATAGGTCCCAACCAACATGGTCAGTGTTCAAGGCTGACAAAAATTGTAGTCCACAAGACAAAATGAACACCCACTTGCTGTTCCCTGCAGTTATCCCTCTGTGTGCAAGGTTTCCCAACTCTCCTTGCTTTACGCAAAGATGGATCCAATGCAGAACAGGAGGGTTAAACATTTCCTATGTGGCAGAAGACAAATCCCCTGCAGGAGTAGATATGGAGGGGCTTGCATCTTTGCCTAGGCTTGGAGGTGTAGAGGTGATTTTTTTTCTTGGAAACTTAATTTGGAAATGTTCTAAAATTTTGAGATCTCCAGCAACTGTGGGGAACAGAAGAAATGTGTGTCAGGTGGCTATGTGGTGGGTGGGAGGATTAATAAAACCTGGTCAGATGTGGGGTCAAAATAGGCACAGCTTTATTGTTTACAGAGTACTGTTCTTGATGTGCCACATATCTTATCATTAAGCAGCCTACACACTACAGAATATGTATGGGATAATAGGCTGTGGAATTCAGTAGGCACAGACTTATCATGTCAGTCAATCCTGCCACCTGAGTGTGAGAATGATATGGTACCACCCTATCTGTGTAAATGCCTAGAGACAACCTTCCCTCTCTTCTAAGGATCTTTTGCAGAAACAGGTAAACCTTACACCAAGGAAAGCATTTTATTTAACCGCACAATGCTGTTGGGCTTGATCTCATTATTTTATTGCCAAGGTTGTAGGTTGCTTCAAGAGTAATCACTGTAGAGTATAAAAAGAAAAGGGATGATGAGG
Source organism: Phrynosoma platyrhinos (assembly GCA_020142125.1). Taxonomy (NCBI): domain Eukaryota; kingdom Metazoa; phylum Chordata; class Lepidosauria; order Squamata; family Phrynosomatidae; genus Phrynosoma; species Phrynosoma platyrhinos. Next base: position 144,876,200 of record CM034706.1, read on the forward strand.
AGATGACATAGCAGTGCTTTTGAGACTAACAGCACCTTTGATATGTTTCACCAATTGCTTCCATGGGCTCTAGTTCACTTCTTCATGTGCATCAAGTGACGTGGAGACAACTATATATACAAATGTGGGGTTTGGAGAAAAGGATAGTGTGGAATGTAAATAGAAAAAACAAAACATGCTGGTATGTTGGTGGGTGGCAAGTACAGTCTTCATGATGTTTGTAAAAGGAAGTTAAAAGGCAAAGTATATACTACATCACTGTACTCATAGTGCAGAAAGTCTAAAAGCAAAATCTTAGAAGGCCAGCTCTTCAGCCCCATCTGCAGGGCACATGGGCTCTTCATTATGTAAAAGAAGCCAAATGTTCTCTAATGGACTGTCTTGACATAGCGCTTAAGGATTCGACATACATCAGGAAGAACAATCCTCCTTAATATTGAGTAATGATGATGATGATAATAATAATCATCATCATCATCATCATCATCATCATCTTTATTTTTGTATCCCGCCTTTTGCCAAGGCAATCAAGGTGGCTTATATCATTAAGATAGATAAAACAAACCCCACATTGAACAATAAAACATGATAAAAACAAGTTATCCCCCCTTTTTTTAAAAAAAAATAAATGCACTACTAAAATAAGTTAAAAATGACTAGTGTTCTAGCACAAGTAAAGATATAAAAGAGGGAGAGACACAGATTGGGGTAGAGTCTATTCTGGGGTGGGGGGGAATCATAGCTTAGAGGACGTTTGTGATGCAACTTCTAAATGTGTAGTTGGAAATCTCTGACTACACATAATGCAGCACAAAGTCTCTGTAGTTTTCTTAGTTCCCAGGAGACTCTGAAATAAACAACATAGATGTGTATTTGTAGGAAAGTTCATATCCCTCAGCTGGTCCAGAACTTGATGCAATGTTCTCTCTGATTTTGCACATTCTGCAAAGTGATGCTCCCATGGGAGTCCTGCTGAACAAAACAGCTAGCTGAGTTGATCCAACAGGAAAATGCTAGAAAGATATTACTGCACCAGATAAATAAACAACATGGCCATTCACATTTCTTGTTGGCAGACATTAACATTTGGTGATGACACATGAAAGATGAGACTGTAATGAATTGAAAGAATTGAGACAAAAAGTAATCTTGGAGATGTCTGTCTGGTAGGAAGAGAGAGATTTGTAAAATTTATCAACCTTTTTTTCTTTAAAAATGTGAATATTTGTTATGTCTGAAATACAAATATATTGGGTAAGACATTCCTTTTGACAAATTTAATCATAAAATAGTCAGAATGGAATCAATATTCTTCACCATCCCAGCAACTTGGTTCTAAACACAGCAGTGGCTTTTGCATGGAGCAATGGTTTCCAAGCAACCTAGGAACCATTCAGTCTACAGCTGTCTCTCACACTTCCTTAGACTTTCTGATCCCATTTCATTTTGTTTGGTCCAACCAAAATGTTTTCAAAACATACTATCCTTTGCTTTGGATTAGTTTGACAGAACACAGGCAATATGTTTTGAGGGAAGTAGAAAGAGAGATGGACAAAATCAGTTAGAGAGGTCACGGGCATGAATCTGCCGGGTCTAAGCAGAACAGTGGAGGATAGGAGCTCTTAGGAGGTCTTGGGTATGTTTTATCCACAGGGGTTGCCATGAGTTGAAGTTGACTTGAGGTCAGTTAACAACAACTGTACTAAGCTATTTGGAGGGAGGGGTTTTTCCACGGTTGGAGGTAACTGAGCCCCATTTATTTCCCTGCAAAAAGGACACCCACAGCCATAATGTCAAACCTACACACAGCCTTTCAAAAGTGAAAGTTACCATGCCATAGGACCAAACTATAGAGATATATGACATATATACTGGCC
>CM034706.1:144924701-144934769 GCA_020142125.1 Phrynosoma platyrhinos
TTCAATTAATTTTGCCAAGTCTGGGATTAGTCTAAGTATCAAATTTTCGTTGCTTTTCTCTGGTAAACCTCTTATCTTAGTACACCGTTCTCTATATCTCAGTTCATTTGTCCAAATCATTAATTCTTGTTGTTCTAATTTTTTCCTAATTTCTTTAGAAGCATTTTCCAGTAGATTGGTTCTTTCATTTACTTTAATTATTTCCTTCTGGTTCTTATTTATATCCAAGGTCATTTTTTAAAGAAATGGATTTTCAAATCACGGAAAGGGAAGAAAAAAGAAGTTAGCTGACTCATCTTGTATCAAACCCATGCATTTTGTGATCCACAGAAGGAATGGAGAACTATTAGCATGTATTTTGGGTTGCCAAGCATTTGGCACACCATCTCCCACAATACACTTTTTCTACATGTCCAATGTGTCAGTAAATCAAGGATTGAAGTAGGGATTGGAAGAATTTTTAAAAAAAAGTTTTAAAAACTTTTTTGAACATTGGAGAAAAAAGTTTTAAAAACTTTTTTGAACATTGGAGAAAATAGGGAGAATCCTGAACTGACAAGAATCTTTGTATCACTGGTCATTATTCTGTGCAAAATTTACACATTTTTGCACATGTGCAAAACAGCATTTCTGCATAAGAAACAGCATTTTTGCACAGTAAATAATATTTCTGTGCATAAATATTTTGTGCACAGAAAGTGCTGTTTCCTGCACAGAAAATGTGCTTGTGAATTTTTCACAGAATAAGTCCTCAGCTACAGCATTATTGTACACAGGAAACTAGGGATTTTATAACTATTTGCAGGTCAGTGCCTTTTTTTCACAGGGAACAACAGCTTCTGAGGAAGAAAATGCTGTTTCATGTGTGGAAAATGCTGTAGTTGGATGGTCAAATCCAGAAGGCATTATGGGGAAGTTCCTTTCAAGTATTGGATGTCTCAGACCTTTGAGCATTGATATGAAACCATCAAGAGAGGTTGCCTGGAGTTTGGAGGTCTAGTATATGGTCATCAGTATATGGTTGACACCCAATTTATAAATTTTCACCTCAAACTAAGGAAGCAGTTTTGATACTAATATGGTGTCTATCATTAGTAATGGACTGGATGAGAGTGGACAAATTGAACAAATGAATGAAGGCAAGGCAGAAGTATTTCTAGTCAGCTGGAAGGTAAATCAGAGGACAAGAATTCAGCCTGTGCTGGATGAGGTTACACTAGCCTTGAAGACATAGATTTGCAGCTGAAGTGTTTTCCTGGGTTCAACCTGGAAATTCAGATTTTTGGAGTAACCAGAAGTGCATTAACACAGTTAAGGTTTATGCACTAGCTGTGCCTACTGCTAGACACATCTGGCTATGTGAAATCTACCTTTGCTGCATTCCCTTTGGATTACTGTAATGTGGTCTCCATGAAACTGCATTTAAGTGTTCAGAAACTTCATTTGCTACATTGGATTTCTGGTTAGGTATGGTGTCAGCTTGAGTGGAACTTTAGGGCATCTCCTGAGGTTTCACTTGCCAAATTTTTTCTTAATTATAAGGGACTCAGATGTGTTCTACTGAGACCTGGGTCCCACCCAGGACAACAGGAAAGAACATTAAATCTGATGTCCAGTAAGGAGCAGAGGGGGTTAAAGAACAATACACAGCCACATTTGTGCTGCCATCATGCATGGTTCACAGACGCCACCAACTAAAAATAATTAAAATGGGAATTGGCGTGAATAATAGAAACCTTTACCTGGATTCTTAAAAGATACTTTCTACAGTTAGTCCACATCAGCTGAAATAATAGAGCATAGACTAAAAACTGTTATAACTGAAGGTAAACAATTCTGGGACAGTGTAGAAGGAGAGCAGAGCAACCGGGAATGGAAAACTAAGAAGGCAGTTTGGAGAGAAAATATAGTGAGTAAAGAAAGCTGATATGAGGACAGTCCAGAGTAATAAGAAAAGGAGCAATTGGAAGTGGAAATTTTGAGAGTAGAAGAGAGATTCAGATAATAATTAAGAGAGATAGCTGAAAAGAAGACATTGAGAGAGAGAGAGAGAACAGAGGTGGAGGACAAAGGGGGAGGCGGCGGAGAGGACAGATTGAGGCAGATAGAAGCTGAAAGAAATCACAGAGAAAAGGAGAGGAGAGCAGAGTGAAAGAGAGAGAAAGAAAGAGAACTAGAAGCAGAGGGAGGTAAAGGAGAAGGAGAAGCCGGAGGGAGTTCTAGAGCAGTGGAGAAGAAAGAAAGAAGACTGAGAGGGGAATGGAGATGAAAGAGCAAGGAGAAACAGAGATAAAGACCCAGAGGTGAGAGGAGGAGAGAAGGTAGCCAGAGGAATATTCAAAATGGTGGAGAGGAGAGTGGAAGGTCCTGAGATGGAAGGAGGTGAAAGAAAGAGGGGAAAAAAGGAAAAAAGAACTGAAGGGAAACTTGGTAAGAGAGAGAGAAACACATAGAAGGAGAGAGGCAAAGGAATAAGGAGTTGAAGAGAGATTCAGAGTGGTCGAAAGAGAGTCAAAAGGAGAGACCAAGAGACAGGGAGGTGAAGGAGAAAGAAGACAGAAAGAGATTTGAAGTGATGCAGAGGAGAGAAAGAAGAAAACCCAGAGATGGAGGGAGACAAAGGAGAAAGGAGACGAAGAGAGATTAAGAATGACAGAGATGAGAGAAAGAAGGAGGGAGATGAGGAGAAGAAGCTGAGACTTTATTTAATCAAGGAAATTGTGGCTTTCCTTTTGATTCTGAAAGCTATTGAGCACTCGGGGGGGGTGGAAGTGGGCCTGAGAAGTTCAACTTTCCTCTTTTTTTTTCAAAGAAGAGACAAGAAAGTTAAACAATAATTTGAATTTCTGAAAGTGGGACACCTAGTGGCCACAGGGACTAACAGTATTTAATTGAACTGAACTTATCTGAACTCTGAAACTGAGACCCCTAGCAGCTACAGGGATTAACTAATTGTAATTAACTGAACACTGAAAGTGAGACACCCAGTGGATACAGGGACCAATTAGCTGCATTTAACTGAACTCTGAAAGTGAGAAATCTAGTGACCACAGGGACAGACTAACTACATTTGATTAATCAATTAATTAATTATATTAATAGAAGTGTACCCCTCAAACAAAATTGAACACTGATTTGATTTTCGCTTATCTTATCACTTTTTTTTACATCTAATAAGCATGTCGGAGTGGGAGGAGGAAGGAAGGAAGGAAGGAAGGAGGGAAAGAAAAGGAAAAGAAAAAGAAAAAGAAAAAGAAAGAAAAAAGAAGAGAAAGGAAGAAGATATAGACACAAAAGAACCCTAAGTAGATATGGCATAATCCATATCTATTTTTTTTCTCTCGGATTAAATAGTCCACAAAATGGAAAATAATTTATAATTATTTAGGAAAATGAAGATATGATATTCTCTGTTTACAAGAGACCTCATAAGGAAAACAGAAAAGAAATACTTAAATAATCGGAAATTGGGGAAGGAATTTATTTCACCAGGAGAGAAAAAGAAAAAAAAGTGTGGTAATTTATGTTAACAACAAATTAGAAGTAAAAGAATTATTTAATGATTTAAATGGACATTATATTGGAGTAGAAGTTGGAAAAAGGAAAAAGCATTAATAGTGGGGGGTTATACACCAGCAGAACAAAAAGACAATTTTTTGCGAAATTAACAAAAATTCTGTGTGAATATGATTATGAAAACATAATACTACTTGGAGATTGGGATGGGGTTATAGACCCAGAAATCAATAGGAAATCTGAAAGACAAATAAAGAAAAGAGAAGGCATTTTTGAGATGAAAGAAATACTTTCACTAATGGACATCTGGAGAGTAAAATATGGGAACATAAAGGACTTTACATTCTACTCAGAAAGACATAAATCATAGTCCAGGATTTATATGTCTCTAATATTAACATCTCTGGCACCAAAGATTCTTAAAATGGACATATTATCCAAAATTTTGTCAAACCATAGTCCCATAACTTTGGAAATTAGAATTAAGAAAAAAGAATTTAATTGGAGATTAAATTAATCTTTATTGAAGGATGAAGACATTATGAAACAAGCAGAAAAAAACTTAAATCAATTCTTTCAAGAAAAAATAGACAAAGAGGTGAAAATACAAACAGTATGGGACACTTCAAAGGCAGTAATGAGAGTTTTCTTTATCCAAAAAGGTGCAGAAAATAAAAAAAGGAAAGGAGCAAAAATGTATCATATACTTCAAGAAATAAGGAATAAAGAAAAATTATTAAGGAATGCCCCTAATGAAAAAAAGTTTAGAAATTCAGATACTACAAAAACAAATTTCAATAATGATGGTTGAAGATTTGGAAAACAAAATTAAATATACCAAGCAAAAATATTTTGAATTTGCAAACAAACTGGGAAAATGGTTAGTGCGGAAACTTAAGAACAACAGGGAAAAGAAAATAATCTGGAAAATAAACGAAAGTGGAAAAATATATACAGAACAGACACATCTGAAAAAGATATTCCACAAATATTTTAAAGAAATATTCTCGAAATAATAATAATATGAATAAAAAAGAGTTTGTGCAAAGGCAATAAATGAAGAAGAGAGAAATGATTTGAATAAGAAGATTACATTGATGGAAGCAGTACAAGCAGTACAGAGACTAAAAACAGGAAAAACATCAGGTCCAGGTGGATTTTCAGCCATATACTATAAGACATTTGTTAATCAGCTAGCTAATCCACTACAAAAAACAATGAATTCTAAATTAGAAGGAGAGATACTGGAAACATGGAGAATGTCGCATAAAACCTTGATCCCTAAAGAAGAAAAAGAAATTCAAGATGTGAGAAATTTTAGACCAATTGCACTTCTCAATAATGATTACAAATTTTTTACATCAATTCTGGCAGAAAGATTAAAAAAGGTTTTGAATAATTGGATAAATAAAGACCAATCAGGCTTTTTACCAAACAGACATATGAAGGAGAACATAAGGAATATAATTAATATAATTGAATTTCACCAAAAAAGAGTAGACAAACTAGCCGTGCTAATATTTCTTGATGCTGAAAAGGTATTTGACCATGTTCACTGGGACTTTTTACTAGAAGTTATGAAAAAGATGGAAATTGGACTTAATTTATTGACTTGGACTAAAGAAATATATGAGACAAGAAACCAGAATAATAATAAATGGAGAAAAAATGACATCCTGTGAAATCCAAAAAGGTACAAGACAAGGATGTCCGCTGTCTCCCTTACTGTTTATTATATCTCTGGAGATTCTTTTGGACAGAATTAGGTTAAATGAATCAATAAAAGGAATTAAAATAAGTAAACATGAATATAAAGTAAGGGCTTATGTGGACGATATGGTTATAACATTATCAGACCCTTTAGAAAGTATTCAGTCACTGATATAGACAATTAAAGAATACAGAAGATATGCAGCTTTTAGAATAAACGAGAACAAAACAAACATGTTGGTGATGTATATGGAAATATTAGACAAAGAACAACTTCATCAAATATCTAATTTTGAAATAAAGTAAAAAAATAAAGTATTTAGGAATTTACCTCATGAAGAAGAATTCAGATTTATTTAAAAACAATTATGATAAGATTTGGCAAGAGATAAAGAATGACTTACAAAGATGGTCAAAAATGAATTTATCATGGACTGGTGGAATTTCTACTATCAAAATGAATATAACTTCAAAAATGATGTTTCTCTTTCAAGCACTCCCAATTATAACCTACGACAAACCATTTAAAGAATGGGAAAAGGATATTTCAGCCTTTATTTGGAACAAGAAAAAGGCAAGAATAAAAATAAAAGTCCTACAAGATACAAGGAAAGAAGAGGCATGAGTATTCTGAATCTCAAAATATATTATTATGCATCCTGTCTTGAATGGATTAAGGAATGGGTAACGATCAAGGATGAAAGATTATTACAATTGGAAGGAGTACATTTGTCATATGGCTGTCATGCGTATTTAATTTATGATAAAGTTAAAGTGAACAGAGAATTTAATAATCATCCTATAAGAAAATCGATATTGAGGATCTGGCAAAAGTATCAAAGAATATTTGTTAAAAAAATCCCACAATGGACATTGGTGAATGAAGCCTTCTACAGGAGAGAAAGAATGAAAGATGATGATTGGATGACATATAAGGATTTATTGATTTGGGAAATGGGCAAGCCAAGAATGAAGACAATGGATGAACTTCTGGCAGAAGGCTTAAAATGTAATTCATTCTTATACAGACAAATTTTAGAAAGATTTAAAATGGATCAGAAAATAAGACAAATAGAAAAGGAGACAATCAGAATTCAAAAAACTTATGATAGAAGATAGGCAATATGCGGTTTCAAGATTATACAAAATATTATTGAAAGTAGAGATGGAAGAGAAGTCTATTAAAGGATATATGATAAAATGGGCTCAGGATGTGGGAAGACCAATAATGTTGGAAGTGTTAGAATATAGATGGGTTATATAGTCAAAGGTGAAATGTAGAGATGTGTGTGTCTGTAATTTTCCTTATGGGAACACTATCTGGAGGTGATGCAGGACTTATTTACCCAAGTACAAATGAGAGGTGTGGAAATTTCGCCACAACAACAAGCGTACATTTTGCGTGGTTCACTATCAGCAAGTTTTGACAACATTTTGCATGGTTTGCAAGGAGTGCCTGAAGCACAACTTACTATGGAGCTAGCGGCTTTTAGAGTCTTAGAAGAAAGCCAATGCCATAAATTTGAAGCAGGACAACACAAGCAGACGTCTGCAGCTTCAAAGACCTCTAATGCTACAGAGGGAACGTCCAGAGAGATGAAGACAGAAAAGGCAGCTGTTTCCAAAGGAAAGATATGTTATTACTGCAAAAAGGCAGGTCATTTAAGGAAGGACTGCAGGAAATTTGCAGCAGACAACAGGAAGATGAATCAACAACAACAACAACCCAGAGGCTTTGGGGGAAACAAAGGAAGCCCAGTTGAATTATATAAGGGAGAAATCAGTGGCTAAAGACATGTGGGATTCCCTGAGGAACATTCACCAGTCTGCTTCAGCCCTAGCCAAAATGATGTGGTGCAAGCAGCTTTATGGGCAAAAGATGGACAAAGATCAATCTCCAGAACAGTGAAATCTGTTGCTCTAGCTGATGACAAAGCAAAGCAAATTTACAGCAAAACGTCCATTTGAGTCTGTGCATTGTGACATTTCTGGTCCTATGGTCGCGACACTAGGGGGGAGCAAATATTTCATGGTGATTTTGGATCGCTTCACCAGGTTTTCTTATGTGAAGCTTCTGAAAGAAACGGGTGAAGCAGCAGATAGATTTAAAGAATGGGAGAACATGATCGAAAGGGAATTTGATTACAAAGTGGGGTCTTTGGTTACAGACCAGGGAAGCGAATTCTTATCTCATAGTTTGGGAAACTGGTTGAGAAAGAAAGGGTTTAGACACTACACAACTAACCCTAGGACTCCTCAGGAGGATGGACTGGTGGAGAGATGGATAGGGGTCTTGAAACAGTTAAAAGAATGCATGATGTTAGATGCAAATGTGCCTGAGAACCTTTGGGGTGAGGCAATTCTTACAGCTAATTTTCTGGCAAATCGTACATGGAACTCAGCTGTAAAGAATACACCTTTTCACATGCTTTACAAAAGAGCACCTAATCTGTAATACCTTAGAGTGTTTGGGCAATATGCAAATGTCTATGTGCCAGCTGCTTTCATAATAATAATAATAATAATAATAATAATAATAATAATAATTTCAGAAAGAAAAGAAAAATCAGCCCAAGTGGAGAAGGTTGATGTTTGTGGGATATTCTGGGAATAGCTATAGGTTTCACCTTGGTGGCCAAGATATTCTGCTTTCAAGAAGTGCAAATTTTGAGAAACATTCAGGTTGGGAGAAGGTACACTCCAACAAAGATGTTTTTTCTGAGATTGGGGGAGTTAGAATCACCTACCAGGAACGGAGGGGTGGTGAAACAAGAGTCAGCTTCTTCAGACAGTGAAGCAAGCAAATCAGATCAGTCAACACAAACCCGACCAATGACATCCAGGATGTCTGAGACCAAGAGACACAGAGATAGGGATCCTCACACAGTTCTGACACTGAAGATGAGGGAGATAAAACAAAAGTTTTCATCCCAAGACACACTCAAAGGGTCTGAAAACCACCTGATCGATTTGTAGTGCAGGAAGTTAGAGCATGCCCAGTTGTGATTGGTGAACCAGAAAGTTACAAAGATGTGCAGAATTGTCCTGATGAGGAAAGGTTGAAATGGTTGTCTGCTGTGAATACAAGTCTTTGACAGATAAAGAGGTATTTGAGATTGTTGATAGGCCTAAAAATCACAAGGTGATTGGCTGCAAATGGGTGTACAAGAGAAAGATGATGCCTGATGGTAGTCAGAGATACAAAGCTAGGTTGGTATCAAAGGGTTTTGCACAACAGAGGTTTGAAAATTTTGACAAGACATTTTCTCCAACAGCAAAGCCTGAGAGCCTGAGTTTGGTTTTGGCTTTAGCAGCAAGGAGGGGTCAGTTGGTGCATCATTTTGATTTTGAGACTGAATACTTGAATGCTTGTCTTGAGGAAACTATGTTCATGGAACAACCTTTGGGTTTTCAGCAAGATAGTGACAGAAAGGTGTACAAGTTGAAAAAGGCTTTGTATGGTTTAAAACAGAGTGCTAGAAGTTGGAATCTTTTCATTCATGATGAGCTTGTGAAGCTTGGTTTGCATTCATGATGAGCTTGTGAAGCTTGCTGACCCGTGTGTTTACACAAAGGGAGATGTTACATTGGTGATTTATGTTGATGACTTGTGTGTGGAAGCTAAGTTTAAACAGGAGATTCAGACAGTAAGAAAGGAATTGTCAAAGAAGTTTGTTGTGAAATATCTAGGTCCTCTCAGATCCTATCTCGGAATTGAAGTACAATGGACTGAGGATGGCAGTTGTTTATTAAGTCAACAGAAAAAGATTGAAAGCCTGATAGAGAAGTGTGGATTGCAGGATGCAAAAGTAGCCAAAAGTCTTATGTCAGTTGGATATGTCAGTGATGAAAGAACTAGAGAGTTTGAAAATCCAGAGTTGTATCGGAGTCTGGTTGAGAGTCTGATGTTTATAGCTAATAACTCGAGGCCTGACATTGCGTTTGCAGTTGATGTGCTTAGCAGAAAGACAAATTGTCTGAAGGTTGAGGATTGGACAGCAGTTAAACTTTTGTTGAGATACCTGAAAGGTAGCTTGGACAGGAAATTGAAGATACAAAACAGTCAGGTTGGACTAGAGTACTTTGTGGATAGTTCATTTGCTTCAGAGCTACATGACAGAATGTCAGTTACAGGTTTGTTGATCAAGTTTGGAGAGAGTATGATAGTATGGGGAAGTAGAAAACAGGGATATGTAGCACAAAGTACATGTGAAGCAGAGTTCGTAGCATTGTCAGAATTAGTCAATGAAGTTGAGTGGATTAAACAGTTGTTACAAGATTTGGATCAGGATTGTCCTGAACCTTTTCTGATCAATGAAGATTCTCAATCATGAATTGCCATATCAGAGGCAGAAAATTTGAAATGCAAAACAAAATACATTGGAGTAAGATACCAAATATCAGAGAATTGATACAGAAAAGAGTTGTGCTTCTGCAGTATATAGAATCAAAACATAATTTAGCAGACATTTTGCCAAAGGCATTGACAATAGATAGACATGACCAGATGTCACATCTACTAGGGATGTCATCTTAAGTATACAGGCCTAGCCATTGTGCTAAGAGAGTCTTACAACATATATTAGTGTGTTTCATATACACATCTATATATTTCAGGAGGGGATTGTTAGAATATAGATGGGTTATACAGTCAAAGGTGAAATGTAGAGATGTGTGTGTGTAATTTTCCTCATGGGAACAACATCTAGGCAAACAAAACAGCCCAGTCCAGATGGCCAGAGAGTCATAACATTAGAATGTTTTAGCTGGGAAAAACAGCCAAGTTCAGATAATAGAAACAATAATAAAGTTAGGATGGGAAAACAAACCACGTGGTGGATG
>CM034706.1:145000864-145020546 GCA_020142125.1 Phrynosoma platyrhinos
CAAATAAAAGTTGTGGCCAATGTTTGACCCAAACTAATCACGTTGGTGACCTTTGTGCCGATGCAATAGCATTTCCTCGAGTGATCCTTAGGTTATCTTTGGTGATTACTGATCATGATGTCACAAGGATGGTTGTGCCCATCAGATTATGCCATATGATGGTATTACAGAGAACAAAGTCAACTGAAGGAAAGAGAGGGAGTGAAACAACAGACATTGTAATTTAATGATAATTTTTAAAAAAATGTTTTTTTGGGTTTTTTTAATCTGAAAAAGGCAGATATTTTCCCATATTGCTAGAAAAACAAACAAATAAAGAAAATCAGTTACTGCAAACTGTAAATCCTTTTGGCATAGTATAGGGCAACACTCTTTGGTTTACATTTTAAAATTACTGTAATGCTGCATATTTTCTTACCTCCACCAGATCACTTTCTCTGATGCTGAGCATATGAAAAGGATCACTCAGTGTCAAGAGCCTTGCTTTAGAGAAACATAACAATAGCTTAGTCTCTGATTTTTCAAAAATGAACCCATAACTATATCATAAACATTTTATGGAACCAAAATGTAAAGAGATCTTCCTTTCTTTATTCGTTGATAACATGATTGTAATACTTAATGCTACACTGGGGAGCATAGTCTCAGTCACAGTTCAGTTCTACATATATACCTTTCAACCTTGATGTAAGAATAATGGTTTCTTATTAGACTCACTCATAAAAAGTTTTGAAAAGTCAGGAAGGACATTTTTATCTTGCTGGAATTTACCTGAAGGTAAACATATTTAAGTGAACATATAATACATTGGGGCTATAGTACTGGATGGTCTGAAGCATACTTTAAAATATTAAAAAGCACAGTGGATTTTTTAAATGTAAAAACAATGTCTATTCTGCCTGAGGTTCAATTCATAACCTTGGCATATAACCCAGAGGGTATGTTTGCTCTTAGAGGAAATAGTTTACAAAATATCTGTTTTCAACTCACATTCTTTCCCCTTTAACAGTTCACTTTGCTTCACAATACCCACAATATAATTCGACCTCTAAATTTAAGAGGCATTTTCTTATTACATTTTTTAAAGTCACACTGCCACATGTTTTCATTTATTGCTACTGGAACACCATTCATGAGAGGAAAGGGGAAAAGGAAATGCACAGCGGAAATTCATTGGCTTTATAAATGTACTGTTAGGCTGCTAAGCTTGACTATAACACAAGGAATTTATTTTTGGATGAGCTACATGTAAAATGTTCAAAAAACCTCTAAAAGCCTGATTTAACTCCTGTTGTAAAATCAAAAGTGTGCAACTGCTACCAAATCCTTTGGGGACTGAATCAGGAAATGGAAGATAAAATTCTATCTAGTGGGTTAAACTTGGGCATGAAATTGGACACATTGAGCAGAGAGTCAGAGTGAACTTGAACGAAAAATTGATCTCAATCTTGATTATTTTCTAAATGGAGCAGGGACCATGCAATAAATTCAACTACTGGTTGAAGGCATATAATTTATAAGCTCAAAATCCATCGTTGTGCCCACCTGAATGAACCTTGAGCACATAAACCACATAACTTAGAAGATGTTGACATTTTAGAGCTGGGAAAAAGTAGGCAGGATAACTGTCTGCAGATTGAAGAATGCAATGCACTTGAATGGAGTGGTGGAAATTAGAAACACATTCTGCTGAGTGGAACAATGGTATGGCAGGAAGAGGTGAGAATCTTTCAACTTCTTTTGCTCATATCTGGCATGAGAGAGGGTTCTTTCAATGCTATGGCCTTAAAAAAAATCACCTTCCCTTGGCATAAATGGAACATTAATTGCACTATCTCTAGATTAAATCTAGGCAGACTTTTTCCATTTTCACATACCTTCACACAAGTTCCATGTGGAATTTCTTTTTTTTTTTATGAGAAGAAATACATATATATTTTATATAACAAATTTCTCAACCAGAGAGGAAAAACACCACTCATAGAAGCCTCTAAGATTCTCTTCTACACCAAGGATCAAGGCCATGCTTTGCTGTGCATCTAGGGGTATTTCCAGTTAATTTCCCCTTCCTCAATACTGAAAGTGAACATCTGGTCATTTTCAGTTTGCTAGCATGCAGAATAATAGCATTTTAGCAAAGTGTGAGTTCCATTGTGGGTTCCTGAAGAAGGTGGAAACCTGGTTTATGTGCCTACTCCTACTCTGAGACCTGGAGGTCAATAGTGTGGTATATATTTTTTTCAGAGCAGTTTTGTTTGCTAGAGTCCTTCCTTTGTATTTTCCAAGGACTTTATTGCTTTATCTTCATTACATAGGGGCTATGCAGATGGGCAGCTCTGGGCTGCCCCTGCTAGCTGCGGATTAGGGCTGCGGCAACCTCACGCCACAGCCCCGATCCTCCCTTTTGCTGTCCTTGAAAGGAGTGGCAAAATGTTGTCCTAAGTGCCGGCATGTGGCTCTTTAGCACCCCTTTCAGTGCAGTGCATTAGGACGTTGTCAGGCTGGGGTTGGGGCAGCTGGCGTGTGGCTGCCCCTCCCCATCTCTGCCTCCAGGCTGGCCCTTTGGGCCAGTCTGTAGAGGCCCATAGTCACTTAATCTCCTTGCAATTGGAGTGAGTAAAGTGGACTCCTGGAGTTGCAAGTGGACCACAAAGCTGGAGCTGGGAGAGTTGGTGGCTCTTGCGATTACACTTTGACCCCAAAAAGTGAATTCTCTCTCTTGAAAGCCCTTAGAGCAAACTGTTTGCCTTTTAAATAAGGGTTCTTTCACACTGCATAGTTATGACTGTTAAGTACCATGGCAACATCCTATGGAATCCTGGGATGTGCAATGAGGATGGGATTTGGAGTGTTCTGTCACGTAGCTTCTGTAATGCCCCCCCAAACTACAAACCCTAGGATTCCATAGGATGCAGCATGGCCATTTGTGGTATCACAATGCTGTGAAGGAGCCTTAAATTGCAGAGACCCGTCCCTATTTAGAACCTACATTTCAAGTTTACCCATTGCTGGCCATAGCCCAGAATCGCACAACATAGATATTTACTTTCCAATGGTTGACAGTGGGCAAATCGATGTGCGGATTACACTTTCAGCCATTTTTATTTTCTTTTTGTTTTTAGACAATCTGTGTGGCTGCTGGAAGTCCCAGGGATAGAAAACTGTCCACTCCTGGTTTACAGGGTGATTCAAAACATGAGATAATACATGCTGCATATATTCATGTAGTGTAGAAATTTTGTCAAAAAATTGAAGAATCTACGTCCTTTCCATCACCATTTCATTTCATGGCCATAATCTAGTTAGTCATAGTTATGTACACAAAGGTCCCACTGCAATCAATGTAGGTTTACGCATTCGTTATCCCTGGCTGGACTTGGGTTCTTTGTTTAAATCACTTGCTTCATGAGCAGGACATTTATGGTGCCTATATGCATCACACCATGACTGCACAGAAGTAGATGTTTTGCTTTACTATGCCTGTCATAAAGTAATATATTTAGTAAACAGCAAGGAATAGCGTGTGTAACTACTTTAGGAATTGCACCAGCATTTTAAAAATATATGTAATCTGATTAAATTGTAAATTAATGTTTTTGTGTCATTCACATTTTTGATTTGTATATTTAAAAGTCTATTTTATATATGTGGATATAAATCACATTCTTCCTGTATATAAAATGATGACATAAATCTGTATGAACCTGTATGAATCTGTATGAAGGGATTGTGAACCTTCTTCCTAAGACTGAGATCATCTCTAGTGCTCTGGACATCCATCTAAAAAGCCTTGACATCCCTTTTATTTTTTCTCATTTAAGTCTTATCTCAAGAGCAAATTTATATCTGTTTTATTTTACTTCAGCTATGATATAAATCCTGATAATTGTAGCCTGAGGAAATGTCAATAATGCTTTAAAAATAGTGATGCCTGTCTCCCCTTTATATGCCAAAATTTCACTCTCTTCTTGAGAGAATTCAATGACTCTCAGGCTAGATTTTCCATATGAGTCTAGATGTTCCCTATACTTTGACATTAATATTACTACAGGTTTTCCCACTGTTGACTATAACTAGGAATCCCAGCACCCCCTGTTTTATTATAGATATAATAATTTTCATTGAGGGGGTTACCTGAGAGCTGGAAATTATTTCAAGGGTTCCTCCAGGGTAAAATGTTGAGAAAGGTTGACATAGATTTTCACTTTCCAAAGACTGACAACAGGTGAACTCCAATGTGTGGATCAAATACACACAGATACAGTTGTGTGATTAACCTGTTTTCAGTCTGAATTTCAATGGGCTTGTCTCAATTTGCACTTCTTCAATTGTTTGCAAGACAGGAATCCATTTTAATTCTTTACTTCAACAAGGAAATATGCTCCAAATAGCCAAGTTTACTTACTAGGACAAGTCCCACTTTTCGGTTCCTGGGTCTGGCCAGTCACTATCTCTATTTTCCAGAATGTTGTTTTATTTTTGAGATTTTTTTTAATGACCAGATAGAGCACTATCATACATGCATGAAAATGGCACATATCTGGATGCAAAATGCCACTGTTCTGCTTTTCTTGTTATCCAACCTTCATGTCTCCCAGCAACAAAGCAACAGAGATATATGGAATATTCTGTAAGACCTAAGGAATGTGGGGCTTTCCAAATGTCATTGGACTGCAAGTCTAGTCACCCCTTTCCTACATAGCCAATAGTGAGCAATGATCAGGGTTCCAGTCAAATAGCATCTGAAGAGTTTCCTTTTCCTCATTGTTCCTGTATATATAATCAGATCCATTCTGATATTAATTTTTAAAGAAATGATAACTAAATACATGGTCAGTTAATTAGTATACTTTCCTTAAGAGCCAGGAAAGGCTATTGTAAAGTAAATGAATACATTGTATAGCAGTGTTTCTCAAAGTATGTTATGTGGTATGCCAACAACAACACTCCCCCTCCCCCATGTGCTAAGGACTGGCAGCAAATTCATTGCATATCCATCCATCCATCCATCCATCCATCCATCCATCCATCCATTTCTTTGTTAATATCCTGCCTTTTCCCAGATTGGAACTCAAGGTGCCTTACAAAAAACAGAAAATTAGAATAAAAGCATACATCATTAATAACATACAGAAGAGCTTAAAACAGTATGAAACTAACAGTAGAATTAAAACCATTTAAAACAATATTTTAAATGAAGATTAAAAACAGACAGCACCATAAAAGCTCTTCTCTTGTTAAGAATTAATTTCCCAAAGGGCCTGTATGCATGGGCCAAAAGGTCCATATTCCTCTTGGCCTCATGTTATCCTGTCTGAACAACACAGGCCATTAGCCCTGGGCTGGAATCAAGCAGACTGGATGTGGATCTGGTGGATCTGGCATCATCCCAGCCCAAAGGGGCCTTAATCCAGTTTAAAAAAGCTGTCTGCTATGGAGTTTCTAGGCTGGCAGACCAGATAGCCCTGTGTACCCTGTACCTGAGTCTGCCATTGTGGCTGCTGAGAAGACCCCCATTGTGACTTGTGATGTCGGATAGAGGTGCCTGGCCATGTGGGTGTAGCCAGGCATTCCATTTCCACCCTTACAGGCTTTGATGGCAGTCTCCTCAGCAGCCGTGACAGTGGCCCTTGCTATCCTGCCTGTCTGCTTAGCGGCAAAGTCTTGCTATAATAGCAAGGTCTTCACTTGTATCCAAAAAACAAACAAAAACAAAACAGCAGAGAAGGCACCATCCTAAATTCCCTTGGGAGAGATCTCCAAACTGTGAGACAGTGGGAGCAGCAACAAAGAAGGCCCTGTACCACATTCTCACCATAGCAATAACATTTACATTTCTATACCACTTAATAGTGAATCAGTACTCTCTAAGTGGTTTACAATGTTTTAGCGAATTTTCCCCAACAAGCTGGGTATTAATTTTACCAACCTACAAAATGATGGAAGGCTGAGTCAACCTGGAGCCTTGCAGGATTGAACTCACAATGTTTTGGCTGCAGTACTGGCATTTAACCACTGTGCAAACAGGGCTCCAAACATACATGTGAAGGCCATGGGATAAAGAAGTGCTTCCCTTGAGGTTCTGTATGAGTATGAGTTCAGGCATACTCATGTGGGTAGATACGGTCCTTCAAATAGCCATATTATTATTGTATTAGCATAGTTTCCTGGGAACTTGTCATGGACCAGCAAGTGATGGTTAGTGGGCTGACACTGGTACTGAGATCACCAGTTTCAGTAGTACTGGTACATCACATGCAGAAAATAGTTTTCTGCAATTTCTACTTGGAGATGCAAACAGGCAGTAATCTCTGCTGTGTTAATAGGGATTTTATGAGTACATAATATTGGTGAAGTGTTGGAAGGAATGTAACTCTCAGTAAAATTAAGGACCTAAATTTCCCACTTTTTTATTGGCCATGGTCTTTGGCTAATAACTAAAGTTCGAGGTGGCAGAGGCATTTTTAAAAAACAAACAAACAATGGAAGCATTATTAAATTGAAGAATACTATCCCTAGACTGTTTATATTTTTGCTATTCATCTGTATTCTCTAAGGGCATTCTATTTATGATTTATTTTTTCTCATCTAATGTTCCCAAATGTGTGATTTGCTAGGTATGGTCAACATATTCCCACAATAAAGGGGCTTTCATTTTCTGATAATAAAAGAATTAAAATAGAATTTTTAAAAATCATATTCTAATTATATATGAAATGTTTGAGCTAACCATCTTTTGCAGATTATCCTTTAGTTATAGATAGCCTAGCCAATTATACCAGGCAGTTTGACAAACAGAATATAATTTTTTCAAAATGTTTTTTTTCATTGTCTAGCAACAAAGGATACTAAATTCAAAGCCCAAATAGTGTATTTGTGTCATTTTTTGAGAATCCTATTTTTCTAAGCCTCTGTTAGATCAATGTATTGCCCCAACAAGAAATATATAAACCTTGAAGTTTCTTTGAAATTTCTTTGAATATTGTCCTGTAATACATGTTTCCTTTTTAGATGATGAGGTATGATTTCATTACATTTTTCACTGAAGTATAGCTGTGGCTTTTAAAATGTATTTTGTTCAAGATAATCTCATGCATGTTTGTTGTGTGCCTTCAAGTCATTTCTGACCTATGGCAACCCTTCTGGGTTATCTTGACAGAATTATTCAGAAGGGTTTGCTTTGCCTTCCTCTGAAGCTGAGAGACCTGTCTAAGGTCACCCAAAGTCACTGAGTAGGGTTTCATACCCTTGTCTGCCAGTGCAATGCTCAAACCACTATACCATGCTGGCTGTCAATGCATGTTTACTCATGGTAAGTAGGTCCTACAGTGTTCAAAACCTTGAACTTTCTTTCTTTCTTTCTTTCTTTCTTTCTTTCTTTCTTTCTTTCTTTCTTTCTTTCTTTCTTTCTTTCTTTCTTTCCAAAGTAGTTATAAAGATGCCAATGTTCCATTAAGTTTGTTATGCAATAGTTGTTGTTGTTGTGGTGTTCCTTTATTTAAGTCATTTCTGATATATAGCAACCCTAATGCAAACCTAACACAAATCTATCATGAAGAGTTCTTGACAAGATTTGTAGGATGAGACAGTGTGATTTGCCCAAGGTCACTAGTGGAAATGAACTTTCCTGCATGCACTCACACAAAATACACAGAAACAGGATGCAGTCTGCAGCAGATATAGAATGGAATAGGCTCAGTAACAGAAACATGAGAAAATGAGTGAAATTGATTTTAATGGATTTTTCCATTTCTAGTCTTACCACTGTGCAATAAAATGGTAACAACAGAGACAACTAGAAAGGAAGACAGCAGATATGTCAAACAGTAACTGGCAAAGTAAAAAAAAGAAGATTGGTACAACACCAGTCTTCTTGTACATTTACTTTAGTAAATTTTTCCCAGATAGAAATGGCAAGGGAAAATTGCATTGAGGACAGACACTGCTAGATTTTGTTTTTCTATGGACTTTATGTGTATATTTAAAGTCCCAAACCTTATGCATAATAGATTTGTTTTTTTGCAGTTGAATATGCTTGACACATTGTATATGCAGGTTCTCTGACGGTAACAAACTCCAGCTTGCAAAGAGATGTTAAATAGGTAGACCTCTTGATATTTTACCTTGAGCAAATAATAAAACAAAGACAGTTTCCTTGATCAGCAAAGTGGATCAATCATCTATCACTACGTGGTTTATGGTGCTTATAAAAGAGAATGTTCAGAACTTTGTGTCATAAATTGCTTATCATCTCTTTGTGATGGGGATCCTTTATAACACAGCATGTTGTCGTGATGTTGTTAGTGGTTGCCAGCAAATGGCTAAGTGTAAGAGACAGGCATATACTGTTCAATCACAAATGCAGCACATGGGGGAGGGCAGCAGCTGAGCATTTCCTGTTTTCAAGGAAAACATTTAATGGGTCTAACCCTGTTAGCTCCCATGGGGTCAGCAGAGAGGGAAGGGTCCCAATTTTAATTAAGCTTTCTGTGCTGGCTTCATGTTTGGTGCTTTATGTTAAGCCTGTCACTGCCAGCTGCATTCTGGATGGTTTCATGAATAGCTTTAAGATTTCCTATACTGGGAAAAACTCCTTTTGCTTTGCACCTAATTCTTGATCAGTTACTTCATGTTATTGTGAGTTGGAAACCTATCAAGGAATGAAAGACAGGTAGGATATCAGGCTTTTATACAGATCTCTCTTTCCCCAACCTTTCATTGTTACCTTTGAGGGTCATCCCAAAGAAGACCCCAGGTGAGCAGCACCCTATATACTATCTTTCTTTCCCTAAGGGATTATCTGTCAATGATACCATTGACCCCACCCTGTGTTTGGTCAAATATGTGTCTTTTGATGCACTGGTTTTGATGATTCAGCTCTAGGGCCAGGAATGTTATTAGTGAAGTGTTATATAAAATTCTCATTCCCTCTACTTCCAGTTCACCCTGATGATTTCTAGCCTTGCATTCAAGTCTTTCACTTCAAGTCTCAAGTCAAGTCTCAAGTTTCTACTTTCAAGTGTCAAGTCAGATCTCTTGCAAGATACTTTCAGGCCAAGTGTCAAGTTGAGTCTCAAGTCTGGGAGCCAAACTTTAACAGAAAAAACAGGGGGAGGAGAGAGAAAAATAAAGGAGGTAGTGCACATTTCTCAGAGAGGAACATCAAATGCATTAAGTAATGAGCTTGAGACAGGGGTTGAGGTGTGTTTGGCAATCTGTTCCTGCTGCACAAAATGAGATTTAGGTCCTCGGCAGATGGCTTAAAAAGCCATCCTCAGGGCAAGGAAGGGGAGGGGCAGCTGCATGTTTGGTGCCCCATCCCTCTCCCGAGGTTATCCTCGGAGCCGCTGGCCCTCCGCATGGCCGGCGCTCCGAGGACGACCTCCCGCCGCAGCGTCCGGACACGCTGCGGCGGAAGGGTTGCTAAAAGTGTGCCTCAATGTTTTGGGGCACACTTTCAGTGACATATGAAAGGAGCGATATTTTAGTGCTCCTTTCCAGGGCCGCCGACAGCGCGCTGCTGGATCGAGGCATGGGGATGCCTTGGTCCCGCTGCGCACCTTCCCAGGGCGCCCCACAGCTGCCTGTCTGCTTAGGCCCTTAGAAGGATATTTCTGCCTCAAACCTGTTGTCTAATTGCATGCTTTAGGGACAGGTTACAGGTGGTGTCTGTTCCTCATCATCACATCAGTATCACCAAGGAGATTAGAGAAGATTTGTGGCTGTGGCTGTGGGTTTGTGGGGTTTCCTCCATGACCATCTGAGGAAGTAGACTGAAGTCTACAAAAGCTCATGCTACCAACTTCTTTCTTTCAGTTAGTCTCAAAAATGCTACAAGATCTCTCTACAATGGAGAGAGTACCTTAATAAAGAAGAATGCATAAAGACACTTCCAACCAACAAAAGAAAAGTGAAGAAACCATGGATTACAGATAAAATGCTACAAGCAATAAAGGAAAGAAGAGGGGGAAAAAAGGGAAAAAAAGGAGATAGGAATAAGCTAAGAAACATGAATCCAACAGTACAATGGCTAGTGTGAAGAGATAAGGAAAATTACTACAATGACAAATGTAGAGAAATAGAGGACCTCAATAAAAAGGGAAGAATGAGAGACCTATTCCACAAGATTCAAGAAATCAAGGGAAAGCTCAAACCAAGGATTGGGATGCTCTACAACAATAAAAATAATACAATTCAAGACGAGGAAGGAATAAAAGATGTTGGATGCAATACACAGAAGAACTACACAATAGAGATGTCAACATGAAGGACACATGAATCAAAGAGCCGTATGAAGATGAACCTCAAATTCTAAATATTGAGGTGGAAGCTGTAATAAACAAAATGACAAAAAACAAGACTCCAGGAACAGATGATATACCAATAGAACTGTTGCAATCCACACTGGCAGAGTCAACTCTAGTGCTAATCAACATATGTCAATAGATATGGAAAACAAAAAGATGGCCAACAGATTGGAAGCGATCAATATACATCCCCATCCACAAAAAAGGAGACACAAGAGACTGCAGCAATTATAGAACCATAGCACTAATTTCCCATGCAAGCAAAATTATGCTCAAAATTCTGCAACATAGACTCCAACCACACATGGAAAGGGAAATCCCAGAAGTCCAAGCAGGGTTCAGGAAAGGGAACACATTGCAAATATACGATGGTTAATGGAGTGTAGCAGGGAGTTCCAAAAGAAAGTCAGCATGTTCTTTATAGACTATAGCAAAGCCTTTGACTGCATAGATCATGAAAGGCTATGGAACACCCTTAAAGACATGGGAGTGCTAACACATCTGATAGTTTTGATGAGAAATCATACTCAGGACAAGAGTCTGCTGTCAGAACAGAACACGGAGAAACAGAATGGTTCCCAATTGGCAAAAGAGTCAGACAAGGCTGCATCCTATCTCCTTACCTATTCAACTTATATGCAGAACATATTGTAAGAAAAGCATGCTTGGACATGGAAAAGGGAGAAGTCAAAAAAGAAGGAAGAAATATCAACAATCTGAGATATGCTGACAACACCATAATACTAGCAGAAAACCTCACAAACTTGGAACAACTACTAAGGAAGTTCAAAGAAGAAAGTGCAAAGGCAACAAAAATAATGACCACAAGAATTTATATAATCTACTACCCCGATTATCAAATTTGTGACAACAAAGCCCCCATCCAATGTTATTCTACTTCATCTGAAGGAGAATGATCTAGTTCAGACCCCCAGGCTGCAATTTCTTGGCATGGTGATGGCTAACTTCCACAATATACTCCCAATGCTTTAATCTTGTGGACAAAGATATTACTGAGACACATTAGGCTGGGAGTGCATAGTGACTCTGTAATCAATACAGCTTGCCATCATGCTAACTGGAACACCACTCACAATCACCACTGGATAAGCAGTACTCTTGTTTGCCTCATAGGGATCTGCAGATTTGGCCTACTTGTATAGAGTGATGGCATGCACCTTTTCTCTGAGGGCTGTGATATCTACTTGGACTCCCTTGCCTTGCAGCTAAAGCAATACATTCAAAGGACATGGGATGAGGGGAGGGGTGTGATGTGGGACTAGACCCCTCCTGTGGTGGATATGGAAGGGAAAAGGAGACATCAGACATGAGTTAAAATGGGTGGTGGGGAGAAAGAAAGCCCTCAGGTGAATAGAGAGACAAATATGGGGGGGGGGGGGGCTGTAGTCAGGGCAGATGCAAGTGACCTTACCTCAACCCAACCTTTGTATATGTCACACATTGGCTTATATAAAAATCACTGCTCAGATGTTTACCAGCTGTATGAAGCTTGTAGTCACTCTTGAGCTTTTGCTGATCTTGAAAATCATCAGGCCCCATGTCTCCTCACTTTGTCTATGTGTTGCATAAAACTGAGGATCTTGGTTATGGATGTATAAGATTCATGATTCTGTTTTGTATTAAAGTTATGGCCAGCTTTTCAACTCACAGTTATGGTGTCCGGCCCGTTTCTTGGTGCAATGTGCAGAACTTTATGTTATAAATTGCATATCATCTCTTTGGGATGGGGATTCTGTAAAACACAACATGTTTTCTTGATGCTTTTTGTTGCCAGTATATGTGCTCTTTTTAGAAAAAAGATCACAGGTATGTCATTGTTTCAATGACTGTTAGCAAAAATAATTTTGGATTGAAATGTAGTGCCTCAATACTGCCAATGTTAGTACACCTAAATTTCAGCACACCATGCCATATCCTCAGGCTACATTTTTATCATAGTATGGGTATGCTCTTCATATATCCCATTTTTGGCTAACTAGTAGCCAGTGGCCCAGCCTTGGCCCCTGGAGTAACTTCATCTGGTCACTTCTAAGAAAGCTATCTATTTGTAACCAAGCTGTGATTTACAAAATATACCGATAGCTTATTTCATTGGGAAATATTTGTCCTCTTATCTTCAGTCAATGATTGGAGATATCTTCAGAGAATAACCACATGACATTATTCCTTCCAGTTATAATGTACAGTTGCAAGCAAAGTGGACCTCTGAACCATCAGCTCCAGGCAACATATAAGAATGCTTATCTCCTCCTAACACTTGTCTCTGGGGAAAAGGATGGGGAAGAGTGGAGCTGGTTTCTTGGCTGAAGTACTGGGTGGAGACAATTTTGCCCCAATGAGATGAGGTGGCCCTGAAGTCAATGCCCCTTGATACCATTTAGCTACAGAAGGGCAAAATCTAGTCCCCTGCTCTCATAGATTTCCTCAACCTTGATAACAATTAGATCACACATTAACTCATGAACTATTCAATCATTGACAGCTGCCCAAAATCCTATCCAGTTCTCCTCCTGAGTAAATGGCATCACTAGAGGGGTTCAGAGGGTGTGGACCACACTGGGTGACACCATCACAAGGGATAACACCAATCAGAAGTGAGGTGTTGCAAAGCCACTCTTCCAGAATGAAAGGGAAGACTCTTGGCATGCCAGTCCTGTTTGGGGTGGATCAAGATGGGGGTGAAGCCACAGATCTTTCTCTTTAATTGTCCCCTTCTGTAGTCTCACCTTCCCAATCTGTTTGGCTCTTTTCTGCCATTGTCCTTGGGGGTGGGTAGGCATTTTGTCTACTTCTTTCCTTGAGGGTGAAGATCATTTGTAATTAAAACACTGTTCTTGCTCAGGGAGCATATTGTCTTAGGGCCTTTGCAGACTGCTAGAAATAGTGCAAATTCAGTCCACTTTAACTGCCCTGGCTCAGTGCTAGGGAATCATGGAAATTGTATTTTTTTCTGAGACATTGAGCCTTCTCTGTCAGAGAGCTCTGGTGCCACAATAAACTACAGTTCCCATGATTCCCTAGTACTGAGTCAGGGCAGTTAAAGTGGACTCAATTTGCACTATTTCTGGCAGTTTGCAAAGGCCCATAGTTTTTTCAGCTCGGGGGTTGGAGGGTAGGGGTGGCAGCAGGATGCTGGGTTCCTTGAGGTGAGACCCTTCTCCTCATCAACACCCCCATCCTAAGAAGTTCATGGGGGTAACACCATGAGTTACTGCACTGGGTGACACCAAACCTAATGAAACCACTGCCCAGGCTAAACATCCTATCCCTATTACAGTTTTATTCTATCTCTATACCATCTTTCCCCTATCCATGTGCAATCCTTTCCTTATCTCTAGACCAGGGGTAGGCAAACTTTTTTTAAATTTTTTTTAATAACTTTATTAATATATTTAAAAAACAATGAACATTCACATTACATAACATCAACTAGACATTACAATACAAACAATACTTAAACAAAATTATACAAACAATGAATAAACAAAAATACACAAGACAAACCAAACCACTTCTCGGCCTTTTGGCTAAGATCAAGTGTGGGGTAGGCAACCTTTTTGATGTGTGGGCCAGTCCCCTGAAGTCCTCCTGTCCGCTGGGCCAAGGGGAGGGGAATGAAGGCACGCGCGTGCACCCCGCCGCAGCGCTTGATCCCCCCATGCACACTGCTGCTGCTGTCGACGGTGGCAGCGCTGCCACCGCCTGCATCGCGGCCACCATTTTGATCCCTGCCGGTGGCAGGGATTGGCCTGGGCCGGTAAGTTCTGAGACCTGGGCCGGAACCAGCCCGGGGGCCGTAGGTTGCCGGCCCCTGCTCTAGACCATATTTTCCCTATCCCTTCCCATCTTTACCTCTTTCTTCCCTGCAAACCCCACTTCACAGCATTCCCTGAGCTTAGATTGGCTGTCATCAACCAGCCTTGCCCAGCTACTCCCTTCCCTAACTTGAAACAGCGACTGAGTCTCATCCTTACTGATGCTTTGCTGACTGACCCATCCTTCTACTCTTTGGGTAGGCAACTGTGGAAGTCTTGGATGATGCATTAGCCCCCAGGAGATCTTGGAATGCTGCATCCACACAGCACCTCTTCCAATAAAAGAAAAAAAAAATAAAACAATATTTTGGATCCAAATGTTCTCTAGGAGGAATGGGGACATGCCTTTTTGGGAATTCCTAGTCTATTTTAGACCCAGGACCTCTCAACAGTAAGTGAGTAGAAGTCACTTCCTGCTCACTTCTTGTTTTAAAACAGTACCTGTCCTGGACCTAAATTGGCCCAGAGGATGCCATAGAAATCCCCTCCCGCTACCCCCTGCAGTGCTTGGAGGAAAGTTTGATGTAATTTGATACAAAAAGAGGTTTTTTAAAAAAATGCATTTTTTTACTATGGGAGGGCAAGTGGGCTCCAAACACGGTGAAAATGCCTACTGCACACCCTGGGGAGCAAAAATAAAAAGCTCACCTCTGCTCTTGTCAGTATATCATTCTTGCCCTATATAGTTCCCTCTTTCAGGAACAGCTGATACTGTGAGAGGATGCACCTTCACTTTCTCCCCATATTAACACTGCATGTAAATGTTATATTAAATTTAGTCTGCAAGTGAGTTCTATAAAACCACTGAAGCATAGCATGACAGTTATGACCTGTGATACATAATTAGACTTGCATGTTCATAAAGCCATCAGTTTCAGTGTGTGTGTGTTTGGAGGGGGGGTGTTATTATTTGGAGACAGGTTTTTCTATCTTTGTACAAAATGAAGATTTTTAAATTAAATCCTATGTCTTCCCATTCTTTCCGCTTTCAGAAATTGTCAATTTTAGACAGGGCATTTCATCTACCTAAAGGACATTTTCCAAAAGATATTATCTTTGTGAAGTGTCTGTCTTGATTTGAATACCCACCTCATAGCTGTTATTTTAGCTCATTGATAAACCAATTTATAGGATCTGTCATAACAACTGCCTAACAGATTTAATTATGGGGAGACAGATTAGACAAATCTATCTGAAAATGAGATTTTGTACTTTTCCTGAAAACATAATTTCTGAGACCTTTTATAAACTGACTTCAGTCATGTACATCCTCAGTTGGAAGTATATTGCAATGAATTTCCTGGGACTTATTTCTTTGGAAAAGATTGGGCTATGAGTTAGGGCCTCGGCAGACAGCTTAAAAAGCCGTTCTCAATGCAAGGAAGGGGAGGGGCAGCCGCACGCTCAGTGCCCCATCCCTCTCCCGAGGTCGTCCTCAGAGCCGCCGGCCCTCCACATGATTGTGTTTGGAACTATCAGCAGATATGAAAATGTACATTTAAAAGCCAATTTTTCACTAAAAGAGGGTGGTAGTTTATGTGATATGTACTAGGACTATGCTTCCTAGATTTCTGATAGGTTAGTAACACTTTATTATGAAATAAAGTGAAGTCATGTTTCACTCTTACATCTTGAAAAGGTAGTGAGTAATGGCAAGAATGACCATTCCTCATATCCTGCTTTTCTACTTAAATCACAGATCTGGATCACTTTTACTGGTAGGAAGTATATCCAGAGCAGCCATACTCAGGAATTTAATGGCACACTTCACTGAGGGCAGTGAATTATTCTGTATCTTCAGATTGCTAGTTTGGGAGTGACTGAATGGTTCAATCACTCAGTTAGCAGGGACCAACACATCATAGCACATGTGTTCACCAAACATTTGTTTTACTACAGAAGTCTAATCTGACTCTAAGGTGAGGCAAAGGACTCTGTAGTGTCTTTGCTCACAGGCTAATCAGATTGAACCTTGGAGATCAGTGGGACCCCTATTGGTTCCCCAGGGTACCTGATTCCTCCTGAGCTTATTGATATAGTTCCCCCCCCCCATCACAGACAGGTAGACACTATGGATCAGCAAAATTCAAGTCATCTAGTCCTTCCATCTATAAACTACCATGGTAGCATAAAGAGTGGAGCACCTAGGCTCTTCTGCCAGATTCTGATGTCTAAGCCTACTGGTGCCTTACATGTTATATGTTCAATCTGCATGCAGCCCAAACAAATATTTGTAGATAACTAGCATCAGTATGATCTGGGCATGACAAATTTGCCAAATTTGATGTGGATTGCTGACCTGGAAACTTACCTAAAGCACTTTCCATTCCCCACTCTTGTAACTTGTTCATGGCTTAACCCGTGGAGATATATTTCTTGTTTGTGATAATCTGTGACAATTTGCCCACCTTCTTCCCTTAGTGCTTATTGGGCTGCATTAGTTTACCCAGTGACATTCATGCTGTAATAATGTGTAAGACTACTCAAAGCAAAGCAAAAAGCAAAGCAGCTTCACTTATATACCACTTCATATCACGCTATGCGATTTCTAAACGGTTTACAACTGTAAGCTCATTGCCCCCCAACAGTTGGGTACTCATTTTAGTGACCTCAGAAGGATGCAGGCCTGAGTCTAGCCTGAGCCCTGGCTAGTATTGAACTCGCAACCTTGTGGTCTATGAGTGAATGGCTGTAGTACAGGCATTTAACCATTGCACCACCAGGGCTCCTTTACTCCCTTGTGCTCTCCCTGTAGCTTTCACAAGTACGAGCATTTATCTAGCACCACCAATGGTCTATTGTAGGCCCAGCTATGCCAGACAGGCCTGTAAATCCTTACTTATTTTATTGCCACATGTGAGCATGAAAATTTTCAAGCTTTCTCCCTTCTGGGCAAGAGTATGAGAGTTTTAACACATTTCTATCGTACACATTTCTGTGTGAAAATTTCATTAAGCTTATTGCATTGTCTGTTTGCTCACAAAACAATGTTTAAGAGCAAAATACATATTTTTTTGCACAAAATATATTTGTGCACAAAAATGCAAAAAATCCCCAAAGTTATGGTCTTCAGCTCTCACATAGAGATGAAAAGAAAATAATGTGCTGGTTGGATGACTCAGTCTGTTTTCTCAGTGACGGGAAAACTTGTACTTATTCCTTCTATCTCTATTGCCACTAAGAGGGCACTGAATGCTTCAGGAGGGGCAGCCATCACGTTCCCCATGGCTTACTCTAGCTGAAGGGTTCTTGGTTTCAGGAACTGACTTCTCTTCTCCAGGTTACAACTTGAGGGTAGGAATATCTCTGGGTGATAACACTGACCTGGAAGGTGTGTGTGTGTGTGTGTGTGTATCCATTTGTTTATTTTACTGTGTGCTACTGGTCCCCACATTTGTCTTAGAGACTTAAGAGATTTCCTGCTTCCCTTCATTTGTCCCATTATTTAGCTTTGTCTGGCTATTATTTGAATGATGTGCTCTGCGCCAGTTATGGTGATGCTTATTGCATAATATACAATGAAATCACCAGGGCCTACTGGGGGCTGTCCTTCTGTCTGTTAAACCTCAGGGCTGGTGATGCTGTTGACCTGGCAATCCCAATGAGCTGTCTTTCTTAGATACCAATGTGTGGGTCCACAGCCATCACACACATAGGCATGTGATGGGGAGACTGTAGGAGTGCTGGTGCCAGAGACCCAAATGAAAATGGGGGCTGGCAATAAGGCAAGTTAAGGCATCAGTCCAGATGAGCCCTCTTTGGACATATAGGTTTCAACAATTGCCCCATTAAGCTGGATAGAGGCACCATTCCTGAGATTGCAGAAATGGGTTTATTTTCTCAGCAAAAACAAGGCCTGCGATCTCAGTATTTAATGGAAAGCACACAACAGAAAAGGCTGGATATGCATTTGGCAAAGTATAACTTGAGGTAGCATATTGCAGTAGTGTTATTTAATCTTAATGGGGCACAGAGGGAGAATGCTAAGCATGTAATTTCTCAATCAAATTATACACATTGTCAGCAGTAGAATTGGAGATTATAATGACTTGCAAACCACCTGCTACCTGGCAGATGCATAACTATCCCCAAGTGATGGGGCAATGAAGTGCATCTGTGCATTATAACTGTCCACTAAAGTAAGAAAGCACTTTAGTAGTTCTCCCAGAAGAGCACCTCTTAGGAATGTGGAACATGACACAGCCAAACCGGAACACTTTAAGTTCTATTGATTTCAGTGTTCACCAGTTAAAGATACATAAAAAACACCAAAAAACTTTTCCCCATTGAAGTCCTTTGGCTCATTTCTCTAACTAAAATGATGGTTAAAAGTCTATGCAACTGCATTGCTGCATATACTTTCCATTACTGATAATTTCTTTTACCTCCCTCCCTTCCTTTCTCCTATTCTCTCATCATGTAGATTGCAAGTTATTCAGGACAGGGACTTGTGGTGTTATTCTGTAAAACATAATGCATACTTATGGTACTGATCAATAATGTACCAATGAGCTGGAGAACTATGCTTAATGTTGGGTGTATCATGTCCCCTGATTTTGCTGTCTTCCAAAAGTTTGTTCATTTAAAAAAATCTCACTCACTTCCGACATCCATGACCCCACTTTACTTTTTTATTAGCTTCATTGTGGTGTATCTTCTATTAAGAACAGGAACAGCTATAACATCACCTTTCTTATTATGAATTGGTCAGGTCATTGGAGGCATCATCTCTTTTAAAAGACAAATGGGTGTAACCAAAAAATGAATCCTTTATAAGGATATCTTAAGGGCCTGTACAGACGAGCCAAAAGGGCCAGCCTGAAGGTGGAGTTGGGGGCATGATGACTATACGCCAGCCACCCCGACTCCACCCCCACGTCGTCCTTATGCCACCCACCCAAACAGATGGCGGGTGGCATCAGGGCACTCCTTTGGTGCAGCATTTAGACACGCAGTGCCAAAGGAGCACAGGAAAGCCGCTGCCGTGGCGGCAAGGGCGGCTTTTTGCCACTACAAAGAGGAGTGGCATTTGCCAGCTCTTTTTTTTGGAGCAGCAAATTAGGGTTGTGGTGTGTGGTTGCCATGACCCCGATCTGGCACTCCCAGGGGTTCCACAGAGTCACCCCTTAGGGGCCGTCTTTAGAGTCCCTTAGTGCTACAAAATAGTAAGTATAGATTTAAAACCCAGGAAGAATTCTTTGAAGAGGGAAGAAATGGACATTGGTATTTTTTTTAGAAAACTAAGGAAAAGATTTTGGATGGTCTCTAAGTCAAATAATATAGAATTAGAGAAAACAGTGTTAGAAAAGGTATTACAGATAGAACACAAGGCAATGTTATCCAAATTGTATAAATGTTTATTGATGATTGAAATAGAAAGGAAAGTGATTAAAAATAATATGATTAGTTGGTCCCAAAACATTGGATACCCTATAAAGTCAGAACAATGGGAAATGACATGGTGTATAACAACAACAACAACAACAACAACAACAACAACAAGGTTTATATTTACTAATAGTCAAGATTTTAAGGAGAA
>CM034706.1:145059655-145072559 GCA_020142125.1 Phrynosoma platyrhinos
AACCCTTAAAGTGGACTCAATTTCCACTATTTCTGGCAGTCTGCAACCTTCATTTATGTTGGTAAGTAGCTATTTTAAAATAGTTTTACATATTCAGATAAATTTATTCTCATAGGCCTCAATAAGGACTTTTTTTCTCTCCCACCTGCAAACCTCCAGGCCCCTTTAGAAACCAGCCCATTAGTTCAGGTTTGGAGGCTACATGGCAAGCATAGAAAGGAGAATATGGTTGCCCGCCAAGTTCTGGTGATGGAAACAGTTCTCTCAGTGGAATAATCATGTTAGCTCACATTCATAATGTACATTGCAATACACTATATCTATATCTATCTATATATGTTCAAGTTCGCAGTTTAGGTGTGCTCCTGGATTCAACCCTGAGCAGTGACCAGGAGTGCATTTGCACAGTTAAATCTTATGCACCAGCTGCAGCCATTCCCTGAAGCATCAGACCTGGCTACAGTGACATATACCTTCATTCCATCCCATCTAGATTACTGTAATGCACTCTACATGTGGCTGCCTTTAAGAAGTGCTCAGTAACTTCAAATGGACCAAGCAGCTGCAGTGAGATGGTTAACCAAGACTGGCTATGAAGAACACATAGCAATACTGCAACATTGTAATAACTCCACTGTCTACTAATCTGTGGCTGGGCACAATTCAAAGTGCTAGTGATAAACTTTAAAGTCTCATCTGGCATGGGTCCAGGCTGACTGAAGGACCGTACCTCCCTTAATGATCCCATTAGAGCCCTAAGGAGGCCCATTCTCTTGATCTCACCACCTTCTCAGGCTCATTTGGTGTGAAGAAGGAAGAGGGACTTCTCAGAGACTTTGGAACTCCCTTCTTAGGGAGGCCAGGATGTCTCCTTCTTTTTTCTCCTTCTGATGGAAAGCTAAAATATTTTATGCCATCAGCCTTTTATAAACTGACTGGGAAGGTTGTTTTTTTAATGTGCAATGATGTTTTTATGATTTACATATGGTCTTTTAATGAAAATTAATGTTTTTAACTTTATAAATTATTTAATTGTTTTAAAATTAACTTTTATACATACTATGAGGGCCTAAAGATGGTAGTGCATGTGCTGGTAACTTCAAGACTGCACTTCTGCAATGTGCTGCACATTGGGCTACATCTCTACCAAATTCAGAAACTTCAGCTAATTCAAAACATCACAACCAGATTGATTACTGAGACATCCTGGAGTGATTACATTACACCAGAATTAAAAACACTCCACTAGTTGCCAATTAGTTTCTGGGAGGAAGTTGCTTCAACCAATAAGAACCAGGTTGGCAGCGACCTCCTGGAGGACCTTTTCTGCCATGGCTCCCAGATTATGAAATGCTCTGCAAGAGAAGATCCACCAAATAACCAACTCTCCTCCCGCCACTAGACAGCTCTTTTTGAGATGGCAACAGCACCACTGTCCAATTATGTCAGATGTCTTTTCATGTAAGATGTTTAATTGTTTTATTGTTAAGAGATTTTAATTTGTAAAATGATTTAATATATTTTTAAGAGGGGGGTATATGTTGTTGATTGTATGGGGTTTTTAACTGTAAGCCGCCTTGACAGCCTTGGCTAAAGGTGGGGTATAAATAAAGTATTATTATTATTATTATTATTATTATTATTATTATTATTATTATTATTATTATTATTTAAATGGTGGTTATTATTAACTTTATAGCCCTACATGGTTGGGTCTAGGTTACCTACAAGATCATCTCCTCCCATATAATCTACCCTGTATGAGTAGGTCTCTTTGTGGACATTTACTCCAGTCAGCCAGAACTAGGCTGGCAACTGTCTTCCAGAGGACTTTTTTCTTCAGCTGTCCCTAGACTGCAGATTGATCTGTCTGAATTTAAAAGAGCTTTAAAGACTAGTCTCTTCTGGTGGGCTTATCCAGATTATTTTAAAATTGTGAATTTTAAATTATTAATTTTCAGTAGTGATTGTTTTAATATGAGTATATCCCATTTATCGTTTTAAATTGATGTGCATTTTAACTGATGTGGTGTGTCTGTCAATTGCTGTTGTTCCATATCTCAATCCATGGGGAGAGGAGGGTAGTAAATCATCATCATCTTTTATTATTATCTTTTATTGAAGATTTTATATATTACTTTTAAATATGCTATTAATCTCTTTGAGTCTCATTATTGGGAGTGTGTATGTGTGTATGTATGTATGTGAATGTCTTCAAGTTGCCTGTTGACTTATCAAAACTCCATGAATTTCACAGGGTTTTCTTAGGCGAGGAATACTCAGAACTGGTTTTGCTCATTCATTCCTATGAAAAATAGCCTACAGCAACTGGTATTTGTTGGCAGTTTCCCATCCAGGCTGGCCTTGCTTAGTTTCCAAAATCAGATGAGATTTTTTAGGGTATTTAGGGCCTATTAGGAGAAAGGTGGAAAATAATAATAATAATAATAATAATAATAATGCTCAGATCAATAATAATTTGTCAGATAGCATACACCACATAAAACAGTGAAAGTGGGTTTGAAAGAAATTATGTGTCCAAATAATTTGTTTAGCTCATGCCTAGTAATTATTAGACACTGACTGAAGACATTGGATTAGTATACACTTCTTCTCAAACCTGGATTTCATACACAGAATTACCATGGTAATCTGTGAGGCATATTTTTACTATGGAGAACAAGACCCATCCAATGATAAGACTCTTCTCTATGGTTGTCTGGTCAGCATTACACAGGGCCTTATATTTCAGCACCCAAACCTGAGGCCTAGGAATGACCACCCTGCAGGATTGATACTGGTAATGTTAGAATGATGTTATTGCAAGGGGCATCTTCTAGTGAAGCCACTAAGCATGGTTCTTGAAGTGTAAACCACAGTATCAGAAAGTATGCTATTTAATTTAAAAATAAACAAACAAATACAATCTAACAAGTGGGAACACACACAAACATTCAAACATCCACAGTGCTCTTTCTCTGAGATTCCTTCCCATTGCCCCAGGGATCAGAGAAGAGTGTCCAGGTCCTATTACTCAGGAAACTCTAGCCCTGGGAGAATGTTTCAATGTCCTCAATATTCTCCATACAGTTACTATGTGTGCATGAGTGATACACTGAGATAATGACTAGAATGAATGGATTCTTGCATTGATTACTATAAATGTCTTTGCAGTGTTAGCTGAAGAAAGCTTGAATTAGATCTAGTAAACAAACTTTTGTCACAGGTGGTTGGGGTTGTCAGGTCAGGGTTAAACCAGGCTCTGAGGTTTCAGCACCAAAACCTGAGATGTAAGGATGATATCCTTTGGTGTCATAGGATATGGGCCTTAGAGATACTACAAAGGTAATCTTACAAGTGGCAGTCCATCATGCTATTTAATGATGTCATTAAGCATGATACATTATGCATCAATCACAGATACACAGAGCATTTCATTTAATTTTTTTAAAAGTCCAAATCTAACAAATGAGAAATGTGTGCAAGTGTACATTCACACACACACATGCACACGCGCACACACACACACACACACACAGTGCGGCACTCTTTTTTTCAGTGAACTAAAGAAAAGGGACCAGGTCTTAAGATCCAGGAACATTAGTCAACATATTCTAAGGTCACCAGGCCTGTCAGTGATGATCATTTGGATTCATCTTTAGTTGTTTTGTTTGGACTCAGCTTAATTTGTTTCAGTACTAAGCAAACCAGTGAATTGGTACTGAGGAAATTACTACATGTGGCTTTTACACCATGATTAGATCTGGGGGGAAAAGAGGCTTTTGTGATACTTATCCCAAGATGCCACCTCTGATCCATACCTGCTGCATTCCTCAACCACTATTAGAGTATCCCTTTTCACTGACAGGGGAACCCCATCAATGAGCTCTCAATAGTGCAACTCCTTAGGTGCAAGACATTGCTCCCGGAGCAGTTGCATTATCAGCAGTCATGCGGTATCAGTGTCACCTCCTCTCCCCCACTCCCTTTCCCTTACCATTTCTCAGCAGCCTAGTTGCCTTTTGTAATTTTGTCTCATTTAAAAAACAAAACCAAATCAAATTGCAGAGTAGAGTTTCATAGTTGCATGAAATAATGAAAAATAAATAAATAAATAAATCCCCCACCCCCAAATGCATGCTGAGTAGGTCATAGGCCAGAGCAGTGGGGTTAGGGGGAAGAAAGGAAGCAAGCATGAAGGTGGCAGTTGCATGATGAATATGTGTGGTGATGCAACTCTGAAAACAGGCATAGTTCCGCCCACTGACAACTTTGACTGCAATGAGAATGGGGCTCATGTGGTAAAGCCTTGAATCTGTATAAATAGGGTGAAAATAAAAGTTTTAGACTGATACTTTTTAGATTATGCCTTGCCTGGTGCCACCTGCCAGGCACCAATCTGTTGTAGCTAGTGCTATATAAACCAGGGGTAGGGAACTACTGTGGCCCTTCAAATATAGTTAGACTACAACTCCAACATAATTTTTTAAACTTGCTTAAGTTCATGGAAGTTGCAGTATCATCTGGAGGGCCACATGTCTCCCCTCCCCCCCAGTTGTAAGTATTAGTGTCTTGAGGCTATTTGGGATTGGATAGCCCCATGAATCATAAACATATGTCTGAATGCTGCAGCAAAAGTGATATCTGTGAGACACCCAATGAAATGTTGAATGAGTTCCTTTTGTTTACAGAGAGACCTGGGGAGCTGCTTAAATAGTTTATTAGGCATCGTGTTGGGAGGCTAATGTTGTTAGTTTGCTAATTGAATGGTTAGTGTTGGTACTAATCATGACTGACAAGCAATTTAAAGAGTGCTTCTCAATCTGTTGCAACAGAGATCCAAATGACTGCAACAAAATCACCCACCTGAAAAATGATATTGTGTGTGTGTGTGTGTGTGGTCATTCCCAGATTGTGAATGTCACTGTTCTAGAATATCTAGTGCTGTGCAAGAAATAAATCTTTTTAATATTGAAAGGCTTCTACAAGGCGTTTCACATGCATCTTTCCAGTTAGACTTTTATGAAGATCAAGAGAGGCTGAATATGTAGCAGCAACATTAGTAGTTGTAGTAAAAGTAGCAATGGTATTAATACTGTTTTTATCATTATCATTATTATTATTATTATTATTATTATTAATCTAACACATGAATTATGCATGAGATAAAAATGGCAAGTAGTTAGAGGGAAATATTCAGTATTAGTGTGTCCTGTTTTTTTAACTTGATGTGAAGCTTTTCTACAACTTAGAGCTCTCATATTTTGTATATC
The DNA here is from genome assembly GCA_020142125.1 of Phrynosoma platyrhinos. Taxonomy (NCBI): domain Eukaryota; kingdom Metazoa; phylum Chordata; class Lepidosauria; order Squamata; family Phrynosomatidae; genus Phrynosoma; species Phrynosoma platyrhinos. The sequence goes on from CM034706.1 coordinate 145,064,929, forward strand.
ACTCATTTACCATTGGAAAAGTTTTCTCTGGCTGCCATTTTCCTCCACTCTTTGTTATACACAGTGAGTTTGCTGTTGAGACTGGCTTTTGTATCATTGTGTGGTATCATATCAATTTTGTTGACTTTAAACTGATAACCAACTGAGTGATATAGCAGTCTGAGGTGAGTTTGGCTTGTTAGCAAACTCACCAAAATCTGAAAGATGACACTTTTAGGCCACTGTGTTCTCTTCCCTCAGCATGCATCACCAGCACATGTCAGATGGAAAACAAATTTCCAACTGATGCTGTTTCCCCGTGTCTTGTTTAAGAAACATAAAATGTACACTTTCTTGACATTCTTGATAACTAAATAACTAAATCTTTACATGCCCTGTAACTCATTTTGAAGCAGAAATATATAAATTAATTCTAAGATGTTTGACTTGTCATATACAATAATGTTTTGCATTTGTGTGTGTGTGGGAGGGGGAGATAATTCCATTTGACAATTTGGTTTTAAACAAGGTGTTTTTGCCAAACCACCTGGGATGTCACCTCAGCACAACAAGATGGGTTTAGGAAACTGTGCCAGATATGGCTAGATGAGGCATAATGTACTGTGAAGTACACTCTGCTAATTAATGTACATTTCAAAATCCATAATTGGTGCACTGTGAGGGTGAATTAAAAATAAAATGCTAGAAACAAGAAAAATCTAACTGGGAAAAATATTAACATCTGTATGTAGAGATCCTAATTAGATTTTGTTAAATGGAAAAGTATAACTTTCTCAGATATAAAGAATATCCTCCTATTAACGGTAAAAGTAAAGGTACTCCTCATTGACAAGTTTGTCAAGTCCTGTCCAAATGTAGGGGGCGGTGATCATCTCCGTTACTAAGCCAAAGAGCCAGCATTGTCTGACACTACTCTGTGATCATGTGGCCAGCATGATTGCACAGAATGCTGTTTACCTTCCCACTGAGAAGTGGTGCTTATTTATCTACTTGCATATGCATGCTTTCAAACTGCTAGGTTGGCAGAAGCTGGGACTAGAGATGGGAGCTCACCCTATGGGCCTTGAACTGCCAACCTGCTGATCTTGCAATCAACAGTCAGAGAATCAAAAATGATAAAAACAGAGTCATAGAATTAAAAATGATTAATGGGAACATTTTAGTTATTACAGAATCATGACCTGTTTCTCATTCTTAAAAACTCCATTGTTCAGACTTTACTATAGGCTTCTGTAATCACTGATGAGCAAAAGATCTATTTCATCATCATCATCATCATCATCATCATCATCATCGGTTATTGATTGCCTGCAAGTCATTTCCACCTTATGGTGACCCTAATATAAGCTTTTGGGGTATGCTGACAGCGAGGATCTACCATGCACACATGCAGAGTAGTTGCACGTAGACAGGAATGCCCAAAAGCTGGTCTTCTGTGAAGAGTCTGCTCCAGACGGCACAGGAAAAAACCTCCCACACACAGGTGCTGCTTTCAGCTTGGAGAAAGGAATAGCTTCACAGTGAGGCTTCTCTCAGAGAGGGCTTTAATCTTTGTTGCAAATATTTACAAAGATACACAGAGTATCAGACATCCATCTTGAATACTCACAGCTATACAGAGTAACAAAGTGCTTTGCCAACCACCAATCACAACTAACCAACAACAGAGATTCTGACACACTCCCATGTATAGGCGGTCCTCTTAGTAACATGTGACAGCCAAGCACTAATGAAATCAGTGCCCGTTGCATCAGGACTGTTGCATCAGACCTCCCATGATGCATACCTGACTTGTCCTATTCACTGTGCATGTTGCAACAGGCTTCCCATGATGCACAGCTTACCAAATGCTAACTCATGCACCTGCCACTTGAACTGTAGTAACCCTGTTACTATTGATCCAGTTCCTCTCAGTGGCCACATCCATGTCATTTTTCTGGACCAGGGTGCCACATGGTCTTTACAGAAGCTATCATTTTTTTTTTTTTTTTTTTTTGCAAGATGTGTTCAGGGGAGGTTATCATTGCCCTCCTTTGAGGCTAAGAGTGAATGGCTTACCTAAAGTCATCAGTGCCTTTCCATGGTCCACTGGGGACTCAACTCTTGTTGTAATCCAATGCTCAAACTACTACACCATGATGACTCCTTCTTCTGAAGTAGAATGAAATGGCTTTTTAGAATTTTTTATTAGTTATTACTGTTAGTAAACTCTGAACAGCCTGTGCTGAAAAGACAGTGTTCAGCTGATAGCATTGTTCTGACCAGGATGTTCTGATAAGTCCTTCTTGGTGGGCTCTGCCCAGAACTGTTTGGTAACTGATTTCCAAAGATGAAAACAACATTGCAGAAGTGCATCAATGGGGTGGGAGAATGATGTTTCTGCATATGTCACAAAGCCAATTAACTGTCTATAAAAATGTTCAAGATCTGTCACTCAGGGTTCTTGGTATTTGGAACAGACACTTCCACCCAGAGCCCACATGTTACTCAGAAATAAAGTCTCCTTTCTGAAGATCTCTGTTTTGGTCTTTTATCTGAGTTTCTGCTACACTTCTTCATATAAATTTCTCAAAATAGCCAATATCTAGGGAAAATGTAGTATTTGTTAGCCCAATAAATAATATCTTATATAACATGGATGGCCACACTTGCCTGTACATCACTTAATCACTCAGTAGTTTATAACTCACAGCCCAGTGTGTCAGCTGACTGAATACATGGGAAATTACTGTGCATGAAGTTGGCAGAGTCTGGTTAGTGATAGCTGAGTTACACATGCAAGACATTACTACTACTATCAAGTGATATATGTGCATATGCAAATTGGCAATTGATCTCTTCTATAATTATAAATGGCAAAATTATTAGTTCTTCAGGCTATTACAGATATCTCCCAACTTAATTATAGGTGATCCAGAAAAAGCAAAGCTTGCATAGTGTATGAGTTGGGCTGAAAAAAACTTTACAGAGTTATTTGGGACTAAGTAACATTGAATTCAATAGTGCTTGCTTCTGATTGCAATATTATTGTATTGTAATGACATGACGTGCTGCTCTGGAAGGAGGTTCTGACATCATGCGCATGTGTAACAGGATGTCCTTGGAGAGGGGTTGTGGTGGCTGGCATGCATCTGCCCCTCCCCATCCCTGTCTCAAGGACACCGCAAAGGGCCCATCTGCAGAGGCCCTAATCCCTTTCCAAGGCCCTACTGACTGGAACCCCCTGAAAAGGAATTTCTGTGACATGTTCATGATTAGAAATAGAAGCAGGGATTCCATCCAGATGCTGCTAATCTGTGCCCCATTGGGAAAAGAAAGACTAGAATCCTGGTTGTGTATTATGGTGATGCAACCACCTTGGTGTATTCAGTGGTACCAGGTGGAAAAAGGCTATAGTAATAGGAGCCATGAAGGAAGTCAGGAACTGGGGAAACAGATATTGTTGCCTTCACTCATCACTGCTCTGACCTGCAGAAAAACACAGCTGTTAGGGTAGTGCACCAACAGGCGTCTGGTCACATATTATGAACACTCAGTACACACACTTGGGAAATGATTGAGCAAAGATCCAACAGTACCTTGGGAAAGTGTAAAGCCCTGCCTCCACCATTACACTGAGCTTCTGCTCCCAGTACAACTGCACTTGAGTGTTTGCATTCATATAATAATGGAGAAAGAAACATAGAGAGGATGTCTGGTTAAACCTGTCTATGTCACCTACAGGATTCTGGCCTGAGTGAATAGGCAGCTTTGCTAGAGGAATGGGGTAAGTGAAGCCAGGACTCCAGCCCCAAAGACCTTTGTTCACTCAACTGAAATGAACTCTGCTTTGGCAGGAGACCCAACAACCTCAGGAAGTATATCCTTGCCAACATGCATTTCACAGAGGATTTGCACCAACCCCTCCCCCCAAAAAAGCTGGTTCCTAAGCACTGCCTTTAAAACATCGCACAGGGGGTAAATATGCAAGCACTTTACTTAAGGGGAAGATTAGTTGCATGGGAAAGGGAAGCCGACACAGAATAAATGATATGACACCCAACTGGCAGGAAAAGGCCACAATGTTATTGAATACAGCTAACAGCTAGGGGTTGGTCCAAATGCATGGGCCTGGATCTGTTATTGCCCAACCTGTCTGTTTTTTGATGAACCCAAAAGGCCTGGTCACAGTCGAGCTTTGGGATGACAGAAGGGGTGACCAACTGGTCTTAAATCTGCCACAGCTCCTTTGTCACTAGGGGACACTGTTCAGGAGCTGCTCCTGCACTGGCAACACCTCTCTGCTCCCAGCACCCCTGGGTCCCTTAGGGACTCCCGATCCTGTGCTCTGCAGCCCAGGAAACCATGCTCACCAGATCCCTGGCCCATGCTACCACCACAAAAGGCCAACACCCTCCCCCCGAGGGCTGCTTTCGACCAACCCCCTAAGAGCTGTATCCTCCTTTTCAGCCCCCCCAAAAAAACCCTTATGGTTGTGTTGAACAAGGATCCAAGCCTGAGCAGACGTAGTATACAAAGGCACCAGATTTCCACCTCCCTATTATCTTGATGGAGTCCACAGGTATGCTGCAATCCACCATGGTGGTAGTGGCCCCTATCCAGAACGAGTATCCACCAAAATCTTCTGCCAGCAGCCCGGACTGTTGCAAGGCCAAACAGAGCACCAACACAAACTGGAACTGAGTTAGCAGAGCCCTGTTGTCATGGGTGAACAAGGAGCCTGATATGCATGGGTGGAATGCCAGGTATCTGCATAAGATCCAAACAGGGCACAGGTGGCAGCCATGGAGCCTCCTCAGCATGATGGTGGACCTTTTGCCCAACTGGACACACATGGACCTGCAAAGAACTAAAAACAGTGTTGCCTACCACAGAGACATCCTCCCTCTGAATTAAATGCTTGGACCCATCTGCATTGGAAGATAGGACCAACTCACCCACCTGCAGTGCCCCAAAGAATATGGTAACGAAGGTCGCCCTGAAAAGGCAAGCCTCCACCCTTGAGTGGCAGACGTGGTTGAGCAACGGGGAGAGCTTGAGAAGCAGATTGAAACAAATAGGCTTCCTCCCATCTCCCCACTTGTTGCCTGTCCTTCTCCATCCCTCCAGGGCCCTCCTGATCAGAAGGGAAGCACAAGGATTCCTGAAACCTCACACACACTTTGGAAAAGAAGGAAATCCCAGCTAAAGTGACTGACATGGTGTGGGGTGTGATGCCAGACTCTTTCAGCCATACCAGAAATTGTAAGATGGTGTGGGACCAGGCTGGCCAGTGTGGCTTGATGTCCAATGACCCCCCAAAAGGTGAAAAGCTTGGACACCACTCTCTTGTAGGCTCTGAGGGTAGTTGGGACCAGCGAAGACAGGATGCTCTGTATCACAGCAAGCTTCCAACCTCCCACAGTTCTTCTGGGAAAGGCGTGAGTGAGGGGGTCTGCTTCTGGCAACAGCTGCCAGAACTAGGCCTCCTGAAAATAAGAGTGAGAATCTGCAATTTCATGCTCCATGCTCTGTATGAAATGAGCCTTGAATGTGTTGTTGTTGTGGATCATAGCAGGACAAATCACTGAACCAGAAGCATGACCTGCTCCAATTTGGATGTTTGATGACTGAGCACACTGACCACCACTTGGTTGTCACACCAGAAGCAAACAGCCCTCTTGGCAAAGGCCTCCTTCCAAATGTGAATCGCTACCAAGATAGGGAACAACTCAAGGTGAGGTCCCTGAGAATGCCCTTTGCCTCCCACTGGGGAGGCCAACGCTGTGTGCATCCATGCCCCTGGAAGAAAACTCCAAACCCCAAGCTCCCCGCCACATCAGAGTGGACCTGAAGACCTCATCCTAGGTCCCATGGGCATTGCCACAGTGATACCCCATTGAAGTCTCTGAGGAATTCTTCCCACAGCCTCAGGTCCTCCTTAATGCCTCTGGTGAGGTGAATGCAGTGGTATTGTCACCCTGGCAAGATGATTGCAGAAGGCCCAACCTGGGGAAACCATCATGCATGCAAAATTGAAGTGACCCAATAGTGCCTGGACTTCCCTGAGTATGGCCTTGTGGGCCATGAGAATGGCCCGTACCATGGTGAGGAGGAAGCAGAGTTTTTCATCCGGGATACAAGAAACCCCTGTGACTGAATCCAGTTGGATTCCATGGGAGTGGAGGGAGGTGATGGGACCCTTTTTGGTTGCTAGAGGAGTCCCCAGCTCTGCTGCCAATGTCTGAAAAGTTGTGATGAACAAGAAATCATCCAGATAGTGTGTGACCAAGGGGGACATGGCACAGCTTTTCATTTCCCTCTTGAGGAAGGAACTGAAAGACTCAAAAGCCGTATAACTCAGTGAGCAGCCCTGGGCATAGCCTTATTGAAGTTCCACTGGTCTTCAAATTTAAAACCCAGTAGGTAGAAATCATTGGGGTGGACGAGCAACAGCCAGAATACCAACTGGATGTCACATTTGGCCAAAAGAGCCCCTTGTCCACATGCTGGATGGCATGGTCAAAGGGTGCATAATGCACCATACACCTGGGGTGGAATGACATCATGGACGGATGACCCCAGCGAGTAGGAAAGGTGGTGGATGAGGTGGAACTCTCCTGGTGCCTTCTTAGGCATGACACCTGGGGAGACACCCAGAGGTTGGGTAGGGGAGGTGAATTGAAAGGGCCAGCTACCCTGCCAGCTTTGCACTCCTTCCTGATTTGGCCCTGAGGACATGTGGACATGAAGATTTTAGGTTGGGTGCATCACGGCCACCCTGGGGCCTACTGTGGGGATCCTGAAACCCTGAGTGAAATCTGTAGCTAGGAAGGCAGCTGCCTTCATGTCTAGGTAGCACGTGAGGAGGGACATGAGGGCAAAGGGCACCAGGGCAGCAATAGAAGGCTCAGTATGGAACTCCCAGCCCTCCAGTTCCAGGGCTTGCTGTTCCCTCCTTCCTTCTGCAGGTTGCTGGGCTGGGGCATCCTGGGCAAAAGGACTGCTGCACACCAGCATGCGGGTAGGTGAGTGTGGTGTGGGGGCCCCAACACAGCTCACAGCAGTGCTCAAACATGCACTACACCCTCACACACTTGTCCAGGCTAAACTCCCAGCACATCAGCCTGTGAGGATCTTTCTTCCCAGCCCATCTGGATGAATGAGAGGATTTCCCTTTTGACCTGACCAACCTCAACAAGTCAGAAGGGGATGGCATGGTCCCACCTGGCACTGGTGCTTTGGGAAGCCCACTTGAGGAAGGCGGCATCAAATGTGATGGCTGCCACCTCCCCAACAATTTCTCAAACCTTAAGGACATTGATCTTGTGGTTGTTGAGGTGCCAGCCCCTATGGGGGTAAGACATGGTGACCATCTCCATGTAAATGGAATATCCTATCATCCAGTTGGTGAAAGACCGCTCTGCCAGGGCCCTCTTGGTGTCCCACCTACTCTTCTTGCTAGACCCAAGGGAACAACCCTCCTCCACCTCAGGCTTCAGCAAGATGAGGATATCAACATAGTATCCTTGGAAGATCCACTTCCTGACCTTCTTGGGCAAATGAAGGCCCAGGGGCTCTTCATTGTCCATGAAGATGGGGAAGGTGGCCACCTGGGGGTCCTCACACACCCTCTCCAGCCCCAGGCACCT
>CM034706.1:145073435-145085367 GCA_020142125.1 Phrynosoma platyrhinos
AAGCATATCTGTTGCTCAGTTTTTCACCCTACTTTTCTTCCCCTGAACCCTTTAGATGACTGGCATCCAATTAGTGCTTCCATTACAATACTAAATGGTAACCTAGTGGCCAAAATTGTGTGGTGTTATTGAACTTTGCACATAAAAAAATAATGCCACTAGTTCTTAATGAATGTTTCAATCATTAGGTGAATTCTATAGATTTCAGAATGAGGAAACAAGATCTAGGTGCATTTTTGCAATCTGATGGTTTCTGTCTTTCTGTAGCTTTTTTAAATACAACTTGAAGAGATGGTAACTTACATTTTCATAAAAAGCAGCATGGTACCATTGTATGTTACTGTCACATACATGTATGCACATATGCCAAAGGACACATGCAAACATAATCATTTTCTTCCCAACAGTCTCAAAAGCCAACAATTAATGACTAAATTGCACTTTAGGTTCAGGCACTTTATTGTTCTTCATGATCTGCTTCTCCTCAGGTTTTAAAGCTGTTCATCATTTATTTGGCACTTTGAAAGACCTGTAGATTAAAGTATAAGTATTATACTGCCTTCCTTTTCTTTCTTTTTCTTTTTAGAATTTTGAGTTTGATTTAAGAACCTAGGCCCAGATTCAGTTCTCCAGAATCATGATGGATATGTAGTGTCAAATTATACAAACATGGATATCATACAATTCTTGATTGCACTGTTGCACAATGGGTACAGTTGTCCAGTTGCACAACTGTCACTCCATCTCCTTACCCATCAACAGGGAACATACTTCCTGAACCTCCTAGGAAGCATTCATAGCCTTGCACAAAGTTTTGCATTAGCAACACAGGGCATGCAGAATCCTGAACAGGATGCCATCCATGTACAGCATCTGAAAAAGTGTGACTGGTGTGTAACTGCATATCACCATAAAGTTACAACAGGATTCTAGCTCTGTGAGTCAATCCTGCATCGACAATTCATAGTAGTAAGCACTATCTTCCATAGGTCTGGATTGAGCCTTTATGTAGTTTCAGACTTATGGCACCCCTAAGGTAAACCTATAATGGGGATTTTTTGGCAACATTTTCTCTGGGAGATGGGTTGAATTTGCCTTCCTCTGAGGCTAGGAGTATGTGGCTTGCCCAAGGTTACCAGAGGGATTCCATGGTTGAGTATGGATTTGAAGGATCTGGAGCCATAGTCCAACATGCAAACTATTAAATCATGCTGCTCTCCTTCCCATACTAGCTATCCAGTATTAGGATCAGGTTGTTTAATTCAAAGTAGGGCCCTTTTCAGGACTTACATTATGTACAATAATACTGGTACCAGGTATACTGGTAAGTGGTTTAGGCAACAAATACTAGGCAGCAGCATTGGTGCTAGCCTCCTTATTGTTCCTTCTGAACACCCGTCTATTCTCCTTTGTCAGAGGCTAGATGTGTGTCTGTCCTGGTCTGGGCTTCTTAATGTACTTGAAGCCTCAGATGTGGGAGAGAACACCATCCAGTTCTAGTACTCAAGTGAGTCCATTGCCAGAGTTATGAATGAGTCATGGCCCAGAAGACAAAGCTGGACTTAAATAGACTTACCACACACCTAAGTGTTTGGGGACATTGCATGTGTGTGTGTGTGTGTGTGTGTGTGTGTGTGTGTGTGTGTGTGTATATATATATATATATATATATATATATATATATATATATATATATATATATATATATATATATGGGATTCACTCCAGATTTAAATCAAAGAAAAAGCATTCTGCCCACACATGTATCCTGTTCCCACCCTCCACACCCTTAGGAATAATTTTTAGAAGGCACAGGGTGCTGCATTGGGAAGATGGTATCAGGAAAAATCCATTCTTCACCAAACTTCCTTTAACTTTCTCTCCTCAAAATAGGAGGAATAGGAAGATATTTGCTCTGTCATCCTATTAAGTGGGTGAATATTTGGATGGGTGAAATCATGGCATGTGGTGGTGCCCAGAAGGGCATGGACTAAAGAGAATGAAAATGATGTCTGCAAGCTTCAATAACAAATGACTTCATAAAGAAGTTATTAATGTGGAACTCTGAAATCATCTTATGAGTTTCTAATCATATATTAAAAAAAGATATATCTAAAAAATATTGGTGCATGCATACTACTTGTGAGATCAGGAAAGTGACTGCAGCTTTAGGGGTTTACAAGAAGATTCTTTTACTCTTAGTAACTCTGAAGAGAAATTCTTCTGACCAAGCAATGGCTTAATCCAATTTAAAGATGTTACCCTGGTGTGCTTTCAATTGCTACTGATCCATTTGAATCCTAGTATGTTTACTGTGATATTTTTTAGCTTTTCCAGTTCTTGCATTATCACATTTTGAATAATGTATACTGTTGGAGAAAAGTGGAAAATGGATTTATATAACAAACAGAAGAATTGCATACTTTTAAGATTGCCTGTCAGTGAGTAGCTGGGCAAATCTCTCCTTATATCACCAAAAGAAGAATATGTTTTCTCAGGTCAAATGCACATTATATCAGTTTTATACCTGATCTATCAAGATTTCTTAAAATAAACCTAAGAGTTTCTTGAAAACTCCCAGACCTCTTCACAGAACAGCAGTTCCCAGGGTTCCCTGGGGTTATAGCCAGTGATGGATCGGCACTAATAGAAAGCCACTCTGTTCACAAACATCACCTCATCAAACATCAGTCTTTCCACCTACTACAGCTCACCATGCAGAACTGGCCTTTATTTTTTGATGCCTTAGAAATAAGACAAGATAGAACATTCCCCCATTCTCTCTCTGTATATATATATATATATATATATATATATATATATATATGACTGGAAATTGCTTTTTCAATATTAGTGAGGAGGCATTGTTCTGTACAGCACATGTGGGCAGCAAGCTAAGTAAAATGGCACAGGACATTATCTTCATCAGGGTGTACTCACAGTACACAATTATAGCAGTTTGATATGACTGTAAGTAATGTGGCTTCATCCTATGGAATCCTGGGATTTGGAGTTTGGTGGATTATCTATTGGGGAACTACTTTGAATTATCTCCTAGGGAGATCTAGTGCTGAAGTTCAGGTGAGTAGACTAGAGTCCAATGCTAGAGAATTCAAAGTACTCCTCATCAAACTGCTGGTCACTGCTCTTTGCACTCTAGCAACTGCTTCCTATGATAGACACACTTCTCATACAGGACCAGTCATACCTCCATGTCATAATCCAATACAGATATATTTCATTTCTCAAAACATGTGTTCCTGGATGTTACTTCTTTAACAGAAAATTTAATCCCAGAAGCAGAAATAACATGGAAATAATAGGGATTGGTTCCTGCATGACAATAAAGAACAGCAGTTCAACATGTTTCAGCAAACTTTTTATTCAAAATGAACAACATGCACATGTGAGATGATCAACCATGCCAGATAAGCCTAGCATAAGTAAACAAAAGCATGTTTAATCTTCTCAAGATTACCTGAAGACTTTTTCCAAAATGCAGCCAAGGATACTTTTTTCTCTCACCAACTTCCACTTTTCTCATTATTTTTGTTTTGCTGGCCAGATATATATATGCTATTTGAACCTGCTGGGGGTACCTGATGAAGCAGGTTGATCTCAGTAAGGGATTCTGGAGGCAGTTGCTGTTTACCTTGCCTGTCGTAGGCAGGGCACACATGCTTACAGTAGATTGGCTAGATTTGAATCCCATTTTTTTTTTGTTAGCTCAAGTCTCATTGTATTGATTACGGCAGATATACTGCTGCAACCTGACACTGAAAGTCCCTTCCATTCCAGCCCTCCTTCCCCATCCTCACAGTGTTGAAGCCGCTAAAAACTCAAGCTAGTTAAAGGACTAGGATATAAAGGGGGGCTGAACAGGTGTAAAAAGATTTTGTAAAAAGAAGCTTCTTAGGAGTTTATCACACTGCTAAAAAAACCTGGCTTGCCTCTCCCAAGTTGAATTTTAATTCGGAAGGCAGGCAGGTATTACTGCATGCATTTTGCCACTAAATCCACTGGTAGAGTCCAGCCTGGCTGTAGCCTGGGTTCCAGGAGTGCTTCTCCAGCTGCTTTTCAAAGTCAGGAGTTTTCTAACTTTGAAAAGCAGCTTGCTGAGTGCTCCTGGGACCTGGGCTGCAGCCAGGCTAGACTCTGCCAGCAGATTCAGCAGCAAAACATGTTCAATAGGACCCAGCTGCCTCTTGAATTAAAATTCAACTTGGGAGAGGTAAGCCAGATTTTTTTAGTGATGCAATAAGCTCCTTTGTCAGAGGCTTTGCTAATGGAGATGTACCCCATACTGTGGGGTATGGTAGGCTGCCTTGAGTAGTCCCACTTTACAGTGGCAGAATTACCTTCTTTTGTACTCCAGCTACTACAAGATATGACCCTACAAAACCAGTTTCAGTGTATGGTCAACCCATCCTCAGTATGAATTAGTGTAGCAACCTTCTACATTGGCAAAGTGAAACAGTTTATTATTGAAGGGGATTGTATAAGATTGGTTGAGATGGACTTTGTGGTACTCCATGCATGTTGTAATAGGAGTCTTGAAAGTATTTTACTCAATTTGCTATCATCTCTTCAGTTTTATTAATTACTTTCACTTATCAGTACTGAAATGATATTCCTAGTCAGACCTTCTTGCCTACCTTTTGAAGGATGGCTAGAGCATTGGCTGGCCTCCAATTGTGTTGTATCATAATTACATTTAATAATAAATTACATGTTTTGGTTAGCAGTTCAGCTAGCTTGTTCTTTATTTTTTTCTTCAAGTCTTGGATAAATGCTATCCAATTCTTCAAACAACTTATATAATGTGGCTCCTCCTCCTCCTCCCTCAAGGCTAATCCTTTTTCTGTTGAAGTTTTACTGTTTTTTTTTAAAATGATAATTGAGGTGTCTTATGAAATGTGTTGTTATTGTCCTTGGATGTACCCCAGTATTGAATAGAAACACATATTGGTTAATAGTTCAGTGAACAGAAGGCAACTAATTCATCCCCCATTGAATTGAACCTTTTTTTTCATTGGAGAAAAGTGGTTGGCAGCTGCAGTGTTGCTGGTGAGACAGGGACTGATGGTGGGTAATGCAAAAGCCAGACATCCCTTGGTCTGTCATCCTGTCATCCTCCCTTAGCCAGAGCTAACAAGAGAAATGGGAAGCCAGCATAAAGTATCAGGGCCTGACAGTCCAGAAGGAGGTTGATGTCCCAACTGTGCTGCACAGCATTTGAAATTCCATGTAAAGATTCTGAGCTTGCTTGCCATGGATTCATAATTGCTGTTTTTTTGGTTTTTTTTGGAGGGGGGGTATTAATTTTATTAAAATTAAAAACAGGCCACAAAACATACATGCTTTTCCATCTTTTTACACTCAATTAAATTAACTAAAACATTTTACTTTATTTTTCCTTTGTTCGGACAAACACTTTTTCCTTTATAATCTTCTTTTATTCTTATGGTGTACTATTGCCTTAAATTCCATCTTTCTTTTAAACAGATAACCTTCCTCATTTTAACCTTGGAGTTGACCGGGTAATACCACTACATAAAATTTTATTTTAATTTTCTTGTATTCTTTTGAGTTTTGAGAAGAGGAACCTTATTTGAATCCATTCTACTGTAATTTACCCCAGATCTATTCTAATTCGTTCCCATTTCTTTTCATATTGTTGAAATGATTTACCAGCAGCGTACATAGATAATTTATCCATTGTTGCTAACTCTTTTAATTTTCCATACCAGTCATATATACGCAGTATTTTTTTCCATTTTCCATAACTGTGCATAAATAATTCTTGCTGCTGTTGTCATATATAGCACTAGAATTTTTTCATCCTGACTTAACTTACTCTTAATTACTGCTAGAATATTTAATAAGAAAAACTATGGTTTTAGAGGTATTGTTTTCTGCAACATTTTCCCCATCATCCTGTGGATTTTTTTCCAATAGCTTCTGGCTTTATTACATTGCCACCACATGTGGTACAATGTTCCCAATTCAATCTTACATTTCCAACAAAATTTATTCCTTATGTTCTGTATATTTGCTAGTCTGGATGGGGACAGATACCATCTGCAAAAAAAAAAAAAAAAAAAATTATAGTAATTTTCTTTCAAAGTATTACACTTTGTAAATTTTGAGGTATCATTCCAGGAGTTTTCCCAATTCTGTAAAGGTATAATGTTTCGTGCCCATTTAGTCATGTTTGTTTTTACCATCTCCTCATGAAGTTCTAGTTCTAGTAAGGAACTATACATTTTTCCTATCCACTTGTGTTCGTATCCCCTCAACAGTTTATCAAATATAACTATTTCTCTATCCCTTGTTCTTCCATATCTTTCTTAAAATTTTCTTTGAATTGTAAATATTTTAGCCAATTTATCTTTATTCCTGCTTTCCAAAGATCTTCTTTTGACTTTAATTTTAATCCTTCCTCTGACTTTATCAAGATCTTTTCATAAATAAGCCAATTCTCTTTGTAAGGAGCTTCATTATTATGATATGCCTCCTCTGGTGACACCCATTGAGGTATCCGTATCCAGAATTGTTTTCTATATTTCCTCCAAGTGTTAAATAGAGCTTTCCTTATACAGTGTTTATTGAACTTTTTACCCATTCTAGTTTCCCCATATCCTACCACCTTAAGCCATCCACTTTCTATCCAAAAACCTTCCAGTTGTAAGAGTTTCCTGTTTTTGAGAGTAATCCATTCTCTGATCCAGGATAAAGCACATGCATTATAGTATAGCTCTAAGTCGGGTAGACCCATTCCTCTTTTTTCCTTTCTATCTTGCATTGCTATCACTTTAATCCTGGGTTTTCTCCCTTGCCAAATGAATTTAAATATGTCTTGTTTCCAGCTCTTAAAAGATGCTTTGGAAGTTAGGACAGGGATCGTTTGAAATATAAACAACATCCTTGGAAGAACATACATTTGCATAGTAGCTATTCTACCTAATAGTGATAGCTGTTGTTTGTCCCAGGAATTCAAATCCGTTTTAATGTTATTCCATACCGGGATATAGTTATTCTTAAATAATTCACTATTTTTTTTAGTTATTACTATACCTAAATATTTTACTTTATCTATAAGCTGGTATTCTGTATTCTTTTTCAGGTTTTTTTTTCTTCTTTTTGTGTATGATTTTTTTTGTTATTATTCTGCTCTTAGATTTATTTATCTTAAATCCAGCTAGACTTTTATATTGCTCCAAGATTTCTTCTAGATATTCATAACTGCTGTTGGGTGCCCAGGAAAAGAAGCTAAACTCCTTATTAGTCATTAGAGGAACTGCCAAAACAGTGCCCTGATCATGTAAGTAAAGGAAAGACCTCTTATCTTCATCTGGGCCAGGTTCTAGGCTGCTCCAGAAACCAAAAACTCTATCCAATTTCCCCCTGCCCACTACAACTAATGGCTGCCTCACTCTCTGCCCTATCCCATCTGCCTGCCTGTGGACCTTCCTTGCCTCCAGGAATACTGCAGCCATGCCCATTAAGAATGTCCTTAGGCAGCAGGTCTCTAAAGTCTCCAGGAGATCAGGGGGAGGAAGAAATAGAAAAATATCCCCTTATAAACACCTCTCTCCTTCATCAACAGCTGAGCCCAAAGACTGTTCTGGCTGAACCCAAAGAGACCAGGGTAAAAATCCAGAGGTGTTTACTCAGCTGGCTGCCCCCACTTGACATGTAGATCAGTTGCTGGCAAACAGGGGGGCTGTTTCTTCTTCCTTTTCCTCTTCTTCTTATTTTTAACTTGGGCCTAAAGTTGATGGCTTTTATCTCTTTTCACATTCCATTCGGATATATCCACTTAATCATACACATGTTCATTAATATCTCTTCTTTCTCAAAAATATACATGCTTTCTCATTTTAACATCCCTACCTACTTATTTCACATTGGATTCAATGAACATACAGTTCTAAATCCAGGTTTTAGGTCCAATTGGAGCAGTCCAATTGAATCAATGGAATTTACATAAGTCTTGGCTTACCATTAAGCAACTGACTCTAAACGGGACTACCAATTATACTTAGGTCACTGAATTATATTAGAGGAGGTAGATATTTAATAATAGTCACTTTAAAAAAATCCTATTGCATCTTTAAAGCTCTATATTATTTACATAAGTGGAAGAACATGACAGTTACCACAATCCAGTTCAGAAGCCCATTGAAATAAATGTGCATAGGCACTTTCAACTCTATGGACTTTATCACATGGGGAAATTGGAAGTTTAAACAGTGATTATCCCATGAAAAGCACACATTTGCAATTAAGATTTTCACACAACTTTGCGATTAAAATGCCATTATCCCTGGAATAACCAGGCAATAAACAGCAACAAGGGAAATCCTGTGAATGATTTGTTGCTGTTTATTGCCTGGTTATTCCCTGGTTATTCCCGGGATAATGACTTTTTAATCATGCTGTGTGTGAAAATCTAAATTGTGATCTTAATTGCAATTGTGTGATTTTCATGGGATAATCATCATTTAAACTCCCAATTTCCCCCTGTGAGATAGTCCTACGTTGAGTAGGGTTGCCAGACTGGAAATTGGAGAAGACTCTTGTATCTTTTAATGACTGTAATTACAGCAGGTGTTTGCCATGCAGCCAGATGAAAAGCAACACCTGTTGATGTTCCTTTTTGTATACAACCATGGTACCTGAACCCTCACCCTTTGTGTCTTGGCAACCTTAAATGTTTTGCCAAGGCCTTTGCATACTTTTTACTCTTTCTCCATCTACCTCCCTTTTGTAATTTTAGGAGGAAATTGACTGCACTTGTTGAGACAACATTTTTATTCACGTTTGTAATTCATGCCAATTTGCTGGCCATATTCCTAATTAATTGCTCCTTTAGGCACACATTTAGTTTTCGCTAATTGCCAGTGTCTGCTTTCAAGAACTGCACCCTGTAGAGATGTTTGTGGGTGGTTTTGTGTTTGGGAAAAGAAGAGAAGGTAAGCAATAAATTAAGCTCCCAAACTGCTTTGAAATACATTCCCAAGAGTTCCAATCATTCAACTGTGAACTGGGCCAGGGGCAAAGAGTTTTCATCTCATAGCTAATCTAAGAGAAAAACACCCTCTACCAATGAATGAATATTTTACTAATGGTTTTGCATTAAAGTCATAAGCTAAATGGGAAATTGTCTGTTCAAATAGCACAATGATGGTGAAATTATGGCAAAAAGATTTGAAGGTATAAATAAACCTTGAAAGAAGACAGAACAGTTGTTTCCCCTTTGAAAGAGACATCATTAAGTCTAGATTACTGGTAGGTTTTTGTGGAGAGTGAAACTCTGAAAATCATTCACACCTAGAACTCTTACATTTGGTCAGTTCACATTAACATGGTAACTTTGCCTGTTTCTTCTCTTTGGATGCTCAGACTTTACCTCTACACATTCAACTAACATTTTAAGTTACTGAAATCTTATATGCTTGGGAAAATTTCATTGGTGGTGGTGGTGGGGTGTGTGTGTAGAATTTTTATTTAGGAATAATATTCTCTCTCCCCACCACCACCACCAATAGCTATACAGCTGCTGTGAGCAGGACCTGATCCTAATTCTAGTTGTTTTTCCCCAATGAGAGTAGGCCCACTGAATTAGTGGAATCAATATAAATGTTGATTTACCAAGTTCCCATCAGTTCAATACATCTACTGTAATTGGGACTAACAAATGCATTTAAGCTATAGGCTTGAAGCCTCTGGTGTATGTTACCACAATTCAATGGCCTTTCCGTCCATGAAACATAGCTTGAGTAGATGCAACTTTAACACCAAGGTATATACTTGGTGGTGAGAGGGGTGATGATGTGGAACAGTTCTACTGGGACAGCATTACTTCAGACTATAAGTGGAGGTTTCCTGTTTTAAAATGAATTGAGGTTTTAGGTTAGGCAGGGGAATTTTGTATTGGGTCATTTTGTTTTTTGAAATGTGGAATAGAATTCAAAGGAATGGTCCACATTATTACCAGTGCCTGGAGTGCTGCAACCCCAGCAGTGTTATGCCATGTGATTATTCTGAAAGTTTAGATGACTCGGAAAGACACCAACCCCATTAGATATGTAGATCAGTAACACAATGCAAGGAATTTTAATTTTTGTGGAGAAACACTGGAGATGTGTTTTTCCCCTTCTTTCTAAAGATATGCCTTTTCCCTCTACTATACATTAATGATCATCTCTTGTCTGGTGAACAATCCGTGTTTTAAATAGGACTACCCAGCAGGGATGAGCAACTTTCACAAGTCAGGCCTCCTGCACCAGAGCTTCTGAGAGCTTGGTGAGCTGCCCCTGAGCTTCACCTCATATTTTTGAGGAGCCCTGGCCAATTCCCCTCTCTGGGCCCTCCAAGGGAAGACTGACCGATTCAGGCAATCTTGCAGGTATGATTGGGTGTGTTTTACACTCATGAGGGCTTCTTTCCCCCCCCCCACCCCCAGAAGTGGATTTCTCCACTCCTTTTTCTTTTTAAAAATGTTTCCTCTTTGCCTCACATTAGTAAGTTTGGTGTGGTGGGATTTTTCCCCCCTTCAGAAATACAGAGTGAATATATTTCTTCTGTCTGGTTCCATTTATTTCTTTGTTTTACCATTTGCAGCTATTTTTGTGTTATTTTACCCCAGGTGATTTTGTTTCCTGGATTATTCACATGGTGATCCTACCCAGTCATAGATCATACAGTGAATGGAAGAGTGAGAGCAGAGCATTGCATTTAAAATTAGGTGTTATTTTATGACAACATTATTGAGTGTAAAGAAAAGTGATTTCAATTAATAAATGAATGGTGAAAATTTGTCTAAAAGGGGCAGGTGTTTTGTGGTGTTGCAAGAAATGTGTTTTTCAAAAAGCCATTGAACTGTTTTCAATAAAACCTATATATTTATCTTTTTCAAAAAGAAGACTAGTCCATGTTTTTAATCAATGCTTATGACACCTTTTATCACGATGAATTAAACTAAGGTAGGAGCAGAACAAGAGCTGGCTTTCTGAAAATTTCTTTACTCAAAGGTGTTATTGAAAATACTGCCTGATATTGATTTGTGAGGGACTTGTGAAGATAGAAATTCCTTGCAAATATTCTCACCTAATGCAGCCATCAATTATAATGGCCTTCTTGCTTGACTTCTCCTGATCATGGTATAAGTCAGGAAAGCTGGGAGCGAAACCTTCATGGCCAGAGAAGGAGACACAACTCTTTTCTATTGCAAAAGCAATAAACAAATTATCTAGGATGTTTTACTAACTATGACCTTGTGTTCCTCAGTTATTCTTGCTTCCCTTATATACAGTCACTCAGTTTCAAATAAGTATTTGGATTTCTTCCTCTTTATTTCTTTTCAAATTCTTCTTATTACACAATCCATAGATAAATAACAGATAAATCATCAGCAATTTCATGCTTTTTTTTCTGCCAGTGATACTATTACACATCGCATAAATGAAAATAGCCTAGTTCTGCCTTCAACACAGAGATAGAAAGATTATGACAAGGAGAATCCTGCATTGAAAAGAGCCTCCACAGCATGGGACTTGTTCCCAAAATAAATAATTTTTAAATAAATAAATAAAATGTTTATGCTTTTCAGCAGAAGTCAGTACTTTTGCCAATAAAACATTGCAAAAATATTTCTGCACAGAAAATAAATTCTGTGCAGAAAAAGATTGTTTCCTGTCTAGAAAATGCTGTTGTTTTCTTCTGAAAAGCCTCAGACATGTTTGAAATTTTCATAGGATGAATCCTGAACTGTGAATAATCTTTTAAAAAACTGTGCAACTTTAAAGGACTTTCTTGCAACTAGAAGAAAATTGTTAGAATTACTTATTGCTTCCTTCCAGATTGAAATAAGCAAACAATTGCACCCCTGTTGAAAGGCCATAACATGAGGAGGGCTTCTCTGAAA
>CM034706.1:145095922-145107133 GCA_020142125.1 Phrynosoma platyrhinos
CCTTAGCCTTATGTTCTCAGTTCTCACAGTTTGCGATTTACAGTTCACAATTACCTCTGTTTTGGACCTCCGTCTCTCCAATCTCTAATTGGTTATTGTCCGTTCTCCCCTCTTCTCCACTCCATCATCTTAGATTTGCCCTTCTTCCCTCTTCTCCCTCTTCCCTCTTCTCCTGCTCTGTCCTCCTCCTGTTCAGAACACCTCATCACTGTAACTCTCTCCTGCTTTACGGCCTTCCTTTGCAACCCTTCCGCAGCTTTCAACTTCCCCTCTTTGGCTGATACAAATCCTCCAAGTACATGGTGATGCTTCCCAAAGCTTTACTATTCTTGAATATAGCTGCCTTTTGTAAAGTTAGAGTCACTGGTAGAGTTTGAAAGTCCCAAACTGCTCTCTTTTATTTTGTCGTTTTTCTTTATTATTTATTAAGAATTGTTGTAGGACGTGTGGGCACCTTTACCAGACTTCTATCCTATCTGCATTAGTGGGCCAGGAACGCTCTTTGGCCCTTAGTTTCTCCCCACTGACCCTCACAAAGCAAAATGTCAATGGGGGAGCTAACCCGGGCCCCTGGTGAGCTCCTTTGGTTCACCTCTTCTCAGAGGTGTACTTTGGTGGATTTATGTTAGATTTTTCCACCTTTACCCCCACTTTTAATGCAGCTAGGGAGAGCGAGTTCTCTTCTTCCAACCTCTCTCCACGCCCTCACACCGGAAGTTCCTCCGAGATTGTGTTGCCTTCTTTGGAGGTTTTTAAACAGAGGCTGGATGGCCATCTGTCAGGGGTGCTTTGATTATGAATTCATGCATGGCAGGGGGTTGGACTGGATGGCCTTTGTGGTCTCTTCCAATTCTATGATTCTATGATTCTATTAGTTTAAGGATGCAAGCCCAGTTAGGTAAACCATGTACTTCTTGCTTCCTTGCATATGATCTGCTGTCATAACTCAAATGGATTCAGTTGACTTGGTATTTTATGGCAGGACAGTGAAGACCAATTTTCTGTCAAGGTATAGGATAGTTTTCATAATAACCATGTACATAGCCATTTAATTGGTTTAAAAATGTGGTCTGCTCCAAAATAAATGTATTTTTAATTAGACAATTTTGTCTCTGAAACTGGACTGTCATTTTGGAGCTGTGTGTTTACCATTTTCCTCTGTGTATAATGCTTCATGCTTCATAATATTGCTTGTGGGCTCCCTCCTTGGCTGTCAGTCATTTTTGCTAAGAGGAGGAGGAAGAGGACATTAGGGAAAAGGTTGTTCTGAAATGATATGAAAACAATTTTGATGAATTTTCCCCAAATCCACCTCCATTCTCATCCTGGCCTTGGGTCATAATGCATTGGGAGCCTTTTGTTTTTTTCCTCTTAGAGGATTTGTATATTTTAAACACATATCTACATATCTGTATTTTTACTGTATACATTTTGTATGCATTTTTCTCATTGATCAATGTGTGCCTGGGCATATTTATTCAACTGTATACATTTTGTGCTGTTCACAATTTTAAAATGTGTGCCTAGTTTTTGGTATATTTTATTTGTCAAAAATGCACCTGTAAGCTTCATGAATGTGTTAATTTCAGAGGCAAGGTGTGCTTCATCACAGAACCAATTTGAGGAAGTGCAAAATAGATAACTTTTACAGAGAATGTTGAACCCAGTGAAGAAATTTTCCCTCTTTACTGAGCATATAATCTAGTTGAAATGAAGCCAACAGAGCAATGGCCACTGTTCCATCTGTCTTCCATGAGGAATATCACTGCAAGAGGCAAACTATCATGGCTTCATTTATTGGCCAGAGAAGGAGGAGTTGGCTTCACCCTGACTGCCAGAAAGAATATTGCTTCACCTGAAAAATTCCTTTATTTGGTCTCCAGATAAGCATTGCAGTCTGCTTCTTTCATGAGCAAAACCTAGCCTGCTTCAAAAACCTTCAAAGCAAAATGGCTGCTCTGGCTGTTTTAGCTCTCTGTGGTTAACAACTATATTTAAATAATTGTTTTAGTCTATTCTCAAATGTTTTAATTCTCAATATAATATTTTAAATTGGAGTGGGAAAAGTGGGACCATATGTGACCTCCAAAGACTCTTTTTATAGCCCTCAGTTCCTTCAGATATCCTAAACTTTTGGGGCTCCCAAAAGGAGTGACTTTCCTCTCCTGATTGCTTTCTGGAGAGGCAATTCACCTTTAATATGAGTTGCAGGTCATCCTAATACTGCTTAAACATCAAGTAATACTTTTTAATTAAATCCAAATGTGAATTTCTTGCTATTTGTTTTAGGCCCCATTCCCCCACCTCCCTGCTAGCATTTTTCTTTTTCTTTTTCTCTTTCTTTCTTTCTTAATTATTTTGGGGGGGCAGTCTATGTAGCCCCTGAAAGGTCTTAGAGGCAGCAAATTGGCTATGAAACTCAGTTTAATTATGTGTTAAATGTTTGCCCAACTATGATAACATAGGCAATAGATAAGGACTTAAAATAAAATAGTAAACAAGAATAGATTGGGGAAGGGTTCAAAGGAGCAAAACTTTGCATAATGGATAGGAGAGAATTTTAGTTCAGTTTGTTTTTTGTAAGAACTTTGCAAATTTCATAAGGAAAGAACTTAAGATTTTAACAAATTGGTTGTAGGAGAAATTGAAACTGACAGATTCATTCAGCTGGACAGAGGGCTCTGAGTACTTAAACTTTTGGCTTTTGATACTTGTATATTCAACAATGTTAGTGCTTTGTGCATTTTTTTTAAGGGGCACATCATTTTTAACATCTTTAACATACTGGCACAGCATTTGTAAGTCCATGCTAAAAACAGTAGTAACTATTGAAATTGGCAGAGAGATAAGAGCAAAAATAATTGTGTTTCTTTTTTGAAGAATGTATCAAACTCCCAAAATTTCTTCATATTTGCAGTCAGGAAGAATCTGTAGTTTTTAAAGATTTTGATGTATGAGGAAATAAAAAGGATAGGTTTTTCTATCTCTACTGTATATAGTAATTTTGAATTAGTTCTCTGAAAATGGGTGCATCTACACTGTATAAATAATGCACATTGACACCACTTTAACTGTCAAGGTTCCATCCTACAGATTCTTAGGATTTGTAGTTTTGTGAGGCACCAGCACTCTTTGACAGAAAAAGCTAAAGGCCTTGTAAAGCTAAAAATCCCAGGATTCTATATAATGGAGCTACCGGACCGAAAGTGATATCAAACTACACTATTTATATAGTGTGGGTGATCCCATATTATGTTTTATGGCAGATTGACTGCATGGACCAAATGGCCTGGATTCCCCAAAGCCTTGCACAGGGATATGTAGATAATGCAGGCCAAAAATCTCAGGGCAGGATTGGGCCTGATCCTGCCTCTGCAGACACAGAGTCAGAGTATCCAGTCTAACACTGTGGTAAAATAGCCCTGTTTTTCTGTGGTGTTTGTAAGAACCTCTATGGCAAAAATGGACTGTTCAGACAGCCTCCACCATGCTCCCTATCTTTCCAGTGGTGGATCCAACTGAGAAGCCCCCCACACCACTCCTTACCTGATGCACTGTGGGTGCAGCCAGGCACCCCATTTCTACATCAAATGGGGCAATGGGGAGCTTCTTAGTTGGATCCACCACTGGAAAGGCAAGGAGTGGCATGCAAGTCCCAAGTCCTGGGTCAGTGTGGTGTGTGTGTGTGTGTGTGTGTGTGAACACCTACCTGTCCCTGGGACTAATCTGGGTGAGCACAGAGGCCAGACTAGCATGGTCTCAGCCCATGCTATCCTGGCCCATACATTGAGGTCCTGAGTTCATTTGCTCTAGTTTCTTTTTCTGGAGGCAGCGGATGAGCTTGCAAAATACATTGCTATGCTGAAGAGTTTCCCCCTGCAGAATTTAGTGGAAATATTCCATTGTGACGGCTTTCTCAGCCTAGAATTCCTGTAAAGTGACACCTATTGCCTTTTAATTTTTCTCTTGTTGGCTTTGGCAGTAACCCTCCAACAATTAGCAGGCATTCTTTTGAACAGCTATGTGCTAGCAGGAGTAAGAGGCTGATATTCTTTTCACAATGGCATCTTATTTCATTGATTGCATTCTTTGTCCAAACATGAAAATTCTATAAAATGCCAAGAGCTTTCCACCCATTTCCTCTTTGATCTTTTAAAAGGATAGCATCAATCCTTGTCTAAAGAATCAAAGGTCACACACTGACTAATACTTGACCTAGATTAAATCAATAATATAACCATAATATATATACCATAATATATATACAAGAAAGTAGCTGTTTATAAATGATTAGATGGGGGGGGGGTGCGTGAGAGAGAGAGAGAGAAAGAGAACTATAACAAAATGATACTATAAGTAGATAATTGACTACTTCTGTCCTAAATAACAGTAAGGCAGCATTTATGCAGGCCACATTCAATCTATACAGTTATGTCACTGTGATTCCACTTTGACTTTCATGCCTGCATCCTACAGAATCCTGGAGTTTAGGGAATGTACTTAGATTCTTACTCTGACAGCTTTAGTGCTTCATCAAACTATAACTCTAGGATAACTCTAGGCTTAAAGAGCTGTTTTGGGGGCAGAGAAGGAGAGGGGCAGCCGCACGGTGGGTGCCCCAACCCCTTCCCCAGGTTGTCCTCGGAGCAGCTGGCCCTCCATACGGCCGGTGCTCTGAGGAGGACCTCCTGCTACAGCGTCCATACACGCTGCAGCGGAAGAGTCGCCGAAGGTGCGCCACCAGCCTTTTGTGGCACACCTTTGGTGACTTGTGAAAGGAGCGCCAATTTAGCGCTCCTTCCAGGGGCGGTGAAGTTGCGCCATGGGGCCGAGGTGTGGGGATACCTCGGCCCCGTGGTGCAGCTTGCCAGGGTGGCCCATGGCTGCCCGTCTGCTTCCTCCCTCAGGCTAGTTTAGTAAAAGTGTATTGTGGATGAAATGCCTAGAATTAGGGCTATGCATGGTGTAGTGGTTTGAGCATTGGTTTATGACTCTAGAGACCAGAGTTTGAATCCTAAATCAGCCACCTTGGGCAAGTCAAACACTCTCAGTCTCAGGTGATGGCAATTGTGACAAACCACTCCTGCCACCTTGACTATTTCTCTCTTTTAAAATGTTATGTGACTGGCTTCATAGCCCTTGTCACCTTCTGGTCCAATACCTATTAATAACACACTGGTAGCATTTATTCAAATATCTCACACAGAGGCCAAAATAGGTTTTTATAAAATAGATGTTTTTATTGTGTTTCAAACATACAGGCATGGCTTCTTGGTTTTCAAACGTGTTAATATTATCTGGTTACAGTTTCAATTGTATTGTAGCTATTTCAAATACAATCCTTTAGCTGTTTCTATGATTACAATTTAACTGCACAGGGCCTATGCAGACTGCTAGAAATAGTGCAAATTGAGTCCACTTTAACTGCCCTGGCTCAGTGCTAGGGAATCATGGGAATTGTATTTTTTTCTGAAACATTGAGCCTTCTCTGTCAGAGAGCTCTGGTGCCACAATAAACTACAGTTCCCATGATTCTCTCACAGTTCCCATGATTCCCTGAGTCAGGGCAGTTAAAGTGGACTCAATTTGCACTATTTCTGGCAGTCTGCAAAGGCCCACAGACACTCTCTACATTAGAGCTCTGTTGAACCACAGAGGTTTTTTTTTCTTCTTTTGACTCTTATCTTTGTTCCACTTAGTTCCCTCAGGAACAATCCACAGCCTCTGGCTTAAGGTACTGCCTCACTGTACCTCTTTCTAAGTCAGATCCAACTGACACTCTCGAAGGTTCTGAGCCTTCTGTTCCACAGTTCCTAACTGCCTAACTCCCTAACTGACTATATCCCTCACCGCCTAAGCTATTTATCTCCTCCCAGTTGCTGTCTCATTGGCTGATTCCAGCTGTCTCAGGATTGGTCAGCTGTCTTCTGGCCTTTACAGCTCCCTGCTGTCTTTCTATTCATCACAGCAATGACAAACCCCCTCTAAAGAAACATATCAACAAAATTCCATGATATGTTCACCATAAGTCAGAAATGACTTGAGGGCACCACAAAAACAACAAATTGTGGATGAAATGCCTAGACTTAGGACCATCTTATCAATGGTTCTTTTAAAACAATGGTTTATAAAGCTGGATTCTCAAATGTAGTTTGATATCATTTCCCAGAAGCCAAAGGGATTCTAGGAGTTGTAATCCAACAAGCTTTGGTGATCCAAGCTTATGCAGTACTGATACAAAAAAGGAAAGGCAGTAAATGCAGGGAACTAATTATCCCCGTATCAGTGATGCCCCTAGGGTTGATGTCACCTGGTCACTCATGGGGAGGGGGGACTTCTGATGCACAACTTCTGGTGCATGTCCAGTGCATGTGGTAGTGTAAGTGCACAAAGAGCAGCCACCGTGCCCAGGGAGCAGGCTTTCAGACCTGTGCACCCCCAGGAAGAAGCCACCAGGCCCCGAGGAGGGCTGGAAATGCCCCATGTGCCCTGGGGAAGGGCTGGGGAGAAGTCTCCAGGCTCTGGGGAGATCTGGAAATGCCCTGCATGCCCCCAGGGAGCAGGCCTATAGCTACAGGGTACCCTGTAAGCCAGGCCTGCAACCATGGGGACCCCAATAAACCATGTCCGCGGCCATGGGGAGCCCTGTAGACCAGGCCTGCAGCCATGGGGAGGCCCCGCGGGGGTTGGGGGGCTGCCAGAAGAGGGGTGATACCTGGTGCCCTCTGCACCCCCCCCACACACCATGACACTATTGTCCTATATTCACAGATGTATGTTGTATTGAGCAAACTGAACTGTTTCAGACATACTCCAAAGGTGTGACTCATTGTAGTTTCCATTCTTCAGACTGTAGTAAAATAATTTCAAATTTAGACTGAAACTGTATAGGTCCAGGAGTGTATCTGAAGAAGGCACATTGAACAGTTTGGGGTTCATTCAAACATACACCTGGGTATCTGGGGAACTCAGGTGTTTTGTTTGTTTGTTTGTTTTGGTAAAATGTTTCTGATAACTCAAAGCTTTGTATTGCATCTGGGCATGATAATGTCAGGATTATAGGCTAAATGGAACCATTTGCTGTATAACCTTCCAACAAGAATGACCATATCCAAGAGAAGACACACATTTTGTGGAAAATAAAAGTCTGCTGCCAGAAGCATCTGCTTCATGTTGTGTTTTTCTTTCTTTCTCTACAAAGTAAAGTTCAATTTACTTTTTATCTTAATACCATTTTGATCTTTTTCAAAAGGTGTTTTTAATGTCTCTTAGAATGTTTTATATAGTGTCTTCAAGTCACACAATTAATTATGAAACTTGTGAAGTTTGGTATCAATTCTACCTCTGAATCACAGTGCCACAGTGGACTTAACCCAATGGGCACAACGTCTCACACGTGAACTCTGACAAATTGTTAACAATAGAAACCAGATCCCAGTGTACCACAAAGCAGAGATGGGCTGAAATGGGTGTGGAACACTAGCCCTATTCAAGTGTTCTGTATGTGGCTTCTTCTTTTTTGTTAACATGGTCTGTCTCCTTTTAACATCTTTCTCAAAATTTGGGGCATTAAAACTGTGAAGTTTTTCATGGAGGGTGCTTGCATGGTTTTCACAATCAAGGTTCTAAAGCCCATCAGAAATATCTACGGTTAGAGAGAGCTCTTTGATACAAAGAGTCATCCTAACCACATTGAGTGGGATAAGAATGGCAATGGAGAAAGTAAAGTTAGCATGCTTGCCCTCTTTCTTCTGTCATATCAATTAGAAGCACATACAGAATGTCTGAATTGCAACAGAAATCCTGCAGATAGATAACAACAGTGTGGTCTGGTAAGAAGGCTATGAATTCAAGAGATAAGAGAGATGCCCCCTCTCTCTCCCACTGTAACCCCATTGATTCCTAAGAGGCCCTAGACAAAATGAATTGTGGCAGTGCTTCTAGTTTAAGCATGCAATATATTCATATCCCTATACCACAGATCTTCAGATTATTTCATTTTTAAAAGCCTTGCAATCTTTTTTCTTCTTCGTTGTAATTCATTACACAGACTTCAATGAACCAAGCAGGTTCAAGCAGCTACATGGATGCAGTATCAAACAGAATTTTTGTTATCCTTGTGCTCATTTACATATGAGTCTTTCTTCTCTTCTTGTTTCCATGCAAGATTTTCTAGTGTAACAAAAAGAAACCCCCCAGTTCTCTCTCTTCTCTCTGCTTTGTAGCAGAAAAATAGAATGTTAATAGAACTTTTTCTTTTCTGTTGCAAAGGGTGACATAAGTATATTTTGTGAGATTCTAGAGGGAAGAAAAGTTTTTTTCCGGTTCCATGGCACATCCTGATAGCCACCACTTCATATGTGGCACTCTGAATCAATAATTGTGCTTTCTTGCTGGAGGCAAATTATATTTACTGGCTGCTAGTGGTTTTGGCAGCTAGCTTTCTCAATGGGACAGTGTGTCTTATTTCTTTTTGTTTATTGGCAGAACCATATGCATTCCATTGCAGCTTCAACATATTGCCTGTTAACATTGAGCTTTTGAAAATAGCTGGATGTGCTTTTAACTGTTATTCAGTACAGGTCATCACAAGCTGGTCTCCCTCACACTTATTACCGAAATGAAAGAGCACCCCATAGAATGATATTTTCCTGTTTCATGGCATAGGCCATTTCAGTACAACTAAAAATTTTGCTCAGGCAAGGCTGCTCACCAACATTTCAGATACCTGAATTCTAGTATTTTAAGTGGGATTAAATGTCACACAGATGACAATAGGCCATGTTCCACAATGATAGGTATGAAAAGGAAGATAGACTTTACCGAGGCCCCACAATCTTGTGATGGGGCCACCCTATTACAGTGGGCCTTTTTCTTGGGCTGAAAGAGTATGATTTGTCCAATGTGTTTCCATGGCTGAGATGGGATTCCAATACAAGTCTCCTAAGTCCAACACTCAAACCTCAGGTATCTATACAATGCTGGCTCTCATTCAATATAGAATTCACTCAAATATATTAAATTTTAGCTAATAATGTATGGATGCTAACTAACTCCTGAATCTTCTTGTCCCAGAACAGTAAAAGAAAAAAAGAAAAAAAAAAAAGACTGGCTTTCTCTCTAAATATCTCTTTCTGTTTTCTCCCTTCCCTAGGTCTCACCAAAAACAACAGCAACAGCAACTTATTTTCAGTGATCTGTGTGCAGATTTTTTGTGTGCACTATCAGTGATGGTGGCAGATGCTGAAAGAATTTTCAGCAAGCTAGCACTCATCAAAAGCTGCAGGCATTGTGCTATAGGGCAAGAACAGTTATGCCACCTACCTGTGTTGCCTATCAGGAATGAACCAGCATGAGAAATTGACTTTGGGAAAGAGAATTAATAATTTTTCAGCCCGCCTCAAAAGCCAAATAAATAAAACTTTGAAGGGAACCTATCAATGTATATGTGTGAAAACTTGCAGCTGTGTTGGTTTATAAAAAAATTAAAAAGATAAGGTATTTATTAAGACTAATTTTAAAAACAAGGGGAGAAAGCAAATTTTGTAGGATTCTTTCCTTCAGGCTGCTTTAAAAAAAAAAAAAGAAATGCAAGGGGGCATAGGACAAAAGCCCTAGTATCGATGAAGATGTGATTTCAGAAATATAGGAAATACATTTTTCCCAATTAAGATCAAAGATTTTATTTCATAACTGAAAAGCAGAATTTGGAAAAGTCATTGATTTGACTACAACTCTCGGAAATCCCCAGCCAGCATGGCCAGTGGCTGGGGAGGATTAAGAGGATATGCGTGTGAGAGAGTGTGCTTCTGGTGAAACCAAAAAGTGATCCTTCATCTCTGTGGCACCATCATAGCTGAAGCAGAATCTCCTGGGAATGCAAAGATGTGACACTAGCATATGATCCAGCAGTGGAGAAACAAAGGGTATCATTTCATTTGAAAACTGCCATGGTTGCACATGAAGGCTGGCATCCTGATACTGACATATGCAGGAGTGTCATGTGCCCAGCGATTGCACAAGACCCCAAATAGCCTCCTGGAGGCTGCATCACTGCCCTCAAGCAGTGCTGCTGGGGGTGGTGCCTTTCATTTAGAGTCTGGTACAGCTGCTTGAAGGAGCACCAGCACCAGATCCCAAATGGCCTTCCAGAAGTGTGAAGGTGAGACTCACCCACCCAACATCGTTATTTGGTTGGCAGCCCAATGGGTCTTTTTGATTCTACTGCTGCCACCAATTATGTGAATGTGATGGCCAACAATTCTTCACTGTGAAACTCAAACTTGGGGACTCTCTTAAGTGTCTCCTGCACTATAACTCTCTTTTGAAGCTAGCCCTCTGAGTTTCAAATCACCTCCCCCCCCCAAGCTTGGCACCAACCATTCTTTGACAGCCACACACCCACTATGTAATGTGTCTCAAACCTAAAAAACTTTTCTCAATGTTGGAAGTGTTTTTAATGTGTTTTTCAAATATGTTTAGACAGTTGCTTGTTGAAACAAAGTAATAAATTTACTTACAAATCAGGCTGAATATAATATTTCTTTTAGTGGATGATGTTCACAATAGATATGGTGTATAAATACGTTATTAGTTACACAGTTTAACAGTTTCCTTAGCTTGTTTTTGTAATTGTTTCTCTCTACTTTATATATGTTTCCTTACAAAGTGCACATGGCTTGTTTGGGGTGGCAGAGAGTCTTCCTTTTGCCATTCCTTCTAGCACCATGGCTCTTCTGTGCCCTTTCAGGGCAACATGTCTGAACACTGCGCTGGAAGGACATCCTGACACCGCATGCTGTGTGCGTAAGGGCACGTGGCATCAGGACAGCATCAGGGTTGGGTTGGGGCAGCTGGCATGTGGCTGCCCCACCGCAACCTGACTCCCAGGCCGGCCCTTTGGGCCCTCAGTTCTCACAGAAACTTTATTAAATCTTTGTATCTTAAAACACTTCTGGTTACCTGTGACTAGTCACCAAACACTATGTCTCTTACAGGACACTACAAAAATTTAATTAAGAACACTCCTCATCTCTTTCTTGGGTACCTAAAAGCCTTTCTAACTGCCCCTCACAGCAGCCTATCTTAGCCTCAATGGCTTTTCACCCTTCAGGGCACACTAAACATCAACCGCTTTTAAATCTGCTCCTCCCTCTTATATACTCACTTCTGGGAGCAGCACCCATTTTCCCTGGCTTCACTCCCATTGGC
>CM034706.1:145135641-145146707 GCA_020142125.1 Phrynosoma platyrhinos
AATGGTGTTTCTATAAGGATTTAATGAAATTTGATAAAGGGAGAGTAATTTTTTTTACCCAAGCTGAGATGAAGGAAAAGTGTTTTCATTTAGGCTGGTTTCAGTACAGGCAACTTTATACAAAGGCGATGTCTGATGTTAAAGAGTATGGAGTAAGGGGGGAAAAATCAGAAATAGAAATAATATTATATGGAAATAAAGAGAAATCAATAGGACTTTGATACAAACTTTTACTAAAAAATGAAATGGAAGAGGAAGTTGTAAAGAATACGATGGTGTGATGGGCAAAATATGTTGGACATAACATACATTTAACTCAAAGAAAAAATTTGGAAGAAAAGTCTGAGATACATGGCTTCTCAAAATTTAAAAGAAAATTGGTATAAAATGTTTTACCAATGGTATTTGAGTCCTAACAAGTTAGCTAAAATATACAAAAATAGTGATAGTAGTTGTTGGAAATGTGGTGAATCGAAGGGAACATTCTTTCATTGTTGGTGGACATGTAAGTATGCAAAAAACTAAAATAAAATTGGGGATTAATTAATAGCTTAATTAATGAAATATTTGGTACTAAAATTGAATTAAAACCTGAAATTTACCTTTTAGGAATATTAGAAGATCGATTAGAAAGAAAATATGGGAAAGCACTCTTCTATATGATCACGATTGCAAGAGTCCTATGTGCAAGTAAATGGAAAGCAAGGGAAACTTCTAGCAAAGAAGATTGGCTTTGGAAACTGTATGACATCTTAGAAATGGACAAATTGTCACAATTACTTTAAAGTTGCCCCCCTCCCCAGAGAAATACAATAGTGATAGGGAAAAAGTTATTAAGTTTATAAGAGAGCAATGGGGAGGGATTGCAATGGTAAATTTGTTAGGATAATATAGGACATGTTTATTACAAGTAATTAAATAAACTAAGCCAGATAGATAACAACAAAGATTTATGTTAATACGCATTTAATTGATAATTATAATATATACTATATTAGTGGAGAGAATAGGTTAAGATAAGCATTGTGAGATATATGATTTAATTTGAACTTGAATTTAAATAAGGAAGAAACAAAGAGAGTGATAAGAAGTTAATATGATTTTCAGCATTAGGCTTGGTAGTGAGGAAGTTTAACTGTTTTTGTATATTGTATTGTTTTATGTATTTTCATTGTGTATTGTACTGTTGGTGTTTGCTTTTGTTTGTTTATGTTATATTCAATATGCAACAATAAAATATTAAAAAAATAGTCTTCCCCACACTTTTGCTGTTCTGCTGCTGAAAGCTGAACTCTACTTGCATATTTTTGTTTCCCTTTGAAAGGGTTAACACCCTGGGAAACTTAAATTGCACCCCACATTTTTTGGTTATGGGCCCAGTTGGGGTTCCAGTATAAACCACTGAGGTCTCAGAAGTGGTTCAAGATTATTTTAAATTGCTTCTCCTGTAGATAGTAACTTCAAGAAAGATGTTTTTCCTCTACTCAAACAATAGAGGATGGCTACAATGTACCTGACTACAATGGGTGTATTTGAAGCAATACATGGACAGAGACCCACAGAAGCAGGAATACATCAATAACAGTTTGATGAAAATGCAGAGAAAGCAGCAGCTTATATTTGCTTGTCTGTAGATCCCAGCATTGCTTACCATATTCAAGGTTTAACTGCTGAAAAACTGTTATGGGACAAACTACATAAAGTATTTAATTCTCCATGTACTTCTAATCAAGCAGCTCTCACGATCAAACTTGGTAACACAAAGATGCATCATCCTCAATTTTTGAATCAGCATATTAATAGCTTTATGAAAACTTTGTCTGGAGTTATCACACCTGGAGAATCCTTTCCAGAACATGAAAAACTTGGACTGTTTTTGGCTAGTCTTCCAATAATCAATGCTTTGCAAGTTAAAGGAGATGTTTCTTTACAAGATGCTATTGCTCAAATTGTTGAATTTCAAAATAGGAAAAATTTAATGAAGACAACTTTAATACAAAAACAACAGAGAATTTACTGCAGACAATTTGAAAAAGACTTCCTAAATCAAATAGAAGCAATATTAACAAGTCAGAACCTAGAGCTGAGCTGCAAAAGCTGCAAAGTCAGTGACTGAATACCAAAAGTAAATACAACTTTGAGAAAGAAGTTTTTAATCTTAAACAGAAATCTTCCAGTCATGTTGATATTGGTTTGACTCAACAACAGTTATTTCAAATTGCTGCAGATAAATATAAAAACCAAGTTTTACAGACAGTGGAGCAAGTGTGCATTCCTTCAACAGCAAATAATGGTTTGATGATTTTGATACAAATGTAACTTTTCCTGTCTATTTTGCTGATGGTCAAGAAATTTTGGCACAAGGGAAAGGGACAGTTATTTTTCAAACAAAACTTGGTCCTGACAGAATAGGAACTTTACAAATCCCAGATACTTACTATGTACCAGATTTGCAAGTGTCCTTTTACAGTGTGCAAACCACAACATCAAGAAGCAACTGTGTCAGCTTGAGAAAGCAAACCTGTTTTGGATTTCATGATAAAAAAAATGATATTTTTTTAAAGCAGACTTAGGATCTCATGGATGTTATCAGATTCAGATTTTGTATTCATCTGTGAACAGTGTGACCTAATGTAATCACAAAGACTGTTCAAATGTTTGGTATTGCAGATTTGCTCATCCAAGTGTGGAAAATATTAAGAGACTGGCTAATCAAGAGTTTGCAAAAGACATTAAATTCAAAGCATGCTCCAACAATGAATAATGTGTAGATGTTTGAAAGCAAAAGCCACAAGAGCTCCACACCCTCCAGTTACTGAGAGACAATCCAACAAGGCATTGGATCTTTTACATGCTGATCTTTCTGGACCAATGAATCAAAAGTCAGCAGGAGGTAACTCTTTATAACTATTATTGATGATTTCAGTAGACACACATACACTTATCTTCTCAGAGAGAAGAGACAAGCCTTTCAAAAATTCAAAGATTACTTTAGTTGAGTCTCTAACAAATTTGGCTATAAACCCAAGAGCTTGCTCACAGACAACAGCACTGAATTTTTCAATGCTGAGTTTGATAAATTTTTAAAGGAATATGACATTGAGCACCAGACCACACAGGCTTATTCTCCAGAACAAAATGGTGTGGCAGAGAGAATGAAAAGAACTCTCAAAGAGATGGCAGTCAGTATACTTTTGGAAGCTAAAATATGCCTACACACTATTGGTCTGAAGCCATGATAACTGCTACATCACTGTGTAACTGACTACCAACTAAATCCAAAGATGTAAGCCGATTCCAGTTATGGCATGGATTTAAGCCTAAATTAAACCATCTGAAGGTTTTTAAGAAGCAAAGCATTTATCTATGTTCCCAAGCAGAAAAGAGGCAAAATTGACTGCAGAAGTGAAGAGGGATTTTTTGTTGATTATGCTAGAAATGGTTACAGAATTCTAAATCCAGATAAACATACAATTAAATTAACAAGTGCTATTTATATTGATGAAAGATCATAGCCCAAATCTAATACAAACCAAGATGTCTATCAAGATTTATTTCCAGTGGAAGAAGACTCCTACCTGCAACCCGAGCATGTGGAGTTCTTCTGTCCTCCAGAGGTCTTGCATTCAGAAAGGGCTACACTTGCAGTGGACCAACCTAACAAGAGGAATTGAACAGCAAGCAAGAAGTGGAGCCATGTATCCAGGTCTAGGTGAGAAGGTCAGAATGCTCCAATATAGGTGTGCCACCTGCCAGATTCTCTTATCAAACAACAGAGGAAAGAATTCCAAAACCCTCTGATTGGAAAAAGGATCAAGGGACTGCCAAAGACAGATTCTGAGAAGTGAGTGCAAGCTTTTAGTGAGGAGATGCAATCATTATATAAAGATACAACATGGACTTTGTCAGAATTGTCAGAAGGAAAAAGGGCAATTGGCTGTAGATGTGTGTAGGGGAGATTCAAAGATACAAAGCAAGACCTGTGGCTAAAGGCTATACTCAAAACTATGGTGAGGACCACAATGAAACTTTTGCTGGAGTAGTCACACACACGGCCAACAGAACTCTCCTAGCTGCTGCACCTTACAAAAAAAAAAATGAATGCTTAGCATCTGGACATTTGCACAGGGTTTCTGTATGGCAATCTCACTAAATAACTTTACATGGACCAATCTCCAGGATTCTAAATACTTGGAAAGGAACAACTTGTATGCAAGTTGCAAAAGAGTATTTATGGTTTAAAACAGGCTGCCAGAGCATGGAGTGAAAAACTGAACCAGTTTCTTATCAAAAAGGGGTTCACTCCAGGCACTGTTGACAAATGTGTGTACAAGAGATTCAGAAATAATAAATGGACTTATATCACAAGTTATCTTGATGATCTGATAGTATGCAATGAGGACAAAGCAGATAGTGAAAAGATAATCCAGAATTTAAAAAAAGAGATTGATATCAAGAATTTATGAGATATCTCACATTATCTTGGAGTGTAAATGCAAAAAAGTAGTGATGGAAGTTTTTTTCTTAAGCAAAAGCAGAAGATAATGGACCTTCTATCTTGACCTGAAAGATGCAAATGCTATTCTGTCTCCAATGGAAGTAGGATTCTTAAAGGACATTAATAAATTTGAACTTTAAAAAAAATGGAGACAAGTATAGGACTACAGTTGGAAAACTCCTATACATAGCCAATTTCACCAGACCTGGCATTGCAAATCTGTTGGTATCCTATGCAGAATGGTCAGCTCTCCTTCATCACAGTGAAGTGAGTTGCCAGATACTTAAAAGGAAGTGCAAATCACAGACTGATGCTGCCAACCTGTAACCAACCACAATTGATCACCTACACAGATGCAGACTGGGCTGCAGATCTGGCAAACAGAAAATGAACCAGTGGAAACCTGATCTTCTATGGTAAAGGAGTTGTAAGTTGGACAAGTAAGAAGCAATATACAATTGCAGATTCTTCTACTGGTGCTGAGTGTATTTCAGAAAAGACAGCATGTGATGAAATCAAATGGCTGCACAGCTTACTTCTGGACTTTGGGATAACAGAGCCCAAACCAACCATGTTGATGCAAGATAATCAAAGCTGCATCAAGATTTTTCAGAGTGAAAAGCCACTCAAGAAGAACATTGACATTGCCTTTCACAAAGTACAAGAGATGTGTCAGAATTGACTTGTCCAGTTAGAATACTGCAACACTGAAGTGATGATTGCAGACATCCTCACTAAGCCTCTACCAAGAGATCAGTTCCAGAGACTACACAAAAGAATGAAGATACTTGATGTCAGTCCAAGAGAATGAGAAGGGGATTGTTGGAAAATTTATGTTTGCATTCTCCTTCCCTCCTCATATAGATAGGGACTTCTCTCTCTCTTTCTCATTCTAACTAACCATGTGACTTTGATCACTCATTCTTAAAGACTGTTTAACAGATTCTCTCTCAAGATTCTAAACAGTCTCTTCTCAGACTCTTCTCAGTGTGAGTAATGTCTCATCTTCCTGCTATAGTAAAGATGGTGACATTTCTTCTCTTTAACCAAAACTTTACCATTTAGGACAGGATTTAGTTTGTTATGTAAATATTATGTAAACCACAAACTGAATGTTTTTGTTTGTTTGCTTTTTTGGAGTATGAGGGGATGCAGATGGGAGGCCCTGGGCCACCCTGGGAAGTGGAGGATTGGGGCCAAGGCTGCCCCATGTCTCGACCTCAATCCTCCCTTTTGCTGGCCTGGGAAAATGCTGCAAAATGACACTCCTTTAGAGCCAGCAAAAGGGACACCCCAAGAGCCACTGCATGGTTCTTCTGTGCCCCTTCCGGGGCAGCACATCAAGACGCTGTGCCAGGAGGACTCTCTGATGCCACATACCATGCATAATGGCACGTGGTGTCAGGACGTCCTCAGGGAGGGGTTGCGGCAGCTGGCGTGTGGCTGCCCCTCCCCATCCCTGCCATGAGGACACCGCAAAGGGCTTGTCTTTAGATGCCCTAAGTCTTTATTCTTTAGGAAGGCAGATTTAGAATAAATATTCTTCCCCACATTTTTGCTGTTCTGCTGAACTCTAACAAGCTTAACTTTCATACTTACATATTTTTGTTTCCCTTTAAAAGTGTTAGCACTCTGAGAAGCCTAAATTGCACCCCACAATAATACATTCTTTATAGAAATGAATTAGCTGTCATACCTGAGAAACAAAACAGACCATGGATATCTGTTCTAGGAAAGCAATTGATCCCAATAAACTACAAATGTATTTTCTGCAATGGGCATGGTTTAGAGAGCTCAGACTGATTCAGAGACCATTTGGATTGATTGGAGTCCTGAACCTAAGCAGGTGTTCAGAAATACAATAGTTTTTGCCTCCCATGGACTATCTTGGGTGGGGAGGAAGATAAGTCTGGGATCCTTCTCAGTGGTTACAAGAACATAACTCAAATTTACTATCTCATAATTTTGGGTATTTATTTTTATGATCATTAATGACAGAGTATGACCTCCCCAAAACTACCTTTTTTGCCAGATAGGACCTCAGCTGAAGGCTTTTTGAGGCATTGTAAATGGGGGAACTAGGAAATGATGACTGCAGCACTCTCCCAGCCAAGTGGCACATTGAAAGTAGGAGTTGTGGCAAAGCCTTGAAGGGTCCTCCATTTGCCTGTTCTCAATGTACTGTTGATTGCAAGTGTACCACAGACATGCCATGTTTCTGGAAAGGTAGGGGGTTGGGAGGGGGTGGCATCATTAGACATAGCTATGACAAGGGAGCACCATTGTTATAGGGGCTATGCATACGGGCAAAAAGAGGTGCTTTGAGAGCATTTAGATGACGCATGCCTAAAAGTTACCAGGAAAGCACCCTCTAGCCGTCGTATGCTGAGAAGAGCCACACCAAAAAGGAGCCGCTTTTTCTCACTCCTTTGGGGAAGAAGTGCACCTTCACATGTTTGTATGTATGTATGCAACAACACTGGTGCACCAGAAAACAGCTATATAAATGCACTGTCGCACATGTGGCAAAAATTGACTCGGCGATCCAGAGCATGCGCCCTATGATGCAAGCTTTAATTTAAAGAGCCCTATGCACTGGCACAGTTGCACTTGAATATTAGAACCCTAACCTTACACATGCACCATAGCAACTGTCCTCTGTTATGACAACAAATGCATTCTGTTTCATGTACACTTGCTGTCAGCATTCAAGCAATTTGCATGAAAGAAGCTTTTGTGACCTCTTCTGTGCAGGTGTGCATAAGACCTGCACACCACTTCTTGGCATGATGGGAGGGGGAGCTCCTTGAGTACCGTTTGTCCATTTGTCCTGTTGACCATGTCTCTTGCATGACTGCCAGCTTCATGTATCAAGTCTGTGCACACAAACCTCCCTTGCATGTACCTCTCCCACCCCCCCTGATTTGTGTGGCACATGTTTTGTGGAGGACAATGGAGTGTCTTTTTAGTTGACAAACCTGTTCCCTCACCCCAAGAGTGGCACAATCAGACAGTGGCACCTGTCTACTGCACCCACCCTTTGGGGGGAGTGGAGGTCAACGAATCCTTGCATGATCTGTGGGTGAATGACAGGTCCTGCGCAGGTGCACAGGGATGCCGAATTTCAGTCACCTTTGTACACAGAGAGTGACAGACTGTATACTAGCCTATGACAGATGTTTTCCTGTGCAGATACTCAAGGACCCTGGACTGATTGACTGAAATATCCACCTTTTCATCTACAGGTACAGATTCTCATGAGCTGTCGATATCTGCTTTGTGGAAGTAACTGTGACTCAGACTTCCTTCATTCATCTTCAATTTCCAAAGCAGGGGGCAAATAGTAGAATTCACCCATTGCAAGACTGGGCTTTTGGAAGAATCAATGGGGTTGTGCCTCATAGTACAATTATACCTATACTATGAGGAGACACAGCTCTACCACCCAGGCAGTGATGGACCATTGGGCTGCATCCAGGTGCTATCCATTTGTCATTGTGCAGAGGGGGGAAAGGCATTTAGTAACAAGGTCCTAGATATTTTGCACAATGGCTGGACAACTACTTTTAAGCCACCAATAGAGTACACTTGCAAACTGTCAAGATAATTTTTGCCTATGCCCGCCAGATTTCTGAAAAATCAAACCAGAATTGCTTTGCAATATGCCTTTAAATATTTTATTTTATTTTATTCAAAAATGGCACTGCCAATACTTTACTTCATGAAAGTAAAGGAAGAACTGGATGACATTTGGAGGCATTGTTAACTCTTCTGACAAAACTAATGCTAGCAAATTTGAGATGAGTAAGTGCAGAAAATTTTGTGCATGAGTCTTTCCATTTGAAAGTTTTCAAAGATGGCATATGATCCCCTTAAGCATCTTGGGGGCCACTGTTCAGGAAATGAAAGACAGCACTGAAGCAATCTATAGTAATAAAAACATACAATTTCAGGAGGATTTACACAATAGTTCAGATGGTGTAGGAATCCTAAAAGTTTGCTAAGGCAGAAAAATTCATTTCCTTGTCTCATCCCCTGTGATGTTGGAGGAATTCTTAGAAATCAGGAA
Organism: Phrynosoma platyrhinos; assembly: GCA_020142125.1. Lineage (NCBI taxonomy): Eukaryota > Metazoa > Chordata > Lepidosauria > Squamata > Phrynosomatidae > Phrynosoma > Phrynosoma platyrhinos. Next base: position 145,144,209 of record CM034706.1, read on the forward strand.
GCATTGTAGTGGTGTCAGAGGGCCAGAGCCCAGAAATATTTTAAAAGAATTGATGCAGAAACCAGGGATGTCTAAAGACTAGTTTAAAACTTAAAACTGAAATGTGGTGGCTTAATTTTTGTGTTAGATATCTCATTGTATTCTTTTTTTTACTGTTTCCATTACATTTATACTAACATTCCACCTAACTTTCATGCTTTGCTCATGGCTCCACAGAAACATAAATTTTGTTAGTGAGAATTAACAAGTTTAGGTTGTTGTTTTGACAGGCAGTAGCAATGCAAAGATGACAGAACTGAATGGATACACATTTTTTTGTGCTGGTGTAATACTTTTTGTTTTTTGACAGTGCAGCAAGGATGCTCTGGTGAATCTTATGGACATATAATTGAGACAAAAATACATAATCCCTTCACATTTACAGGAAACTTTGCAGACAGAATAGGGTTGGTGTTTTTTCTTTTAACAAAGAAGAAAAAAAGCCTATTAATTTCTTAAACTGGCATGCCTTTGCTATTAAAAAAAATAGAAATGAAGTTTTAAGAGGATTGTGAAGTCGTAGGCTTTCATGCCTGGCATCCATAGGTTTTTGTGGGTTTTTCAGGCTGTGTGGCCATGTTCCAGAAGAGTTTCTTTCTTTGAAGATGCCAGCCACAGATGCTGGTGAAACGTCAGAAAGAAACTCTTCTAGAACATGGCCACACAGCCTGAAAAACCCACAAAAACCTTTAAGAGGATTTAAAAAAAAATCTCCCTTTTTATTACTGTTCTGTTACCTCTTCATCCCTTTGTATGTTGTCTGTTTTTCCCCCTTTTCTTTTTATCATGTTCAGCTTGCTTCTCCCTGACTTCTCTCTCCCTCCCTCCCTCCCTCTCTCTCCTCTTCTGGCATCTCTTGCCTAACTGTACAACTTCACTGATTGTTCCAAAACCCCAGTCTTTATGCTCCCCCCCCCAACTTTTCCAAATGCTAAAGCCTACAGAAAATTTTATATAGGCTTTCCAGCTTCAGTTCTGAGAATCACTCATTGATATAGACATTGGAACTGTTCAAATATGTCTATTCCTACACAGTACTCAGGCATTGCTCAAATTTGATGTACATCCCCATGGAATATGCAAATTGACAATATAAATGCAAGGAAAAAATTAATTATGCTTTTATATTTGGAATTCCCACACATGCAGTATTAATATTGTTATTATTAAAGCTGACTGCTTTACAGTTAACTGAGGTTGCACTTGCACAAAGGACACGAGATGCCTCTTTTGGGTTTAAACAGGCCACAACATTTATTTAACTGTACAGGGTCTATTGATAAACAATGAATAATAATAACAAATTTTGTCACATGTGTAAATGAATGTGTAACCACCCTAGTGGATGGTCCTGCTCTCTGAGCCACTGTCCATTTCTGTGGACCTGTCTTCAGGACTGGTGATTATCACCCCTCTAATTCCTGATCTCTCTGTATTCAAACTTTCATGCCTTTCTTTTTGTAATCCTTGTATGGTTCCTAAGGTTGCATTGATGTTGTATGTGTGCATGCATATTTGCACATTTCTAAATAAAGCCCTTCTATTTACTGAAACCAGAGTAAGTAAGTAGATATACACAGGTGAAAAGATCCCTGAAGTTATCCTCTTCTTGCAGCCCACCTTTTGAGCTATGATTTCCCCAACATTCAACTGAGATGCTGGCACTGCTGGTGGGGACCCCCCACATTCACCCACTTTTTAGAGTAACAGCAGCCTCCCAAAAATTATTGTCATCAGCACCAGAGCAAGACAATGAATTCTTTATACAGTTGTGCAAAACTTCTGTGTATAAAACTAGCATTTTTTTCTCTTTCTGTAGTCAAGCACAGATAGAATCCCCTTCACAAAAGGAGACACTGGTTGCTCAAAAAGCTATCCAATGGTATTGCGTTTTAATAGTTGACATAACAAGACAACATATATCATAGTTTTACATTTTGAGCAACTCCACCAGACTTGTAAGGCAGCACCAGCACAATACTCCACCCCACCCTCACCAGTAGCCACAGTGCATCATCTTGTGTCCCTTCCTTCACTGCACTTCCTTCCCCAGAAAGAAGCTAAGGGCAGCACAGTAGGAGAGTAGGGAGTGCAAGGCAGGCATTGCTGTTCCAGGTATCTTGTAAAGGTGATGTCTCTGTCTCGCAGCCCCTTTCATGCCTCTTGGGGCTGCTGGCTGGATGGAAAAGGAATCAATGGTGGAGGCTGCAGGGGGCATAGACTCCTTTCCTTCTCTTCTCTTTCCCACCTGGCTAGAAACACAACCAGACCTGGAAGGGGGTGCTGGGCAGCCATAGTAGATAGACATCAGGAGCACCATGGCTGGCAGAGGATTTTATTGGGGGTGTGCCAGGCAGCTGGACTAGGATAGGAGGGCAGTGATGTTGTCAGGAGAGGAAGGGCAGATAGCAAGTGCCCCTCCTACCTGTTGCCACTTCTCCTCCTGCTGCCCATCCTCTC
>CM034706.1:145162947-145172968 GCA_020142125.1 Phrynosoma platyrhinos
GATCAAGCCAGAAACCTTCCTGGAAGCCAAGATGATAAAACTGAGGCTGTCGTACATTGGACACATCATGAGGCTCTTTGGAAAAAATAATAATGCTGGGAAAGTTGGAGGGAAGTAGGAAGAGAGGAAGGCCCCATGCTAGATGGATGGACTCTGTAAGGAGGTCACGGGTATTAAGGGGTTGCAGGAATTAAGCAGAGCAATGGAGGACAGAGGTTCTTAGAGATGTCTCATCCATAGGGCCACCATGAGTCAAGATCAATTTGAGGGCAGTTAACAACAACAAAGTGCCCATTACATCTTTTAGGTGTGAATTCCAGAAAGCCGGTATTTTTTGCCAGTCTGTTTTGTCTCTTAGTTTCATGCACAAAATTATTAATAATACTATATTTAAAATTACCTCCAGACTATGCATAAAAGGTGTACAGTCAGCCCTTGTATGCATAAAAGGTGTACAGTCAGCCCTGCAGGGCACCCATTCTAGACACCCCCACTAATATTAAAATGCACAGATGCTTAAGCCCACATTGTCCCCCAAAGGTGGAACTTAATGGTGGAGCTGTCCTTAATGGCGGCATGGCCATGTGCACACACTACCATTGGGGACAATGCAGGCTTCCTTTCCACAGATGCTTGAATGCTCAGATGGCAAGTCTGCAGCTACTGAGGGCCAACTGAATATGAAACATAAATGAATTTTGTGTTTAGACTTCAGTACCATCTCCAAGATGCATCATTAACTATATCCAATATTCCAAAATCCAATAATAATAATAATAATAATAGTAATAATTCCAAAACACCTCTAGTCCCAAGATTTTGGATAGGGGAAACTCAACCTGCATAGGCTTATAACAAATAAAGAGCACCATTTGTGCAAAGACATGCTTTCAGGGCAGGGGCATGGGGCACGTGGACCTCCAGATGTTGCAGTATGATGTCTTGGTTCAAAACTTATACATTTGCTTACATGTTTGACTTTGTAGTGAAGACTGTTCATTAGATCCAATGTCACTCACAATGATAATGCCCCTTTCCTAACTTGTCTCATCTCAGAAATTTGATACTTGGAATTGTATATCTTCTGTTTATTATGAAAATAACTCAAAGCAGAAGGCAAACTTGGTTATGTAAATTTAGTATTTACTTTTTCTGCTGATGTTACCCTGTTTCTTTGAAGATGGTCATCAGATTTAAACACACTGATAATCAAAATGAAACCCCTCACATTATAAAAAGTTCTGTCAAACAAATGTACATTTAATAATTGAACTTTATCATGGGCAGAAAAGCACTGAACCTTGTTTACCTTGGCCACACACATTTTTGTGAGTAAAGATGGGATATTTCCTTTTTTGCAAAATTAATTGTATAGTTACATTTAGTTGTTAGTTTTTTTCCCTCTAAAAGAAATAAGCACACACACTTAGACATCTGATCCCATGTTGTTTTCAGACATCTAATCATTTTTCTAGAACACCAGAAGGAAGATAAAATGGCATTTGTTCTCGAAACTGGACAATCAAGTAATCCTCATGCACACATAGTATTCTGAGATTTAACAAGCCTGCCCTCTTTCTGTAACTAGCTTAATTGTAATTGACTTTTTCCTATCAATTTTCACAGACAGTGAGTTCAGCCCATTTAATCAGATATGTGACAAGTTAATGGGTGCACATAATTTGTCTTGAGTAGAGCATACAAAGAAGAAGCTGAAAGCTAAAATACAAATCCATAAAGATTATCTTTGTGGGAACATCAAAGCATGAATATCAAACAAGTGAAGCAGTACTCAGCACCAAGAATATAATGTATATCAAAAAGGAGATTTCCTCCCATGTGAAAAACTGCCATAATCCTTAATAAAACCACAAGAAATTAAATTTTTCAGCAATTCAATTTTTTCAGATTCCCCCATATTCTGCCCTATGTAACTGTATGAAACTATATATTTATTCTTTACTATGGCCTGTAGATTTATTTAACCAAAATATTGCCTTAATAATTTATGAGGTCAATTTTAATCTGAGTTTTTATCTGGTAATTATTTTAAAAAAGGCCAAAGGAATACACTTTTCCAGTGACTATGAAACTTGTCTTTTTTGCCTTTTGCATATTTTTCAAATCTTATCATTCAATTATTTGTAATCTCTTTTAATCACTGTATGCTATTTAGCAAAGGCATAGACATTAACTATTATTATTTTCATAGCAGTTTAGAACTTTGTAAGATGTCCTTTGATAACCCATATTTATTTCTGAATGTCAGCAAACAGCAAGTCTCACTGTTATTGATTAGCCAAATTAAAATATAAGCTTTTCCTCACGTTGAAATTGGATATACAAGCAGCGACTTGGCTGCACTTGACAAAATCACCTTGACATAAGGTTTGGTAGCAACAGGTTCATCTCAAATAATTTTTTCATATTTGCTAGGCATTAAGTTTTCTACCACATCTAAATGTAATAATTTGTAGATGTGCTCTTACAGCTAAGTATTCCATTAGATTTCATGAGGATTTATCATATCCTTTGAATCTCTGCCCCATCTTCCCTCCTCTTCCTACAACACACCCACCCATGCTCTGATCTGACAATTTCACACAGGAAACCTCCTATTTGAGTGTGATTACAGTTTTGTTTTAAATCTTCATTAACAGGGGGAAAAAATCTATGCATTGATTATGCAGTTTATTTATTAGACTAAATGCAAGGTAATTGATGCAATTGTAGTGTTCTCAAAATAATGTCATGATTAATTCATCTGTAAACAAGTCCGACTTGCTTTCATTGATCTGCCAAAGCAAAATTGAAGCTGCTAACTGGCTGTAAATAATCTAGCTTCATCTCCAAATGTTTGTTAATTGGAAAAAAAATTAGATATCCCACTGGACCTTTTACCTGCTTGCTATACTAAATGTATCATTTAGTGGTATGGGATGTAAGAGTCTAAAGACTTGACTGAAGAGTTATTTCCACAGTGAAACAAGAAAAATGGGTTATTGTGTACAGCTAAGCCACAATGAACTGTTCACAATGAAGATCTGTTTAATTTCCTTCTACATCTACATGCAATTAAATTTACTGTGAGCGAGAGACATCTCCACATTGCTACATCAATCTAAATCTTGCTGGTTAGAGCTAACCTTATCATCATCCACACAAGCAATCTTTCAACTGTCAGATGCTGATAGGCAACAGTTGGGGCTCTTTCCAGTCATGGAAGACAAAGGAATGTGATCCACACATTCTGCCCTAACTTCTCAAATTACATGGCTGCCCTCATGTATGGTGGGGGAGGCTACCCAGTTGCCAATCTTGAAGAAAGCTTCAACAGCCAGTCTAGTTGTTTACTCCAAGTGGAATAAAGATGATTGTCATAACTCACCCCTGGAGTCAGAAGTATCAGATAGAGGTGGAGACAGATTGCCAGAAATTTGCAGGTCCCGATGGTGAGTGTCTTTCTAAGTCCAAGGAAGTGGGGAATGTTAGGCATAGGAGGGTCCTGCTCCCCAGCAGGAGATTGCAGACTATGGAGACATATTACCAGCCTTTACAGGACAACACAGAGACAAAGAGAGAGAGAGAGACCACTGTTCCCTGTGGCTGTTAAGTGTGAGACACTGACCTGGTTAGGCACCTGTGGCTTTGAGGGAGTTGCTATAAATCTCTCAGAAATTTTAAAAAATATATATTTTAAAAAAATTAAATTAGAAAATACATGTAGAAATACAACTATGTAAAACTAAAGAAAGAAAAAAGAATAACAAACAATATAAAAAGAAAAATATAAACATAATTCACATTATACAAGATAACATCAAAGCTAACCCACTGACTGTTCCCATTTCCTCCCACACTCTCTATAATACTACCACCTATCTTACATCCCAACATACAACATACATTTAAAAGACTTTCTTTCCCTCTAACATTCTGTTGTGTTCTCTGAAGCTTCTCTGTTTCCCCCTCCATCATTTTGACATCTTCTATGTTCTATTTCTGTTCATCCTACATAACTATAAAAGATACCAACACATCTATACTGTATAATTGATAAAGTTCTATGCACTTTATAACTAATTTGTTGACCATTCTAAGTTTTGTTCTGGCATTTTTCAATGTATGCATATATGTTGACGATTTAGTTCCTCACATATCTGTATATAATAATTAAAATTTACATAAGAAATTTATTTACTCTCTTTGATATTTTATTTTATTTTTTTCTTCCCATTTCAATGGCAACTAGTCTATGACCATCTCCCAATCTTCTAGATACTTATTTGAGCATTCATATTCAATACTCCTAGTTAACTTGTCAATCTCATTCATTTCACACACTTTTATTTCCCAGTCTTCTATATCTAGATTTGTTTCTTTTTTTTTCAACATTTAGTGTAGACCATTCTGGCCTCTCCAATCACATGGAAATGTTTTCTAATCATTTTATTCATTTAGCATATTTAGTAAAAATATTTCTGGTTTAAGTTTTAATTCTGTCATTAATATCTTATTTATTAACTTTTGTATTTTGTTCCAGTATTCTTTTGTTTTGCTACATGTCTACCATAAATGGTAGAGAGTACCTTTTTCTTTCTGGCACTTCCATCAACAATTTAATGTGTTACTGTATATTTTGTTTGTTTTATCTGGAGTCAGATACCACCTAAAAAAATCTTATAGTAGTTTCCCATCAAATCCTGACTCCTAGTAAAATTTAATCTGATTTTCCAAGTTCTTTACCATTGTTCTACATCTAAAGTATTAATTTTTGTGACCATTTTAGCATATTGTCTTTAGTTAACTCATCTTCCATATGTAACTTTAAGATACATTTGTATATTTCTGATAATAATTTATTATCTTCCAATAGCAAAATATTTTCCAAACCTGTCTTTTTGTCCATTCCATCTTTATTGTCCCTATGAAATCTTTCTTTTAATTACATATATTTGAACCAATTATTTACTAACGCTTCTTTTTCCAGCTCTTCTCTTGATCTTAATTTAAATGTGTTACCTTGTTTAGACATGGTGTTATTATATCTAATCTGACTTTCATTTCCAAATGGGTCTATTCTGTACAGTGCTTCATGTGGTGAAGCCCAGAGTAGAAATTTAGGATGAATAAACTTTCTTCTACTTTTTCCATACCTTCAATAATTAATTCCTTATAAAATGATTATAGAAATCTTTATTTACCTTATCCTTATCATTACTTATGTAAGTGTACCAACTATATCTCAAATTAGTTGCTTCTAATTTTAACATGTTAGTATTTTCAAGTGCGATCCAATCTTTAATCCAAATTAAACAGCTGGCATCATAGTATAATTTGAGATTCGGTAAAGCTAGCCCTCCCCTTTCTTTTGAATCATGAAGATATTTTAATCATATTTTTGGTCTTTTCTTGTCCCATATGAAGATGTTTCTTTCTTTCTGCCATTCTAAGAATGGTGATTCATTTTTTATTATAAGTAGTGTTTAGAATAGGAAAAATAATTTTGGTAGGACAGACATTTTTATTGCTGCTATTCTACCTAACAGTGAGATTTTCAACCCTGTCCAACTATCTAAATCCTTTTTAATCTGTATCCTTTCTGACTTCCAGTTGTGTACTTTCTGTCACAGTGAAGTTTTAGTCACTGTGGAGTAAAAAGCTTTATGTGGTATTTTCTGCTATTTAACAGCTATAATTCCACTTTTCTTAGTAGCTAGAGTGAGTAAAGGAGTCTGATAAGGAGAAATGCTACTAGCTGATGTAGAATTCAAACTCATAAGGACAGTACAGGTAAAACACACCTTCATATCTAGATGAATTTATCTATTTGAGGTTCATTGCTATCATAATGCCTTCTCTACTGTATTTGCAGTTGACTTGCAGATACAAATCTGATTATTATCACCTGAAAATATATTATTCATTAGGCTGTTTCTGAAAGGAGCTACCACAAGTAAACATCATATTGTGCATGTTCATCTGAAGGACAGGAGCAGAGTGATAATTAGAACAATCATTTCTCCTGCAGTGAAGTTCAAGCAAGAATAGAATTATTTATGTAATGTGGTTGGCACAGGGCTGGAACGATAACAGGGTTGTGCTGCATAACCACATGATGCCAGGTTGTAATTCAAAGTTTGTATCAAATCTAAAGAAACAGAAGAGGATGCAGCCCCTCCTTATGACTTCACTGGTCCTGTCATCTACTCTGCCTTCCCCTCCCACTGCTATAATTGTCAGGCCAAGTCATCAGGAAATAAAATAAAGAAATAACAATTCTAAGTTGCTCTCCTTTTAGCAGCACCTGGCAGCTAATAAAACATTTTTCTTTTGTACCAGATATAGCTGAAAATGTTGTTTAAGGACATAGATACAAGGACCTAATCAGAATTACTATCCTTGTCTGTTAGAGTACCTAGGATTCACATATGTTTCTACTTGGGCACATAAGAATAGAAAGATACAATGAACTTGTAGCTGGAAACATGTAAGTTGCCTTAATTTGAGTCATATAGGTTGCCCATCTAACTAAGCATCATCACTAGGACTGTATTTCTGATTGTTACCTCCACTGAAAGATAAAGCTATACACATTAATGTTATAGATTTGTTTTGTCTCATCCAGCTCCTAATATTGTAATATGAGCTTGTGGTAAAAGCAGGAGTGAGTACTCAGAATGCTCTTGTATGATTAAAAAAACTGTGTGGATTTGATTACACATAAACACCATCTTTCTGTTTTAACACCAGTCTTAACAGAAGATATTTGTAACACCATCAGCCCACCATTTCCAAACCTTCACTGAAGCCTGATCCAACAAAAATCTTTTAAATCTAAATGGTAGGAATTACAATTACCCAGTTTGATCTTGGCATTCTAAAGTGTAACAGCTCTATTTCATGCACAATTCATCAGGTTGATGGAGATACTATAATTAAAGGAAGTGCTTAATGCATTAGAGGATTTTTCATTGGTCCTTTATCTATATGCTATATATTGACATATCATAATTTGAAATTTGCAGAGCTTTCGACCTCTCTGGAAATATGACACCAAATGAAATAAGTACATCTTGTTTGTGGGTTTTTTTTGGTACTAAAGTGTAACATAATTTCCCTCTTCCATTGTTGGGCCACAAACTTTGAATCCATGGTACATTTAAAAACTCTATTTGTCATTGAAATTAAGGCTAAGTTCCAATCTGGAGAACATAAATGAACCAAGAAGATAAGATAAAAATTCATATGGAATAGACTAGGAAAGAAGGAGTGGAAACATGAATGGGTGACTGGGAGCCTATATTTTGCTCCCACACCAGTATCAACAAACTCATCCAGCTCCTAATAGCACATCAGCTGCATACCAGAAATGATAGTGCATCACATCCAGTTATTCTCCTAGCAAGATTATGTCCAAAACTGCCTTGGGGATGGAGTTCAGGAAGGATGCAAAACCACTGCATTCCTGGATGGGTTTCATTACTTTTGAGCTATCTGGTATCACCACCATCACCACCACCACCCCCGAAAATTGGCACAGAAATTGTTTTTTTTTTAAATGTCAGAGTTTGCAAAGGTTTGGGGTTGGATGACCTTCAGGTGTTTCAGGGGCCATAGAATAGGGGTTGGGAAGTTGCATGTGCACTGTAGGTCACACTTTCACCACCTCTGCTCTAAACATAACAAACAAAGGATGAGGGAGAAAAAGCTGCTCCCATGTATTTTATTTATTTGTTTGTTTACTGTCCTGGTTTTCTCCCAACATGGGATCTAAGGTGGCATACAGCCTTTTAAAAGCACAATGCAACTAAAAACCTTTCAGTACAAATGTTAAAACACAATTAAATCAAACTTCTATTTTAAAAACACAAGTTAAAAGTGAAGGTCAAAAGTATTTTTTTTAAAAAAATACTTAACAACATAAAAACAACAGCCTCATATTAAATACTTCATCTGCCATGATGTTTTAAAAACCCAAAGCCTCCTTAAGTAAAAGGTTCTTGACCTAATGGAAGAAAATCCTTAGGGAGGGCCCCAACTGGAACTCTTGGGGAAGAGAGTTCTATAGCCTGGGAGCAGCCACAGAGAAAACTCTCTCTAGTGGCAGGGTGATCATTCTTCATGGTTTGCTAAACATACAAATTGTTGATTTCTCACCTCCTTTAATGGTTTTATGTATGAGCCAAGAAATTTGGCACATGATCACATAGGTGTGATAATTTTCACATAGTTCACTTGTAAATGAATGAAAGAGGCAGGAAAATTTCTTTTGAAGTTAGTTGTTCTACAAGTTTATTGTTTTATGGCATCAGTGCAATAAAACCACAGGGGTACAAAAGTGTGTGAATTTTCACACATTAGCAAGTGACATAGAATGAAATAATAAAATTACTGCTCTCCCCACATGAAAAGTGTGAGATAATGGTAATTATCTCACACTTTACATGTGGGGAGAGCAGTAATTTTATTGTTCACCATTCTTCAGGCATGAGAAGAATTATTCTGTCATTTCACACCACTAGCTGTCTCTTCCTTTAGGTTCTTTGAAGTCCATCTGCCTTTTATAATTTTGAACCCACTTTCACCTAAAACAGCTCAGCAGGGTGTATATGTATAGAAATTTCAGTTTTGGAAAAACTTCCTATCACCATACACACCTAAAATAACACAGGAATACACTGCAGCTAAACTGCTCTGGTAACACTGTAGTTCAGAAAGCCAGGAAATGCTGCAAAATATTTGGCACAAGTCACTTTTTAAATTAAAATATTAGCATTATGTTCACAAGGGCTATAAGGGCCATCTTGGGAGTGATCCTTGGGTTACATCTTGCCTGTGCCTGATTTACAGATTATCTTTTGTTCTCTAGACTGGAATCATTCAGCCTATTCAGATTGGAAATTTCAAGTTTATTTCAGTAGCAATTTATGTTTCGACTTTACATTTGAAACTAATTAGCAGCTTTCTCTAGCTGCTAATTCAAGAAAATGTTCTGTATATTATAGCACAATAACTCTAATTAAAATTAACTTATCAGATCCCCAAACACAGAGAAGACATAACATGGTAGGACAATGCTCATTAAGAAAGTCATTTCAAACTTCAATGGAAGAGAATACAATTCTGCAAGGCTCAAAGGCCTCCTCTTAGTTATATTCAGCACAAAATAGTACTGTGTTAAGTACTGCACTGCTGCAGGAGTAGTTACAGGAGATTGTGTGTGTGTGTGTGTGTGTGAGAGAGAGAGAGAGAGAGAAAGAATGGGTCACCTGATTGTGATCTCATACAGAATAGATGTAGCCAAATGTGCAACTCCAGATGTTGTTCAACTGTAGTTCTCATAATCCTTCAATAATGGCTATGTTGACCATAGATGATGGGAAATATAGCCCAAAGTTTTCTGGAGGGCCACAAGTTATCCACTACAAACAGTTCAACATGAAGGTGTGGACATTTCATTGGTCTTCCCAGGTACCATTTCAACAAATACAAAAACTGAGATCTCCATATTGACCAACAAGAACAAAACAAAATCCAGTGATAAGCAATAACCTTTATTAGAATCAACTATTTCACAGTAGTGTGCAGGTTTTTGATTTCCTCATAATTTTCCAGGTTAGATATTAAAACAAAACAAAACAAAACAGAGTGTGAAGGTGGGGTAAAATAATAAACAGCCAAAAATTTGGTTAAATGATTTAGTTATTACCATTTCTGTTAAGATAAGTCACAAGATGGAGAAACCAGGCTTGATAAGTCAATGGTAGGTGTGCAGTTTACCCATGCTAATGCTGCTATAAAGTTCTATTACAATGTCCTATCTTCTATACAAAATAGGTGCCTATTTCCTCTCAGTTTTACAATCATGAATTTGTCAGATTTCCAAGGTTCAGAATTTGTGTCAAAATGAAATTCCTCTGCTGCACCTCCTTTGTATCTTTTGCCAAAAGCTGGGACTGAAATGGGAAGGACATTTAGGTGAAAAATGGCCAAGAATAGATGGGCAGGAAAAAATGTC
>CM034706.1:145187163-145203502 GCA_020142125.1 Phrynosoma platyrhinos
ACTATTTCTGGCAGTCTGCTTAGGCCCTAAGTCTTGTCATCTTGGCTTGTAGGGATATCTTTGGCTTCAACTGCTCTAGGACCCATTTGTTTGTCCTTTTGGCTGTCCATGGAATCCTCAGCACTCTTCTCTAGCACCACATCTCAAATGTGTTGATTTCCCTCCTATCTTCTTTCTTGACTGTCCATCTCTCACATTCATACATGGTAATAGGAATATAATGACTTGTATGATTCTGACTTTTGTGCTGAGTTGTATGTCTTTTTTAGGATCTTTTCTGTATTGCATCCAATGTCTCTATGCTCTATGCTGCTGTAATCATTTTGCATCTGGCTATGGGGACATAGCTAGATGTTTCTGTGATCCTGCCCACATGACACAAAAGTTTATGAGGCTGTTCAGTCAGTCAGGTGTGGCATATGGCTCAGCCAAGTGTAGGTCCCTATATAAAACTATGCTTGTCCCTATGGTGAACACTCTATGGTCCCTATCTGGTACTGCTACATCAGACTGAGACATACAACATTGTGGCCACTGATTACTTTTTAAAAACAAATTTCTAAGTCATGTGTGTGTCCCTCAAAACTGGCTTTGAAAGGACTGGAAATCAGAGCGAGTTTTTGGGTGGCATAATAGGCTATATGAGGGCAGGAGGGGGAAGCAAATTCTGAAGCAACTGTCAATTCACCCTTGAATTTACTCATAGAAAGATCTTACAGGGTTGTTCCATCATCATGGACAATATAACAGTTTCAATATGTTGAATATGTAGGCACATAACAACAACAAACTATTGCCCATTAAGTGAAGTATTTACCAACTTTCTGTAATGTAAGTGTCTGGGGCATTATTTGGTTTATCAGATGTCCAATTCTTTGTGTTTGGAGCAACCACTTTTGATACCACAATTCTATTCTTCTTTTGACAGGCTTCAACTGAAGCATTGTGTCCATTTCTGAATACAAAACCTGAAGGAGGATATTAATCAGCTGGAACAAGCCTAGAGGAGGGCAACCAAGATACTATAATGTCTCATAAGCCAAGCCTTATGAGGAATGGTTTAGGGAGCTGGGTATTTTTAGCTTAGGGCCTAAGCAGACGGGCGGCCATGGGCCTCCCTGGGAAGGTGCGCCGCGGGACCGAGGCATCCCCATGCCTCAATCCTGTGGCACACCGTCGTCACCCCTGGAAAGGAGCACTAAAATAGTGCTCCTTTCGTATGTCACCGAAAGTGCACCGCAAAAGGTTGCGGCGCACTTTCGGCAACTTTTCTGCTGCAGCATATCCAGACGCTGTGGCGGGAGGTCCTCCTCAGAGCGCCGGCTGTGTGGAGGGCTGGCTGATCCGAGGATGACCTCGGGAGGGGGATGGGGTGCTGAGCGTGTGGCTGTCCCTCCCCTTCCCTGCGCCGAAGATGGCCCAATAAGCTGTCTGCTTAGGCCCTGTGAAAAGAGAAGATTGGGAGTTGACATGATGGCCAAGTCTATGTATCTGAAGGGATGTCTTAAAGAAGAAAGTGCAAGTTTGTTTTCTGCTGCTCCAAAAACCAAGGTATCACCCAATGAAGTCATATTGGAAGAAAATATGTACCATCATTTCAAAGAACTTACAGTAAAAGCCTCTGCGTTTTTCCAAAATTCATTTAGGTCCAAAACATACTGCAGAAATAATCCAGTTTGAGACCATTTTAACTACCCTGGCTCAATGCTACAAAATTCTGGACACTGTAGTTTTGTGAAACATTTAGACTTCTCTGTCAGAGAGCTCTGGTAACACAATTAACTATAATTCCCAGGATTCCATAGCATTGAACCAGGGCAGTTAAAGTGGTTTCAAATAGAATTATTTCTGCATTGTGTTTTGTCTACCTAGTCTGTACTGCCACTTCTAATTTGTAATTCTTACTTGTTTCTTATTCACCAAACAATTTCCAGAGCTTGTAAACTTACTTTTCAAATTAATTGATTCTATTGCTTATTATTCTCTTTGAGAAGTGATGCGATGATATTAAAGTGTTAAAAAAGTAACTTGTATCTTTATTATTTCCCCATTACTTAAAAAATCTTGCAGCTGCTAAGAGTGTGGTCTGGATTTGGTAAAAATCCTATCAAAATTCCTCTAAAATACCCTTAAAGGGCAATATTTAAAAGTAACTAGAGAAGGTTAGTTGTTATGAGCTTTCTTCTCAGTTGTTACATTACATTGGAAATGCAGCTTCACTGTGCTTCTATTACAAAAAGGAACTCATAACATGTTACTTGTGACTCATACATTAGCTTTGCTAATCCCCACGTTATTTACAATCTCTGGATGTAAACTACCCTAGATGATAGTCATTACCTGTTGTAATTCTTTGAGAAATAAAACTATATCCTTGTTAAACTGCTGTTGTCTGGATTGAATTTCTAGCTCTGACCAATTGGCAGGAATTTCAATGAAGAAACATAACATATTTGTCAAGGTGGCCTTTATTGTCATTGATGCTGAAATTACACTAGAGCTCAAATTGCTTGGAAGATTTGTTTTTGGTTGCTTTTTTGATAGCAAAAATACAAGTAGTCAATCTGTGCCATTTAAGGACTTAAATAACACAGCCTGCAGGGTACTTCAATTGCTAGGGAAGATAAGAATTGCCTAGTATGTAGGGTTTTTTTTTTAATTCATGTTGGCTTTTGTTAAAATCAAAGAAAGAGAGGGGGGAAGGAGAAAGGGAAATAGATTCCATTTTTTAATTTCATTTACCTGGCCCTAAGGAGCACAGTTCTATTGGAAATCTATCTGTAGATCCAGATTTTAGATTGTTCCATTTGTGCTGTCATTTTTTTCTATTTTTCCAGGCTGCACTCCTCTACAAACTCTACATCCCATAGAGCTCAATGGAACTTATTCTAGGTAGACATATAGAATAAGTGGTTTTAATCCTTTAATCCTCCATATGTTTTGGATGTCCACTCCCTGAATTCCTGATTTTTCAAGTTTATAGCTTCTGAAAACTTAAGCCTAAAATATCTGGTGTACCAAAGACTGTGAATTACTGATAAAGAGGACTGCATATTACCCAACATGGTAAGTGTGTTTTGAAGCTCGGCCTCTCATTAGACTTCAAACCTCATAGTCTTAAATCTACAGAAAAAAATGTTTATGGGTATCTTTTGCCCTCCCATGCAAATGACATTACCAGGCAGAAGAGCTGGCTGAAATAAGAGCACAACTTTATTACCGTATATACTCGTGTATAGGTCGCCCTTGTGTATAAGTTGAGGGTAGGTTTGAGGCCAAAAATCTGAATTTTAATATGCCCCATGGATAGGTTGAGGGTAAAACTGAAGGGCCTTTAAAGGGGCTGGGAAAAGCTTTGGTAAGCAAATGCTCCTTCTCCTGCATCCTCCCAGCCTGGCTGTCCCCTCCGGAGGCAACAGGGCTGGAAGGGGCTTGGAGAATGAATGCTTGCTTTCCTTGCATCTTTCCAACCTGGCTGTCCCCTTTGGAGGCAACCGGATTGGAAAGAGGCTAGGCAAACAAAAGCTTGCTCTCCTTGCATCCTCCCAGCCTGGCTGCCCCCTCTGGAGGCAACTGGGTTGGGAAGAGGTTGGGAGAATGAAAGCTCACCCTCCTTGTATTCTCCCAGCCCGACTGTCCCCTCCAGAGGCAAATGGGTTTGGAAGAGTCTAGAAGAGGGAGCATTTGCTCTCCTTGCATCTTCCCAGCCTGGCTGCCTCCTCCTCTGGAAGAGAAGGCTGGGAAGAGGCTTGGGAAGTGAAAGCTCCCTCGTCACTACCATACTGACTTGTCTATAAGTTGATCCAGGTTTTTGGGTCACTTTTGTAGCATAAATTTTTCAACAAATAGACAAGTATATATGGTAACCTTAATAATCTGCCTTGATGCAGAATGTGGCATCTGCTGGCACAGATTTTTCTGTGGGAACTGAATGAAGTCAGATCTCCCAGAAACAAAACCCAAGATACAGACACTACAGCTTGTCCTAGTCCGAATTCATGTCACACACATACACACAAAGTCAGCAAACAATATTCTGCAGATGCAATGTTTGTTCAGGAAAGTGAAGTCCTGGGATAGGATGATATGTTATTGGGAAAAAAACCCCAAATAAACAATGTATAGATTTAAAAATCTTTACAATTCATTACAATATCTATCTATCTATCTATCTATCTATCTATCTATCTATCTATCTATCTATCTATCTCACACACCACTCAAAGCCCAGTGAGTCAATTCCTGAAAGTCTATTGGAATAGGAAATTTTTCATTTGCTGGAAGAAGGAGAACTTGGAGCTCCAGCTTCTCAGGAGGGAGTTCTAAAGCTTAGGAGCAGTCACCAGATAATCCTTCTTCCTTGTACACACCAACCTTGGATGGGAAGCCAGTGGGGGTAAAGGAAAGGTCTCTTCCAAAGAGCCTACAGTTTGGGGAAGCTGTAAAGAGAAATACAATCTTCTGATATTCTGGATCTGAGCTCTGTATAGGATGAAGGATGAGTTGGCCCTCCTTATCCACAGACTTTTTATCCAAAGTTTCAAGCATCCATGGCTTGAAAATATTTTAAAAAGTATAAATTCCAAATAGCAAGCCTTGATTTTGCCATTTTTATATAAGAGACACCATTTTGCCATTGCATTTAATGGGACTTGAGCATCATTTAAAATTCATAATTTCAAAATAATCTGGATAAGCCTGCCAGAAGAGACTAGATTTCAGTGCTCTTTTAAATTCAGACAGCATATTCAGCTGTTGAATCTCTTCTGGCAGGTCATTCCATAGTCTAGAGCAGGGGTAGGCAACCTTTCCCCTTTTAGGGCCGAGGGACTTCAGCTCCCAGAATCCCAGGAGCTATTGGCCAACATGGGACTATCGGCCAACATGGCTGAGGCTTCTGGGAGCTGAAGTCCCTCGGCCCTTAAAGGGGAAAGGTTGCCTACCCCTGGTCTAGAGGCAGCTGACAGTTACCAACCTACTCCTGGCTGACTGGAGTAAATGTCTGCCAGAGGACTGAGCATATGGAGCAGATTATATGGGAAGAGGTGATCCTGAAGGTAACCTGCAGCCAAACTGTGTAGGGCTTTAAAGGTTATAACCAACACTTTATACCTTGCCTGGAAACTAACTAGCAACCAGCAGAGTGATTTTAATATTGGTGTAATGTGATCACTCTTGGATGTTATTAATCTCACCTTAAATCTCAGATCCTTCAGAGTGTGGATTCATGACCAGCTTGCCAGGGTTCCAGTTCACACACTGAGAGAGAGATTCTTTATGGCACTTTATTAAGATTGAGTACACGTAGCTTAGTAGCAAATCACATGTCCTCCCATTACTGGCGAAAGTAGCAACTTATACAGTTTACAATCATATTTATGACATCAGAGCAAACTGTGATAGGAAGCACATATGTTTTTCTGCTTATGCATAACAAAACTGAGCTCATCTATTGTCTGTTCACCCCTCAGAAACATGTTTTCTGTTGTAGCTGTACTCCCTAAGATCCCAGGAAAGGGATACCAATTGCTATCTCAAAGAACCAGGCCTTAAGGCTCAAGGCTTCTGCTTGCTTCTCAAGCCATACTGTAGGTTTCAGTCCTACTTTCTATCCTTTGGCTATCAAATCCCCACTTTGAAAGAATGGATCATCTTTTGAGCCATGACGTTCATTCCTTTTTTTTTTGGTGCAATTACCTAAGCAATAGCTCCTCTATTCTGTTGGGGGGTGCATTACTTTGTAAAACCATTTGCATGTTTTCTTTAGGCCTGCAAGCATGTCTACATATATATATATAAACTGAGGTACAATCAGTATACAGCAGCAAGAAATTAGGATAATAACAGTGATTAGCACAAACCCCCAAAACAACTGTTTCAGCTAGGAAGACGTTCAGGATTTACAAGGTGTAGGACAACTGTCCACAAAACAGAGACCCTTTCAATGCCTTCTGAGCTTGTTCAAGAATTTTCCTTTAACCATAATTATACTGGACATTAGGATTTTGTTTCCAAAACTCAAATGTCATTCCAGCTCCAGAATATATTGTTGAGTCATTTTTTTCAGTTTGATTGCATGTTATGTGAGGCACCAAATGTATAACCTTAAAATGTTAATTTGTTTTACAGTTCACAAATTACATATACCAAGAGGATTCTATGAAAACTCCCTTGTGTCTAAGATGATATTGGCCTAAGGACTTAAACAAATGGACACTGTCTTTTGAGCCAGACACTGCCATGTATTTAGCCATTTGAGGTTTCTCTTCAGGAATTCTGTAGAAACAAGTAGTTAGGATATCAGAAGTAGTCCAACCTCCTGCTAGACAAAAGACAGGCATATTTACAATGTTCTTAGTTGAAGCCTCCCATATGTTAACCCCTATTGTCCCAAGGGAACAAAAGCGAAGCTAACTCCACAGATATACAGCTTGCAAAAAACAAACCTCTTATGTTTGCCTTTTGAAAGATATTTCAGTCCTTCAAGATGTTCTATGTTCCACTTCTTCCTTGCACCTGCTTCCGGTGAGTTGCTATGTTGATGGGACTTGTAATTCTTCTTTTGGTCATTCATCTTCCCCCAGTCAGCTTCTGGAGTGACTGGTGGGATCTTGTTGTCTTTGATTTTCTTTACTCTGGTGTAATGGATCCAACTGGAATTCCCTTGGATTTTCAAATCATCATCTAAAATCAGCAGCACCTTCTTTGGACCCAACCAAGTGGGCAGTAACAGCTCCTGTTTCCACACAAAATCTCCTGGTCTGATGTCATGTCCTTGAGTGGAGCTGGTAACCAGGTGTGGATGTACCTGAGACAAAACAGAAGACAAGAACTGCACATATTTAACAATTGTTCCCTCCCCCATTATATGCATTTGGTACCCATGTGTTACTAATGAATTAGCAGGGTACTGTTTCCTGTACAGTATCTCAAATGGGCTGACTCCCATTTTTCATCTAGGTATAACCCTAACCTGTAGCAGAGCAATAGGCAAAACATCAGGTCAATTCAACTTTGTTCGTTTCAGGTCACTTCAACTGGCCTCTCTGACTGCCTTTTTCACTGCCAAATCTGCTGTCCAGTTTCCTTTTTTCATAGTGTGGTCTCCTTTCTGGTGATTGCTAACTGTGATGCATAACTGTAACTTCCTTAGGTTGCATAACTGCTTCAAACAAGTTTAGGGTGTTTAATGCTCATTTAATCACCATGTTTAATCACTTTCCTTTGCTAATTCCAAAACTCTTGTCAGGGCTATCAACTCTGCCTTTTGTACTGAAGTGCTTATGGCTAGTGGTCTAGCCTCAACAGTGTCCCACATGCATAGCCTGCTCCTCTGACCCTCATGTTCTACATAGCTGTTTCCATCTGCATAAAATTGGCAAGGCACATTATGTAAAAGTGTTTCCTTCAAATATGGTCTATTAGCATAAACAGTGTCTAAGATGGCTTTACAATCAGGGTTCAAACCTTCCTCTTGTCCAATAGGCATAAGTGAGGCTGGATTCAAAATGTTACATGTCTGCAGAGAAATTCCTTCAGCAAGCAGGATTACTTGGTACCTCCCTATTCTGTCTGATGTTAGCCACTGTTTTCCTTTTGTCTCTAAAAGAGTATGAATTACATGTTGCACATAAACTATTAATGGCTGTCCCAAAGTCAATTTGCTAGCTTCCTACACCAACAGAGCTATTGCTGTTATGGCTTTCAAACATCAAAGCCAAACTTTCTTTCTTTGAGAAATATACCACTGGCTTCTTCCAAGTGCCAAGAATCTGAGTTAGAACTCTTGGAGGAACGCCTCTCCCCACACAATCCACCCCACACTCTCAGAACAACTGGAAAGAACCTATTAGAACATCACAGGTCTAGGTTTAATACAACTTCCCAAAAATCATTTCCACTGTGGCTCCTAAGCTGTGGAACAGCCTGCCAGAGGAGATCCATCTTATTTCTACTCTAGAATCCTTCAAGAAGGCACTTAAGACGGAGCTCTTCCGGTGGGCCTATTAACCTGACCTCCCTAACGGGACTTAATTGTTATATATGCATGATCTAACTGGCTTGGAAGTTGATGTTAAATGAGCTTTTTATTGACTTTTACTGTTATTGTAATTATTGTATTGATGTTATTGGCATATTGTGGTTTTAATGCTGTAATCCTGCCTCGATCTGAAGGGAGAGGCAGGAAATATAAATAAAATATTATTGTTGTTGTTGTTGTTTCCACACCCCTTCATTCATGTACAAACTGCTGGAATGGCGTGGTTAAGTATGGCAACCCTAAGGCCATGGCACACATCAAAAGCTCTCCTCCATTCTGCAGTCCACTCAAACTCCTTTCAGAACCTCTGTTAGCCTCATATAGTGGTTTTGCCATTACATCACAGTTTAGAATCCAGATTCTATAGAATCCTGCCATTTCTAAAAACAAACTCTTAGCTGCTCTGGACAGCTATCCTGCAGATAGCCTCTTTTCTCTCAGGTCCTAGTTTCTGCTGGCCCTGTGACAAGTCAAATACCAGATATCTTACTTCTGTTATTGCAATCTGTGCTTTCATTTTGGATGCTCTATAGCATAAATGATGAAGCTTTTAGGCACTGAGTGCCTAAACTAAATGGTCTTCTGGCACCGGGTGTTACCCTGTGCCAGAGGCAAGACTTCCAGGGGAAACGGGACTTCTATGGTGGGATTTCTGCCTTATGGGGAAAGAAGGAAGAGGAACAGGTGCGTGCCTGTTCCTCCTCCTCCCCCTTCATCTTCCTGGGCTTTCAGCTGCCTCTCTGCATGCCTTTTCTTCCTCTTCCCCATTCTGTATGCCAGGAAAAATGGCTTCACATGCCATCACTGGCACACTTGCCATAGGTTTGCCAACACAGCTCTATAACCAGCTAGTCACAGAAAGATCAGCAATGAGATAGTGTTTTCCAAGCATACATCCATGGTTTTTCCACCAATTAACATATTTTCTACATACTGCAGTACAGCATTGCTTGCTGAGAAGGACACCATTTGGACAAATTTCTAACTCAGGGCTGTTCCAAACATGGTGGAACTGTTCTTGAAATTCTGGACCAGAACCCTTCACTGTATCAGTCCCAAAATAACATTTATATAAAACAAGTTGGTTGGTTATAATTAATTTGATTTGTTCTTAAATAGTCCTTTAAGTAATTCTATAGTAATACAATGAACAGCAAACATTATATCAATTTATGTTCATGTTGAACCTTTACTTTCCCAACATTCAGTATAGTTTTAAAATGTTTATTAGGTGTTATCTCAGACTTATTAAATCTCAAGCCTAGCAGCTCCAAACCACAAAAGAAAAAGAAAGCAAGTCCCAAACTTATAACTTCAAATTAAATTTCCTCTTTTCACTGTTAAATTCTTAAGTACCTTTATAGATGAATTCCCTCTTGTAAGGTCCAGACATCTCTTCCTCCCATCCTCCTTCCAATGTGCCTTTCTTGTTTCCTAATTTAATCTGTTTCGCTTTCCCTTTCTGTTGTCTCGTCCTCCCATCCTCTTTCCAATGAAACCTTTCTTTCTTTCCAATAATATCAATTTTATTTTACCCCTTCCCTTTTTACATAAGGGCTGTCATCTCCTCCTTCCATCCTCCTTCTGTCGTCTCTTTCTTGGTTCAAGGATCTCTGTTTTCCACTCCTGTCATCCCCTCCCCCTGCCCTCTTTCTGTTGTTTCTTTCTTTTATTTACTTTCCCTTTTAATTTGTTTAATTCTGGCTTATTAAAATTAAGCCTTTTATTTCTGATCCTCTCTTAATATCTGTCTTGCTTTGCTTTAAGTGAGTTTCGCTCCAAAGGCTTTCCCTTCCGTTCTTTCCGTTCTTTCCTATTGACTTCTATTACCCCCCTTTCTCCATCATGGGAAATTCACCATCTTGCCTTTGTTCTTATTCTCTATTTTGAAAAGTTGATGGGATTTAATCCAGAGGGGGAAGTAGTCAATTTAAATTTATAAATATGTTTAATCAGTCTCCCATTTTCAATTTATCATTTTACTTTTGTCTTAGACAGATTTTATTTTCCTGTATTGTTAAAGCTATTTCCGATGGCTCCGCTCTCCCTCCCAGCCCAGTCTGGATGTTATTTTGTAGTGGGCTGGCTGTAACTCTTGTTTAAAAAATTGTCTTTTAACTTGTAGCAAAGTAATTTTCCTTTCCCCTCAGTAGTAAAAGTTTTAGTTATATAGAAATTCTTGAGTGTACTTACTTTCTCTGATGTAAAGTCCACTTTCACTTTCCTTAAATCACTTTAAAAAATGGGAGGCAAGGCTAATTGCTAAATGAAGCAACCAGAGTGGGGCTGGCTGCTCTGCGATCGAGTCTGTCTCTCCAAAATCCAACAGCAGAGATTGGGAGAAATCCTACTTGATCTTGACAAGCCCCAATGTTTCTGCACTTTTCCCAAAGTGCAGATAAAGAGGGATTATTAAATTCCTTTTCCCCCACTGTGGTGACCCTATGGAAAGCCTTCACACAGGACTGGTCGCCATGCCGTCCCCGCTGGAAGTCAACCATTTTGAGATTTGTAGTTTGTCCTCCAGATGGAATCCTTGTAACAGTTGTGGGTTTACAAAGTATGGAGTTTCACTCGTGTATTCCCTAACAGTTTCATGCAAATAAAATTCTTTGCCAAAACAGTCCCTTACATGTACTTGGAAAAAACAGGGGTTTCCTAACAACCTATTAATATCTAAAATGCATTCAAATGGTAATAAAAGAACATGGTCACAAGGGGTCCGGAGGCAAAAACAGTTGTGGTTCAATTGCACCAGAATGGAGGTTTGGACTGGGACTATGATGTGGTTCTGCACCTCTTGTATAGGGGTTCCTATTAAGCCACTGTAACAGTGTGTCCATTGCTATGTTTCTACATACCCAGACAAATCATATAAGTGGGTGCCATTAGTCCAATGTAGGGTTTTCTTGGGTAACATAGTGGTATTGCTTCCTGATAGGGGGAGACCTATATGGTAAGCAAGGTGAATGACTTGAGGATCCTATACCTTCTCATGGTAAATGCCTATCTGGAGCACCATTGATCAAGTCTGTGGGGTGCTGGATAGGGTCTGGGTATCTACCTTTAAACAGACCCATGAGCACGGGGTGAATGTCTCATCAGGGAAGCTTGTATTAACTGGGATGCAAATGCCATAAGACTACTCTGGATCTGGGTGCACTGAATGGCAATGGATAAGTTGTAAATGCCTGACTTAACCAAGTTTCCAATGTGTATAATGATCTCCTTCTCTACACCTACCCACTGTGGCAAGATATGACCAATTATGTCTATGCCTTGGGCCACATTGGCCAGGTCTGGGGCAATGGAGACACCTAATTCTTTGGTTCAAGATCCAACCAATCCCAATTTCTTAGCTTCAGTATCTATGACATTGAAAACTCCTACTCTTGTTCCAAGCCCTCCTAGCACTGTATCCATAATATCTTGCTTGCTTCTGAAAAGCAGGTGTGTCACAGAGTGCCATTTCCTTTCCAGTTGTACCCACTCTGCCCAAGCGGCTCGCAAATATGGACTACAGGTGGGGATCTTATGAGCCACATTTACTGCAGTTAGGTTCAATCTCAAGGTGGTGACTATAGGTTGGATCTCCGTGTAGGCATAAAGAGATATGTCCTTTCTAATTACCTAATTACCAACATACATGGATGACTCCTGTATCATGGTCTATGGGAATGTCCGGGCATGTCATAAGATGGCAGTTTATGCTGCAGTTAATGGAAGTGCTGTTGTAGCAAAGTGAGTACGCAGATTAAATATTCTGGAAGCCTGCTCCTCTCCGCTCCAGAGAATCTTCAAGACGTCTGTCCTTAAAGCTGTTTCTTGCTGTGGAATGTAATCATCCAGATCACCAGAAGCA
This sequence comes from Phrynosoma platyrhinos, assembly GCA_020142125.1. NCBI lineage: Eukaryota > Metazoa > Chordata > Lepidosauria > Squamata > Phrynosomatidae > Phrynosoma > Phrynosoma platyrhinos. The sequence goes on from CM034706.1 coordinate 145,199,067, forward strand.
AGTCATAGACAGCAACTAACTCCAAAAAGGCATTTATTCTTTAGTTGCAGTAGTAAGAAAGAAAAAACTATTTACGCTCTCATGTAGATATGGTACATATAAACAAAGAACAGAGAGAGAAGAAAAGGAAGAAGCACACATTGTGTGCTCATATTATTTATAGAAACTTTCCATGAGGCCTCAAAACCCAGCCTCTTCCTGTGATTCCTTCCTGTGTCCCATGTCACATGAACAGTAGTTCCCACCAAACATGATAATCTAATATGTTTACATCTTGTCTTTGTTTTCCCAGACACACTATGACCTTGACTACCTCTTGTTTTGTTATTTTGTATTCCAGCTCCAGGCAACTTTCCCAGCTAACTATAGAAGTGACATACTGTCATTTCCCACATCTATACATTTTCACACAAGTTACATTTTCCAACAAGTGCGAATAAAGTTATGACAAGTGAAGAGTCTAGTCTTCCAAGTCCATGTAGGGTGGCACAGGAAATCTAGAGTAAGTGTGGTGTAAAAGAAGGCGGGGTTTTTACTAAAAGGTTGGTCCAGACATCTACCTTGAGGGGGAGGCTACCTGCATCTACCTCTATCCAAGTGAGTTCTTTGGGGCCAACATAATAACTCTTGAAGCGATAGCGGTCCTTTTAGTTACATACACCCTGGTTTTAAATAACACGGGAAGTCCAATGTCATACCATGTCCTCGCATTGCTCACAGAGTCTAGTACTGTCATCATTCCAGGGTACGGGGTGGCCCAATGACATGTGACCTCTATATTATATTGCCAATCTGTGGTAAACTGAGCCTGGCAGATATCAGCACGGGCCTCAGATGTCATCCATGACAATATCAAGAGGGTCCATGTGATCTGTGCCATCTCTCATCCCTGTAGGGAGATAGAGAGGCATCTCACTATGACTAAGTGGGGAACAGACTCACAAACATCTTGGACAGGTCTATGGTGGGCACAGGGGCAGGTTCCGAATGGACTGGCTTTATCGGGGTCAGACCTCCCTTCCATTCCTTCAATTGTGAAGTGAAAATATTTGAATCTAGTTCTATGGCAGCTGGGGATGTGGACTTGGTACATTGTGGGGGACATTCTATCTGTGATTTCTATGGGTCCTAGCCATTTGGCCATCAAATTATGCTTCTGTTTAAAGAAGTTTCTGTACATAACCTGCTGTCCAGGGTCCCGCTGTTGGGAGTTATGCACCCATCCTAAGCTTCTATCCATAGCTTGCATGTTCCGACCTAATTTCTCTGCTACTAATCTATGCCTGTGCTGGATGCTCTGTAAGAGAGTTCTCATCCACTCATGGTTTAAAACTACCACTCTAAATCTGAGGGGAGAGTGGTGTTCAGCCAGAATGCTTTTTATGCTCAGTCATCACTTGGTATGGCGTGAAGCTGTGTGAAGCTACTGTCCCTCTGAAAGCCATAAGGATTATGGGAAGTTTGGTGTTCCATTCCTTGCCAGAGGCTTTAACTATCTTTCTCATTACTTCTTTCAAGGTTCTATTGGTCCTTTCAATGTGACCAGAGCTTTGGGGATGTACTGCTATGTGAAATCTTTGTTTAATACCTAAGGCGGTGCATAAAGCTTTAATAACTTCCCCAGTGAAATGACTGCCTGAATCATGGTTGATTGTAAAGGCTTGGGGCAGTCCCCAGTGGCTAAAAACATGCTCAAACAGGATTCTGGCCGTGGTAGCAGCTGTGTTGTCTTTAGTGGGAAAAGCCTCGATCTATTTGCTAAACAGATCAGTTATTGTTAGACAGTATTTGTTGGGTCGAGGAGTAGTTGGTAGGGGACCAATGTAGTCCATTTGCAACTGGGACCAGGGACCTTCTATGAGTTGGTGGTGGATGAGTGCCTTAGGGCCACTGGAGTCAGCATTAACCATCACACAGGCGAGACAGTTTTCTACCCATTGTTCTATGTCCTTCTTCATACGGGGCCACCATCCTGTCTCCTTAACTCTGTCTACCATCACTGGCTTTCCCCTGTGCCCTATGCTGTGCACAAACTGAATAAGGTCTCCATAGACCTTGGTGGGGACAATCCAGTGGTAGGTCCCTTCTTCATCCACTGCTCACCATACTTCTTCCTTTTGTGTTATGCTGTGTTTTCCTGTGGGGTCTTTTCCTGTGGCTGTTGATCTCACTATCTCCCTTTTGAAGTTGGGCCAAATCTAGAGTTTCGAGCAAGGTGTATGCTTTGGGCTTTACATTAATGGGGGCCATGGGGATTGTGGCTGCTGTTTTGGCTAAGGTGTCCTCTCTATTATTCCATTGGGCCTCCTCCTCTGTGTTTTTCTGATGGCCTTTAACATAAGACACCCAGGTGGGGGCTGTTCTTTTCAAGATTAGCCAGGTGGCTTCCTGCCACTTATCCAAGTGCATGACCAACTTGTTATCATTGGTTTTACAGTCGCAGGACATCCAAATGGGGAGCCAATCAATGGCCGTGTTTACCAACCATTGGGAGTCCAAATATATGGCTAAAGGGGTGTGTGGATCCTTAAATACTAAGAAGGCATGGAGGGCCTCTACCTCAGCAGCCTGACTGGAGTGGGGCCGAACTGCTCCTTGTAATGTGTGTTGGTTGTTTACTCTAATTGCACCGAATCCCATTAGGCGGGTTCCATCGGGGCATGCGGAAGATCCATAGCAGAACCAGCACATGAACCCTTCCTGCATGGCTTCTGCTAGGGGCTTCCCTGCCTTCACTGGCCAATTACTTTGTGCATTCATGGGGAGAGGGCATTCATGGGCAGCTCTGGAAACTATTAGCCCATAGGGGGCAATCGGTTCACTGACTTGCCTATTGTAATCTATACCTCGCTTTACTAACTCCAGGATCCATTTGGCTATTCGAAAACTATGAACTTGTCTGTCCTGGATTTTGCCACAGTATGTATTTAAGGGGGAGGGGGGTGGGGTTTGGACAATGACCTTGACTCCACCTATGATAAATTCCCAGTGGGTTAGGGCCCATGTCAGTGCTAAACAGTTCTTCTCTCATGGGCTAAATTTTACTTCCATGGGAGAGAGGTTTTTTGAGGCATATGCCACTACTTGGTGCACCTTGTGACTAAGTTGTGTGAGGACTGCTCCTACATGGTTATTGGCTTCAGCCAGCTGAATATAGAATGGTTGGGTTTCGTCTGGGTGAACTGAAGCAGGGGCTTTTGCTAAGTTAGTTTTTAGGGTGGAAAATGCTTCCTGCTGCTCAGGGCCCCATTTCCACATAGCTCCTTTCTTAAGCAAGTTCTTGGTCTTGCTGTCAAAAGCCTCGATGAATTCCCAGGAGAAATTAAATTTTCCTAAGAGCGCTCTCAGGGATGCTACATCAGTGGGAGCAGGGAGTTTCCCTATGCTTTCTACTCGCTGCAAATCCGGGGTCCTACAATCTGACTGAAGATTTAATCCTAAATATCTGACTTTGGTCTGCACTAACTGAGCCTTCTTCCTACTGGCCTTGAATCCAGTGTCCTGAATGAGTCCTAACACTTCCCGGGTGATACCTGCAGTCTTCTCTTAGGAGTCGGAGTGGACTAAAATGTCATCCACATAGGACAAAATGTGGGGGCGGGATGTGGGTCACAACTTGGTCCACATCTTGACCATGTGGGCATGGCAAATATTGGAGATAGAGTGAAAACCTTGAGGTGTCCTCTTGAAGCACATCTAACTTCCATGGAACTCAAAGATGAATTTGTAAAAACAGCTCTCATGGAGTGCAATGTAGTGAAATGCATTCGCTAAATCTATCACACTGTAGAATTTGGCTCTGGCTGCTGTGGTGGCTAGGATTATATTATATTATCATTATATTTGGCTACTACAGGGGCTACTGGGGGAGTGACCACATTGAGGGCCCTGAAATCCATGGTCATTCTCCATGTCACACCATCAGCCTTTATCACTGGCCAGAGAGGGGAGTTACAGATCGACTGCATGGGGAGTATGACATAGTCCTTTAGTAAACCTTTAATGGTTTTCGCTATTCCTTCTTCTGCCTCACAGGGATAGTGTTACAGTTTTTGTGGAGGGGGATCCTTCCCTTCTCTAAGCACACATGCTCCCTTAACCTTCCATCTTGTCTCTAATCCACATGTCTGGGAAATCTGTGGTCCATGGGTCGCTTAGAATGGGGTAGAGGGGTGCTGGGGCTTTTAGGGCAGCGCATCAGTGGATGGCTGCTACTATGAGGGGACCTTCTTCTATATGCCACAGGAGACTGTTGGCCAAATCAAGGGTCAATTGGTTCCTCTTTAAAAATCCTACTCCCAGAATTCCATCGTCCTCTCCCTAGACCTCCTCAGTGAGAGGAGAGACAGCAGTCTATAATGGGACCTAAGTGGATAGGGATGTCTCTTCAAATGGCAGCCTGATGCATGCCTTTTCCAAAGCCTACTAGCTCCATA
>CM034706.1:145214169-145227345 GCA_020142125.1 Phrynosoma platyrhinos
GGAAAAACAGATTGAGACTGAATCCAGACAACAGGTACTGGGAATACAGCTCCCAGTCTTGGATGGAATCATGCTCTCCTCCAAGGACTGTGTTCGCAGTCTGGGGGTACTCCTAGATTCGTCACTTCACACAACACATCAGGTGAATGCGACGGTCAGGAGTGCCTGTTATCAGCTTCGGCTGATACGCCAGCTGTGCCCTTTCCTAGAAAGTAGGGGTCTCAAAACTGTGGTATACGCTCTGGTAACCTCACGTATGGAATTCTGTAATGCACTCTACATGGGGCTACCCTTGTGTTTAACTCAGAAACTTCAATTAGTTCAAAACATGGCAGCCAGGTTGCTTACTGGTACATCTAGGAGAGATCTCATTACACCAGTGCTGAAATCTCTCCACTGGCTGCCCATTAGTTTCTGAGCACAGTACAAGGTGTTGGTTATGACCTTTAAAGCCCTACATGGCTTGGGACCAACTTATCTTTAGGACCACCTCCTTCCTTATGATCCCCCCCCCCCCCCCGAGCACTTCGGTCCTCTGGAAGGAACCTGTTACAGCTCATAAAAACCAGGCTGTCAGTGACCTCCCAGAGGACCTTCTCTGCCTCTGCTCCTAGGTTATGGAATGGCCTGCTGGATGAGATTTATCTCATTACCACCCTTGACAGCTTCAAAAAGGCAGTCAAGATGGATCTTTTCCGGCAGGCCTTCCCTGAATAATATCCCGGCCCAAAAAAGAAAAGGAGAAGACATTGATTCTGGCTCACAACTGCCTCTGCCAAGCTGCTATTTCTATGTCCGTACTATATTGTTTTTATCTTGTATTTTAATTTAGTTATAGTTTAATATATTTTTAAGGGGCAGGTGGGTTAGGGAAGGGATTCTTGGATTTGTTTTAACTTGTGATGTTGTTTTAATTTGTTGTACGCTGCCCTGATTGCGCTGCAGAGGGGCGGGATAAAAATAAAAATTATTATTATTATTATTATTATTATTATTATTATTATTATTATTATGATACAGCATAATACATCTTTATACTGACTGACATAATGCTCCACCATCAACCAAGAGCCACACCACCACAGGGTACCCTGGAGCATTTCTCCTTATATACACAAAATCTAGCTAGGGTTCTGATCCAACCCCCTGCTGGTGTTTCATCAGCTTCCTGTCATGTGTCCACAGTGACAGAGAAGTTTGGACGTGCTATGACTCATCTCTATGCTCAAGTTGCATCAGCTTCCTATTAGTCAGCATTTCCTCTTTAACCCATTGCATGCACCTGTGATATTTTACACAGCCTGGGCCAAAAATATACTAACACCATATTGGTACTGAAGTAGAGGTGTGATAAAAATTGCATCAATATTGGTATATTTCTGTGTATTCCAAAAATGTGATTGCTGCACTGTAGAAGTCTCATGTGATAATCTCCAGAGGCAATCACATGAAAAGATATAGATTCATCCTTGCTCATCCTTAAATCCTCTGGCAATATAGAAAAATGCATTTGTGGGGAGGGAACACTGCCTAAAAGGTCTTACAAGAACTGGTGCCAAAATGGCTATGATTTTGCCATGATTGTCTGGGTGTTTATATTTCCTCTTGGATAGCCCTAAATGGACTGGATTGGCAGCCATGCACCCAGGAGTGAGCAGGTCATGTAGGCACTACCACCATGGACCCTTAGCAGAAACCCCATGTCCACAGTGCTTTAAAACAAAGATCAAAAAGATCCTAGTTTGGGAGCTGATAGCAGGGAAGATTCACACCTCTGCTAGTTAAAAAAAAAAGGCCAAGTGATTTATGGCACCGCTAGCCTGGCACAGCCAGGAAAGGACCATTTCCTATCTTTGAGAACTACCGGTATCAAAATGATCTTTGTTATGTAAATTATGAAAGTGAAGTAAGCATCTCCAAAACCCTTTGTCCTCTGAAATAGTATGGAAAACAAGATAGACTTTAATGTCTTTCTGAAATTCTTTGCTAGCCTCCCTCATGCTGCCCCCCCCATGCCATTCTGCTGAAAAATCTCCATCATGAAAGGAGCACCATGGTATGGTAACTATATATGAATGAAGCCTTTTTCTTTTAAGTATGCATCTGGGTACTTGTATTAAATAACTTTTGTGTGTGTGTGTGTGTGTGTGTGTGTGTGTGTGTGCTGGCATGACTAATTGACTTTCCCATAAATAGCCTATTGTGTGTATGTGTGTGCACTTGCATGACTGATTGATTTCTCCCCAAAATAAAAGTACAATTCATTAGAAGAATTTTGTTTCTGCTAATCCTCTATTCTATCACCTTGCGTATTAATAGGGATGGTCCAGAGTTAATTAATTGAGCTAATTAAAATCCCCCAAATCCAAGTTCATTCATAATAAATGATGTGGATTTGGAGGGGAGGGTTGGGGAGACTATTGGTTATTGTGGTGTTATAAGAGGCTCTGAATATCAAAAATAATCATAAAAGAAAATTGCAGTGGTGTAAGTTGAACCACATCATTTTTGGGTTTTGTTGGCAATATTTGTGCAGTAAATATTTATTATTTCTTCCCTCTTAGACTGAGACAGTGTGACTTGTCTAAAGTCACACAGTCAATTTCCATGGCCAAATGAGGATATGAACTATCTCCATGAGTTCTAGTCCAGAACTCAAACCAAAGCACTGGGTTTGAGTCAAACCTTCATCAGTGTAATTCATGAACAAGATGCCAGTTGTACTTGTTAAAACTATATGCAAAATACTACAGTTAAATATTTGTTTGTCCCTTCAGAAGAGCTTGGCAGAAGGAAAGTTTTCTTGTCCAGAAACCTTAGAAAAAAAAAAGATGTTGGCAAAGAATTCTTTTTTCTAGTGGAGGTTGTGATGCAAAGATCTGTTTTGCTTATAGTATAAAGTACTGTGAACAACAAATAAATATAATTGTGCTATCCTCCCAGTCTCTGGGCCTTTGCAGACTGCCATAAATAGTGCACATTAAATTGAGGCACTGCCCTGGCTCAGTGCTAGGGAATCATGAGAACTGTAATGTATTGTGGCACCAGAGCTCTCTGACAGAGAAGGCTCAATGTCTCAGAAAAAAATACAATTCCCATGATTCCCTAGCACTGAGCCAGGGCGGTGCCTCAATTTAATGTGCACTATTTCTGGCAGTAGTCTCCATAAAGTTTAACTCTGAGTACCCTCACAGACTGCTATAAATTTTTCAAGGTGATGGCTCTCTGGAACTGTAGGTTTGCCATAGATGTGACCCTTTTTTCTGGGAAATGGGGGCATATTTGTAAGTTCCCCACAGGTATGGCCTGTTATGAGCTTCTGTGCTACTAAATCCATCCTGTTGGACAGCCTTGTCTCTCTCTCTCTTTCCCCAGCTCTTCGGTATTGAAAACAGCTTTGGGATGATTCTTTGGAAGACATTTTGACATTCTATGGAATGTCAAACTGGGCTCATCCTTCAAGCTGATGGTCCAGAAGATGACTGTCCACTTTTCCCATCCTCCCCAGTGTACCCTACTGGTCAAGGACAAGGTTGGTGCCCGTGTTTTCAGCTGCTTGGTGTTTCTATTTTTAATTTTGAAAATTTTTATTAAACATTTAAAAACAAACACATTTAAAATATCTTGTTCATACAATCATCATTCTACATAATCACCCATATCAACAAACATGTCTCTATCCGCTTTTGTTTATCCTTCCATATATTTAGCAATGATAACACTCAACTATTCTTCTCCTCCTTAAACCTTTCACTTGAACCATCCTTCCACCTCCCTAAATCCATTTAACTTAACCATCTTTAACTTTCTTATTCCTCTTCTCTTCTTTTCCTATTCTTTCCTTTACTGTTTTTTTCTTTCTTAATACATTCTTGTTTTCTTTACTTTCTTCCTCTTTCCTCACATCAAATTCCTTTCACCTATCATCAGTTCACCGACTCTTACCTTCCATCATATTCTTTCTTCCTCTTTAATCATTCCTTACTTCCTTTCCATCATCTGCCAATTTATCTTTGTCTCTATTATTGCCTTTCTAATGTTGATATGTTGCTGTACACCACATCTGCTTAAATTACTATAATCTCAATTTCGATTCCTGTTTGGCTCATTTATATAATTTATTATAATTTATTATCTTGTTTAGTTTAATTTTTTACAGTCATAACCAATTCCCTTTTTTCCCCTTGTCTTATTTGTTAATTCTCCAAATCAATATTTCTTCTTCAAAGTTTGTTATGTATGATATCTATTCTCTTATTGTTAATGTTTCTTAAGATTTGAGGATCATTCTTTTTCCACTCATAAGTTACTATGCTACTTTTGAATACCTAGTCTTTTAAATATAATTTACTCATTGCTATTTAATAATTCACACCTTTTGTTTTTTATATCACTATATAATCAAACTTCTAGTTCAGTTGTTGCTAGCTGTCTTCTGTATATTTGTTCCTTGTTACCCGATTCCTTTAAAAATCAAAAGTCTTCATTATTATATATTTTATTTTATTTTCTCTGTATTCTTATAACCTGTTAAGGTTTTATTTTTTTCTATTCAACTTCCCTTATTTATTCACTTTTCCATAATTTATTCATATAGTTGTGCACCAGTTGCCATTCAGCTTTTACATCATCTATTTGTTTGCCCTTTATAATTTTGTTTATCCATTTACAAAACTTAAGGGAAAACTATTATAAAATGTATTTTAAGTGGTATCTAATGCCAACAAAAATTTCCAAAATATATAAAAATAATAATCATTTGTGCTGGAAATGTAAGGAGGAAATAGGAACTTTCTATCACTCCTGGTGGTCCTGTAAAAAAGTTAAGAAATATTGGATTAACAGCACAATAAGTGATAAAAATTAATATACAAATGAAACCAGAATTGTATTTGTTAAATATGATTGATAAGGAACTGGAAATTAAATTTGGTAAATTACTTTTCTTCATGACCACCATAGCCCCACTAGTCTTAGCACAAAAATGGAAAACTGAACACATCCCAGAAAAAGAGGAATGGTTGTTAAAACTGTACGATGCAATGGAAATGGATAAACTAATGCAGCTGCTTGATGTTTTTGAGCCATTGTCTGACTAGGGATTATTGGATTTGCAGTTCAACCTGTGGAGACTTTACCAAATTAGTGAAGGCTGTTACAGGGTTATATATGTGGGTATTGCACTATGAGATCCAGCATGATGTAGCGGTTTGAGCATTGGATTACAATCTTGGGAGACCAGGATTCAATTCCCACTCAGCCATAGAAACCCACTGGGGAACTTTGGGCAAATCACACACTCTCAGCCCTGATGGAGGGATGCTGGGATTGGTAGTCCAGAAAAGTAACTTTTCCAGTCTTAGTGGATTTTTCACTGGGTAGCTAACAAGGCTTCATTTTCCTGCCTGTGCCTGCCACTGTCATCATCATTGTAATCTTCATCATCATCACTAATTATTTTCTTTCCCAGGAGACAGGCATGAGCTCCCTCTATGTCTTCAACCCCATCTTTGAGAAGTGGAGCCAGGTGGCCCCTGTGGTCGTGAATCAGCCCATCCTCCAGTCCCTCCTGCTGAGAAAACAGCTGCATCTATGTATTAGAATTGGCATATGGCTGCCACTTGTGGATGCTATGACTGCCACTGCATTTTCCTCCTCCTCCAGGGTGTACGCCCTCAGGGTTTAGCTAGGGAGGTATGCCCTCCAATAAGAAATTTGCCACTTTCCCTCTTCTGTCTCCAGATTTCTAGCATGGCAGAGAATGAAACAATGAAAATCATTAATACCTAGAACTTATATTGGCCATACAGTTGTCCTCCCATAGCCACAGATTTCTTTCTATGGATTCAACAATCTACATATTCAAAATATTTTAAATATATATAAATTCCTGAAAGCAAAACTTATATACTACACAATTGTATTTAATGAGACTTGAACACTCATAGATGTTGGTATCCACAGGGATTCCTGGAACCAAACCCCAGCAGATACCAAGGGACGACTCTATACTGTGCCTGCATTCCTTGGATCATGTTGCCTGCTCCCTTTAGGTGCCTAAACTGTATTTCTAACAAGTGCTTAGAAATACAGAGAAAGGGAGAGGTACTTGTGAGATTTTTTTACAAGCTTTAGCCACTGTGAACCTGGACTTGGCTGAAAAAGAGGGATATTTTGTTGTTCCAACTCAGGCATCAAGATGACCTGGGCTGATATTATACCAGGTGAAAGCATTGGCAAAAATCTGATTGCTACAATATATTTTGTGAAAGAGATTCCTATTTGGCATTGACAGAGTCAGGAAGAAGATTCTGAATCATGAACAACACTTGTTCTTTAAAAGACATGGGGATTTAATATATTTAGAGCAGACACAATTGTACATAACATTTTCCCACCTCTTTTGCTGTTAATTATTAAATGGTAACCTTCTGTGTGTATTTTCTCTTCTTGATTTATTTTGTACTGTAAACACCTGCAGGCCAAATGACTAATTTATTCTCTAAAGCTTGGCATTTTTTGTAGAACTAGTAGAGGAGTGGGGTAACAGCACTACATGGATGAGTTACATTATTAAAAATTTGCCTGCAATAAAATCCACAGTTTTGTATGTCACAGAAGCCTGAGGCTTCAAAAGGAATCAGAATTTTTATCCATGAATAATATTTTATTTTGCAGCATTTCCTACAGGGATATTTTTTCCTATTTAAAATATCTTGAAATAATTAGCAAAGAAAACAAGGACTCTAGTGAGGTGTGCCCAAAGGCTTAGAAGGAAGAAGAAAACTGCTGGTAGATTATCTATAACTCAATAAAAGTTTGCTCAGATTTGTTTATTACAAAAGATGAGATGTAATCTGTTTTTTTCTCAGTAGAACTTATACAGATAGATCCAATCTTACACTGAAATGAAATGTTTCAAAATTCCATTGCTCTCTTTGCATTTTGATGTCAAATATTGTTATTGATTTGATTTATATCATGCCTTTTTCCTAGGCTTCAATTCAAGGAGGCTTATAACATGATTAAAAAGACCATAGTGGAAAAAAAGATAAATTATACACATTAAGATGCAAACTAAATTAATCATATGATTAAAATCACAATAAAACAATCTAAGAACACAAATCCAATTATAAGAAAATAAAAATTAATCCTAATAATAAATCCTAATAAATAAATAAGCAGTAAAATATCCAGAAATTACACACATCCATTTGAAAGCCTCAGATTTTAATAGGCGTTCAACTGGAGAAGGTCTCCCTCAAGATGAAAAATGTTACCAGCAGCCACTGAGAAGTCCAATACAGTATGGGCTTTTGTTTTTTGAAATACTGTTTTCTCCCACATGATCCTACCTGGACTTTTCTCTTGGTCTCATCACCTTCAGAAATATGTATAGTACAGATATGAGAAGGATCCTAGGCATGGCTGCTCCTATCCTTTGTAATTTTCTTCCAAGGTTCTGTATGCACTGGTGTGGGGCAGCCCAGAGTATCCTGGCCCCAGACTTGACCAGAACTTGCAAAGGCCCTCTCTTCTGGTGCTGGGTGGCTGATCACATGCACATCCTGCTAAGCTACCCAGTACAACTGCCACTGTGGGTCCCTTCACTCTGAGGTCAGAGCAAGTAACCCAGAGAAGATCATATAGCTGGGCACCTTATTCTGATCTCAGAGCAAGCAACTGGCAGCAGTGATGGATGCACCAGGTGGCAGAGCAAAACCCATTATGAATAGCCACCCATTGTCAGAATGGAGGCTCTACTTCTCCCAGGAAGATCTGGAGCAACTGGTGAGGTTTTTAATTTGTTCTTTAATTTGTTTTTAATTTGTTTTTAATTTGTTCTTTAATTTGTCCCCTGGTTCTGGTGCTGAATGAGCTGACATTGTTCACCAGAACAGGATGCTGTTCACACCAGAACTAGAGTTTGTTCCATGTGCTGTTTGGTCTCCCAGCTGAGAGGATGGGAGGAGGATGTTTTATCTAGCCCATGCAGACAGGGTCCAAGAGAGGCTCATCTAGCCCTTTCCATGTTGTCCTTCTGCAGATAGAGAAAAGATTTTTTTATTATTATTCAGGCAGGTGTTGAGCAATTGCTTGCTTGTTACAGACAGGGATAAGCTTGATTTTATTTTTTTAATTTTATTTTTTTATTATTGAGGAGTTTTACATTTAAATTTATCTTATTTATTTTTAAAAATAGTTTAATTTGATTTTACTTTGTTAGTTTATTTAGCTGGTGCTTATATTTTTTATTATTTCCAAAGCCATTTTGCATCCCAGTCTCAGGGGGAACATGAGATAAAATAAATAAACATTAAGTTTATACCTCACACCATTCCCAGCAGGATCTCATATATGACTCCATCACTTTGGGTATCACCACAAAGCATAATTTAGATTTAGGATGCAGTCAAGTGCTTCCTAATTTCCCATTGGGGCTTTCAGTAAAGCAAAAGGTGTGTGGATATGTCCGTATACCACAGAGGAAGTATTGAGACCATGGACACAAAGTGCTGATAATACTGATTACTTACAACATTAGCATAAATACTTGTATATTGTGATAATATTTATTAAAAACATGTCCAGCTTAAATCTCAGTACACAAACAACATGATGGGTGTGCTTTCATGAGCATATGCTTTTCATATACCTTTGTCTGCATCATCACTTCATTAGGTACTTTACTATTTGTACTCAGCTATGGGGTTTGAACTGAATGGAAAATCCAGGACAGAGTTTGGGATTTCTCTAGTCCTTGAAATCAGCCAGCAGAAATATGCCCAGAAGGGCTTAAACAATGAACTTCATCCACTAAAATGGACACTAGTAGACAAGTGTGCCTAAAGCACTCTTTTTATTTGTAATTTAATAGAAATACAGCTAACAGTGCTAAAATCTCCAACTGGGTAAATGTCAGGATTCTCTGGCACAAAACCATTCAAATAACAGACAGTAGTGTGTGTCATTTGGCTGTCTTCATAGTGTACAGGAAGGTATTCAATACTTCATTACAAAGTTAATATTGGTGGCAGTAAATGGCAATGGGTAACCTCATTATTGCCCAAGGAATAAAAGAGCATATCCGGGGGGGGGGTGTCTCCTACTAGAAGCCAAGTCTATATAAAAATGTTCATTTCCTCAATATTTGGCTCTGATAGATTCCTAGATTCAAGGCACTATGGGAGGTGTGGCCTTGAAAACATCCTGTGGTTCAGAGCTTGCTTCATGAAGATGGAGTGGAGCCTCCTCTTCCTCCTCCCTTTGCTACCAGTTTTGTCTCTGCCTCCACCTCCTCCTCCATCATCACCTCCTCCTTCTCCATTAATTTTCTTTGCTGCCACCATTATGTGCACTTGTGTGATGCCACCTTCTCTTTCTTCTTCTCCTTCTCTGGCATGTGTGGTTATTACCATTACTACCAACACATTTTCCTCCTCCTTTTCTCTCTTGATTTCATGATGGAGGAGGGTGTGAAAGTGCTGACAAGTACTGAAGAAATAAGGGCTCAACGCAGAACCAGTCTCTGCTAGGAGGCAGCAATCCCAATTAATTAAATCAGAAGGCTTTCTGCTCCACTAGGATGGAGTAGGATTTTATTGGATTAACCGTGCTTGTTTCTGCAATTCTGCTCATACATGGCTAGTGCTTTACAGAAGCACTTATGTATCCAGTTTTGTCTATAATTTTATTTAGACCATGAAAAGTTGAGTAAATGTTAATGTGACCTCCTGTTTTTTTAATTTGTCCCTTTTTCATTTCTGTGAGGGGGGAAGCAGATGGGCGGCCCTGGGTCGCACTGGGAAGCTGTGCCGCAGGGCCGAGGTATCCCCACACCTCAGCCCCACAGCGCGGCTTTGCTGCCCCTGGAAGGAGCGCTAAAATAGCACTTCTTCCACATATCACCAAAGGTGCACCGCAAAAGGCTGGCAGCGCACCTTTGGTGACTCTTCCACCGCAGCGTTTGCGGGCACTGTGGCAGGAAGGCATCGTCGGAGCCCTGGCCATGCCGAGGGGCCGGCGCTCCAACTATGCCTTCGGGAAGGGGTTGGGGTGCCCACCGTGTGGCTGCCCCTCCCCTTCCTTGCCCCCAAAATGGCCCTTTGAGCTGTCTGCTTCCCCCCCATGTCACCTTGTCTCTGAACTTTCCTGTTCCTATCTTTACCCTGCCTTCTCTCATCTTAGTATATCTTCTATTACCTTTATCATTTTTCTTTTTGTAGCATAACCCATTAAATTAGTTTTGTATGGGGGGGGGGAGAGAGAGAACAGTTGAGTCTTTTTAATGTGGCTTAATCTTCAAGAGTGAGGACATTGGAAGTTAAAGCACAGCCTGGTTTCTCACTCATATGTTAGCTACAGAGGTGTACACCAGTAGCTACTGTAGTAAATTTAAAGAGATATAAACTCATGTGAAACAACTGTTCATGAGGGGGAAAATGTGCTCTTTTTAATTTACCTGTACCATGCACTACAGAGATCTTTATAAGCCAAGAGTTGTGAGTGAACCTAAATACAGCAGTGTGTCACATAATACTGGGCTATGGTGGCTTAGGGAGGTGTTCCAGCCATTTAATTATTTTAGAGGGTTTACTATAAGTCAGTCTCTGATGTCAATTTCACCTGTCCAAATCCCTTGATGCTCCTAGGATGGAACAGTTGGATGAATATAAAGTTAGTGCTAATCATTGATTCTCCCTTCTCCTCTGCTCCGTTATAATGAATAAAAAAACCTTCATGATACTGTTCTGCAGTCAATGAAGCAATTCCTAAATATTGGTCTGTTGATTGCTGGGCAGATTCTTTACTTCCATGTCTAGTCTGGTCACATACTCTTTTGACAGATCCTGCAAAACTGAGGGAAAAAATGGGATTAGCTGGAACATAGTAGTTATCCATTTGTTAGATAATAAATCTGTACTGTTGTGATTTTGTATATCTTTTAATTCAATAACTAACAAGGACAACTGGTCATGGGTACCACACTGAATCCACCATAGCACAATCACTTGTCCAGTATCAGATCCAGGATGGGTTCTTAAAGGTAAAAAGGCAAATTCTGTGGGATGGGATTGCAAGGCTAAACTAGAGTAGGGTTTGATCACACTGTCTATCTCTCAATATCATACACTCTCAGTTTAAATGCACAAGAACTCTCTATATATTGTAGATAAGGTTTTTAGGTTGGCAGGGGCAGTAGTTTAGAAAGCTGCTTGAGATTTGTCAAGTGCTTCTTCTAATTGGTCCCAGCAAATCAGACAAGAAATGGCCAATAGGCACATAGATACCTATAAACACTGACTTTCTCTTCTTGCTTTAGTCTTGAACTAGCCCCTCAGGAGTTCTGGACTCCATTGGACTTCTGCATAGTAAAGTGTATCTTACCCTCTCCATATGGGGATTCTGGTGTGGGGATTTTGGATAAGATACTCTTACCTGAATTACTCTGAATTAGGAATTACCTAATTTTGAACCTGTCTTATCAGGAACTCAATAGGTTTCTGAAGAAACATTGGATTGCAGCCTCTCCTTAAACAGCAGCAGAACAGGTGAATGGGAAAGGCTTTGTCTCATCTATTCAAGGTGAGTAAAAACTGCATATTGCTTTGTTACAGAAGTGCCATGCAGTCCTGCATTTGCATCTGCTTTTCTCTCTTTCTGGGTGTGGTAGGATTTTTAGTCATTCTACTTCTGGAAAATAACACAAAAGAATGAGTCACAGTATTCCTGCCCATAACTCTTTGAGATTCCAAGGAAAGGGGAGAATTGTGTGTTGGGTTTTATCAACCATTCAGGTGATAGACACCTGTGTGCTTGATATCCCAAGGTGAACCTGAGAAATGAACATATACATTGGGATTTATTAACAGATTTGGTTGGTTTGTAATTACTGACTATGCTTACCCTCTGGGATTTTGCTTCTCTTTTTTAAAGATGTTTGGAACACATGGCAAGTGCTTGACAGCCTGCATATAGATTTCTTTTGCACGGTACTGTGCTCCTCAATGCAACCAAGGATTTCTCCTCTGCATCTGAGACTGAACTTTGGAATCTCTCCTTGCAGTGAGTTCTAATTATTCTGTGCTAATTATGCAACTGAGTCCTGCTGTGAAAAATTCTCCCTTTGGAACCATCTGAGCAAAGGTGGATGCATAAATTTGATAACATTTGCATAAAAGCCCCAATTTTTTACTTCCTGCAGTGATTTCATGTCCTAACAATCAGTAGAAAGAATTAATGAGACTCTTAATGCCATATATATAATGCCCTACATTATATCCTATTGTATTCTGTGTCCTCCCATAAAAGACAATGCAAAATACGTGCTCTAGGTGATGTTGCCTTTAAAGGTAGCTTGGAAGTTACAGTCAGTCCAAAATATTGATCCTTGTCTCTTAATGGTTATCAGAAGATGCATTTTCTCCTAATGAATTCACTGCCTAATTGTATGCACTGAGCAAATTAAATGTGTTACATGTTTACCTTCCTGATACCTTCCTGAGTTCCTGATAAGACAGGTTCAAAAACTCTGACCCTCCAGATATTTTGGATTACAACTCCTGCAAATTCTAACTATTGGCCATGCTGGCTAAGGTGGTTCTTGGAGTTAAAATCTAAACCACTGGAGGATCCAAGACATCCCACCCTTGCTTTAAAGGTACTTAATAGAAAAGATCTTTTATTACCTAATGACCATTTCTCTCTAAGTAAGTACCTACAGCAGTGATAGTGTAAAAAACTGGACCACAGAGCAGTTACCTAGATTGCTGTGATTCACTGCCTTCCCTGGTAGAGTGAGATTTGTTGCATTTCAATTTAAATGAAAGTGACTATTTATAAATTTACATTTCTTCAGGTAAATTAATTTATGAATTTTTTATACAAATCTGTGTTCTTTTTCAATGATATCCTGGTGATCAACCTATTTATTTCCTCCTGTCATTAAGATGTTGTCATCATTTGAGGTGTTAATGCTTTTTCAAGAATAGAGAACTTCAGAATATCAGCAAGAAAAATTGCACCATTAAGTCCTGCATTGCTAATAGTCTTCAAATCTGTCTAGTTTTCAAAGACTTTCTTGCAGCAGGGAAAAAAAATGCTAAATATACTCATTGCTTCCTTGAGATGAAAACTGGTGAAAAATTACATCCTAGCATCATCTTATGTTAA
>CM034706.1:145252618-145269742 GCA_020142125.1 Phrynosoma platyrhinos
TAAGCTAGGCCCGATGGAGATGGGCCTGCATCTTCCCCCCAGATGACAGGGGGGACAGGGGACGAAGTCTGACCACCCATGACCACTGCAAAAGATCTATCTGACAGATAAGATTTAAACCAATCAAGAACTAAGTTTGAGAACCCGATGTCAGAAAGTATATCAACTAGAAGACAGTGATCCACAGTGTCAAATGCCACAGATAAATCGAGGAGGATGAGCACAGAATAGAGGCCATTTGCCTTGGCCTGTAAAAGATCATTGGAGAGCTTTGCAAGGGCTGTCTCAGTAGAGTGCCAAGGGTGGAAACTGGAATGAAATGGATTGAGGATGGAGTTGGCTTCGAGAAACTCAAGGCAGTGGGAAAAAAGGACCTGTTCCAAAACCTTAGAAAGAAAAGGGAGAAAAGAGATTGGATGATAACTGGACAAATAGGAGGGGTCAAGAGAAGCTTTTTTCAAGCTTTTTTCAGTCAGACCATATGGTGAATGTAGGGGGGATACAGATGAGGGCATCCAAGACTCCCTGGTCCACAGCGCTGCATAGCCAAGGCAGCCTCACTGCGGCGCTTCCCCGCCAAATCTAAAAGGAGCGCCAAATTTGCGCTCCTTTTAGATTTAAGGGAAAGTGCACCCCAAAAGCGGCGGTCGCACTTTCCCTGCCTCAAACGCCGCGGCGCGTCTGGTTGCCACGGCGTGAGGTCAACCCGGAAGCGCCGGCCATGCGGATGGCCGGCGCTTCCAGGGGTGACCTCAGGAAGAGGAAGGGGCGCCGAACGTGCAGCTGCCCCTCCTCTTCCGGGCCCGGAAGATGACTCTATTAGTCGTCTGCCGAGGCCCGTAGTTATCTTCTCTAATCTGATGTCTTTCAGTTACCTGAGGCTACAGCTCCATCATGTCTGTCAACTGGGGCTGACAGGAGGTATAATCCAAAACATCTGGAATGTAGGTGAGGGAACCATCTTGGGTGGCTGATGTTAGGAGGGAGACACCAAATGGAACTGAGTTATAGCCATTCCTTTGCCCACTAAGCTAGCCTAGTGCTCCCAGATGCTGTGAAATACAAAATGCCATAGTCACTTTGGTTGTTATTTTACATAGAACAGCAGGACAACAATTTGTTTTTCACCTCAGCAGCAAAATCTCTAACATACTGTTGTAGCTTTGGTGAGGATCAATGATAGACCATGGCCCCTATAATGAATCCACTATGGGTTTCAGTTTGAACTTCAAAGGAGTTATCCAAGGCATTGCACTTGTTTGCAAAATAATCGCCCCACAAATATCAGGGACACCAGCTGACATTTGTGAATATAGCCTTGTACCTGTTTGCAAAATAATCACCCCACAGATATGGGGGACACCAGCTGTTGTTTGTGAGTATAGTATTAAGAAGGCCAGCTTGATATCATTTACTACAGTGATGAATTAATCCTGCCTTTCCACTTAAAGCAACATTGAAAATAAGTGAACCACACTGTGGGACAGATGAACTACCACATAAGAAAATAGATTGTGGCATTGTCCAGCGCCATGTGATCAGCTTCATCAAATTCAGCCAAGAGGAATGCAGAGCTGTCATGCACCTAGAGAAAAAAACTACATCTGATGTGGTTTGACCTTAACATCACCAGCACAAATGCATTTGGTGAGGAAGCAGAAGAGAGCCTACTTTGTGGACACCCAAATTGTAGAATTTTCTCTCAAGGCAGGCTTGTTTTTACCACTCCCTGCACTCTTTCCACCAGCAGGCAAAGACCTTTTATGTATATATTTATTTAGGAAGGCCTTTGGCTCTTCAGTGGAATGTGTTAGGCTGTTATTTTAGAATGTTTTAATGTGTTTTAAACTATTTTAATGTATAGTTTTTAATTGTCCAGCATTTTTTTAACACTTCTTAAACTTTGTAACAAGAGTCAGTATGGTGTAGTGGCTTGAGCACTAGAGACCAAGGTTTGAATCCCTGCTTGGCTATGGCAAATCATAGTCTTTCCATCTCAGAGGAAGGCAAAGGCAATCCTCCTCTGAACAAATCTTGCCAAGAAAACCTGTGATGGAGTTGTAGGAAATAAGAACATGGAAAAGTTATTTTTGAAAGCCAAAACTAGTAGATTTTTTGTGGGTTTTTCGGGCTGTGTGGCCATGTTCTAGAAGAATTTCTTTCTGATGTTTCGCCAGCGACAGATGCTGGCAAAACGTCAGAAAGAAACTCTTCTAGAACATGGCCATACAGCCTGAAAAACTCACAAAAAACTATGGATGCTGGCCATGAAAGCCTACAACTTCACATTCAAAACGCCTAGAATTTTCAGCCAACAAGGCTATGCTAGTTGAAACAATGCAAGGTGGAGTGAAGGGAAAGGAGACACTAATGTGGTTTTGTTTGGGCTTAGAGAAATGCTTGCATTTCTTTAGAATTTTGTGCTTTGGTTTCAGGGATTTTCTTCCAGCAAAACAAGGTGATATAGCTAGAGTTATACCTAGCATATCTTTCCCTTCCTAACACATAAGAGTTAAAGGCTTTATAATAGTAAAGATTCTGGAAATAGTTTGTTTTGATGAATGGGAAGATAATATAAAAATCTGGTCAGGAATGTCAGTTTTATGGCATGTTACCCCAGCATATGCACAATGTAATGTGACCTGTTACCTTCTATATTAGGATGTAAAAACACAGGGCCTCTTTTGTGTTCAGATTCTGGTCTGTCAGGTGTAGGACAGAAATATATTTCTTTCAATAAGTTTAGATCCTTGATTTACCAGCATGACCTAATTTTTCCTGGTGTTACTGGGGAAAGTAATTACTCTTCAGGAGATGTTGAGAGTGGTAGTCCCCAAAGGTAGAATATGTGTGTTCTTCAAGGAAACATGCTTCCATTATCCTATTCAAACTTATCACTTCCAGTGTCAAATTGTCACTCTCTACTGCTTCCCCTTATAGACTATCTTGTTATTTTTTTCTTAATATTCTGCTACTCTTCCTCTCCTCTAGGAAGCTATTTGACCTTCACAGTGATGTCATCCATCTTGAAGCTAGTTTAGAGCAAACTCAGAAGTTAAGAACTAATATTTTCCATGTGATAGAGAGGAAAAAATATGGAACATATTTTTTCCTGACAAAAATAACATAGCAGCAAGGAAAATAAATGAAGGTGCTGATAAATGTGGAGTGTGGTGGCTAAGTGCCCACAACAATTGACCCTCCAAATTTACAGATTGAAAATGGGGTTGTGAACCGGGGTGACATATTTCAACTCAGTTCTTTAAATAGTCTCTATATGAATTGCAAGACATTCAGGAGACAGGTGACCTTAGATAACTTTTGTTTTTGAAGCACATCTCTCAGAATCCTTCACCTAGCAAGGTCATGAGTTATCATGGCTAGAGGTGTCTAGAAGTTGCTCTTAATTTTTCCCCCCAAAGGTCTGCCAAAGACACCATCACAACTGGCTTTTGAATCAGTGTGAGTTGTACCTTCTGCTGCCACCCTCTTTCGTTTGGAATACTGATAATCATGCATATGTGAGAAAGTGTAATTTTTAATGCAATATTTAAATATGCTGGGCTATATCCAAGATTGTACAAGTGAACTTTAGGTCTTGCAGTGGGACTTTAGTTGCTTCTTTGCCCCTGTACCCCTGTGTGCTTCTGTATCTGCTCTGCAGAATTTCCAAATTGTTCTGTAGCAAATTTTGAGATGCACGGGGGAGGGGGGGATTGAGATATGTTCTGCTAGTTCTGTTTATTCAGTTCCCCTTTTGGGTTGACTTTTAGTGAAGCCCTTTAAAAGACATGTGAAAAATCTGTTTATATGACTAAATAGCCACCTTTTGTCCTTGGGATAGGTTAGGATATAAATGCACAAATAAAATTACATTGGAAGATAGCCAGTACCTCCATGCTTTAAAAACAGCATTTTAAATATTGAGTTTATGGCCATAATGATTTCAGTATAGCATTTAGTTTGTTGCAAGTCATTCTTTTTATTGAGACACTGGTTCAGTGTATAATCTCCTCAACAAATGCATAAACACATTTCCATTTAGGATTTTGGGGACAAGAGAGCTAGTTCAATGCTTCTGTGGGCCTCTCTTTAAAAATGAAAGACTGGAGAAATGGGGATGAAAGGAGGCTTCCCTGAGTCTAATTTCCTTTCCAACACACAATGTGTAGCAATAGTTACAGAGATGGACTGTGCCCTAAATTTTTCATTTTGTTTTCAAAACATCCATTGGATTTGAATTTCTCAGCCGAAATGAAACCATTTCAAAACGAATATCTGCTAATTGTCAATATGTAATTCTTCACTGATTTCATTCTCAAATTAAGAAATAAAATGATTTTTAGCAATTTCCTTCCTGCTCTAAGAATTTTTTTTGAAGCTGTACAATTTCATTGAAGACTGTTCACAGTTCAGGACTTATTCTGCACAAAATTCATGTGCTTTTTAAAAACATTGTGTTCTGTTTAGAAAAACTGTTTCCTATACAAAACCAATATATTTTCTATGACAAAAGTATGCATTTTGCACAGGATAAGTCCTCAACTACAGATATTCTCATCTGTCCAGGATCCTCTTTACCAGGGTTTCCTGACACTTGATAAAAAAAAATTCTGACCATTTGTAGCACATTTATGAATTCAGAGACATAGCTGTATTAGTCTGGAACAGCATGTGTAAAGCGATCTTGCAGCACCTTTGAGATTATTTGAAAGAAGTTATAGCATGAGGTACTAGACCAAGTTTATGAAAGCTCATAAAAAATTATTTCACTCATATTAATCTCAAAGTTGCTGCAAGATGCCTTTGCATACTGATATTTTTGATAACTATTTCTATCCCTAGGTAATTAAAAAAAAATCCTACTGTTCACACACTGTTGTGAAACCCCTCTTTCTAAGGGGGGAAGCAGATGGGAGCTTCCCATGCGCTGCGGGTCGGAGCGCCAGCGGAGCTCGGCCTCCGCACCGCGGCGCACCTCCAGCGAATCTAAAAGGAGCTCCAAATTGGTGCTCCTTTTAGATTTTAGGGAAAGTGCGCCCTAAAAGTGGCGGGCGCACTTTCCCTGACTCAAACGCCACGGCATGTGCGGTCGCGGCAGCGTGAGGTCATCCCCGGAGCACCGGCCGTGCGAACGGCCGGCGACTCCGAGGACGACCACAGGAAGAGGAAGGGGCGCCACTCAAGCGGCTGCCCCTCCTCTTCTGGGCCCAGAAGACGGCTCTATTAGCCGTCTGCCGAGGCCCTAAGTTATCTTGAATTAAGTCAAAGTTGATGTTGGTGTTCCCTCAGCCTGTTGTGCTAGGAGACCTCAACAACCATGCTAAAACTGCCCTGCCACAACACATCTTCAGTCTGTCAAAACAAAACAAAAACAAAACAAAGAAAAGAAATGCAAGGAACTTTGCTTTAAAGAAGGATCATGTTTCAAGGAAACTTCTGGGAGTGTAATTCTGGTATATATATATATATATATATATATATATAATAGAATCTATGTGTTGCCATGGAGCTAAGGGTTTTGGAGACCAAGGTTTGAATCCCAGCTCAGTAATGCAAAACCCACTGGGAGACCTTGGCCAAGTCACACTCCTTCAGCCTCAGAGCATGGCAATGGTAAACCCCCTCTGAAGAAACCTGCCAAGAAAACCCTGTGATAGGGTCACCTTAGAGTTCCTAGAAGTTGGAAATTTGATGAAGGCACACAATAGCAAATAAGAGAAACAGGAGACATGCCTCAAGATACTAAAAGAGCTGAAAAGGAACTGAGAAAGCTGGACACATTTCAATCTATGCATAGAACTTCATCACACAGGGAAAATCAGGGGTTTAAAGAGTCATTATCCCAGGAAAGTCATGTGATCTCAGTGAAGATTTTCACACAACATCGTGATGAAGGAGGACTTATCCTGGGAATAATCCGGGAATAACTAGCAGCAAATTATTGATGGGGAAATCCCATGAATGACTTGTTGCTGGTTATTCCCTGTTTTTTCTAGGATAAGTCCTTTTTAATCACAATGTGTGTGAAAATCTTCACTGCAATCACATGAATTTCCCAGAATAATGACTCTTTAAACCCCAATTCCCCCCCCCATGTGATAAACTCAACAGTTTCAAGGCCTTCTTCAGGGGCCATAACTATATACAGGTACAGCCACTTCAGCCATTCAGAAAGAGAACAGGTTCCATGCAGTCCAGAATTCTGCTTAATTGAAGTTGTCAGTCATGCAGAGGATTGTAGGCACATCAGCTGAATGCAACTGAAGTCTCTACTCAGACCTTCCCCTTCAATATTTATTTATTTGGAGTATTTATACCCTGCCCTTCAGCCACAAAGGCTCTCAGAGCAGCTTCCTTCAATGGAGGAAGGGTAGACATAATAATAATAATAATAATAATAATAATAATAATAATAATAATAATAATAATAATAAAAGTTTTATTTATATCCCGCCCCTATGTCACACAATCGAGGCAGCTCACAGCAATTTAAAACTTAGTACAATATTAAAATACAATCTAAAATTCCACAAACCCTCCCACCCCTTAAAAGAGAATTAAACAATTTTTATATTAAAACAAGATAGTTAAAAACACATAATTAAAACAAGCCATAGCCAAACAAACAAATAATAGGTGGGCAGCTATTATAACCAAAAATAGAAGGGATAAAGGGACTCCTGAGGCCAGGAAAATTAATCAGGGAAGGCCTGCCAGAAGAGATCCATCTTAACAGCCTTTTTAAAGCTTCTTAAAGTTGTCAACTGACGATCTCATCCGGCAGGCCATTCCATAATTTGGGGGTGGTGCCCTCTGGGAGGTTGTTGACAGCCTAGTTTTCATTGGCTGTAACAAATTCCTCCCAGAGGATCGGAGTGTGCGGGGGGGGGATTATATGGGAAGAGGCGGTCCCGAAGATAAGTTGGACCCATTTAGGGCTTTAAAGGTCATAACCAACATCTTATACTGGGCCTGGAAACTGATAAGCAGCCAGTGAAGAGATTTTAATACAGGAGTTATGTGATCTCTCCGTGATGTACCTGAGACCACTCTGGCTGCCATATTTTGTACCAACTTGGTACAGACCAAGCATGAGGGTAAGCCTCATGTAGAGCGCATTAGAGAAATCCAGACGAGAGGTTACCAGCGCATGCACCACAGTCTCAAGATCCCTTACTTCCAGGAAAGGGAGCAGCTGGCGTATCAGCTTGAGGGGGTTGGAACATAAAATGCTATTTTCCTTCATGCATTCTGTTTCTGAATGAATGAAAAAGGGATTAGGCTCCGAGTGAATATGTTGAAAGATGCACACAAACAAGGGCTTATCAAGCTGGAATACTACCCAACAGAAGACATGGGTCAAAAACAATGCTGATATAATCCAATTTGAGGCCACTTTAATTGCTCTGGCTCAATGCTAGGGAATTCTGGGAACTGTCATTTTGTAAAACATCTAGCCTTCTCTATCATAGAGCTGTGGTGCCACAATAAACTATAATTCCCAGGATTCTCTAGCACTAAGCAATTTGAGTGATCTCAAACTGGATTATTTCTGGAGTGTGTTTTGGACTATGATTGCAGATGCCCTTTCCAAGCCATTGGCCAGAGACCATTACCAAGCTCTATGAGAAAAGATGAATCTTGAAGACTTGTACATGCATTGTTGAGAATGGGTGTTGGAAGTGCAACAACACTCTGCACAGAAAGAATTAATGCATCAGAGTAGCAGCAGGTTTAGATAGAAGTTGGTCTAACCTGTAATGAGCTCCTTTCTGCCTACCTATTTTGACTTATCTTTGATGTAAACTCATATTCTCAGGGATGTTTCTGCCTCTTCTCCTCCCAGAACTCTACCAGCTAGAGTTCTGCTAGAGATGTAGCTAAATCACAATAGTTCCCTGAGTAACTTTCCTATCTTAGTATTGTGTTCCTGTAATAAAGACTTTAGTTTGTTCTTTAAGCCATTTGTGTCTTTTCTCCTTAGTCAAGCTTTGTAGCATTCCTTCAGCTAATAGGATGGAGTGTGCATCATAGTTTGCTTTGTGGTGTACTTTGCAACTGCTGAAGTGTGTTTCTCATTCTCCTTTCTCTTCTCTGCCTTAGGAGATGACTCATTCAAGTGCCCATGAAGCATAAGGTTATTTAAAGTTATTCTTGACTGCTTTGTCAATAGAGTTTGGAAATTTAGTCCTTCAAAGTCATTTAATGTAATTACTAAGATACATAACTTTTAGAAATGAGACATTAACTCTTCTTTTATGATATTTAATGGCTTTGGTGTATGAACAGCATGCATGTAAATGGGAAATTTTATAAGCAGTTTTGAAGATTACAATACTTCACGTCCTTTCCTACATGACTTTAGGGAATCAGCAGCAAATCAATTTGAAACTATGAGTTATGGATTATAAAATCCAAGAGCCTGTCCAATAAATAACAGAGTTAAGGATCTACTTTACCATTAATATTAGTAATAGAAGAATATTCTAAAAAGTTTGACTTGAAGTTATCTTTGGTTATTTTTATTTATTGATTTAAAAAGTTTACACATTTCTTTTCAATGTTGTCTCCATAGAACTTTATTTGATCAAATGTTTGGGTGGTTAAAGTGGTCTACAAATTTAAACACAAATACTTCATAAAAAAAAGGTAAGGATGGCTTCAAATATGTAAAGCATACATATTTACATGTATGCTTTAATAGTCTGAGAGACTATTAAAACAGTTCCTGGAAGAAACATTTTTACTTCCCTCAAAATTCTTTATCTCCCATCACATTTCAAAATTTTACTTTAAGTAAAATTTTCAAGGTAGAAGCCTTCAAGAGTGGTTTACTTTTACCTTAAGTAAATCCATTAGGTAAAACTGCAGCAAAATCTAAGTATAGGGGGGGTTGCAGACTGTCAAAAATAGTGTGAATTCAGTCCACTTTTAGGGTTAGGGTTAGTGCTAGGGAATCATGGGAATTGTTATTTTTCTGAGACATTGAACCTTCTTTGTCAGAGAACTCTAGTGCCACAATAAAATTCAGTTCCCATGATTCCCTAACCTTAACCCTAACCCTAAAAGTGGACTGAATTCACACTATTTTTGACAGTCTGCAACCTCCCTAAGTCTTCAATCCCACCAGAGCATTACCTTTCTATGGTGATGGGGTGTTCCTGTGATAAAAAAAGGAATGCTGTCCGTAAGGTCAGAAATGTCAAGCAGGTTTTTGCTGAGGAGCCAGACTAAAGGCCTTTACAGATCCGCCTAAAGGGGCGGCACAGAGCTGCCCCTGGGAGTGGTAGATCGGAGCCGCAGCAACCACATGCCATGGCCCTGATCCTTCCTTTTGCTGCCCCCCAAAGAGTGGCAAAATGCCGCTCCTTTTAGGGGTGGCAAAAGGCCACCTAAGAGCTGGCACTGTGGCTCTTCTGTGCCCTTTTGGCATAGCGTGTGTACACACTGCACCAGGAGAATGTCCTAACACCATGCGCTGTGCGGATGGGCATGTGGCATCAGGACAGCTTCAGGGCTGAGTTGGGCCAGCCGCCATGCGGCTGCCCTTCCCCAACTCCATCCCCAGGCCAGCCCTTTAGGCTAGTCTGCAAAGCCCCTAAATGTGCCTAATAGCTAATAGGCAGCAGGTATACTGTGTGTGGAGGGGGTGACACTGGTGGAGGAACTTTCAGTCAATTGCTAAGGCACCATAGCTAATATATGTTAGTACTGTACAGAAGAAGGCAATGGTAAACCGCTCCTGAAGTTTCTACCCTTAAAATCCTATGATGAGACAATCCAAAATGAATCAAGAGATAGTGCTAGAATATGAGACCCCCAGACTGGAAGTCATACAACAAACAACTGGGAAAGAGCAGAGGGTAAGTATGAGTAGCACTGTGGCTAATGATGCATCTAGGAGTACAAGCCAAAAGGATGTTCAGCTGTTAATATACTCAAAAGTGAAAATCTGCAGCTGCACCACACATATTATAGGGAGGTGAAATCTGAGAAGCATGAATCAGGGGAAGCTAGATATTGTAAAACAAGAAACAGAATTGATAAACATTACAATACTTAGGCAAGTGAGCTAAAGTGGATAGGAATAGGGCATTTTCAGTCATATAATTACACAGTGGTTTAATCAGGAAATGAAAATATAAGAAAAAATAGGGTAGCATTAATAGTGAAGAGAGAAATATCAAAATATTCAAGGCATATACTGCAAAGTTTCACCAAATAATATCAATGAGAGCCAAGGGAAAACCCATCAATATAACCATAATCCAAATTTATGCTCTACATACTGAGGAAGGAGATGAAGAAACCGAAAGATGCCATGCTGTTATTCCGGAGGAAATTGATCACATAGCTGTGTGTGTTCATAGCTTGGGTGTGCTTCTGGATCCCTTGCTACAGTCAGCTCAGATAGATGTGACACACTGTATATAGCTACCTCTAGACCAAGTTTAGAACTTCAGTTAGTTGAAAACACAGCATTTAGATTGGTTACTGGGGCATCCAGAAGTGAACATATCACACCAATATTAAAATCACTCAACTGGCTGCAAATTAGTTTTGGGGCAAGGTACAAAATATTGGTTATTACCTTTAAAACCCTACTTTGTTTGGGTCCAGGTTACCTACAGGATCGCTTCATCCGTTATAATTCACCCTGTACATTCAGGTCCTCTGGGGAACAATTACTCCAGTCAGTCAGTACTAGGTTTGCCACTGTCACCCAGAGGACTTTTTCTTCAGTTGTCCCTAGATTTTGGAATGATCTGCTGGAAAAGATTCAATATGCTGTCTAGATTTAAAACAGCATTAAAGACTAGTATCTTCTAGCAGGCCTATCCAGATATTTTTAATGTAAATTTTGAATGAGTGTGTATATTAATATATATGTATCTCGTTTGTTGTTTCTCTATGTCTCAGATTGATGCAGTGAGTAAGGATGACATCTCTCCTCTGAATGCCTGTCTTGGGACAGTAATGGACTGGAAGAGGGAAAACTGACTCAGGCTGAATCCAGGTAAGATGGAGGTACTTGTCATAGGAAACCCGAACCTGGGAATGGAATTATGTCAGCTAGTTCTGAATGGGGTCACACTTCCCTTGCAGGACTCTGTCCACAGCTTGGGGGTGATCCTTGACTCGTTGCTTCACTTGACAGCTAAGGTGGATGCAACAGTCAAGAGCTCCTGTTATCAGCTTCGGCTGATATGCCAGCTGCACCTCTTCCTAGAGCAGGGAGACCTTGAAACAGTAGTACAAGCACTGGTAACCTCACAATTAGACTTCTGTAATGTGCTCTACATGGGACTACCCTTGTGTCAAGTTTGGAAACTTCAGCTTGTACAAAATATGGCAGCTAGGTTGTTACAGGTACTTCTCATAATGACCATATAACACTGGTCCTGAAGTCCCTTCACTGGCTGCCAATTAGTTTCCAGGCAATGTACAAGGTGTTGGTTATTACCTTTAAAGCCCTACATGGCTTGGGACCAGAATACTTAAGGGATCTCCTTCTTCTGTATTGTCTGCCCACACACTAAGCTCCTGGAGATGAATCTACTACAGCCTTAAAAATCTAGGCTAACTTCGGTTAGCCAGAGGGCCTTCTCCACTACTGCTCCAAAGTTGTGAAACGACCTACCAGAAGAGATACATCACATATTATTATTAATATTAATATTATAGTTTATTTCTAAAGAGCTATCAATATACACAGTGCTGTACAAAAAGAAAATCAAGTATAAAATAGAATAAAAACCTGCCAAAGGCATACAATCTAAAATACATACAATAATAAAATAATAAAAGTCAATTAAAACAAAAATAATAATACAACAATTAGTTAACATAGTTAACTAGTTAAAATAACAACACCCACTGTCTACCCAAATGAGAAAAAAGACAGTGCCTGGGAATGCCTCACTGAACAAGGTGGTCTTTAACCCAGATTTAAAAGTAGACAAAGAAGTAATAACCCATGTTTGAGGGGGAAGAATGTTCCAGGAGTGAGGGGCGGCAAATGAGAAGAGGTGAATCTGGGATGGAGCAGTAGAGATCCTAGGGTAGGAGAGCAGGCCTTGAGAACTAGAATGGAGGGTACAGATGGGAATGTAAGGCAAAAGAAATTCAGATAGGTAAAGGGGAGCTAGCCCATGTAGGGCTTTGAAAGTTAACAACCGAAGCTTATATTGGATACAGAAGGGAAAGGGAAGCCAGTGAAGAGAAAATAACAAAGGAGAAACATGGTCAAAGCAGTGAGTGAAAGTAATGATGTGAGCGGCTGAATGTTGGACAGAAATTAAAGGGCGAATATGAGAAAGGGAAAGCCCACTACATCCATACACTGTGTTATCTGTCTTTGGGCCTGCAAAACTATTCTCAAGTTAGAATCCAGCATAATCTGTGTAGAAATTGGTTGATGGTCACTGTCTTCTCTGATATTCACAGTAATACCCAAAAAAGATGTCTTTTATGTCTTGACACTCATATGAAGTCAATGGCACTGCCAGCATTATGGGCGAAGTATGTAAAAGGGTATGGCAAACTGGAGTCACAGGGGCCCAGAATCTACAAGTTGAAGGAGAGCAGCAGCCCCAAAAGTTTAGTCCCAGATTGATTGGCCTTTTTATCACTGGAATATCATCAAAACACATCCTGAAGCTCATCCAGAACCCCTGTTAGAATTTATCTTATTGGGCGATGAACCTAATCAGGCATTGAAATCCCTAAGTAACATAATTAAAGCTTCTGGGAATTTTATGCTTTTATCTTCTAACAAGTGATTTAGAAGGGACTATACCTCAGCATTATAATATCTAGAATTAGCTGGAGGGATGTAGATATTTACCAAAATAAGCAGAGTACCAGGTGTATGGAGCTTTATAATTTGGCCGTTAGGAGGATTTATGAAATTCAACATCAACTCTCCTTCCCACCCTAAATCAGCTTTAACGGCTATCAGTAGTCCCCCAGAAGCTCTGCCCTTACTGTTAAATTTTAAGCAGGCTCACTCCAGGTTTTATACCCTGTCAGTTCATTCCTATTCCCCTTTGTGTGCCATGTTTCCTGTAAAGCTATCAAGTCAAATCCATAGAAAAATTTATAGAGGTCTTCTCCCTCAAGAGTGGCCTTCCACCCAGCAATATTCCAAGAAAACAATTTAATTGGTGTGAGATTAATTTCACCAGTCTCAGAGAAACGAATGGGTGTAATGGGAACATCTAATTCCTGGTGCTCATTCAGTCTATAAACCTGATTCTGGTCCAATTGCTCCTGAGAAATTCAGACTGGATTACTTAATCTATCTGGCTGAACAGGAATCTCATCCATCTCATAATCTAGACAAACCAGTTCATCCATAACAGAAGAATTTGCAATACAAACATTTGACCTCGCTGGCATAGAAACTCCCAAGTTAGGATTTTTTGATACTTTAAGACCTGAGACATCTCCCAACTCCATTATTTTCCAAAAACCTCATGTTAACCCAATTATCACATCCAATGTTCTCCTCTTCTTCCTGTTGGCTGAAACAAAATCAAAAAGCACTTCCTCTTCTGGGATTATATCAGAGGATGGGGTCAGGAGATTTATCTCTGCCTGAACATACTGAGTTGTTTTCTTTTCCAGTTCTTCTGCCTTAGCCACTTTAGGTCCATTAATTAACTGGCAGGTCTCAGATTTATCTGGGAGGAATGAACTACCTTGCTCTAAGCAATTTCTCAATTGGTCAAGTCTATTCAGTATCTCTTTTTGTACTTCTGGAGGCCATAGCCTATATTGATTCACTAGAACATTATCCTCTGGAGTAAATGGATTTAAGTTTTCAAGGATATATTGATGTGTTTCTAATGTAACTATAGGAGACCCGGTGATATCACAAACCAAATTCTTGGTCTGTTTTTCTTGGATTTTAGTCTCTTGGGCTTGATTCAAGTCAATCAAAATAACAGAACTTTGAATATCAGTTTCAACCGGTTTTATGTGAGAGGCAAGACAGGGACCAAGTAAAGGAACCGGAGGAATCTGATTTTCAAAATATCTCACTACACTAATTCCATGATTTGAAAAATGATATTTTCTATCATAAATAACTTTAGCGATATTACTATTACTAAAGGTAACTCTTGCACGTGCATTCTGTCCATCATAATACAAGTATTCAATTGAATTTACATTCGATGGACTCAGTAAACCTGGGAAAATCTCACTTGAGAATGCTAGAAAATGGATTACCCACTTCTGTTTTGTAAGAACTCCTACTAGTTTAGGATAATTTAAGAAAAACAACTTATATGGTATCATAGCAAAGTTCCATTTAAATACTTTAGCCTTAGCCTTTGAAACAATGATCAACTGGTGCTGATCTTCCAGGTGTTCAGACTTAAATTCTAAAGAGTTGATATTATCCTTAATAGATCTTACATTAGAACAGAGTGCTTCCTCTCAATGGTCTTGTGGCAAACCTGGATAGGCACTTGCTACTGAGTGAAAAACTACTGGTTTTCCCATTGACAACTCATTGCAACTGAATTCATCTTCTGTTCTCAAAAGACCAATCAAACTATTACAGTAACTCCTCTCATTTTGTCCATCCTTATTATTACACTTCTCTCTACTTTTCTCCTGTCTACCATCATTTAAGTTATTTACCAACAAAATTCCTACTTATAAAGGTGTTCAGCAAGGCTGTATTTTGGCCCCTTTTCTTTTTAATTTTTACATCAATGATATTGTTGTAGAGCGGTGTCGTGAGGATTTACATATGCCCAAGGTAATGGAAAGAGCTGTTAATGTACTTCTATATGCAGATGATATGATTCTATTATCTCATACTGAGATAGGTATGTGTAGACTCCTGAGTAAGTTTAGTACTTATTGTCATCTTAATGATTTAGTAATTAATAACAGCAAGTCTAAAGTTGTCATTTTTGGTAAAAAAAAAAAAAAAAAAAGGAGAATTCATAAATGGCACATAGATGCTAAAGAAATTGATCAAGTCGAAGTTTACAATTATTTGGGCATATATTTTGTGTCCAGAGACTCTTGGGTCCTCAGATAAAGAAAAATGAATTGAAAGCATCCACCAGTATTCATACTTTAAACAGATTAATAAATTCCAAGTATCCTTGTACATTTTATCCTGTTCTAAAATTGTATAAGACCAAAGTCCTGCCTATTCTGATGTATGGTGTAGAAATCTGGGAAGTCAATATAAATATGAAAATTGAAAAATTTCAGAACAAATTTTTAAGACTGATATTGGGGGTGGCAAGAAGCACCCCAGCACAAGCAGTTAGGGCAGAGTTTGGTATGGCTGCTATTTCTGACCTCTGTTTATTTCAGATATTCAATTACTAGATCAAGTTATCTCAAATGTGTGATGACAGGTTACCCAAGTTATGTTTAATCAAACAGGAGAATAATACTTCTTTAAACTCATAGTTTTCCAACCTTTCAAAAAGGCTCTTCAGCATGGGTTTCAGTGTGAGGGCCTTCAGAAAAATCAATACAAATGCTGCCAACATGTTCAAACAAAGAGTGCTTGACATTAGGGCTCAATCAGATTTAGCAGATCTGGCCTCAGTAAAATCCTTAAAATGGTTATCAAGGGTTAAAATGTCATTTCAAGGAAAGAAATATCTGCTTCTTCCCATGAAAAGAGAACATCGGAAGGCTTTTGTTAATCTTCGCTTTCAGCAAATGGAATCAAGAGTGATCCAGGGTAGATATCAGGGTATCCCTTTTTCTGAAAGATTTTGTATATGTGGGGCTCCTAATGTTGAAGATCATGCACATTATCTGTTTCGCTGCCAATTATATAATGGTATCAGAGAGTTTGATACCCATTCTCAAAAATCTAAGGGATAGGGATGATAAAAGCAAGCTGTCCATATTATTGCAAGAAGTAGAGCCTTTCATAACTCTTAGGGTTGTCTTGTTGGCAATGAAAGCAGTTACTTTACGGAGGCATGAGGTAGCCAAAGACCTTAATTAGATTGTTGTGCAAATTTTACAAGATGGGTGTAATTTGATTTGAATACAAACTATGTATATAAATATTTTCCTTTTATCTTTATTTTATTTCTCATCTTTTTATCTTTATTTTATTATTTCATTATTTTATAATTTTTAACATATTTGTTTATATTTGAAATGGTCTGGAGACTTATTCAGTAAAGATTGATTGATTTATTGATTGCTTACTTTTACTCCAACATAAGCCACTTCACAGCCTTAAGACCATAAAATCACATCTGGGATAAAACAACACTGTTTCAAGAATTTTAACTACAGATGATTCTCCATTAGTCCATTAGTTGAAAACTGAAAAGGGTAAGAATTTTATTTACATTCATTTTTGCTAAGAAATTATACCAAATGTTCACATTGCATCATGTTTGGTATGGAAAGAATTGGAGTATGAGTTAAAAACAAACAAACAAGCAAGCAAAAAAACAACAATACTAGTAAAAATGGGGATGGGCAGATTTGTTTATCTGGAATGAAAAACTTTGGGGTGAAGTGCCTATATATTAAATTGTAGTGGTGCACAGAGGCAGAACAGGAAGAAATTGACAGCATATCATCACAGGATGTCAAGCTGATCATTGTAGATTGGAATGCAAAAGTTGGAAGCAAAGAAGAACAAAAAACAGTAGGCAGATTTGGATTAGGAAAAAGAAATAAAGCAGGTGAACATTTGATAGTTTTTTGTGAAGCCAACAACCTAGTCATTGCAAACACATTTTTCATACAACCAGAAAAAAAGCTATACACATGGTCATCACCAGATGGTCAACACAGAAATCAAATAGATTACATAACTGGAAGTAAAAGATGGTGGAACTCTATTCTGGGGGCCAAAACTAGACCAGGCACAAATCACCAATTACTCATATCAACAATAACAATAAGACTCAAGAAGAAAACAAACCAGTGATTATACCAAAATATCATCTAAATAATATCTCAACAGAATTTACTGACAATATAAGAAACAGATTCTCACTACTAAGCATAATAGACCAAGAATCAGAGGAACTATGGTCTGAAGCCATGGACATAATAAAAGAAGAATGAAGACAGACACTTTCAGTAAACAAAAAGAAAGAGAAAAAA
>CM034706.1:145381420-145392533 GCA_020142125.1 Phrynosoma platyrhinos
TGTGAAAACTAGGTGGGACCATTTTATTTGGGCTGTGTAGACACACCCTCAGAAACATTTTAAGGTTTCCTAGAAATACATGCCTCAGAAAACAGATTAAGCCTGTGTTTACATTCCATTGACTACTCACTAAGCAAAACATGGTAAGTGCAAGAAAGGTAGTTGTGGACAATCACATTCTATGATAAACAGATATGATTCATCATTTGAAGGAATATCTAAATCTGTGCTAAATAAATTGTCTGATTTTGCTGTCATCTAATGACCTGCTGAATTTCATTTTTAATATGTTTATCTTGTAGTCCCCCCTCCTTCTTTATCCCCATATGCTTTCTTCATTTTTTCCCCTCATCTTTATTACAGTCTTTTGGATGGAAATATAGTTTTGTAGAAAGATGCAAAACAAAATTCTGCAGAAGAGCTGCATAAAACAGGAAACTGAAAGTGTCAAGAGCTGATGTAAAAGTAAGGAAAGACAGTTCACTAGAGGAGAGTAACAATTTTTAATGCACTTTCTGGAACTGTTAATAGGAAAGCTTCAATTAAGAATGTCCTTTAAATGATATTGAGTAGCGATAAGACTTAAGTTTAGGGGGACTCCCATTCTCAGTTGGGCTTCCACTGAAAGTAGTACACGCAAACTGATTGAAATAGTAGAAACAGCATGGAAAAAATAAATCCCCCTTGACTGTACCTGGAGCAAACCTAGGACTTTAAAATGATGCCAAAATGTTAAGAGGTAGAACAGGCTCTTCGAAACAATCCACTTTTTCCCTCTTTTCCCCACTATTTTGTCTCTTTCTTCCCCCCTCCCCAGTTTTGCATATACAATATGAACAGATGCAGCAAGACTACATACCTGTACTGGAACTGAAATGAGGGTTTTGGAGAACTAGGCAAGTGATAAATTGAAAATATACTCTGGTCCTTACTCAGAACATCAGCTCAATGTATTAGAACCTTGAGATAATACAAGACATCAATGGAGGGACTGGACAACTCACCTGTCAGTGTTGACACCCACAGGATGGCAGCTACTGGGATCCACATGGGTGGAAGCCTTTGGCTACAATCTTGCATGGCTCAACATAGTACAGTAGATCTTCATGTGAAACTACATTACACTGAGGCATTTACCATATCCCCAAACCTTCTGTAGAACTACTGCTTCCTCCACCCCAGCCACACACGCCTGAAAAAGAGTGAGGGAACATTTGTGTATGATCTTGTAACAAAACATGAAATGATTGCATCATCAGCTAAGGTCCATCAGGTCCCACTTGCCAATCCAACAAGCAAGAAAAAAGCAATAGAGTGGGAGCTGTGAAAATGAGATTTGGTGGGGATATCTAGTTTGCCATCTTCCATTAGTCAAGCCAAAGGGCCTAACTGCTAACCAAGGTTTTAAATACAAAATTGTGTCTGCCAATATTAAGTATTTTCTATGAATGCTGTTGGAATATTGAGAGAGAGAAAAAATAACACTTGCCCTTGCCCTTGCTGTCATTGTTACCACAACCACCATCATCATAGAATTCATGATCAAAGTTACTAATGCATAATCTACAGTCACACATTTGTGAATGGTTCTTAATCATGATCTCTATGTATTCAATAGTGTAGGGATCCTGAAAGTTCTCCACTGGGCTTACCAGTCAGAAGTTGCTACAAGCAGCAGGGGTCTGTTCTTCTGTTAATCAGGATGAAACTGACTGATGTTTCCACCACCACCCACCCACCCACCCATGAGCAATTTCAAGTGAGAGGGAAATTTGTGACAGGGATTTTGCTTCTGATTATTGGAGCAAACATTGCTTATGGGAGCAGGGATGGAAATATAAGTCAGCTATTTTCTGATCAACAAGAGGACAGATTTTTGTCACTCACAGTGGTTGTTGCCCAGTAAGTCTGGATGTGGGGTCAGAATGGGAGATAATACTTAGTTGATCTACAATACTGGTCTTTATCTTCTTCATCAGCATTCTTGTGACCATCATAATAATCAACTCATTATGACACCAGGCCTAGGGGGGAAAGTCATAGAATTATTGCTTTTACACTTTGACCACTTGATGGGCATTTTCCTACTTGTTTCTTAAGTGTTTGATCTTTAAATATATACAAATTAATTCAAACAGAGTATGAGAATTGCAGAAGTTTGCATAAGTGATTGGACTTCAAACTGCTGGAATAAACAAGAGAAAAGGTTCCTAATATATTTTAAGAAAGGGATTAACTTGAAAAGATCTTTTGTTAGTAATTTACTAATGCTGTGCATTTGAATTCTATAAGAAATTGTTTTGAAAGAAAATATGGATTAATAACTCAATACTGTCAGACTTTTAAAATCATTTCTTAAAAACACACTCATATAAAGAAAGAGCTGTGTACATACTATCAGAATTCATGTTTGGGAATTGTAATATAAATGTTCAGCAGTACAGTTGGAATTCTAAAATTGCTATTCTTGTTCTCTTTGTATAATAAACTAATTTTCTTGTACCCCAATAAATAAATTCAATAATGTCAAAGTAATTGTTATTACATTGTGCACTGAATGCACAATTGTGTTTATTTATTTGTTTATTACATTTATATCCCATCTTTCTCCCTGGAGGGACTCAAGAAGCTCACAGATAAAACCTTTAAAATTGCAATAAAATTCAAAACAATTAAAATGTCTATATCCCATATAAAATCACATAAAATATATACAAATATTCTTTCAGCATATGAAATATATTCATTTTAGCCTGACATATCTGAACAGAATTCCAGTGTTGTTTGGAGGCAAGGCAACACCAGGGCCAATCTTAGTGAGGGTGGTGAGAAAGGGTCTTTGCAGACTGCCAGAAATAGTGCAAATTGAATCCACTTTAAGGGTTAGGGTTAGTGCTAGGGAATCATGGGAATTGTTTTTCCACCCTGAAACATTGAGCCTTCTCTGTCAGAGAGCTCTGTGCCACAATAAAATACAGTTCCCATGATTCCCTAAACCTAACCCTATCCCTTAAAGTGGACTCAATTTGCGCTATTTCTAGCAGTCTGCAAAGGCCCAAAGACTCTTCTCTTTTCTTTTATACCAAATAGGTCTGGTAAGAGCAATAGTCAGGACATGTGCTGTAGTCTTTGGTGACTGCTTGGATTCACTAGAAAGGTAAAGAGGATTCTTTAGACATGACTTCAGTTATTTGGGACCCAAGGGGGAAGCAATGTGCCTGAGGTTTCCCTATTTTACACACTCTTGAGAATACAGAATTAGGGGATGGGAGGGAAGAAGACACCTCCATTGCCAAAAGTTAGATTAATGGGATGGACACAGTCAAATACATTGATTCATTGTTCCTGGACAGAAAGAATGATTTGATTGTAAGAATATTCACCATTAATCCTGTCTCTTGCCAATCTTCTGGCACAATAGGAAACAATCCTGGCCCTCTGAACTCCTCTCCCTCCCATCACCTCCTCTTCTTTTACAAGGAGGAGAGCAGAACAGTTTTCAAGACCCAGTTTCTTGTGATCCCCAAACGTAGAAGGCCATAGTTTGTCTGAACTATGAACAAAGTGGGATCTTGGTTTATTTTCACTAATTTGTTTACATTGTGGAAATCCACATTTTTCCATTACATGACTGTTTTTACTTCTTGCTATTACTGCTTCAGCTCCCTCTTCCCTGATTTTTCAATCCTTGCATGGGTGATCCTTGGGATAGATGGGAAATCTAGGCATTCTGACATTCCAGTGAATGCATGAAGATTAAATATGGAAACAGGGATGAGTCCATAAATGCTGCCCTTTCCCCCATATTAATATGCACTCTTGAACCCACAACTTTCAACCTCTAACATCCCTGTATAGATTGGTAAGATATAAATGGAAGCATTACTACATGAGTGAAACAATCTTTGTGACTGGGGAACATGTTTTATTGTTCTCCAATTTAATTCTTTGAAATGTGTGAAAGGCTTCTGAGTTTAAGAACTGAAGCCTTATTGCCTCTTTATTGGCACTAGAGGGCCACTTAGTACTTTGATGATGGGGAAGATTTGGTTCTTGTGCTTTCAATCTTGTGCAGCATTAGAACTGCATAACAACCACAGAGTGAAGGTATATAAAAGGGTGGGAAGGGAAATAATTATCAGTGATCTCCTTTTAAATCACTAGGGGCTTGAAATTTCTAAGAAAAATAACTTTTGAAAGCAACAAGCTCATTTTAGTAGCTCTCAAACTGATTTAAATTGGCCAATTTAGCTGCAAAATATAATTGCTGAACATCTCTGAAGAAATATATGCTCAGTCATATCAGATAAGAGAAACAGAGAGCAGGAAGCAGAGGCCTGTCACTGACAATTTAGAAAGAAGATGCCAATTTTCTAGGATTCTAAATAGGGGAATAGGGGAACCCTCAATTAATAGATACAGCCTTTCCCTATAGAAAGTCACTTTATAAACATGTGTGTGTGTGATGGATTCATGCAAGAAGAGGAGGATGCCCTTGCCTTAAAACCATGCTGTTATATTTAAGAAAAAAAATCAAATTCTACCATCATGTGATACCTTTATTAGAAACAGCCCAAACCTCCTGTAGTAAGAAATATTTTAATTTCTCCAGAGCAATTCATCAGCCTAGATATTAAAGAAAGGAGGCTGAGGGGGAGAAAGGAATGTTGATTTGATGTGAACTGAGTTTTCATTTGTTCAGAGTCTTCTACTTGTTAACAGAGTTAAAAGTGGCAGATTGGGCAATTTTGAAAGCACTTATGGTGGGTGGA
This sequence comes from Phrynosoma platyrhinos, assembly GCA_020142125.1. Lineage (NCBI taxonomy): Eukaryota > Metazoa > Chordata > Lepidosauria > Squamata > Phrynosomatidae > Phrynosoma > Phrynosoma platyrhinos. The sequence goes on from CM034706.1 coordinate 145,386,193, forward strand.
GGGGCAGATTTTTTTTTTGCAATGGTGCTTTAACTAGGTCTGCACACTCCATAACACCCCCACTCCACAAAACAGAGGGTTCTTTCTTAATCCTAGCATTGTGATTCCACTTTAACTGCCATTACAATGTCTTATGGAATACTAGGAGAGGCAGGACTGATATTTAGAATTCTCTGCCAGAGATGCACTCTCACCAAATCACAAACCCTGGGATTTCATAGGATGCAGTAAGTTAAAATGGAATCATATACTATGGAATCATAGTATAATAATTGTGTAATTTGAAAGGGCCCCAGAAGTTGCCAAATACCCAAGTAAACTTTGACATTAAACAGTACAAGGGGTATTTTAAAGTTGCAGTGCCACTATTGACCAGAAAAAGGGTACTCCAAATAAGTTGGAGGGTTGCACTTTACACCTCTCCCCCCCCCCATTCTAAAGTCAATGTTTGATTTCTTATTCTGTAACACTGGCCCTTTCTGATCGAATTGCTAAGTTGGAATGGCAATATTCAGCTCTCACAGACTTGAGAGAGGACTTGGTCCTGATCATTAAATAGCTTTCTTGACTCTAGTACAAATTCTAATACAGTTGTGAGCATCACTGGTCTCTATTGTGTGAAAAGCTGTTGAAAAGCATGGATCTTTTATGTCCTTTGGTGGTGAGCTAGTTTTTTATGCAAAACTGTTCATGAAGAAGGCTGCATCTACACTATAGAATTAATGTAGTTTGACACCACTTTAACTGTCATGGCTCCATCCTATGGAATCCTGGGATTTACAGTTTGTTGTGAAACCAGAGTTTTCTGACAAAAACTAAAAATCTCACAAAACTACAAATCCCAGGATTCCATAGCATTGAACCATGGGAGTTAAAGCAGTGTCAAACTGCATTAATTCTGCAGGGGAGATACAGTAAAAGTGAGTTACTGGTTCCTAAACTTGATAAAGGAGCTGGCCAGATTTGGGGATGTAAAGGACAAGTACTGTGTCAGAATTGGGGGCAAAGGAGAAATTTATTCAATTTATGACCAAGATCCTGGATCAGGAAGATGTAGCATAAAGTTTAGAAGGCAGAACCATGTTGTATTTTATCTTACAAATGCACCCCTACCACCACCACCAAGCAATTTACTGGTTTTATCAACAGTTGAGTTCATGGGGTGTGGCAACCGCACACCAGCCACCTCAACTCTGTCCCCAGGCTGGCATCATGCTGCCCAACAACCACATGGTGGGCGGCAAAAGGGCATGTCTTTGGTGCAGCATTCAGATGCACTGCATGGAAGAGCCGCAGCAGCAGTGACTAGGGCATCCTTTCCTCAGTGCAAAAAGAAGCTGCTTTTTGTAGCTGTTTTTTTTTTTGTTGTTGTTGTTGTTTTGCACTGCAGAAAGGCCAGATTGGGGCCACAGTGTGTGGTTGCTGCGGCCTCTATCTGGCAAGGAAAGGGGCAGCTTACCACTGCCCCTTCAGGGCACACATAGCAATGACATCTTCCCCTTGGACATGAAGGGGGATAACTGTATGGTGTTGTTATTATAGCTGTAAGTCTTCCATTTTTATATATATATATATATATATATATATATATATATATATATGTGGCGAGTGTTGCCCCTCTATGACCCTAAATGTACCCTAAATACACCTGCCATGAAAGGTAAAATGAGAGATCATGGAGGCAATTTGGGAGTTGCAATAAGGTGGAGATTCAGACGCATATCTCAGGAAGGCTAGGCAATTCATGACAGGAACTTTGGTACCCAAGCCAGAGGATGCCCATTTACAACCCCTATTTCAAAGATTTTGATCTTGAGGGATAATTCCCATGCAGACTCTGCTTTGATGTAGGACACCTGGTCTTTGAATCAGGCTAGTTTTGTCTTATATAAGATCCCAAATTTCCTTTGTTCTGTGGGCTAGTTTGGATTTTAGGTTGACTCCATATGACTCTGAATTCTGCTTGTTCCAATCCACCAGTGCCACACTTTGAGTGTTCTGGATCCCACGTTGGATCCCACGTCCCCACTATCAGACCTCATCTTGAAGGAGCAACCATGTCGATAGCAATTATCACCATTAGGGAAGCCTCTTGATCTATTCCAATGCTCGCCTCTTTATTTCTTAGCTTGTGTGTGTGTGTGTTCCTCTTAATAAAGTACAACTGACTGAAGAATTCTGCCTCTGCAATCCTTTATCCCAGCACTTCCATAAACTCTGGGAAATATCCCAGGGTTGCTTGTAACTCAGCCCAGTTATTAAGCTAAACTAACAGAGACCCTTAGTTACAATGTGCATCAAGCCATAGGAACATTGCTAATGCTTCTCCACCACTCTCTATTTGCCACTGGTCAGTGAATGCCTGTATTGGGGCAGGAGCTGCAACATGTTAAAGGTGGGCTTTTATTACTTTTTTAGAGGAGTTTGGTCATTCTTCAAGGTCAGTAGAAAATTCCAACCACCTCAATAACCCAGACTAATTATGTATGCAGGTGTAAGTTGAATTTACTTCTGAGAAAGTCATTAACAGGATGCCAACCTGTATTCTAATGCAAACTTTAGTTCATTCTTCTTGACCGAATATGCAAAGCAAAATGCAATTATCCTTCAATATTTGCACTGATTGAATTAGTGAGGCAGTAATCTGATTTAGAAAATGCATTTTTCTGTGAAAATAACTTGTAAGCAAAAATGCTTGCAAGCAAAAAATAGGGATAGTAGGCAAAGCTGCACAAAAAATGTGTATACTAGGAAAAATGTACATAGTTTTCATGCAAACTTTCAAAAAAGGTATACAAACTCTTGGAGAAACAGGGCAGAATGAACTGAATACATTCAGCATCAACAGATAGGGGAGGAGAGTGGAGAAGACCTAGGTCCCCCATGGTTCTTCAGGTTATAAAGTTTAAAGCTGTTGAATTATACATGCTCACTGTTTTGAAATATGATGGATTTATGGATTTTGTTAGTTAACTTGCATGTGTCTAACTGAAAAACATGCTGTTTTCCATTTTCAAAACTCAATACGCAGCTGCTTGTTCCAGACAGCACTGATGATAAATATCCTGTCATAGATAAGGATACATTACCTGCATTAAGATCAATTGAAATACAGTACTGTTTTATGTATTTATTTATCAGTAATTTCTCCTTCATAGATGACAATGGTGCTCTATCCTGGAAGATGGAACTGTGGGATATGATGGGAGGTTCAAGGCTGAAGCTGAAGGCTTAATTTCTGTGCTTAAGTATTGAAGTATGTTGAGGCATTTGAGTAATTTGGAGAATAAAGGACCTGTTTTATGGTTTATGATTCAAAATGCTAAAGCTCTTTTGGCTACCAAGGAGGAGTCACACAATAGAAAATGAAAGCAAGGCACAATCAAAATTAAATGCTCTATATTTTTATTGATTTCATTGGGGCATGTTTAATTCTGGCCCCATAGAAATGTATTGCTTTAAATTTGTGTTTATGTCTCCTCCTTCTTGTCCTCCTCCTCCTCCTGGTAGTAGTGGTGGTGGTGAGATGATTATAATGTTTTCAAACTCCTTAACTCCTTAGCTTCTCCAGGTTTCTGGCCTGAGAAATTCTCATTTTCATTGATGTCATTTTCATACAAATTACCATCACCATCACCCACAAAAAACAAAAACAAAACAAAACAATGGAGCAGGGAGGGAATGTGAATCAAATTACTTTCTTTAGGTGTTGTTGGTATTTTCCATCAAGTTGATTCTGACTTATGGTGACTCTATGAATGAGAAACTTCCTTGATCCTTGGTTATCAACTGCCCTGCACAGGTCTTGCAAAATCAGGGGTGCAGCTAATCAATCTACCTGCAATGGGGTCTCCCTCTTTTTCTACTGCCTTCTATTTTACCGAGCATATTGGCTCTTTTCTATGTCTTGCTGATGTGCAGTGACAAAAACAAAAACCTAGGCCACCAGAAAGGCCAACTATCAGCATTGTCTGAGGTAACTGTTTTCAACAGTAGCTATTAACAGCAGAGTGCAGAAGCACCAGCTCAGTTTACAGTATGTGGCAATATTGCACTGACCAATCATGAATGATTCACAGACACAGTTGGATTGTTCCAAAATCCTTGGAGGCTTTTTATCTCTTGTTGCAATATATACAACATGTATACATTCTCTCCAACATTCACTATCTGATACACAGTGATCCACTTCCTACAAACAACCCACACCTGTCCTGGCTTTTAGAGCACATATTTACAATGGTGATAACTAAAGGTTGATACCTGGTGTTACTTATCATTTACAACTTTACAAACTATTTTACAATGTCTTAAAGAAACATTGTTCCTGAGAAAGCATTATCTTCTTTCCCAGTAAGTCACAGCATCTCATGATTATATCTAAAGTATGACAGCCTCATTTTAGTCATCTTGGCTTCTAATAAAAGTTCATGCTTCACTTGCTCTAATACCCATTCATTTCTCTTTTTAGCAGTTCATGGTATCTGTAGAACATTTCTCCAACACCATATTTCAGATGAGTTGATTTTTTTCCTGCTTTCTTCATAATCCAGCTTTTACATCTATACATTGTTTGACATGGTCAGTAGTCTAATTCAACAAATTGATATACTTACCTACCTACATATCTAGCTATCATACATACACAGAAATCAGAAAATCTATAGCCTAGATGACTCTGACTTTGGTATTTGATTATATTTCTTTACATTTGCAATCTTATCTAGTTTCCTCATGGGTGCCTTTCCAAGTCTAGTCTTCTGTTTTCTTGATTACAGTCTCAATTTTAATTAATGACTGAACCAAGTACAGGGAATCTTGAACTGTTTCAGTGTTTTGTTACCAACTTTAGAGTTAAAAATCATTTGTGGTAATTATTTTTGTGTTCTTACTTATTCAACTACAACCTTGCTTTTTCCTTTTGTTCACATATCTATCCTAAACCATATTGGACATAATTTCTCATGGAATGCCTGCATTTATTTTTTGAAGGTGTGCTCTCTATGTTTTTTGTCATTTTCACAGCCATGGTTAAGAACGAACACAGGGAGATATTCTTGTTGGATAAATTCTTCAAATGTTGCTATTGGTCCTATATAACTTTAAACTGCAGCCAGGATAACCAATAGTAAGGAATGCTAGAAATTCCAGTCCAACCACAATAGAATGATTTGATGATCCCTGACCCTGGGGTGTGCATTGCTAGGATTAATATTTGACTTGAAGTTAACTGGCAGCCAATCATTTGTTTTTGTTTTTCATGCTGCTGCTGTTATTATGTGCCTTCAAATCAACTCCAACTCATGGCAGATCTATAATAGGGTTTTCTTGGCAAGATTTATTTTTTGAAGGTATGCTCTAGCTTTCCTCTGACCCAGTAAAATGTCATTTGCTCAGGGCTACCCAATTGGTTTCTTTGGCTAAGCAAAGATTTGGTCGACCTTTAAACCCACCATTGGTACTATATTTCCACAGTGGTGGGACTCTGTGTTCCTGTGAGGCAAAAGGCTATATTGAGGGGAGCAGTGCTGTTGGTAGGGTATCTCATGTCAGACAGGCTTTTGCTGAGGAGCCAGACACAGGACTTTATCACACAGGAGAAATCCTGTGCAAAAATGGGGGTTTAAATAGTAAAAATTCCACAAAAGTGAGTAGATTTTCAGATGATGTCATTGTTAAAGTGTACTTAACCCAAATGGAAAGTAGTCAAAAGCCACTTCTTTTTACTTTCAGAAAATCCTGAAAGTAAACAGAAGTGGCTTTTGACTACTTTCTGTTCGGGTTAAGCACATTTTAACAGGGATGTGTGTGAAAATCTACCCACTTTTGTGGTTTCCCCCCACCTTTTAAATCCCATTTCTGTGTGGGATTTCCTCCATGTGATAAGGTCCTAAATATGCAATACACCTACTGGGCAGCAGCAGTAGTGCAAGGTGACACTGGCAGAGGATTTCTCAGAGAGAACAGCAGAGGCATCACAACTAATGTCAGTACTGCACACAGAGAAGCATGGTAAACACCTTTTGAATATCTTTTACCACAAAAAACCTATGAGGATACAATCCAAAATGAAACAAGAGATAGTACCAGAAAATGAAATTCCCAGGTCAGATGACATATTAGGAATTTGGCAGGCGAAGTTTCTACTTAAGATCTATTAAGTTTGCCTATTTCAGGTTTCCTGATCCTATTCTAGAGACCAGATGTGGCATCTAGTTTCTTTAACCATCAGTATCTCTTGGCCAACAGTCTTAGCATAACTGCTTCCCTCATTCACCTTTCATCACTTAGTGGAATGCACCTAATTTTGATTATGGGCCTAAGCAGATGGCTTAAAAGGC
>CM034706.1:145415719-145427753 GCA_020142125.1 Phrynosoma platyrhinos
TTTTTTAACTTGTTATGTCTTTTAACTTGCTGTACCCTGCCCCGATTGTCACACAGAGGGGCGGGCTATAAATAAAAAAATATTATTATTATTGTGCTGACCGATTGGTCGTAATAAAATTTTATTATTATTATTATTATTAGTTTTATTCTAATTTTTGATATGAGTAGCTCATGGTCTGTGCCATAATCTATTCTTGGTCTTGCTTTTGCAGAGAGTATGGATTCTCTCCATCTCCTGCTTCTGATTACATTATCTACTTGACTTCTGTATTGACCATCTGGTGATATCCACATATACACTCATCTCTTTGGTTGCCTGAAGAATGTTTTTGCAATAAATAAATTGTTGGCCTCAAAAAATGTGAGAAGTCGCTCTCCTTCAATTTCTTGTTTTCTGCTTTTACATTCTAATCACCTATGGTTATCAACATAGTTTAGTATGTGATCAATTTCCTCCTGGGCACTTACTGATATTATTTGGTTAGATTTCACATTGTATCACCTGGCTTTTGCTACATCTCATGTCATTATTAATGCCACCCTATTTCTTCTTTTATTGTCATTTCCAGAATAAAACACTGTACAATTATATGACTGAATGTATTTATTTCATGTACATGCTGCCTTTCATTCAGAGTGGGCTCACTCACACCAAGTGTGGCTATGTCTTTGTATTTCATCTCTTATTTTTATAATTTCTAGCTTCCTCTGATTCATGCTTCTCAGATTTCATGATACTATACTATGTGATGTGCAGCTTTGGACTTTCTTTTCACCTCTGAGCATGTCAACAGCTGAACATCCTTCCTGCCTGAATCCATTGTGCCATTAGCCACAGTGCTCCTCATAGTTATCCTCTGTTTTTCCCACAGTAGCTCATTGAGTGCCTCTCAAGCTGGGAGTTTCCTTTTCTTGCACTATCTCTTGTTTCCCTTTGGATTGTCTGATCATAGGATTTTTATGGTAAAATTCAAAGGGGGGTTAGCATGTATCCTTCTGAGGAGTACTAACAATTGTTAGCTATGGTGCTACTGCCAATGTCTGAGAGATCCTGTTCCATTGTACCCCACTTTTGCTGCTGCCCGCCAGTTGTTTGGCATGTTTAGGGCCTGAACAGACTGCCAGAAATAATCCAGTTTGAGACTACTTTAACTATCCTGTCTTGGTGCTAGGGAATCATGGGAACTGTAGTTTATTGTGGCACCAGAGCTCTCTGACAGAGAAGGCTCAATATCTCAGAAAAAACTACAGTTCCCTAGCATAGAAAGTTAAAGTGGCCTCAAGTTAAATTATTTCTGGCAGTCTGGCTCCTCAGCAAAAGCCTGTCTGACATGGGAGACTTTTCCAGAAGCACTGCTGCGATCAGCATAGCCTCTTGCCTCACAGAAGCACACAGTCCCACTCCCATGGAAAGTAGTGTCAAGGTGGATTCTTTGGATTACAGTTCCTGGATTCCTCTAGCAAGCATGATCACCATGTTGAGTGGTGGTTTGATGGAGCTGTAGTCCAGAAAACTAACTTTTCTAACTCCTAATATATGTATCTGTTCATCCAAAGGATGGAGTGGTGGCAGCCCCCCCCCATTTCATAATCCTAGGTAAAATAAATATATATGCAATTCCTGTTGCAAATACATTTCTATAATTATCACCAGCACAGACTATATGTCAGCATTTCCGTTTATGTCAAGCACATAATCTTTTTAGTTCACCGTTGATATATGTTTGAAATTACCTGCTTTGCCTGTAGCTGTTGACTAGCACATTAATCCAATCAGTTATGACAAGTCATAGTGAAACACAGCACCATTAAGTTTGGCTTTATTGCTTTCTTCCCAGCAATTACTTAGCTTCCTTTGTAGAATAACAGTTCTCTCCTTATACTTGAACTCAGATTGCATTAAACACTGGGCATAGGTCAAAATGACAGAGTATATTAATAACATTTGTTGGGCTGGAGATTGAACTTTTTCCAATTGCTTTTTAGTGAAGAACACAAATAAAGGAAATGAGTAACAGGGGGCTGAGGAGGTAAAGTTCCCTTACCTTAGAACAGGGGTAGGCAACCTTTCCCCTTTAAGGGCCGAGGGACTTCGGCTCCCAGAAACCCAGGAGCTATTGGCCAACATGGGACTATTGGCCAACATGGCTGAGGCTTCTGGGAGCTGAAGTCCCTTAGCCCTTAAAGGGGAAAGGTGGCCTACCCTTGCCTTAGAAGATGCATTCCACAGGTATAATTTTAAGAAGATTCCAGGTATAATTTTAAGACATGATTTGACTAATCACTGGAAGATAATGGAATACACATACCCCAAATACCATTCCCTTCCCTAACTGGAGTATAATCCAAGGCAAAACAAAACAAAATACACAACAGCAACAACAACAACAACAACAACATAAGCCCACAAGAGAATCAAAGAGAGGGAGAGAATATCATGCCTGAAAAGCAAATATTATTTTTATCATGCTACCTTATTTTCAACAAGTTTAATATGCAGATCTTAAAGCTTAGAACTATGTGATATCAATCTGAATGTATGTGAATGAATGAATGCTGTTTTTCTGTATGGAAGAAGTGTTTAATGTAAAGTACCACTAAATATCCTCCCTATACATACCTCTACAACAGCCCTGTCAAGCATATAAATTATATGAATCTCTGTTGTTGTTGTTGTTGTGTGCGTTTTCAATTTCTGACTTTTGGAGACCCTAAGGCATACCGACAACATGATTTTCCTGGAAAGTTTCTTCCAAGGCAGTTTGCCATTGTCATCCTCTGAGTGAGAGAATATAACTTGCCCAAGGTCACCCAGTGGGTTTTTATGGATAAGCTGTGATTCCATAGTCATAGTCCAGCACTCAAACAGTACACTGGCTTATGAATCCCTATTTTATAAATAAAGGTGAGAAATGTTGGCTTGCTTAAGGCTATATAGGCTACAATCCCATGCCAAGTTACCAGTGAATAATCATCATTTAACTGAATGGAGCTTAATTCTGTGGACATATATGTAGTTTTGCTGTTAGTACTAGGCCAAAAGGGAAATGAAAGTCTGTTCATTTGGTAACTTGGCATGGGATTGTAGCCTATATAGCCTTAGCAAACCAACATTTCTCATCTTTATTTATATAAAAATAAAGTCCTATTGAATTCAACGAACTTCACTCCCAAATCAAGTGAATATGGGATGACATGCTCAATCTTCTAGTCACCATGTAATGCCAGCTTGAGTCTGGGGAATACAGGTAGAAGCTTTATAACAGGGCAAGCTGTTCATCCATCTAGCCTGGTATTTTCCACTCTGATTGACAGTAGCTGACTCAAAATTTAGACTGAAATCTTTCACATCAACTGGCCCCTGATCCTTTAAATTGAAGATATCAAAGACTGATCCTGAAATCTTCTACATTCAAAGTACATATTTGACAACTTAGGCATGACCTTGCTTGTCTAATTTGTACTGTAGTGGTGAAATGCCCAGAGTGGTAACTTTTTAAAGGCAAGTTAATGATGCCATAACTGAGTAAGGAATTAAAGTCTGTTCATATTCCAGCAGTCTGTCTTAAAGAATACAGTCTCTTTTATGTTACAGCTTCAACAATATGTCAGAGATGCCAAACAATCCAAGTGACATGTGTTAACTTTTCTGATATAGCTGCTTATTTTAAACTACTTTCCTATATTGCTAATTAGAAGGCACATGCAACAAACTGTTTTTAACCACTGGTGCACTATAAGCAAAACTTCTAGTAAAACATTTTCAAACTGCAGCCAAGAAATGGTTAAGCAAACATAAATTTCAGATGGCATGCAGGTAAGGATGCTCATATTCTTGGGAAAAGCTGAGTAAGTGAAAATTCTCACAGAGGTCAAACCACCACCATTTGAGACAAACCTCTAAGAAAAGTAGTAATAGTCACCTAGCTCAGTTAAATTGTATGTGGCATTCCATGTAGAAGCAAAGGTGAGAGGCCACAAAGATATTTTGTTGCCCCAAAATAATCTGATTCTGGGTTCAATGAAAAGGCTTCTATTCCTTTGTGTATCCCCCCCCCCAACTGTAAGCTAAGCAAAATCTATTTCAGTAGATCCAATTTTCCTTGATATCTATAGAAGTAGATCAAATGCAATTTGGGAACAAACTGAGGAACTGGAGCCTAACTTTGTCATACTGAGAGAAAACCCATCAAAGACAATGGGGGATAAACTAGTCATGATTAACTGAAGTTCCATTGATTTCAATGTTTCAGATCTAAATAGATCTGGATCCAAACTGGTATGAGTACAGATATCCAAGCTCAGGGATGCCACACATTACACTTTCAGACACCCTGAAATAATTTTAACAGCACTAAAGCTATAAAAGAGGATGACACACCCAGACCCCATCTGACCCAAGACTGGCATGGTAGGAGTGAGAACAGGCAGGAAAAATGTGATTTTGGAACCGAGAGCATTCTCATTATGCATCTTGATACAGTCTGGGTATTTGGATTCACAAACTAGATTCAAAATATTATTTTTCTCCTTGGACTGACATATCTGATAAAAATATCTGAGTTAAAAAAAACTTGACATACAAATCATATATTACTTTGTTAAGATCTTTCCCATTATTTGGTATGGTATTTTTTTTTTTACTGAAAAGTTAGATGAATGACCAGCTCATAGTAGTGCTTTGTTCCATATTTATAGACAGATTCTGCTTCTGTATCAAATTTAAGTAATGCTGATTAGATAATAGTTGTATCAATGGCTGGGCAAGTGCCTTCTTGAGACAAGTGCCAGGGTGAGGTAAATGCCTCAAGCTGCAGATTTGGAATACCATGAAAGGCAGCAAATGCCATGCAATGTAAGTAGTAGTGTTAGTGAGCATAGTAGCAGTTTTTTTCCTCCTCTTCCCCACTCCCCCTCCCCCCCCTAGGTATAGGGTGATTTTGTATCTCAATTGGAAAAAGTTGCTTGGCTTTGGGCACCTTAAATTGTAAGGATATGGGCACCATATGTTGTCCTACACCAGAGACGAAAATTAATTTGGACCCTTTACAGCTTATTATTATACCTGCTCATTTAAACTGCAGGATTAAATTACATCCTCCCATGTATCTCTCAGGTAGCAGTGTTCATCATTCTTTCTGTTCAAAGCACAATCAAGTTACCCTTTATGCATCTATCCAGTCCCTCATTTATTTCCTGGCCAGTGTGCTATTGGTCATGCCTCCCCATTCTGTGCCATTGAATTAATTCCACAATATCCTTTGAAACATGTCAGTGCTTTTGCAATGTATTCTGTGTAGGAATCCACAGTAACACAGTAACATAGGGATCCACATAATGTATGGTGCTATACCTAGGGTGCTACTGCAGTTGTAAGAAGGCACGTTCTTGAAGATACAAAATATGTATATCAGCTATATGACTAATCAAGGTAGGTTTCCCACCTGGCTGTCTACCATAGTGCTGCTATTTAAGAGACTTGTGTCAAAGACTTGTGTCAGGAGTGAGCTGTTTTCTGATTTTTATAGAAATTAAGCACTTTTTGGGATCTGGATCAAAAATTCAATCTATGTGGTAGAACCAGAAGTCTACCTCCCAAACTGAAATTCCACAATTTTATCTTAGTTTATTGCTGAGATATTGCCTTTTCAAGCTTTGACCTATAAAGTTAGATGTCAAGCACTCAATTATTTCCTCACATCACAAAGTTCTCCCAGGAATTGATTGAATTCTTCTGGAGTGTTTTCTTTCCCCTGTTTGGCTGAGGCACACCGAAGTGTCTTATAAGGATATTTCAGCTGGTACAGCTTTAATATTATTGCCCAGCCTCAGAATGAGAACCATCTGACTGTAAAAAACAAACAAGCAAACTAGTTAGTTTCCAATCATAGATTTTTAGAGTGCAAAGCAATCTTGGTATTATTTTGTTATTTCAGCAAACTTCCAAAAGAGAATGCATTACAGAAGGAAACTTCTAACATTTAATGGAGATTGGCAACCTTGCTGCTGAAGTTTTATAGCTGTCATAAGGAGTCCCATGGTCCAGTTTGCATATGATGCAGCTCAGTCCTGTGTCTGTTCAGAAGCAGGACCTAGGTATGCTTAACTAGAGACCCATTTTTATTCAGCTTTAGGTGTTTTTATGTGGGGATGGAGAGAATATTCAAAAACTTGGAAAATGGTTGAAAAACCTAAACAAGAAGAACCTTGGACTGATTATAATTTCTGCAGTCTGGGATTTATTGTGAGCCAAATTTGCACATGGTTGTGCTGAACAGGAAAAGCATTTTCTACACAGGAAGCAGCTTTTTCTGCACATACAAAAAATAATATTTCTACACAAAAGAAACTGCTTCTTGTACAGGAAATATTGTTTTCTTTACAAAAATATCCACATCAAAATTTTGTACAGAATAAGTTCCCAATTACAGCATTTTTGTTGAATAGTAATCCATGTCTTAAGATGTAAATAGGACAAACCTATGTAAACTCTCCACATAAGGGTGGGGTGAAAGTTGAGGTTTGCAGCTCTCTATTCATTCATTCATTCATTCATTCATTCATTCATTCATTCATTCTCTAGTCCAACCTATTGCCATGCAAGGATACTGAACTGAAGCACTCCTGAAAAATGCCCATTCAACCTCTGTTTAAAGATTGCCAAAGATGGAAAATCCAGCAAGCTCCATAGCAGTCTATTTTACTGTTTAATTACTCTGACACTGAAAAAAAGTACTTCCTATTGTTTAGATAGAATTTCTTTTTTAATATAGGTTGAGTATCCCTTATCCAGAATTCCAAAATCTGAAATACTCCAAAATCCAGAGTTGTCCACATGTGTGACTGAGATAGTGACACCTCTGCTTTCTAATGGTTCAATGTACACATTTTTTTCATGCAAAAAAAATATTAAAAATATTGTATAAAATTACCTTCAGGTTATGTGTATAAGGTTTATATAAATGAATTTAGTGTTTAGACTTGTGTCATATTTCCAAGATATTTTTTTATGTCAGTATATGTAATACATGTATTCCAAAATCTAAGTAAATAAATGAATATACAAACTCCAAAATATCGCTGGTCCCAAGCATTTTGGATAAGGGAGACTCAATCTGTAATTTGAAATCATCAGTTTGTGTTGTAGTCTCTAAAGAAGCAGAAAACATGCTGGCTCAATGTTCTTCACATTTCATCAGATATTTAAGGATAGCTATCATGTCACTTCACAGTCTTCTCTTCTCCAAGCTACACATGCTGAGTTTCCTCAGTCATTCCTCATAAGGTTTAGTTTTGAGATTTTTGATCATCTTGGTTGCACTTCTTTGGACAGGGATGGAAACAATATTTGAAAATATTGCAAGAAATGTTCAAAAGACATGTTTTCTTTGCAAATCAATCATGTGTGAATGAAGAACAAATCCCTAATTATAGCTTTTTCTATGCAAAACCATTATTTTTAATGTGCAAGAATTAATAGTTCTGTGTTGAAATTTTATTTTCCATGCAGAAAATTATGTTTCCTATGCAGAAAATGTGGATTTAGGATAGAGTAAGTCACAAACTGAGAATACCTTTTGTGTTATTCAAAGATTTTCACACAGCAGGAAGAAAATTATTGAAATTAGTAATTACTACCTTTGAGATGAAATGTAATGACATTTCTGGACATGTTCTAGCTTGTCAATATCTTTCTTAATAAATACATGCCAGCTATGGATCAAATTCCACCCATTTGAAGCAATTGTATTCTGCTCTATGTAAATGCATGTCATAATAATATATATTCTGATTCAATCCAGGATCCTTCAATGGATTGAAGGGCTCTGTTTACAGAAGGTGTTGATACCCAGTTTTCAGGGATTGTCTGTCATCTGTACATTCAAAGTGGCCTCAATCTCTGTGTAGCATTTTTTCTGGTTCTGAAGAGACTTCTACGGTGGATGGAGGGTCCACAAAAGCAGCTTTTTACAGTGGAGTATGAGGGTCCATTCTGAGCACTTTGCTTTTGGTACCTATTGGGAACTGTAAAAATTATGGCTTCAAGTACCTGTCTGGTCGCAATGCATGCCTTGAGTTTATCTTGCCAAGGCACAAGTTGTTCGGGCTATATATATGAGCAGCTGGCAGAATTAATAAATTAGGCAGATTGCAATTATTTGTCCAAATATATTTTACCAAAGCCTAACTGCTGAGAAATCTAGGATTAGATCTCATACTTCTCTTCAAGGGGTTGGGAGAGTAGGATTAGGGGATGAAGGAATGTTTTAATTTGTTTGTTTGTTTTAAATGTTGTAACCCGCCTCGATTGTTGTGCAGAGGGATGGGCTATAAATAAAAATTATTATTATTATTATTTATTCAAGGACTTTGTCACATTCTTCTATTTAAGGAATTGAATAGCTTCCTTTAGGAAAAGCCTAAGAGTTTGGTCTATTGTTTTGTTAGAAAAAACACACCTCACAAGTATGAACAGAAGGAATGATCTATAAATGGCAATTTTCATTCCAATTGGTATCAATTCATTTCATTTTTGAACAATAATAATCAACATTTCATTTTTTTTAATTTCCTATCCCAGTGTATGGACGGATTTATTGTTCAATGTTTCAGTTTCATTGATTTGATTATATGATTATCTGGTTTTTTAATGTAAAAAAGAATAGCCTAAAGATATATGAATTAATGTTGTTCTGCATAGCCACAAGAATCACTGTCACAGAAATACCTGGTTTGCACACGGTCTGCCCAGCTTCTGAAACAACAGGGCAAGGACAAGAGACAAGCCATGCCTTATGGGTTGTGTAGTATTCTCAAGCAGACAATAAAAAATAACAGATAGGTTGAGTTCTTGCTGGACCATCACACAGCATTAGTAGATTGAACTTGCAACTGTAACAAGCATTCATGGTTATGCTTTAAATTGCTTTCTTCCTCTGAGGAGACCACACTGATACTCTTGCAGTTAACCCCATTTTTTATTATTATTATTATTATTATTATTATTATTATTATTATTATTATTATTTTGTCATAAAAAGGCCCTGGTTTGTGAGGTTAGCCTGAGACATATCTGAAGCCATCTGGTGAATTATATGGCTGAGCAGAGAAGAAAATCTAGGTCTCTCAGTCTTTCCTGAATAGTCATCCTGTGACTCCAGCTATTCTTCTCCCCCTTGATCCTGCCACTGAACTGAACTGAATGGAACTTTGCTTCTGTAATTGTTGAGATACGTTGATATATATTGTATTTTAACCTGTATATTTTAATCTTTTTTGGTTTAATACTATTTTTAGGGGTGGGTGGGTTAGGGTATTGATATACATATGGAATTATGGAATGTAAGCCACCCTGATTGTGTTGCAGAGGGGCGAGATAGAAATAAATTATTATTATTATTATTATTATTATTATTATTATTATTATTATTATTATTATATACAATCTGTTAAAATGGATTAGATATAAGATACAAAAATCTTCCATGTTGACCATCATGATATTTCTTGTGGCAACAGAGACCAGGATCTTATCTAAATGTGGCAGGGCAGAAAGGTCTGCCAACAACTTAATGTAGAGTCAAGGTGCCATACAGGGAGAACGGAAATGCACACAATAGTGTGCAGAATCTTCCCCATTTCACCCTTGTAGCCAAACAGTGTAGATTTGGTCTGGGAAGAGAAAAAGCAGCATCTGTGTGTCATCCAGCAGTTCTGGGTGCTGTTGAACAAAACTGTTGTACTAGGAGGTACTGCATACCCCTTTAAATGATAATGGGAAAAGTAAATGTGTTTTTGTAACTGTGATGTCCAGCCTGGACTGTTTAAATTCTCCCCTGCATGTTCCCTCATTTTTAGTTCAGTCCTTAGATTGTTTGAGCATAGGAATGTTCCATTGTATAAGTTTGTGGGAGGAGCTGTAGGAACATGGACAAACATAAAACATACATTACTCTCTTAATAAAACTCTATCCATATACTTGAATGGAAAAAGTTTTTCCAAAATGGCTGCCGACCATGTGCTCTGAACTCTGCAGGAAGAAGTAGACTCAAAATGGCTGCTGATCATGTGCTCAGAACTCTCCAAGAAGAAGTAGACTCAAAATGGCTGCCAACCATGTGATCAGAACTCTGCAGGTAGAAGTAGACTCAAAATGGCTGCTGTAGCAAAACAGACTAATTAAGCACAGCAACTGTTGCCTTCTTCCCCTTTTTCCAGTTACAGGAAAGCCTCTTCTCCCTCTATGCAAGTCTTGGGAAACTGCTTCAATGCAGGGCCGTGCACTGGGCTATCTATTAACAGGGGGGAGCGGCAAGGCCACCAGGCTTTCTCACACTGTGAAGACACAATGGAGCAATGGTTCCTGTCATACCATAAGGTAACTCAACCACAAAAGCCAGAAAAGGTGAGAATAGTTTTTGACTCAAGTGCAAAGGTGCAAAACATCTCACTTAATGACGTTCTTCTTAAAGGTCCAGATTTGCTTAACAGCTTACTAAGAGCACTTCTGACGTTTAGAGAAAGAAAAATAGTGGTGACAGCAGACATACACAAAATGTTCTATGCCTTCCTGGTTAAGCCAGAACATCGCCGCTTCCTAAAGTTCCTGTGGTTCCAGAACACGGAAACCTTGGAAGATATCACCGAGTTCTGCATGAGAGTGCATGTTTTCGGAAACACCCCTAGCCCAGCGGTAGCACCCAAACAGACAATACCCAGATTAGAGCTGTGTGCTGCTTTGCTAGCTACCCAACTTCTTCAAACCATTTGTGAAAAAGTGGAAACAAAATTCCATGAAATATTATTATACACTGACAGTATGGTCATACATACC
Organism: Phrynosoma platyrhinos; assembly: GCA_020142125.1. NCBI lineage: Eukaryota > Metazoa > Chordata > Lepidosauria > Squamata > Phrynosomatidae > Phrynosoma > Phrynosoma platyrhinos. The sequence goes on from CM034706.1 coordinate 145,426,557, forward strand.
TCACAAACACCACAAAGAGATTTAAAATGTACATAACCAAGAGAGTGAACAAAATTATTTCTTGCACTCAACAAAGTCAATGGAAATATGTTCCTTCTGAGTTAAATCCAGCTGATATTGCTACAAGAAGAGCTTCAGCCCAAAAGGTGCAATCATCCACGTGGCTGACCGGTCCAAAATTCCTGATAGAGTTAGACTTTCCTGATCACAACAGAAGTAGAGCTGAAACATGCTCTGAGTTACCTGAGTGCCTGCCAGAGATCAGCAGCTGCAAAATAGATTTGGTAAATGCACCCAGCACAAGGTTGCCTCATTTAGATGCCAGGAAATTCACAAAGTTCTCTCAGTGGCTGAGTCTTCAACATGCCCTTGCTAGACTCATCCATTTTATAACTTTCAGAGACAAAGCTGCACTTACAACTATGGACATGGTCAAAGCGGAAACCCTGATCTACAGGTCTGTACAGAGATCTGAATTCAAGGAAGAGTTCAGATACTTAGAAAAGCAACACTATTTACCTAGACACAGCGCCCTTAAAGATCTGTATCCGGTTATAGACAACAGAGGTCTTCTACATGTTGAAGGTAGACTTCAAAGAGCTACAATCAAGAACAGCCTAAAAAATCCTATCATTCTACCTGCAAATAGCCATGTAGCCCTTCAAGTAGTCAGACACTACCATAAAAGACCACCATGAGAACTATATGCGAAGGCAAAGTGATCAAGTATCAAAGACCATTAACAGACTTTGGGGGGTTGCAGACTGCCAGAAATAGTGCAAATTAGTCCACTTTAAGGGTTAGGGTTAGGTTTAGGGAATCATGGGAACTGTATTTTATTGTGGTCCCAGCGCTCTCTGACAGAGAAGGCTCAATGTCTCAGAAAAACAACAACAATTCCCATGATTCCCTAGCACTAACCCTAACCCTTAAAGTGGACTCAATTTGCACTATTTCTGGCAGTCTGCAACCCCCCTTAGTTTCTCTGTTCAAAGTTAGATAAAACTTTTGATTTATTGTATTAATGGTTAGAATAGGTCAATAGATTGCAAAATTTCATTGAAATTTTGAGCGGGGAGTGTGATATCCAGCCTGGACTGTTTAAATTCTCCCCTGCATTTTCCCTCATTTTTAGTTCAGTCCTTACATCAGGGGCCGGCAACCTACGGCCCCCGGGCCAGTTCTGGCCCAGGTCGC
>CM034706.1:145504083-145514994 GCA_020142125.1 Phrynosoma platyrhinos
ATAATTAAAATCATTATATGTGTCTCTCTATGTATATATAAGTTCACTCTCTATGTATATAAGTTCACCTCCTCTTTTAATCTCATTTTGCATTAGTTTAAATTTCACCCTTGGTTTTCTCCCGGCCCACAAAAATTTTAATGTCTTTATGCCAATTTTTAAAGGGACAATAATTTGTAATAATTAGTAAATTTTGAAATAGGAAGATCATTTTGGGTAGGATAGACATTTTGACTGCTGCAATTTTCCCCATCCATGATAAACCTGATTTTTCCCATTTTAAAAAATCTTTATTTATTTCCATTTTATCTCATAATTGTTTTTAAATAAATCTGAGTTTTTTGTGGTAATGTCAATCCCAAGATATCTTATTTTATTAATAATCTAGAAATTTAGTTATTTCTTTCAATTTTTGTTTTTCTTCTTCAAACATGAGCATTACCACCATGGCTGTTTTTTTCTTTATTTATAGATAAATCCGATACTACACAATATTTTGAGTTGTTACTAGCAATTCCTCTGTACTATCCATTGGATTTGCTAGTAAAATCAATAAGTAGTCTTCAAAGGCACACAATTTAAATTCGACTTTCTTTATTTTTACGTCTTAATTTTAGGGTTCTCTCTAATTGCCTTAATTAGGATTTCCAAAGTGGTTTTAAAGAGCAAGGGTGACAGTGGACATCCTTGTCTAACCCCCTTTTGAACTTTATATTTTTTGTGGTCTCCCCATTAATTACTAAGGCAGCTTCTTGATTATTATAAATATTTTTAGCCATCCCATGTATTTAACTCCTATATTCATTTTTTTGAGAATTTTGAACATGACATTCCAATTTATTTTATCAAATGCTTTCTCATCATCAAGAAAGGTAAAAGCTACTTTTTATCTATGTTTTTTTTTTTTGCATGGTATTCAATCAGATTAAGAATATTCCTTATATTTTCTTTTATATGTCTCTTTGGGAGGACCCCTGATTGGTCATCCTGAATCCAAGTAGATAATATCTTTTTTTTAAGCAATCTGACCATCTATTTGTGAGTATTTTATAATCACTATTCAATAGCGTGATGGGTCTGTAATTTTTAGGTTCCAGGGGATCCTTATTTTCCTTTGGTATTAAAACTACATTAGCTAGTAGCCAAGAATTTGGAGCCTTCTCTCTAATTATACTGTTGAATACCATTTGAAGGGGGAATGTAATTTGTTCCAGAATTTTTTTATAAAATTCTATTCCTAATCTGTCTGGATCGGGTACGTTATCTGATTTACATTTCCATATACTATTAGTAATTTCTTCTATCATTATTTCTTTATCTAAAAATTTCTTTGTTGCTCCAACATCTTCTTAATATTTTGACCATCTAGGTAATTGCTCATTTGATCTTCATTTGCTCCTTTTTCTTTTGCCAAATTTGAAAAGAAACTAAAAAACATTCTTTTATTTTCTTAGGATCTGTAATTATTTCATCTTATTGTTTTAATTGGGTAATAGATTTTTTCCCCTCTTTTTCTTTCTTTAGTTTATATGCTAGATATATTTCTGGATTATTTGCATTTTCAAAAGTTCTTTGTTTAATCCATTTCATTTTTTTCTCGGGTTCCTCTGTTGTAATTATTGATATTTGTTTCTTTAATCCTGTTATTTCTTTGCAGCATTCTTTATCTTTAGGGTTTCTTTTCAAGTGTTCTTTTTTCTTTCAAATTTCCTCTTTTAGTTCTTTTAATCACCACTATTTCTTCCTATTTAGTTCAATATTTTTGAATAAAAAAGCCTCTTATAAAGCCTTTAGCAGTACCCCAAATTATATGTGTAGCTACTTCTTTATTTAGGTTTTCTTCAAAAAATAATTTTAGATATTTTTTTTGCTTCTTCTACTAATTTCTCATTGCACAAGAGATTTTTGTTCAATTGCCACCCATATGATTTTATATTAGAACGTAATGTTGTAAGAACAGATTATGACTGGACCAAATTATTGGGTAAGTTTCATTTTTTTCTACTATCTTAATCATGTGTGTTGAAATAAAGAACATATCTAATCTCACCCAGGATTTGTGTGGGTTTGAATAACATGTACATTCCTTGCATTCTTTATATTTGATTCTCCAAATGTCTTTTAGCCCTAGGTTCTCTATCATTTCAAAAAAAAAATTTTTTTAGGTAATTTCCTTTGGTTTATTTTATCTTCTTTTCTGATTGTCTATCTAATTCAGGATTAACAACCCCATTCTAATCCATTCCAAACCGTCAGATGGTTTGACTCAATCAAGGAGGACACAGGCTTGAACCTGCAGGAGCTGAGCAAAGGGCAGGTGGTCTTGAAGATATCTCATCCACAGGATTGCCATGAGTAGAAGTTGACTTGAGGGCAGTTAACAAACAATAATTTTCTAATATATGTTGCAAATATAATAAGAAAGAAGGAACTTTTTATCATATGTGGTGGACTTGCGAAAAAGCAAGAAAATATTGGGCTCACATACATATGACAATGGAAGAGATTAAGAAAATTAAATTTCAATTGAAACAGAACTATTTATCTGAGGAATACTAGATTAATGTTTAGAGAAGGAAAATGGAAAAGTAATATGGTAACAGCTGTGAGACTGATTTATGCTCTGAGTTGGAAAGACGCAACTGTTTCATTACAAGAAGATTGGCTACTGAAACGATACAAATCTGCAGGAATGGAAAAGCTTACAAATTTATTGTATGATAAAACTATAGATGGTTCTGGAAGGAAGTGGTAATTAGATATGGAATATATGAAGAAAATATGTGGTACCATGATGATTTTATGATTTAGAAAATATGATTTGACTTTGTAGAAGGATAATGTAATGTTTAGTTGTTGTTGTTTTTTTTAAAAAAACATTTTAAACATAAAATGTAATAATTGGTGAGGAATTGAAGAAGTAGATTTGATTCATACTATGACTTTTAGCTGGAGAGGAAGCTGTAGTTTCTGTGTGTGTGGTGGGATTTAGGTTTTTTTTCCATTTTTTTGGTATTGTCTATTGTTTAAATTGTTTTTTTACTAGGAGATTATTTTAGTTTAGGTAATTGAATTTAGTAGTGGTGCCAGATGTGTTTACCTTGTATGTAATTTTAGATATGAAAAAAAATGTTTTATACTGTGTGTTTACTTTCAACAAAAATGTCACCCGTTCAAATTTGGAGTCATCTGCAAATTTGATAAGCATACCCTATAGTTCATTATTCATGGCTGCATTTGCACTACAGAAATAATGCAGTTTAACACTGCTTTAACTGCTACCCTCAGTGCTATGGAATTCTGGGATTTGTAGTTTTATAAAATGTTTAGCCTTTTTGTCAGAGAACTCTGGGGCCATAAAAACTACAAATTCCAGGACTCCCTTGAACTGGCCCATGGCAGTTAAAGTAGTGTCAAACTGTAATATTTTTGCAGTGCAGCTGTTGCTGCCTTCACGTCGGTCTCAACTTATGGTGTTAACTGCCTTCACATTGGTCTCAACTTATGGAGACCCTATGGATGAGACATCTCCAAGCCACCCTGTCCTCTGTTGCTCTGCCCAGCTCCTGCAAACTCATATTCATGGTCTCTTTAATAATATCCATCCATTTAGCATGTGGCTTTCCTTTTTTTGTACTTCCCTCCACCTTTCCTAACATTGTCTTTTCCAATGATTAATTTCTTCTCATGATGTGTCCAAAGTATGACAGTTTAAGGGGTTTTGCAGACTGGCCTAAAGGGCTGGCCTGGCGGTGAAGTTGGGGCGGGGCAGCCGAATGCCAGCCATCCCAACTCCACCCCAACCCCATCCTGATGCCATGTGCCCATTTGCACAGTGTGCGGTATCAGGACACCCACTTGGCTCAGCGTGTATACACGCTGCACCAAAAAGCTGCAAAAATGCCACAGCGTGCAATTGCTACAGCTCCGATCTGCTGCTCCCAGGGGCGGCTCTGGGCGGCCCCTTTAGGCTGGTCTGCAACAGCCCTAAGTCTTGTCATCTTGGCTTCTAGGAATATCTCTGGCTTGATCTGTTCTAGGGCCCATTTGTTTGTCCTTTTGGCTGTCCACTTTATCCTCAGCCCTCTTCTCCAGTATCACATCTCAAATGAATTGATTTTCTTCCTATCTTCTTTCTTGACTGTCCAGCTCTCACATCCATGCATGGTAATATGGAATACAATGGCTTGTATGATATTGACTTTTGTGCTGAGTTGTATGTCCTTGCATTTTAGGATCTTTTCTAGTTCTTTCATAACCACCCTCCTCATTCTTAGTCTTCTTCTGATTTCCTGACTGCAGTCCCCATTTCCATTCCCAGGTATGGGAATTCTTTTACTATTTCTATTTCTTAAATGTCTAGGTTAAACTTGTGAAAGTTTTTGATGGTCATTGTTTTTGTTTACTTTATGTTCAACAGTAAGTCTGCCTTTGCACTTTCTTCTTTGATCTTCTTTAGTAGTTCCAGGTTGGTGAGATTTTCTGCTAGTATTATGGTGTCGTCAGCATATCTCAGATTATTGATATTTCTTCCATGTCCAAGCCTGCTTTCCTTACAATATGTTCTGCATATAAATTGAATAGGTAGGGTGATAGGATGCAGTCTTGTCTGACTCCTTTGCCAATAGGGAACCATTCTGTTTCTCCATGTTCCATTCTGATAGCCTTTTACAGATTCATCATTAGGACTATCAGATGTGTTGGTACTCCCATGTCTTTAAGGACATTTCATAGCCTTTCATGATCTGTGCAGTCAAAAGCTTTGCTATAGTCTATAAAGCACATGTTGATTTTATTTTGGAACTCCCTGCTACACTACATTAGTCATCATATATTTGCAATGTGATGTAGTGTAATGCAGCTGTAGCCCCAGTCATTTGTAAAGCTGTTGAATAGCATTAGGTCCAGGACAGAACCCTGTGTCACCCCATTCATCAATTATCATCAATGTGAAGAGATGCCTGGGCATAGATTTCTTTAACACACATACACACAAATTCACAAGTAAATATATGTTTATTTCCTCTCAAAATATGATCCATCAGAACTCAGAAGAACTAAGATCAGTCTATGGAGATTATTGTACTGTCTATCTTTTCCCACTCTGGGCAGGGGCTGAGACTGGGCTGGGACCATGTGTTATTACACAACTCTGTGCCCATATAGGACACATCCTGTACCAAATCAAGACTTCTCCTGATAACTTCCATTCTTAGCAAAGAAATGGAAACTGATCCAATTGGGAGTGGGATGCCTCTAATCTGGGCAGGGAACTGTGTGATAACACATAGTCCCAGCCTGGTCTCAGCCCGTGCACAGAACAGGAAAAAAGCAGGGTGATAATTTCCTATATCAGAATAAACAAAGACTTTGGGAGGATGCAGACCAGGGTGTCGGGGACACCCTGGTCTGGAGCGCCATGGGACCACAGCCTCCGCACTGTGGCACTCCTGTGGTGACCCTAAAAGGAGCTCCAAATTGGCGCTCCTTTTAGAAGATGGGGAAAGTGCACCCTAAACGCGTAGGGCGCACTTTCCCTGTCTTTTCCGCCTCAGCATGTGAGGACGCTGCGGCGGGAGGTTGCCCTCGGCGCACCGGCCATGCGGAGGGCCGGCAGCTCCGAGGGCAACCTCGGGAAGAGGAAGGGGCTCCGCGCGTGCGGCTGCCCCTCCTCTTCCTTGCCTCCAAGAAGGCTCAATTAGCCGTCTGCCGAGGCCCTAAATTCTGAAGCATCCTCAATTTACTATGTGATCAAGGTTAAATGGTCCATAAAGAATGACAACACTTTTACTGTGACCTTTTCCTTTGTTTGTATTGATGCTATAGCAGTGCTTGGGTTTCCTGTTTTCAATTGATCAGCTTTGCAATTTTGATCAAATTTTAATTTACTACTTCACTGGTATTCCTTTGAACTGCCCCCATTGTGTCAAATGTGTATTTTCCATGCACTTATTTTATCCCCTCCCCCTTTTATGTGTTATGGAAAAAGTTCAACTTTTAAGAACTTTCCTTTTGATCTTTTCTGGCTTCTAAACCTATTGTTCTACCTTTATAGCTTTCCATGACTTAAAAGAAAAGTATGATTCTACTTTCCAATTCCAATTTCATGTTCTAATTTATCCCAGCTCCTCTTGTTATCCCTAATGTGAAATTCACTATATTTTCAGAGATTCAACAGTTATAATTCACCTTAGCATGGAGAGGTTTTATTTTATTTTCTGCAATTATGTACTTGGTATACATTGCCTTATTCCATTTGGTAGAGTATTTCATTTCCATTTAAGTTTATATTCAAAAAACTGGCTACTTTGGTATTCCCATTAAGAAGGTAACAATGTTCACAAGTATTCTAATTCTTAATGTACACACATATACACACTGTCAATTGCTGGATTTTTGGACTTTGGGGAAAAATTATTTTCACAATCATAAACCTCAAAAGTTTATTCTATGTCAGACATGCACAACAATGTTTTCTACACAACACAGCACAATTTATGCAAGTACACAGTTCGCTCTGCTAAAAAAAATGATTTTTTTGGGAGAAAACAGTGCTATTTGCCCAATTTTATTTTGGGGGGGGGGGTTAACAAAAATCTCCTAGACTTTTTTTATCATAAACCATGGAAAATTTCATGGGGGGGGGGAGAGAATTTGGAAATTCTTCAGTCCAACATGTGACCATGAAAATAAGCACAAGTAAATATTTACACCCCAATTTGCTTAGTACTTTGCCCCTGGCTGGCCTACAAAACAAGACAGAGATGTTGGGAGTCTCTCATTTCCTCATGGGCACAATTGTAGACATTTTGTAGCAGGATATAAAATGCAAGTTGTATGCCTTTCCTCATCTATGCACAAAAGTTGACGATTGGGATCTGAATTATATTTCAGAATTATGGAATAGCATCTTCTACCACTCCTGATGCAACAGGTGAGTTTATGGTGAAGATTGTATAAAATGAATTATGCAAGTCACCATGATGTACTGCTTTGAGTGTTGGACCAAAGTCTAAGAAACCAGGGTTCAAATCTCCTCACAGTTTAGAAATACACTTTCTCATGATTTCTCAGGAGGAAGGCAATGACAAGCATCTCCTGAATAAAACATGGCAAGATTTATTGCATAAGTCCATATGAACTTGAAGATTTATAACAACAATAACAAAGACAGAATGATGTATCAATACTAGGTGAACAGATCATCAGGCAAAAATGAACATTTAAAGAGGAGAGCAGCTAGGAGACTACCACTGTTTCTTCCAGTAGCAATTACCTCTGTCCAAATCAGAATATAAGCAGAAGTTTGATAGTTAATAACAACAAAAGCTGCTGCTGTGACTTATGATGATGATGATGATGATTTAAGTTCTACTTTGAATACAACTTGCAAGCATTTTTCAGGGAAAGCAAAATATTGACATATGGATTGACTCATCTATAAAATAGTACATTATCAGCACATCTGGGCAATTAATAAATGATCAGGAACAGTTTGGCTTGGGAGCAATGTAGCCTTCACATCAAATGTTGCAGACTACAGAGCACTCTGATTGCTACCTCCTCTTGGCTTCTTTTGCACCTCTTTTGGTGAAGCATGTAAAAATGCTGCACTGGAAGGACATCATCGGAGCACTCGCCATGTGTAATGGCGGGCGCTCCGATTACTTTCTTGGGAAGGGATGGGGTGGCCAGTGGCTCAAAGGGCCGGCCTGGAGGAAGAGTTGGAGTGGGACAGCCACATGCTAGCTGTCCCAACCCCACACCAATGCCGTCCTGACACTGCATGCTATTACATACGGCACATGGAGTCAAGACACCCTTCCGGCACAGCATTCATTCACACTGTACCTAAAAGGGTGTTGAAGAACTGTGCGCCAGCTCTTAGGGTAGCCTTTTGCTGCCCCTAAAAAAAGCAGCATTTTGGGGTGGCAAAAGGGAGGATTAGGGGCTGCAGTGTGAAGTTGCTGTGGCCCCAATCCACCACTTCCTGGGGTGGCCCAGAGCCACTCATCTGTAGTCCCCCTAAATCAAATCAATAATAATGAAGAAGACCCTATCAGGATAACCATAATCCAAGGCTATGTTCCAATTACAAAAAGCAGAGGGTTAAATAGGGATACATCCTGCATAGATATTCTATACAGGCAATTCCCAGGAAGAAACTGATCATATACTAAAAAAGGACATGTTGAAAATCACTGGAATACATAAATGGGAAAAGAGCAGAACCAGAAATTATTGGAGAATTTGACCTAGGATCAAGAAATTGAGAGATATATGGAATTTATTGGAGCCAAAAGTTTGTTCATTGCGAATACTTTCTTAAGGCAACCAAAGGTATTTCTGTATATGTGGGCATTATCATATGGCTAATACATAAATCAAATGTATGTATGGAATGACAACAATGTAAAAGCCCTACTGTCTCTGGAAAAAAGAAAAAAAAAGACCAGGAGTGGATTGTTACAGAGACCATGAACTATTTATAACAAGAATATTAAAGGGAAATAACATTTAAAAAACATAAAGCCAATGTGCAATCTAAAACATATTCCTGTAGTATTTAAACACTACGTAAAGAACAGGTTTGTACTATGTAATTAACTTAATTAACACTGAACCAGAAGAATTGTGCACCAAATCCCGGGACGGTATCAGGGAATTATGCAAAAACAAAACAAAAACCTAGATAGAAAAATCTTATCAGTGGGGATGGGAGAGGGAAGGAGAGAAAGAAACCCATAATATTTTAAGAAAACACTGCACACAAACCCATGAATATGCAGGTACAAAAAGAAATGGAAAATCTCAGTACTTCATGAGATTTTTTTTTACCCACCTGGAAGTGCCATTATTTGGAATGTGATGTTGCAGGAGAGCTCTGTTGATACCATGGATTGCCAAAGGGAGAAATTGGATCTCATTAGAAGCCCAAATGACCAAAGTGAGGCTTTGGACATAACAGGAGATGATGTGATGTCTTGGAAAATATGACAATGCTCGGTAAATTTGAAGGTAGCAGTAAAATAAGAAGATTGTTTTGCAGGTGGATTGACTCAATCAAGGAAGCTGAAACAATCAGTTTGCACAACCTGAATAGGACTGTTTATGGGGGGTTGCAGATTGCCAGAAATAGTGCAAATTGAGTCCACTTTAAGGGTTAGGGTTAGGGTTAGGGAATCATGGGAACTGTATTTTATTGTGGCACCAGAGCTCTCTGACAGAGAAGACTCAATGTCTCAGAAAAAAAAAACAATTCCCATGATTCCGCTATAGGTCACAGCTGACTTGACTAATCATAACAATAATAACAATGAGCTATAATATGAAAGCTATGTTATGAAATGACCTGATCTGCCTTGTCCAGATTGATGGGCAGATTAGAACAGAACTATCAAGCAGATTTCAAAGCATTATGAATTTGTGCATAGATTTTTAAAATATAGATAAAATCATAAACAAGATGCAATAAATGTAGGAGTAGGATTTATGAGGCTGGCTGGTCTATTTCAAAACTGAGTATGTACATGTCTGATAGTGGCCTCAGAGACTTTTCAGTCACTTGGTTGCACACTTTCTCATATATCGACTGGTTCACAGTATCTCAGGGAGGGAAGAGAATCTTACTAGAAGTTTGTCACAGCAAATTTGCTAATGCAAAGGTCTTTTGGAGACTTTTTCTGTTTGTATCTCTGCAAAGAAATGGTAGTGTCACCTTTCCACAGTTGAGCAACAGGCAAAGCAATTATATAGCTGATGTTTGTTTAGCTGGGTATCAAGCATTACGTACCCATTAACCTTCCTAGATGTATAATTAGAACAAGAGTCCTATGAGATCTACCAGCCATTTGTCTTCATTTTGTCTTGGTTACTCTTGGGGACACAATGACAAAGTTCAATTGCCCAGGCTTTAGATAGTCCAATTTTTATGTGAACTCAAATTAATGCTATCCTAAAATAATCTTTAAGGTATAGTTTCAAACCAAACTCAGATGGGTTTAGCATATCCTCACCTGGATCACTAAATAAATAAATAAATACATTAAAGATGACTATTACAGCCAAGCAGAGCTTAATAGTAACATATTAAAACTAATAATGCTGCTTGTTATTTTATTCAACAATGAGGACTAATTTCATCTCAAATATCCCTTTCTTGAACCTGTGGTGGTCTTCCAGCTCCATTTGTTCCTAGATGAGAAAGATTATCTAAATCCATTTCAGCCTGGCTTCAGACCTTTTTATGAGACTTCGGTTGCCTTGGAAAATGATATGCATCAGAATCTGGACAGGGAGACTCTATTTTGGTTTTATTCTCAGAGCGTTTTGGTATTGTCAGTCATTCCACAGTTGGCCTTTCATATCCTTGAGAGTCCTGTTTTGGACCCTCCTGTGGATGGCAAAAACTCAGGATCTCAAGTCCCATTCTTCCTAATGAACATGCACTGCCTATGTCCCTGCACTAGCATGACCACATGCATATGTTGCCATTAGGGAGAATGGGGCAGGGCCATCTGCAGATGCACCAATCTGCAGATGACAAGTCCACAGTTGTGTTAGGATAAATGCTCTTCAGGGGAATTTATAATTAGCTCAAATTACGAGAGGGCACTCCTAACTTATGCCCAGGGATCTTCACCAAATGTATACAGAAGGATGGATATTGGTTAAGGAAGGTGCTGAGATGTAGAACTACAATTCCCAAATATTTATTAACAATATTAGCATCAACACACACACACACACTCGCACACTAAAGGAGAAAAGGAGGAAGATGGGAATGGCTCAGAGAGAAAGAGGGTCCAGGGGGAAGGGATGGAAAAGTTACCTATACCCGACGCTCCTGTGTCTTCGGATCTGCGGCGATGGTTGGGTTTGATGAATGGCATGACCGGCAGGGATGAGGGT
>CM034706.1:145585773-145603258 GCA_020142125.1 Phrynosoma platyrhinos
CCTCCTTCTCCAACATACACATACCATCTACAACTTACTTTCTCCCTTTATTTACTTCCTTCCCTCTCATTCCTCTTATCCTACATTCATTCCCTTATTTTAAACTTCCTTCTTCCTTCCGATCCTCACTGGATTGATATTTGTAAGTGTTTGATCTCCTTTTCTCTATATTTACATCATCTTTGTAACTTTTCTCCCATTTTTTGATAATTTTTCCATAGAAACTTGTACATTCTAGATTTGTTGCTCCTTAATTCTTTGTGCCTTATGTGTTACTGTATTTTGATCCCTAATAGTTTTAATCATTTCATCATTATATTCTGACCTATTTCTTTCCTTACTTCCCTTTTATAGCTTTCTTAATAAATGGTTTCTTTAAGATCTTTGTACCTATTTTCAGTAGATATTATCAATTTTCATTATTTTGCTATGAGTCTGTTTACCTTGTTTAGTCTCTATTATTCTTCTTGTTGGCTTATTTTTAATTTTTATGATTTCTTAATTGTTTTGGGGCATAAACACATTAAGATAACTATCTATAACTACTAATAACTTTAATTTCACTACTTATTTTTCACTTTTTGACTTTTCTCCTAAATTTAATATGTGATTACCATGGATTTTCCCCAATGCTTTTCTAGATATTTTAGCATATGTAAATTTCATACAGGATTTCAGCCTGTGTCTCCATCACTAGAACAAGAAGAATCCTGCACTGATGACAATTTTCACAGTTTGGGATTGTTTCTGTGCAGAATTTGTACACAGTGTTTTCTATGCTCCTCCCCCACAAAGAGAGAAAGAGAGAGAGAGAGACTGTGTGTGTGTAAATTTTGCACAGAATAAGGGCCTTTACAGACTTCCAGAAATTATGCAGCTTGAGACCACTTTAACTGCCCTGGCTCAATGCTAGTGAATCATGGGAACTGTAGTTTTTTCTGAGAAATTGAACCTTCTCTGTCAGAGAGTTCTGTTGCCACAATAAACTACAGTTCCCATGATCCCCTAACATTGGGACAGAGCAGTTAAAGTGGCCTCAAGCTGCATTATTTCTGGCAGTCTGTAAAGGCCCTAAGTCACAAATTGTTAATAGTCTTCAAAGAGCTTCAGTTTTCAAAAGCTTTCTTGCAGTGCAAAAAAATTACTCACTGCTTCCTTTGAGAAGTAATTTATCAAATAATTACTTTCCTACTATAATTAAGATAACTTCAGTATCCAGGTTAAAGTTGGTGATAGGCTGGTCTATTGCTCTATCATTTTAGATTGCTCTATTATTTTATTAAAGGTAAAAGTAGTCCCTTGACATGAATGTCTAGTCGCAACCAACTGTAGGGCATGGTACTCATCTCCATTTCTAAGCTGAAGAGCCAGAGTTCCCTGAGGACTGTTCTGGTGGTCATGTAGCCAGCATGACTGTTTTCAAACTGCTAGGTTGGCAGAAGCTGGGACTGGTGACAGGAGCTCACCCCATCATGCAGCACTCAGGTCTTGAACTGCCAACCTTCTGATCTTCTGATCATCAGAACTGGGATCTTAACCACTAAGGCACCACATCCCTATTATTTTATTAATGATTAATAATTGCTAGCATAAATTTTGATGAGCAAATTCATGGAACATAAGTCCCTTGCAAAATATTTAGAAAATGTGTTTCCCCTCTTTTCTGCTTGTCCCCTCCACTCACAGAGTATAATTATTTACATGCAGTTGTAAGTGTCAGGTAGATAGGGGTAACCTTTTATGTGATTTCATACTTGCCTGAGTTCTGATGGGAGAGCTTTTGCAAAGCCATTTCACACATCCTTGATATATTACATTATGATAGAATTTGGAAGAAACAACTGGTCTGACCTTTCTTTTACAACATGCCATATACCATCCATAACATTAATGGATTATTATGAAAATGAGCACTTTTGGTGAATTAGGATACAGTAACAGACATTTGCCTTCTAAGTGTCTCCTGGGAGTTTAGTAATTCCAGTTTCCAAAGTTACAAGACTGAAGATCTCAAAGTAGCTACACAGAATTAGTTATAAAACACTACACCCAAACCAACAATTATTAAGTGAGCATTTATCAACTGTTGGCAAAAGGATCTTGTAGCACCTTTAGACTAATTGAATGAAAGAGGTTTTAGTATTAGCTTTTGTAGAACTAGGTGTGCACAGCAGAAATAATTTGGTTTGATACTCCTTTAACTGTCATGACTCAATGCTATGACATCCTGAGAAGTGTAGTTTGTTGGGGCACTAGGACTCTGTGACAGAGAAGGGGGAAAAACTTACAAAACATGAAGTGGTGCAAAGCTGCATTATTTCTGGCTAAGGGCCAATGCAGCAAGTGCCGCCCCTGGAAGTGGCAGTTTGGAGCTGCGACAACCGCATGCTGTGGCCCTGATCCTTTTTTTTTTTTTTTTTTGCCACTCCCTAAAGAGCAGGAAAATGCTGCTCCTTTGGGGAGGGGGTGGCAAAAAGCCACTCTTAGAGCTGCCACCATGGCTCTTTTGCACCCCTTTGGCACAGCGTGTCTACATGCTGTGCATGGCATATGGGAGGATTTGAGGTGGCTGGCGTATGGTTGCCCCATTCCAACTCCACCCCCAGGCCGGCCTAATGTGCCAGTCTGCATCCTGCCTATGTTTATGAAAGCAAATGCTACAATTTCTTTCACTCAATTAGTCTCAAAGATGCTAGAAGATCCATTTGCATATTGATATTCCAGACTAACATTTCTACATCTCTGAATTGTACCAACAGTTAGTGAATGTTGGAGATGTAGATACTCCGAATGCTGCTTAGCTCTAAGATTTAGGTGAAAAATAGCTATTTCAGTGCAAGAAGAAGCCAATAGTCACATTTTACAAATCCTATATGATCTTGCTCCCCATATGTCAGGGTAGGAATTGTTCAGCCCTCCAGTTGTAATTGAACTTCAACTATTAATTTAAAAAAGCAGTAAAGACGGATCTCTTCCGGCAGGCCTTCTCGGAATAACTTCCACCTCGAGGGGAGATGAGTTCTTATTATCGTTCCTATGGTTGCCGATTTATTGTTATTGTTTTATTGTTTTATTGTATTGTGTATTTTAAGTCCTTAAAGTTTAATTCTGTTTTAAGGGGATGGGAGGGTTGGATTGTGGAATGAGATAATGTTTTAATTCTGTTTGTTTTAATATGCTGTAACCCGCCCCGATTGCCACGCAGAGGGGCGGGCTATAAATAAATTATTATTATTATTATTATTATTATTATTATTATTATTATTATTATTATTATAGCAATCATAGCAAATAGTGAGAAATTGTAAGAATTGCAGTTCAACAACTTATACTAAACCACACCCACCAGAGCCACAGGTCAGTATATCTCAAGTTATCTGCTATGAAAGACCATGGTGGCACAGACTGATACTTCAGTGACAAGTTTCTGGAAAGAAACCTCAATGGTGAGCTGATAAATGGTTGAGTGATAGAAATATTGATTATTTGATTAGTTTCCCCCCTTCATGGTTATCAGAATGAAACATCCTGGTTATTCATAAAATATATCAAATTTTGTTTCTATTCTGCCAAGTCCTACTTACCAGAGCCAAGCTTGGGAATACAAACTGTTGAATAACAGAAAAACCAAATATTAAAAATGCAAATGATAAACAGAAAAGAAAGTTATCTAAATTATTCATTTTGTTCAGCTCCATTTTTGAGTCCTATAGCCAGCAACACAAATTCCACGTTGAAGAACAGAACTAATAATTAGGAGGAAATAAAATAGTAAATAGTACTATTCTGTATGCACTAAAGGATGGGAAATAATATTCTTACAGCAAATGATGAGTGATGGGGAAAAGAAAATAGCCATGTAACTTGATTTGCAAGAATATTAGGACCACATGTAATCTAATTGTGACTGAACTGGAAAAGAAGTCAGTAAGCTGAACAATCTTGCACAGTATTGCAATAAGAGATATTACATTTTGCAAAGAGATACTATTAATCAATAGAGTTATATTTTTGTTATTAAAATACTTGAGTTTGTTCTTAATATGCCAATGTTTTTCACCTTTTCTTCAGTGTAGAAAAAAACGATGAACATCTTTGCAGTCTTATGCTTACCTATGCTGAAATAAATCCCATTGCTTTAAGGCTGCAACACACTAGTCCACAGGACCTATTGTAGACAGTGGGACTCATGTGAGACCAAATGCATGCACACACCAAATACATCAGATTCTTTTTCCTATATATAGTCCAAGATAACAAATCCATACTTTCCCCTTGTTTTCAGTTATGCATTGATATATTTTGGTTCAAGCTGCAGGAAAAGCAAGCAAGCAATAAATAAATAAGATGGTTAATGATTAATGATTAATACAATGGAACAACTCCTCCATTCCTACTCTACAGTCCTCTTAATTTCTTACAAGAGAGTGCCAGGATGGGTCTCCCCTATAGCTGTGAAAGAATAACCACATCACAGATAAAACAAATACTACTACTTCATAGCTAATAGTAGGGGAGTAGTCTAGCTATTGATGAGGGTAGATAATGAAAGAATTCATCACCAGTTAAGAATTCCACCCTCCCAGGTATATTTGCCTTCAGTCCCCAAATTTCTTGCATTGCAGAAAGAAAGACATACGTGGTATCTGCACAAGCCAGAATATTCCTAATGCTTTGAGGCATGGAGAATCTTGGCCCCAAAGCTTCCCTGACCTCCTCCATTACATGTGGTCCTTTGTTGTGATGCTGGATGGCTGCTCACATGTGCGTCTTGTTGTGCTGCCAGCACGGCTACCATGGCAGCAAGTCATTCATTCCTGAGGTCAGGACAAGGCACCCAGCATCGATCACATAGCTGGGCTCCTCCTTCTGACCTCAGACTGAGTAATGTGCTGAGCAGAACAGCAGGACACATTTTGAACAGCTGTCCAGTGTCACAACTGAGATATTTCCCAGGAAGTGTCAAAAGCTAGAGACTCAGAGGAGCAAGCAAAGGAACCCAGCCTTAAACCCGGCCCCAGTTCCTCAGTGCCTCTACCAGCGGAGACTGCTGCCAAAAAAGACAGCCAGGAACCTGGTACCAGTGCAGCAGTGCTTCCTGCCAGCTTGGGCACTGAGAAGAATGGGCACCAGTGCTTCCTGCCAGCTTGGGCACTGAGGAGAATGAAGAGGCAGACTTACCAGTGCCTTCATTCAGCCAGCAGAAGTCAGAAAGAGAAGGTGTGTTTCACTCTCAAAGTATTTATACAAAATTCTCAGCAATCAGGGAACAGCTACATGTGGGAGATGGAGATAAAAGCCTGAGAAGAACACTAGACCAGAGGTTATTGTCAGAGGTTAAATAATGTCTCTGGTGAGAATATCCTTGCCTTGAACTCTTGTGTTACCTGATTCTCTGGACTGGACCTTTAGATCTTGGACTGACGATTCTGATTGCCCAACCCTGAACTCTCAGACTGCTTGATGATTCTGCTATTAAAGCTGCTTTTGCTTTGCTATTCTGAGCTCTTGGTATGTTCTAATTTCTTGGTCTCCAGATACTCTAGATTTGGATTGTTTCAGACTGTCTTTGTTGCTCTTTGCCTGATCATTATTTTGATACCAGACTCTGTAAGCTCCATAGTTGCTGGTAGCTTTCCTGGTCAGGAAGATCCAGAGTAAACAGTGAGTTTTAAAAAGAGGAATATACCCCATTGTTATTCTGAATGGGCTGGGCATTGTTCAATCTGTTTGCACCAGAACCAGGGCTTGGTCCATGCATGGTCTAGACTTCCTGCTGAGAGAATGGGGTGGTGGTGGTAGTAGTACTTGATTTGGCCCTTGCAGACAAGGCCATGGAAAATCACTCTTAAATTACCTGAGTTCTCATTCCACTGATCACTGTGTCTGACCCTTTCTCAGTGGCTGCCCCCACAATTTGGAAATCCCTTCCTAGGGAGATTAGAATGACACCACTTCTTTCTGCCTTTCTGCTGGCGGGCAAATGTGTTTTTATTCAGATGGATTTTAACAAAGGGCTGTAAGTACTGTATTGTTGTAAATTATGTTGTGTAACTTTTAAAATCTTTTGAGAATATGATTTTAATAGGGTTATTCTTTAGTTCTGGTTTTAATGTTGACTTTTCACTTTTAAGCATATTTTTTAATGTGTAAGCCCCCTTTTGTCCTGGGCCTGGGATAATAATACTAGCATTGATACAGTAGGGCAATTTGAGTTTCCTAAGGCTTCAGCCTTTGGATAGGAAACAAAAATATTTAAATATCAAAAATATCAAAGGGGCTAAGCAGACGGGCTGCCGTGGGCCGCCCTGGGAAGCTGCGCCACAGGACCAAGACATCCCCATGCCTCGATTCTGCGGCGCAGCATCGCCGCCCCTGAAAGGAGGGTTAAATTAGCACTCCTTTCACAAGTCAGCGAAAGTGAGCCGCAAAAGGCTGTGTCACACTTTCGTTGACTTTTCTGCTGCAGCGCGTGGAAAGGCTGCGGTGGGAGGTCTTCCTCGGAGCGCCGGCCGTGCGGAGGGCCGGCTGCTCCAAGAACGACCTTGGGAGGGGGTTGGGGCACCGAGTGTGCGGCTGCCCCTCTCCTTCCCTGCCCCCAAGACAGCCCTTTAAGCTGTCTGCTTAGGGAGATAGCTGAACCTGTTAGGATCTAGCTTTACATCGGCAGAGTAGCAGTAAATGTGTCCTTGCCCAGATTTCAAGTGACAAGACAGGAACATATTGCAGAATGTAAGGTTGTATTTAAAATGGTGACCATCATTTGTAAACTGCTTTTCTTTTTTACCACCTTTTAATTAAAACAGCTGCATTACCACAACTGATGAGGTCACTGAAGTCTCTTAGGGCCTTTACAGACTACAGTGCAGCTTGAGGCCACTTTAACTGTCCTGGCTCAGTGCTAGGAAATCATGGGAATTGTGTTTTTTGCTGGGACATTGAGCCTTCTCTGTGAGAGAGCTCTGGTGCCACAATAAACTACAGTTCCTATTATTCCTTAGCACTGAGCCAGGGCAGTTAAAGTGGCCTCAAGCCGCACTATTTCTGGCAGTCTGTAAAGGCCCAAAGTAGTGCATTTCTGAATCTGCCTGGTTGTAACACATAGCTTTCTCACATCCTGTAAGCTAAGGCAGACCATAGTAAAGTTACTTTTAGAAACCTTTAGGTCCCAGAATCCCCCAGCCAGAATGATCAGTTACTAAATGATTAAATAAAGCTTACTCCTGTGTGCTGAGGCTTTGCAGAAGACCATGCTATGGCTGTTTTACCTTTACAAATTGCATAGATGGCAGAATTCACAAAGCTGCTTGTCTCACCACACAGTTGCAGTCATAAGAAAAAGCACATCCTCTTTGATCAAAATGGAATCAATTACAAATTTAAAATTGGCAATTTTATGTGCTCTGCTGTAGCTGTTATATAATAGCAGTCAATAGAGGTCTTCTGGAGAACTGAATGTTTTGTGTGTGAGTGTGTGTGTTTTAAAGTACAGGAATATGTCAAACACTTGAGGGACATTTTGCTTGTTCTAATGATATAGAGCCTAAGCAGATGGCGCAAAGTGCTGTCTTCAGGACAAGGAAGGGGAGGTGCAGACACACGCTGGGTGCCCCAACCCCTTCCCTAAGACTTCATCGGAGCAGCCGGCCCTCCACACAGCTGGCACTTCAAGGATGCCTTTCTGCTGCAGCGTCCACACATGCTGCAGTGGTAGAAGTGCCAAAGGTGTACCGGCAGCCTTTTGTGGTGCACCTTCAGTGATTTGTAGAAGGACCACTATTTTAGCGCTCCTTTCTGGGGCAGCGAAGCTGCGCTGCAGGGCCAAGGAATGTGGATGCCTCAGCCCCGATCCGCAGCTTCCTGGGGCGGCCCCGAGCCGCCCGTCTGCTTAGCCCTATACTTTCTTTTCTGTTTTTGTTTACAGAATTCCACAGATGTTTTGCTTACCATTGTACAACACCCACTTTCACTCTACCCAATTCCTCACAGCAAGATTTTCACATTGGGTCATTTTATGCTACACAGTTGTATCAATATATTCCACTCTAACTGCCATGGCAACATGCCATAGAATCCTGGGACATGTAGTTTGGTGAGAGCACTCTAGCTGAGAATTCTGAATGTCCTTCCCTGAATTCTGTATCTCAGAATTCAAAAGCATGTTGCCATGGTAGTTAAAATTGAATCATAGTGTCATATTTGTGTGGCAAAACTAGAGTGTCACATTTTCACATTTTCACTTGGAATGCTTGAAAAATGTAGAGATTTAAAAATAAATAAAGGAAAATTTAAAATGAACAAACATTAATGTTTTTCATGCAATCACCTTTGCTGACTGTTCTCTCTTTACTAGAAATAAAAAATAGCTAATTTTTGTAAAGTTGGTTTGGGGCTGACAAAAAATGGAATGCACCCTTTCAGTAAGCATGTTAATATTTTTTCCAACATCATATTTTGACAGTATCCAGTACTCTTGTCTGAGGAGGAAAATCCACTTCCTCTCCAGATTTGCACATGAGAAATTCAGAGGTGGGGACAGTTTCTTTCTTGGCCTATAACCGCAATAGCCCCCCAGCAGCTGGCTATGTTAGGAGAAGAAATAAAAAAAGAATTCAGGACAATTTTTGTCTCATTGGTCTGATAAGAAAGGTAATAGAATTGGGCCTATATGATAAGAAAGGTAATAGAATTGGGCCTATAACTGATTCTTTTGCCTTTGTTGCTGGAATATCAACTTGCACTAAGGATAAATAATAGCAGGTTAGCACAGCTCAGGTTTGGATTACAGCTCATAGAAATTATTAGAGTCAATACATTTACTTGGAAGTTAAAGATCAGTCACATAATCTGTCCTGTGCCTAATCCAGGAAATAAAATTTAAGTTCCATTAGCAAGACAAAAAGATATGTCCTTCTTGAGATCCAAGTTGCCACCATCCTTTACAAGCCCTTTTGTTAGGCAGAGAGCACTGCATTTCAAAGGGTTTCAAAGGAATTTCAAAGGGGTAGGTATAGGGGCTGGGGATTCCTAGTGCTTAAAAACTACTTCATGTTTTTTTTTTAAACTAGTGAAGCACAATGATATTTTAGGAATGGCCATCTCATGGTTCCATCCTTATCCCAATCTATCTAATCTTTACCTATTATTTTGCCTGACTTTCATGCTCTATAATTCTAAGCAAGAACACAGCTGCCTGCAAGTGCAAAATTAATTATTTATTATTAGTATGTGACCAATTTTCTCTCTCTCTGCAGTGTCTGTCTAGCCAGCAAGAAGGAAAATAGAATTATGAGTATGATCAGTCACAATTCCTGAAACACAACAAATTAGAGACCTTCTGGTATGTGGACCAGAAGATGGCTCTGTCAGCCATCCCTGCTGTTTCTCACCCCATCCCAGATGGTTTCCAAAAAAAAAAAAGAAAAAAAAAAGAAAAAGAAAATTCAAATGCATTTTTCCCTTTCCCACTCACCTTTTTATAACCTGACTATACTCCATGAATGTTTGGATAGGGTGCAGATATTGATCTTGTGACCTCAGAAGACAAGTAGCTTCCCCCAGAAGGTACTAGAAACTGAGTTCCAAAGACTTGCATTTCATCCAAACCCAATACATATTCCTAGTAAAAAACAACAACAAAAAACTACACTTGCAATTGGTTTTACCTCCAGAATCTGGAGTTTGATTCTGAGTAAGTATGGATAGGCTATGAGAACTGTGCCAATATAATAGTAATGTCTTGCAATATGATATTGTGCATTTTATTTTACATAGCCATGTAAAATAGCCATGTGCATTTTATTTTACATTTTATTTTATTTTATTTTACACATAGGCCAAAATGTGACTGGCTTTTCTACCAGAAAACAACTGTCTTTTGAGCATATTGGGATGTGCCTCATCTGGCTTCCATTGGATGCTTCCCAGTTTTTGCATCTTATAGAACAGGGGTAGGCAACCTTTCCCCTTTAAGGGCCGAGGGACTTCAGCTCCCAGAATCCCAGGAGCTATTGGCCTACATGGGACTATTGGCCAATATGGCTGAGGCTTCTGGAAGCTGAAGTCCCTCGGCCCTTAAAGGGGAAAGGTTGCCTACCCCTAGAAGAAGCCCTAGTCTGAGTATAAAATAAAGAACTATTTAAATGGGAGAAGCAAGAAATATAAAGATATTTACCTGGAGGCAGCTGTGAGGACTGAAGGAATCAAACTGGGATACATATTGGCTGGTTTGCTAGTTCCCTTCCTTTTTCTGGGTAGGCTACAATCCATGCCGCCATACAAAGGAAATTGTAGTGTTATGACACCATGTAATGTATTTCCATTAGTAAATACTATCACTGATCCTAGGAAACCTTTGTTGTTGTTAACTGCCTTCACGTAAATCTTGACCCATGGCAACCCTATGGATGAGACATCCTCAAGACCCTCTGTCCTCTACTTCTCTGCTTAATTCCTGCAATAACATACCTGTAACCTCCTTAATAGAGTCCATCCATCTAGCATGTGGCCTTCCTCTCTTTCTACTTCCCTCCACCTTTCCTAACATTTTTATCTTTTACAATAATTCATGCCTTTTCATGATGTGTCCCAAATATGACAGTCTAAGTATTGTCTTCTTGGATTCTATGGATATTTCTGGCTTGATCTGCTTTAGGACCCATTTGTTTGTCCTTTTGGCTATACATGGAATCCTCAGCACTCTTCTTTAGCACTATATCTCAAAAGAGTTGATTTTCCTCCTATCTTCTTTCCTGAAATCTTACACAGGATTATTACTTTTGGCTGTATTTACTTGATTATTCACATCTAATTTACATTCATGGACTTTCATCACAAATCCTTTGAATGAGCTAATGGGTAGTTTCATGAGTATGGGTTTTTCAGCCCTTGCAGCATATTAAATTGTCTATTTGGTCAAAAAGAAATGTGTTTGTACTGGAATTGCTGACTATTCCTGCTCTGGCACTGATATATATATATATATATATATATATATATATATATATATATATGAGAATTTAAGGCTAAAGGGTATGCCCAGTCAGATAAAAGTCAGAATATTGAAAAGGTCAGAATGATGATCCATGTTATTACCATTCATATTACAAATACCTTTTCCTAAGATTACGAGGGCAATGAAGAATTTTGCTGAAATGACTGTATTAATATTCCATCCTCATATCATAATGTAATGACTCTTTCTTTTCCAAGATTGTAAGCTGGTCCTTACAAGTCTGTCAAGACTGGCTGAAGAGCTTTTGACTATGGGGATGAAAACCTCTGGAGTTCCTGCTGAATTTTTAATGTCATGATATATAGAAAAGCTGAAGACATTTTTCTCCAAGATAGTTCAATGCCCCCTTTAAGATGATATTTTGAAGGTTTAAGACATAATTTAGAAGCAGCAGATTGGAGTTACAACACTTTTTTCCTGTGGACATATGCACAAATTCTTAGAAGCAAAGCCTATTGAAAACAATTGGACTTTCCTGTCAATAAAATGCATGAGACTGAACTTTGAAAGTACTAATACTAGATCTCACTAGGCATAATTCCCATTCAAAGATATTGTCTCTGGTCTCTCTAGACCAGGGGTAGGCAACCTTTCCCCTTTAAGGGCCAAGGGACTTCAGCTCCCAGAATCCCAGGAGCTATTGGCCAACATGGGACTATTGGCCAACATGGCTGAGGCTTCTGGGAGCTGAAGTCCCTCGGCCCTTAAAGGGGAAAGGTTGCCTACCCCTGCTCTAGATTATTTCCTGACTATCCTAAAACAACCTGTACCACCATGGAAATCCTTGACTAAGAGAGAAGGATCTAAATGGTTTACCTCTTTAAACAAACATACCATCCTAGACACAATGACTGGTCACATTAACTATAACTAACTGCCATGTCTCCTACTTCCAGAGCCCAACATCATGTCACACAGGACTTTGATTCAGGTTGATTGCCATGCCAAGGATGAAAAGAAAAGTTTTTTTTTTTAATTGTCATTATCCTTACTGAGAAAAGGTTGCTCAATACACTGAGATACCCTACCCTCTAATATCATATAATTTTACATGAGATAATATTCAGACAATCAATTCCTGATAAGTATTGTGAATTGATGTGGCCTAACAACAAAGTACATGATTTTTTTCCATTTGTTTCTTTTTTTATATTTTACACATTTTCCTTTCACTTACATTTGTACTTAACATACTATTATTTGCATGAAATTACACTATATTAACGTTATTCTGTACAAATCTTCTTCGTTTGTAAAAGATGCTCTTTAGAGCTGTCTAATTGTTCTTTGTCTTCTTTTTTGAAGATTTTTCTTCTTTTCTTCCCCTTCTCCCCCTTCTTCTTTCTCCTCCTTCTTCCCCCCTGATTTCTTCGTCTTTTCAGCTTAATCTTTCTATTTACAGTATTTACTGTATTTTATATACATATAAAAATTCAATCCCCCCAACACACAAAGAAGAGAAGGAATGGAGAAGGTAAAGAGAGGGGAGAGGAAGAAGGAGAGGGGGAAATCTTGTTTATTAATCCTTTTTAATCCTCTTGATGCTTCTTTTTGTTGTTCTCTACCTTTCCTTTCCCTCTTGCAACTTCTGCATTCTTAATCCTTCTATCTCCTTCTTTATATCTCTCCTTCTCTAAATCTGTCTGTCCCTTACCTTATTTTCATCCTTAAGCTCTTTCGTCTGGTATCTTTCCTACCTCCTCATATCTTCTCACATTGTCTTCTCACTTTTTACTTACTTATATCCCTCTTCTACCAGTTTTTCCTTACTTTTGTTTCTTTAAAAACCCTCTCTGACTATCTTTTCCCTCCTTCCATCTTATTCCTTCTCTTAGCTTCTTTATCAATTTTCTGTTTTCCCTTTCATTGCATCTTCCAATCTCATGTTCTCATCTCATATTCTTTTTTTTCTGTTTTTCTTCCCTCTCTCCCCCCTCTTCTCTTTTCTTTCCTTCTTCTCCTCTTTTCCTTACCATTTTCACTCCTCTTCCCTCCCCCTTCTTTCCCTCTGCTCTATTTCTCCCTTCCTGTCTAACCCCTGACTTCCCACCCAGGATACCAGACAATTTTTAATGCTTTTTAAGCCCCCCCCCTTCCTTTTTCTAATTACTTAAATACTATATTGCTTTCTTACCTCTTTATTTCAATCTTATTTAAATCATTAAAATCTTTTTAAAGTTATTTGACTATTTAAGTTTCTATTTCCCTTTATTCCTTTTTGTTATCTTTATTTTCCCATTTTCCCCCTCTTACTATTCTATCTTTTGAATTTGTCTTTAAGATATCAATCCTTTAAGTCTCAATTTCCCTTTGATTTATTTGTTTTTTTCCCTTTCCCTTTTTTCTTCTTCATTTCCCTCCCCAAAATTTCAATCATTATTACACACTATTCCTTTACCCCAGTTTTCTTCCCATAATTTATTTACTATCTTCCATTCTTCTTTGCATCTATTAACAGATTTACCTTCCGATAACTGGGTTAACATATCCATCTCATATATTTCAAATAGCTTATATAGCCAATACTTTATTTGGAGAGCCTCTTTTGATTTCCAATTTTTCGCTATTAACAATCTTGCTTCTGTCACCATATATAATATGATTCTCCAATATTTCTCTTCTAAATGTTTATTGAAGACTTGTACCATATCCAACAAATACAGCTTTGGATTCATAGGAAATTTAATCTTTAAACGGTATTCTAGATTTCTGTGTATCTCTTTCCACAATTTTTTCTATTACTGGACAATGCCACCATACATGATATAGCATGCCCTTGGTATGTTCACACTTCCAACAGATATTACTCATATTTTTTGAATTTTTTGCAATCCTTTCTGGTTTTAAATACCACCTAAAGTATAATGTGTAAAAATTTTCCTCTAGAGTGCAACTATTCATAAATTTTAGGTTTTTGTCCCATACTCTTCCCCAGTCCTCTAATTTAATCACCTGTCCAATATTTTGTGCCCATTTTTTCATATTGTCCTTTATTATTTCTTGTTCTTGATCTAGTTTTAATAAAATTTTGTACATTTTTGTTATAATTTTTTTGCAGCCTGGTTTTATTACTTCCTCCAATTCTGACTTTCCTTTTTTGAAACCTTCCAATTTTTGATTGATTTTAAATCTTTCTGTTAATTTTGGTGTGGAAACCAGTGGCATACTATACTTTCCTCCACTAATTCTTCCCTAGATTTTATTTTAATCAGTCCATAATTCTTTTTTAACAATTCCTTATACATTATCAATCTGTCTGTAGCTATTTAAGAAAGCTTCTTGTCTAGAGACCCACATTGAAATTTTCTTTCAAGTGTATGTTTAGTAAGAAAATTCTCTGTAAAAGAAAGCTGTGAAAGGAAAGTGAATAAAGTAATGTTTACAGCAGAGATAAATCCATCAATATGGACTGAAATGAAGTATCTGGAGAATTCAGAAAATGGCTTACTATGCACTAATGGCATTCAAAGAGAAGATACACTGAAAATGCAAGGTCCGGCAGTGTCAAACATGAGCTGCACTCATCCAACCCTTGAAATTATTGAGGAATTATTAGTTGACAAGAACTTCAGTAATAGCAAAGTCTGTTCCATCTTAGAAAGTAATGATAACATTAAAACCAACCTGGCCACCTCTGAAACAAAAATAATCCCCTTAGCTGCAAATCGATCATGTGACCTTCCCCATGCTATGAGCTTAAATTCATGACAACAAAAGAAATCTGATTCAAGAAGTTTGAAACTTCTGTCCTGGAATATCATGGATTGGGCTAGACATACCTGTGACCCTTTTTTTGTTAAATATAGCTCTATATTATTTCAAGAAACATGGTTGAAAGAAAAGTTAGCTCTAAATGGATTTACAGTACATACTGTTGAGGCTTCTATTTCCCAGAAGGGTGGTCACCCTAGCAGCATTTTAGCTATTCTGACTGCTACAAGTATTAAATATGCCTTTTTTTCTACTGCACTTCTGGCAAATTTGGCTCCTTCTCTATTAGTTAAATTTAAAGATACTTGATTGTTAATTGTTAATGTCTACTTACCTCCTTTATGGCAGAAAGTAATGTTGAAGAACATATGGTTAAGATTAGAAATTTATATTGTATATATACTAGCCCAGTACCCTGAAGCTCTTTTGATATTGGCTGGGGACTTTAATGCAAGAACCGGCTCAAATGAGGCTTACTTGTATGCTCCTTTTCATTATATACAACCTGAAGTAGACCCTGGTTTGGCTCTTCCATTTAGACAGTCGAAAGATAAAGGATACAACTGGACCAGTCTCTATCTTACCCAACTATCTCATAAATTGAATTTAGTAATCATGAATGGTTTAACTACAGGTGATGCTGAAGGGGAATTTACGTTTCTGTCCAAGCGTGGATCTTCTACGATCGACTATTTTTTGGTATTATATGAGTTGCTCTCTGCATTCCCTAGATGTAAAATAGAACAACAGGTGGAGAGTGATCACCTACCCGTTACTTTGACTTTAGATTGTGCATTACAAATGGACTTTGTAGAACAAACTGTCCCACCAGAAGGTAATCTGGAAGTGAGACCTCGTGGTATCAAGTGGTCTCCAAAGGTTGAAAACAATGTTAAAATTATCCTTAATACTGAGAAATGTCTTACCCTAAGAAATTCAATGCTGACTGTAAAATCCCCTGATGACATATTTGAACCCTTCTACCAGCTGAGTACAACAATAAAAACTTGTTAACCCAACCAGCACATCTTAAGATATCTAATAAGCAACCAAGAAATAAAACTTGGTTTGACCATGATTGTATTAATATGAAACAAACTCTGGTAAAACAATATAAAGATTATAGGCAAGAATATCTGCAAATGATTCTGCCAAAGTGGTTTGAAACAAAGAAAAAATATAAGAAACTGATAAAAATAAAAAAAGAGCTGGCCCTTAAAGATTATTGTTTAAATTTAGTAACTGCTGCCAAAAACAAGGACTTAACTTCGTTTTGGAAAATTGTATACAATGGCTGGCCAAGGCCCACAAGTATGACTTATTACATATCTGTTAGTTGTTGGGAATGATTTTATAGTCAGTTATATGATCAATCTCAGTGTAGACCAAAACAATCCTCTGTTGATATTGAAGAGCTTCCAAAATGGCTACCAGTCTCTGTGCAGGAAATAAAGAAATTGATCTCCAGAATCACCCCAGGAAAAGCCCCCGGTAATGACAACATACCTTCAGAAGTGTTTAAATCCAATATTGAGTGGTGGACACCTGTACTTGCGGCTTTATGTACTGCCATAGACTTTACAAGCTATGTTCCTGAGGATTGGGGCCTTGCAATAATTGTCCCAATATATAAAAGAGGTGATAAGTGTGACCCTGGGAATTACAGGCCAATTAGCCTTCTCAACATCATAAGTAAAATGTATGCACTTCATCTATTGGACAAGCTTCAAGACTGGCTAGAAGAAATAAAAATCATTAGGGAAGAGCAAGCTGGTTTTAGGAAGAATCGATCTACAACTGATCATGCTTTAGTCCTTAATCATCTTTCTGAAAAATATGTTGCTTCAGCTAAGGGCACATTGTTTACTGCCTTTGTTGATCTTAAATCTGCATTTGATCTCATTCCAAGAGACAGGCTCTTGAAAAAACTTGAGGCTACCAATATTGATAAACGTTTATTAATCCTAATCCGTAAACTGCATGAGAATTCTCATGTGGTAATGTGATGTAACTGTCAGGGTAATATGACAAGACCTATTCACATTCCTAACGGAGTTAGGCAAGGTTGTATTTTGGCACCCACCCTTTTTAATTTCTATATTAACTCCTTGATCTTGACCCTAACAAAAATACTAGCTCACTCCCCGACCTTGTCAAATAAGCCCCTCTCTATACTTGCCTTTGCAGATGATATAGTACTTATGTCCATCACAAGAGTAGGTCTAAATAGACTTCTAAGAATGTTGGCAACCCACTGTATAAATGATGCCTTAAAAATTAACTATAATAAAACCAAAGTAATGTTTTTTTCTAAGAGCCGAAATAGAAGCCTCAACATGATAAAGAAACTACTAAACTTCATAAAAAAAATGCTGTTATAAATATACAAAGAAACATTAAGGCCCTATGTTCTTTTTATTATAATAAGGGAGGTCAGTTTATATCAGCAGCCATTCAAGTTTTTGTCACTAAGATCCTAGTACAACTACTATATGGAACTGAGGTTTGTACTTTTAATTGTATTGCTCCTTTTGAGACAGTTCAAACGAAATTTCTAAGAACAATTCTAGGTATTCCAAATTGTGTCCCAAATGTCACCCTTCATTTAGAAGTAGGCTTGCTGTCTGTTGAGACCCGTATGTGGATATGCAAATTTAATCAATGGCTTAAAATGTCTTTTGTTCTGGTTGGGTTGGTGCCATTAATCTTAACGGATTCTTTCTCTTCCTCTTGGAAGGAATCCCTTACATTAAAACTTTT